>CM021707.1:19771937-19841037 GCA_011074415.1 Stictonetta naevosa
GGGATGGGGATGGGATGGGATGGGATGGGGACGGGATGGGGACGGGATGGGGATGGGATGGGATGGGGATGGGATGGGGATGGGATGGGGATGGGATGGGATGGGATGGGATGGGATGGGATGGGATGGGATGGGGATGGGATGGGATGGGATAGGATGAGCTCGCTCCTCGAAGGCCGTGCGGGCAGCGTGACGGGGCCGCGCATCCCCCTGGCCTCACGCTCGGTACCTCGTTTGGCTCAGTGCTGCCCATTCGGGGAGTCTTTTACCAGCCGTCAGGGTAGGACACGGGGACAAAACGCTTTTGTTTCCCTCGCTTTGTTCGAGCCGTACTTCTGCGATCCGCTCTGAGGGATGTGGCCTGGGCAGCGCCAGGAACCTCAGCAGCGCCTCCGCGTTTAGCTGGCACTCGGGGAGGGGGAGAGGGGAGAAACGCGCTTAATAGGATTTTCAAATGACAAAAAACACCTTTAGCAGGCCCATTCATGCCGAGCCTCAGCGCTCGCTGAACTCCGAAGCAAATCCGCCGTGCCCAGCACACGGCCTGCATGCTAAGCGTGGCACAGAGCAGCTCTGCTCCGTGGGGACAGCCGGCTGCCGGGGTCGTCACGTGAAGAAAAGCAGGCGCCAAAATCCCTCGCCAGGCACAGTGAGGGCCCCCAAATGTACCTGTGGGGTGTGCGTGTGTGAGGCCTGCTAAGAAAAACAGAAGGGAGCTGCTCCTGAACCAGGGTGCTCGCGATGCGAGGTGCCCGCCTGCCAAGGGCTGGCAAAGCAAGCTCCCCTTCCCTGGGAAGCGCCCTACACTGCCAAGGAAATAAAAAATATCAAGGCGAGGGAAACTGCAAACCCAAACCTGACAGCTGCAGTAGAGGATGGATGCAGCAAGCAGCCAGCAGCAAAAGCTTCCCCCTCCTTTCTCCTCTATAGGTATCTCTTTTTTCTGTCAATTAGAGTTGCAAGGAAATGCAGAGAATCGAGATCAGCAGTGTTAATCGTTATTGCGTGTGAATTTAATTAGCATTATTTTTTAACTACAGGTAATTTACTGCGGCTCACCTAAATGAGAAAGCCGGGTAGCGCCTTCTGATCAGCAGAAAACCGCTAAGCAAACGATAATCCTGCTCTTTGCTCTATGCCCTTAATTTCTGTAATCCATGGTTACCAATTTCAGCAGCGACTGCCATGGTTACTCCCCAGCTCCTTGCCGTGCGCGGCGCTGGAGCAGCAGCGGCTCTGCCTCGGTGCCAAGAACAGCACGTGCACCTTCCTCCCTGCCCTGCAAGACGAGCGCCCGGGCAGGGCGACGTCTGCGTGGGGCAGGGGAAGAAGGAGCCGTGCCAGCGGGGTGACCAGCGCCGGGCACTGCGAGGTCCCTGTCCCCCGAGGCAGTGACCAGCCCCTGGAGTCCCGAGGCTGAGACCCGCGGAGCTCGGCGGGACCCAAGCTTCTCCCAGGGGCTTTCTCGCACAAGCCTTGGGTGCGAGCAGCCCGCTTGCGCCGCTCTCTGAAGAGGAGCCGGCCAAAATGTCACAGCATTTTGAATGCGTTTTCTAAGCTGTCCGACTCCGAGACGCGAAGGAGACGCTGCTGGGCCGTGGGACGATGAGGCAGAGCTCTCAGGATGGGAAGAAGCGAATCCTGCCGGAGCTGGGCTGCAGGAGGGACAGCAGCAGTGCCCAGGGGGCTTCAGCAGAGGCCAGGGCGGAACCGAGCCATCCCCAAACACCGGAGGTCCCATTGTCGCTGAGCGCAGCCACCGGGCAGCACCAACAAACGATTTAACACATTTTATGTGCTCCTGCCCTGTGAAAGCCTTCCTGCGCCCGGAGTTTGCAAGTCCAAGTTAACAACGCCGCACGCGGGGAGAGCAGCGACACATCAGAAAGCCGCACACAACCCAGGCACACGCACCCTCTGTTCACGGAGCCCAGCCTTGAAAAACCGGCGCGGAACACCCTCCCTGCCCTGCGTGGAGCGCACGTGCCCGAGCTGAACGCCGTCACGGGGCAGGTAAGCCAGTTACTCGGGGTTTATGGCAGCATCGCCCCATCTAATTGCACAGCTGAGGTCACTCTGATCGGCTGCTCGGTGACATTGCTCACTTCCTGATTCAGAAATAGTAATTCTCTACGTCTTGCCCTAAAAGGTGTGAAAGCCGCCATCCCCACAGAAACCCTGCACAGATCTGGGGACCCGCAAGGGGCACACGCAGGTGAGTGGACTCCTGGCAGAGGGTCCCAGCTCCCACCCACCCCTCGCTCGGTGCCGAGCCCGCAGAGGGCGTTCCTGGGGAGCACTGCTCTGAAGCCAAGACCAAGAGACCAGAAGAACGTCTACATCGGGATGCAAGCCCTCGGTGCCAGCATCCTATCACATCAAAATCTTACCTCAAATCACACCCTTTGCCAAAACCTGTTCCTCATCTTCTTTCACCAAATTCAGCCCTTCCCCGTGACGCCACCGGCATTTGGTTTCTCCTGGCAGCCAGGCCGGCCGTGCTCCATGGCCATGCTCGAGAACCCATCCTGCCTGCACGCAGCTCCTGCGACCGCCGTCCTCCTGCCCAGCCACTGCTCCCATCTCCCCACGAGGGCATGGGGCCGAGGAGAGGCCACCCGGAGGGGCAGGACGCTGGGAGCACCGGGCTGCCCGCAGCATCCTCGCCGCCAGCCGCGCGCTCTCCGTTTATCCCCTGCTGCCGGGGACGGGGCGCCACAGCCCGCTCCATTTCTGGACGGCGTTTCATACTTCTGAATCCTACCGCAGCAGTTCTATGACTTTTTTTGCGTTGTGTTTTCAAAAGCCTTGCTGGTACCCAGAGAAACAGGCATAAAAAGCTGCAGCAGTCCGAAAAACCATCCCCACGATCGCAGGGGTGCCCGTCCCTCCCCACCCCAATCCTGGAGCAGCAGAAGCACAGTTCAGATTTCCCCCCCAGCTACGCGGAGCAGCAGAGGCCGCAGAACTTATCTGGAGGCTCGGGGGAAGGACACCAACCGTTGGGTTGTAGCAAGCTTTCCTCCCCGCTCGAAAACAACCGACGCTGAAAGCGAAAGCTCGCACCCCGCGGGGCCGCGCGGCTCGCGCTCTGCCACAAAGGGGATTTTTGTGACTTGCAACACCGGAGAACTTTACCCGGGCCCTACCAGTGAACTTCGGCCACTGGCCCCAAGTCAAGCTTCAAGCCCGTTCCAGATACCGGACCAGACCAAAAGTCATCGGCCGACAAGGCCTGCCTCTGATGGCCCCAAACCCACGTTCGGGCAGACCGTGGGGCGAAACCCTTATGGCAAGCAACTTTCTTAAGCTCGATTCAAAAATGTATTTTACCAGATGTAAAATTCATTTGTGTAGTTGCACACCCCGGTAGGCTTGAATGGGGCGAAGGAGCGTCTCAACTCCCAGCGCAATTTATTATTTAAAAGCAGTAAAATTACATTGCTGATAGGAGAGCCCGGGCTGAGAGCAGCGGTGATGTAATGGGCACTGCAGCGCCGCGCGCCGTGAGCCGCTCGCTACATTAGCGTGCTGGCCGGGGTGGTTGCTCCTATCAATTATTTATAGTCTTCTGGCGCGCAGCCTGGAGAGGGTCACATCGCTGAAAGCTAACTTTATCTCCATTGTTCCCAGCCTCCTGCCCAGCTGTCACTCTGCTCACTAATTTAATACGCTCAGAGCAGTGCAAAAGGACGCAGGATTTGTGTTCCGCTCCGTCCCTCCCCTCGCTGGCACACGGAGGTGCGCTCTCGGCGGGCTCTGGATCCGCGGGGAGCCGTAACCCCGGGGAAGGCACGGACCCGGCCCCCGAAGCCTCCGTCTGGGGCTGCCCGTGCCACGGGACGGCCGAGCCGCGGCGTGCCCCGCGCCCTGCACGTGGCTGCCTGCTGCGTGCCACAGCCAGGGCTACGCGACGCCGTGCGCCATGAGGGGAAAAGGAGAAGGCTCACTTCGGCTCCCCAGAATGAAAAGGACAAGAAAAGGAAAAACCTCAGATTTTGCTACGATGCAGCCGATCCCCACCTCACATGGGCACACGCCATGCCCAGCTCAGAGCCTCGCAAGCTGCTACCCTAAAACCGTCGCATTTTCACCCATCGCAGGAGAAAGCCGCTCGGTGAGGCTCCCGAGGCTCCAGCTCGCCAGCACGCCTCTTCCCCTGCTCGCCACAGAACTGCGCGTACCAGGGCCACTTCTGGAACCTGCTTTCAAACAGGCTGCTCCTTTGGGTGGCCATCACCAGGAAAGCAGCTCGGTGTGACCACGGTGCGTCCCCAGGACATCACCGTGGCAAAGCCCCGGCGCACGGAGACCTGCGCTCGGCCCGTCCACCAACCGGCCCGGTCAGCATCCCACACCTCACCCTGGCACCTGCCCTGCGTCTCCTGCAAGAAAAGCCCAGCTCCAGCTTGAGCAATGGGGCACTTCTCGCGTCTGGCCTGGGGGTCTTATTTTAAGCCATGAGAAGCAACCAGATTTGGCTCAGACGCAGACCGTTCTGATGACAACATCTGAAAACAACACGCAACGATTTTCTGAAAAACACCACCTTTACACAAAAAGGAAGTTGTTGAGAAAAAAAGCCAGCACAGGCCCGGAAGAAGCGGGTTTGTTTGCCCCTCTGGGGCACGAGGAGGGGCCGCAGAAGGGCTCTGCACAGCTCCAGCCCCGTGCCCCACCACGGCATAGGGAACGGCACCGACGGCCACGGGAAATGCTGGGGTCAGGGGCAGAGCAGTTCAGGCAGTGAGGGGAGACAACAGCCCTTCTGCGCTACCTGAATCGGGAGAATTCTGCCCAAAACTCTGAGCTGCGGGAGCAGCAAGCTGGTTCCTGTCCCCAGACCGGCACCACGTCGGGAAAAAAGCTTCCGAGCAGGAGCCGAGCCCCGTGAGAGGCAGCCGGGCTCCGCTCCCACCGGGCTGGTTTCGTGTGGGGCTGTACGTATGCTCCGAATCCAGGATTATTTCCATGGCAACTATCTCGAGAACTTATTAAGTAAAAAAAACAAGAACAGTTTGAACACACAGAACCTACATTTGTAACGTACGAGCTGACTAAATTAGCAGCGCGAAGATTTTTAGTAATCAAAATAGATTATGTTCTAGCAGCTCCAGCTCCTCCTCGCCCGAGCTAAAGAGAAAAATCAGGCAGTAATACCGATGGGGGGAGGCCGCAGATGTTCTCAGACCACGGCCCTGCACCAAGCCAAGCCTCACCCCACGTAAGAGACATTAACCAGTTCAGGGGCCGTTAGGCAGGGCTGAGCTTCCGAGGGACGACAGACTTTGTCTGACAGCGCCTACTACAGAACCAAACCGAGGACCGCCGCGTGACACAGGCAGCTCATCTGGTGCAAAAGTTCGTCGAATCACCCCAAAACGGCACAGAAAAGGCATCGTTTGCAGCCCGGCCTTCCCGGGCCACGCGCAGCACCGGGTGTCGCTGCCTCCTCCGTCGGGTGGCACCGGCACCGCTGCGCTCAGCACCGCGGCAGCGGGGGCACCACGCCACCCAAGGGGAGGGACGGGGGATCAGAGGAGTTCTGCAAACGCCTGGGAGCGAACGCTGCCGGTGAACGTGGTATCGACCCAGAGCGAGATGTCGGTCAGCCTCAACGGGAAGCATCTGGAGAGGGCTTTAAACAGAAGCGGATGGATGAGCTGTTGGCGCGGGCCAGCCGGGGAGGCTCTGTGCATTATTGATTTACCTTAGAACAACTTGGGAGCTCGCTTCCAGCGGTTCCTAATGGAACCTGGATTTTTCTCAGCCCTAACCTGCCTCGTGAGGTTGAGCCTCCCGCAAGGAAATACGACGGCACGGCACTAAGATGGCAGCTCTCAGATGTACCACGGCCCCGTTCACTTCCCGGAGACGGTGCGACGGCGACGGGCATCACGGCTGCTCCAGGAGGCTCTCAGAATTAAGCGGAGCGGTGAGAACACCACGGTGGAGATGGCCTTGAGAGGGCCCGGAGATAATGCTGGGGATCTGCAGGTCCAGGGAGTCATAAAAACAGGGGAAGGTTATGAAAAGTTTATTTCTGCAGCCTCAGCCTGCGCACAGCACCCGTAGCCCTTCCGGAGGCGACGCTGCTGAGCGGTGTGAGCAGAGAGGAGGCAGCTCGGAGCCGCCTGCTCAGCCACTGAACGTTTGGGCAAGTCAGATCTTCAGCAACCGCAGCTGCAGGCCACGCACGGTGATGCTTTGGTTTCTATTCTTAGCAAGGCACGGAACCGAGACAGCATAGCATATGTACAGTCAGTAAACAATTCTTCCGTATGATAATCAAAGCCATTCCAAAATAGTAAATTTCCATCTGAACCGGCGAAGATCCGCGCTCACCAGGGTGTGCCGGCCCCAGCCCTGTCTGCACGCGGCCAGGGGCCGGGCGAGGACCACATCGGGCCGTGCAGGATCCGGCCGAGGGCCCCAGCGGGTCCCTGCCCCACCGGGAGCTCGGGGGCATGTCCCGAGCAGGAACCTGCAACCCCAAACCCGCAACCCCAAACCCGCAACCTGTCACAGCAGCAAACGCTTCTGAACGCAGGGAAATGCTTTCTCCTCAATGAAATGCACAGGCCAAGACTGCAGGCTCAGCTTCTGAACCATTGGTCTGGTCTGGTTTTTCAGTAGGTGGTGACACTCCTTGAACTACCCGAAGTTGAAGGGAAAGGATTTTTCCCAACCTTCACAGAAAAACATTCCTTTAGCACAAAACCAAGCAGGGAATATTGAGCCCTAAAGGAGGCTTCCAGAAAGGCGTGAGCACAGAGAACAGTAGCTGGTGGCAGGAAGGAAATTGTAACTCTAGCTGCAGACCGGCTCCACACGCAGCTCTGCACCGCTGCACACACGCAGGGAGCAAAACGCTCGGTGCCAAAGAGCGAAAAACAACATTTGATCCTCAGCACAGATAATTTCAAAATTCATCCGCAAATGCATCCTGCCTTGTGACAAATGAAAACCAGGGAGCGATGGCTATGCAGCGATTAACTGCAGCCGCTGCCTCTGGTGTTGGCAGCGTCTCGCCGGAGAACGAGACCGGCGGTGGGCGCAGCCGGCCGCCTGCAGGCACCACCGCGCGCGGCCCCGAGCGCGACGCTTACCGCGGCTCGAGGCGCGCCTGGCTCCGTTCTCCCCTCCTG
This sequence comes from Stictonetta naevosa, assembly GCA_011074415.1. Lineage (NCBI taxonomy): Eukaryota > Metazoa > Chordata > Aves > Anseriformes > Anatidae > Stictonetta > Stictonetta naevosa. Next base: position 19,779,086 of record CM021707.1, read on the forward strand.
AGCTGCTCCTGCTCCAGCTCCTGCCTGCAGCCAGGGGACCGTGCCAATGTCAGCGTGACCCCGCAGCCGCCGCCGCGGGTCACTTTGCGGGGTCACGGCGCTAAGCGGAGCGGGACGCGCGGCGCCCACCTCGCCCTGCGGACGGGGCCACCCCGGCGCCGCACCTACGGCACGCGGCCGGGGGAAGAGCGCGCGTGAGGGGCTCCCAGCACATCTGGCAAATCGAGTCCCAGCGCTGTTGGGTTTTTTCCTGCTCACGGAGCGCCGGCAGCGGAGCCGGCAGGAAGTTCCAAAGACCATCGGCGCGCACCGCAGGGCACCCAGCGCCGGTAAGGTGAGCCCTGGCTGCGCCGAGCATCAGTCACTGGTAGCAGTGTCACTTACTGCGCGAGGGGAGCGGGTGACCCGAATGTCTCCTGCAAGAATAAGCGCCTGCCGAAGGCGAGGGCTAACGCCTCGAGAGGGGCTGTGGCTGCCTCCCGGGAGGGCCATGCTGCCGCCCCGGGGAAGGAGCCTTTGAAGGACCCAGGGCTGCTGCACGGAGCTCCCAGGGGCGGCCATCGGGGAACTGAGCGCCGCCTGGAAACGCAGCCGGACTTCTGCTCTTGACCAAGCCACGCTCCCCGAAGGATGCGCCCCCGGTGAAGGGAGGCTCCAAGGCAACGGAATGCAGTTTGCTGGAAAGGGGAAAGCTTCAAGCCTGACATAAGCCAGGGCTCGGATTCCTCCCCAGCACCGTCGCTGCGCCGCAGATAAGGCTGCGTCAACTTTTCCATTCCAACGCTCTCCCCTCTAAGGCCCACAGTCAGAACGAAAACGTTTTGGTCAGGTGGAAACTTCTCACGCAGACTCCCAGGCCAGGGAGCTGCCGGCATATACGAAGCGCTTCGCTTGGTGTAACCCACCGAGATGTGTTTCCCTCCACTGGAAGGGAAAAGCTCACCTCTCTCCCGTGAAATTCCTGCCATTCCTGTGCGGCAGATAACCCCGCAGCCCGCCTCCTTCCCAGCCACAGCCCCGCAACGCCCCCATGATGACAGCACCACGAGGTGCTGGGGCACGAGCAGGACAAACCTGACCCCAGCAGCGGGCGCGCGATGGAGGCACCGCGGCCATGCCCTGGCTCCTGCGCACCCCAGCCCCGTGCCACCGGCCGGGCACCGTGCTCAGGCCTGAGCCACAGCTTTGGAGAGGTGGAAAGGCTCCGGCCACGCGGGTTCCTCACCCACAGCACCCACCGGGGGCTGCAGGCAGGGGAAGGAAGAGAGGTGCAAGCCGGTGCCCCCAAGCAGCGAGGTGCAGCTCCCTGCGCTGCCGCACGTGCCGCAGGCTCCTCGGGGCACATCTCCCTGTTTTTGCGCTGTGACGGAGCGGGAGCCAGAAAACCCAGCGCGCGGGCTGCCAGCTCATACCCGTGTGCCATATTTTATTTACTTATTTATTTTTTTTGAGATACTCCATTTTTAAGGAAGGCGCTCATGTCTGCGGCCAGGGGCTGCCGGCGGTGCCCGGGCACCCATCCCCATGCCGGCAGCGCACCGTGCGCCGGGGCCGTGCCGGGGCCTGGTGACGTGCGTGGGGGATGGGGAGGTATTTCGGTACCAGCGAGCGCCGCGGCCCCCCCGCACGCTTCACTGCAGTTATCCCTGAAGACAGAAAAATTTGTGCTTGTTTTTCTGCTGCTGCTGCTGAGCAGCTAGGAAATATCTCCCGCTACGGAGAGCCGGATAAAGCCCTGGCTCCCGGAGCAGCAGCAGCTGAAAGCAGCTTCCCCCCCCCGCCACCCATCCCCATCGCAATTTCAAGACCTTGAATTTACGGAGGCTGGAGTGAAAGCGACATCGGCGCGCTCGCCAGCCGCAGAGGAGCTCCGAGCGCTGGCGGTTTATCACGTTTCCCCAGCAGATGCGTGCCGGGGAGCTGCCTGCGCCGGCCGGGACTTATCGCAAGGCCGGGTCGCAGCCGCTTCCTCCCTCCCTCCCCACGAGCTCCGGGACCCGTCTGCGTTCGGCCCCCAGCGCGCCTTCCGGGGCAGCCGTGCTCAGCCAAGGGCTTGGAGCAAGCCTGGCCTTCTCCATTTCCAAGTTCAAATGAAAAAAAAAATACATATTTGGAAAGGAGAACGGCCCGGTCGCGTTCTTCTTCCTCTTTTAGCCCTTGGGGTGCTGGAGCATGCCGGTGTTTTCGCCCCCGACGCCGCTCGCGTGCCCTGCGCGGGGCTGGAACTCCCCCCTGCCTGCGGCGCGGCGCAGATGCCCCGCTGCAAACCAACTTTGTTCTTTCTGGAGGGAACAGACAGATTGCAGGAGAAAACTCTATCCCGGCCGCTGCCAAATCCCACAGATTTAGTTATTAGTAGGCAATTAGGAGCCATTATTAACGCTTCCTACTACGTTAAGCTCCATTTGCACCGCATCTCTGCGCCAGCCCGGACGCCGCAGCCGGAGCCGCTCTCCAGCCCCGCGGCGCACGTGGGACCACGGGGGGGAAACGGCGTCCTCCTGCCCACGTCTCCCGGCCCCGCAGATGTATTTAATGCACTTGTCTCGCAAAATACAATTGTAAGGGAAAAGACAGAGATTAGAAAAGGGGGGGAGGTAAACAAAAGTGCCGCGGCACAAAGGAAGAACAATTTTGCTCTTGTTTTTTAGCTCGCAATCAACATCGAAGCTATTCAGGAAACTGGTGCACTGCCCTCCAACCAACTTCAATTAGGGAATTCAAAAGCAGCCAGACAAAAGAATGCCTGGGAGTTACTGCACCGCACCGAGATATTTTTAGCAAGAGCTGGGAGGCTGTTTGTGGGACGCTGCTCTGCTCCCGCTGCATTCAGCCTTTGTATTTACATTCGCAGGACAGCTGAGATTTACTAGGTCAGAGGGAAGGAGAGACGAGAAGCTGCGTGCGCCGTTCCAATCGTTTTGCTTTCTGACGCTCTCGGAAGGTATTTCAGAGAAATCTGGTCGACTCCAGGGCGAAACAGAACGAGCTTTGCCTCCATCTGCCCCAGGAGTGGCCTTGCAGCCCCGCGTCGCTCCTTTCCAAAGGGCGCTTTCAGCTGCGGTGCTGCTGCCCCCGGCGAGCCCAGAGCTGAGCCCTGGCCGTGTCCCCCCCCCTCCGGGTCACCAGATGCCAGTCACAGCCCGCAGAGCGGTGACACTCGGTGACGCTCCTTGTGACACTCCTTTCGAGGCAGGCCACGGGCTTTGTCGCGGGAAAACAATTGCCAAAAACAAAGGGCCACAGGAGGAGGCCAGATCCCCGAGCTGGAACCGGGTCTGGGCGAGGAAGAGCACGACCAAGCCCCGGGGGGGGGCTGCTTGGGGTTTTTTGGGGGGCCTTTCCCCCAAAAGCCCGTGTGGGGCGGGGGTGGCCCTGGCGGAGCGGGGCGGCCGGGGAGAGGGCCGGCTCGGGGCGCTGGCGGCCGCGCTCCTCCAGCGCAGCCCCCTCTTCCGCTCCCTCCCACCACTGCGGCAGCGCAGATGGCAGCAGCGTGACCTCGCTGTTCCTGCCTCCTTGTTTTGATCCTGCAGTCTTGATTGTTCAGGCTAATCCCACACTCCGAGCCTTGGCTGCCAGCCAGAGCTGTTATTAATGGCACAAAAGCTTCTCATTCCAGCTACTTCTACATCCGCTAATGCTGTTGTTCCCTTCTCTCGCTCCCCCTCTCGCCACATTACGGGCTGGAGCTGGAATACATTTTACGAGGGGAAGAGCCCCTCTCCGATCAGCCCCGCGCACCGAGGGCTCCACCAGGACCCTACGAGACGAGCTCATCAGCTGCGGCAGCAAGCGGCGGTGCCGAAGCAGTCGGACCACCCCGCTCGCCCAGGGATCGTCCCCGAAGCACAGAGCAGTGCAGGGACGGGGGGAGTTTCCAGCAGCCCCTGCGGAAGGCGCAGAGCCCCCGGGAGCAGAGGGCTGCCCGAGGCAGGGGTAACCACAGGCTGGACGGAGCCTGAGGATGGTGGCACCGCACGGCAGGCGCCCGCGGCACAGCACCGTCGGCTGCTCAGGTGGCACCGGGACGCCGCTCGTCCTCCTGCCCCTGCTGTAACAAACGCTAGATGTTGTAAAGCTCCAACTAACACCACGCGCTGAGCAGAGGCTTCAAACACTCCGTAATTTGCCCCTTCACGTGCCAGCCTTACAGCACGTCCGCTCATCCCGGTGGAGCAAGGGACCAAAAAGAGCCTGTGCGGGGCCGGGAGCCGTGCCCAGGTCCAAGCTCTCCATCCCTGCGCCCCGCAGCCCACCGCAGCCACCCCTGCCCTTGGGGGAGGTCCGCAAGGGCGCAGTCCCTGCGAGCAGCCAGGCTCGAGGCCGCGGGTCCAGCGGCACCCCGACAGCAGGTACACGTCCCAGGGCTGCGCGAACACGGTGCGGGCACCGCGCCTGAGCAGCTCTGAGACCGGGCTGTCATCCCAGCGAGGGGATTCCCTCTTCTGCCCTCGCTGCTTTTCAAAAAGCTGGGAGGGAGGAAGGCTCCTGAAGTCATCTCCGGCCCTTTCTATAGCAACCCCGGTGATCTGCCCACTGCAACAGGCGCCGAGCAGCTCTGCACCCAGCCTTACACCATCCGAGTAAATCTGACTCGAGCGAAACCTCGGGGACCTGCCGGCTGCTCCTGGTGCAGGCAGTGGGGTTTCGTGAAAGCCCCGCTGGGCAGGCAGAGCTCAGGCTTTGCATGTGCCTGGGATTAACCCTGACAAACTAAAAAAATTCTTGAACTGCTCGGCTCCCACCCCCGGGTACGTGCGGAGCCGTGCGCTGACCCCCGCGCCCCGGGCTGATGCCGCGGGTGGCCGCCCTGCCCCGGGGTGGCCGCAGGTGGCCGCGGGGACACGCGGGCTCGGGGCAGGGCAGGTGGCACGCCGGGAAGGGAAAGTTCTTGTCGAGCGTGAAACCATTTCCCTGCCCTGCTGGAGGAAACCCGGTGCCTGTTCAAAGCCACCAGGCTTCGCTTCTGAGGGTGCAGGAGACTAAAAATAATCTTTATTTTAAACTGCTTAATGGTCACGGGATCAAGCAGAACAAAAGGAGAAATCCACTCGGAGAGGATCGATCCTTCTGGGGCTCAAGAGGCACAAAGGGCCCTGAGGAAAAGCAGCTGGGTGACGGGCCCGGGGGAAGCAGGGCTGCACCCTACACGTCCTGGGGTGAGCGAACCGCAGGGTCCTGCGGCGGGCACCTGGGGGAGTCTTACGAAGTCTTATGCAGCCTTAAGGGAGATAACTGAAGGAAGAACAGCATAAATAGGAAACAATTCAAACTAATAAAATCAACCACTTCCAAGGCCAAAAGGATTTGCTGCCATCATCTCAGCCTCCAGCCCAACAGGCGACAGGACTTCCCAAGCTGACTTCTTTCACGTTCTGCTGACGCAAAGCGACTACAGCAGACAAAAAGCCTGCATCCTGTCCAGCCACCCCCCAAAACCAGGCGCTGAGGGTCCTGAGCGTGCTTTGACATCACGTGGAGACCGCTGCCTTGACGCTTGCTCGTCACCGGCACCCGTGGTCACTTCCAAGGGGTCGCAGCGGGAGCCCCACGGGGTGCCCAGTGACACACTTCAGCATGCAGATGCTCTGCGGACTGACCACGAGTGGCCAAGCAAGCAGCTCTTGGGCTCCTGGGCTCCGGCGGGGCCATGGCACCAGCTCCTGGTGAAGCCACGGTTCATGGGATCGTTCTCCAGTTCCGCACACGCATCCTGCCCCGAAGGTCGGCTCGGCGAGCACACAGACGGGAGGGCGGACGGAACGGAGTGGACGAAAACGAGTGATCGTGGTCCACGTGATCGAAGGGCACAAGCACCGCAGCCATAATCTGCGTGCTGCCCTTCACAGCCAGGCAGCAGCACCGACCAGATGGGTCCGTAAATGGGATTAAGAGGAAGGCGGCACGACGACATCCAGCCCCTTCCTGCGGGGCTGGAAACTCGCCCCGCTCGCGGCCGAGGAAGGCTCCGCCGCGGGGAAGCAGCTCTCTGCTTCTCCCTTCTTTGTTCTCCCCAGCCGCTTCCTCCCTCCTGGTTACTTTACAAACCTGCCATCTCTGGCAACTCCTCTCCTCTGGCAAGTCACTGAGGTGCACGTTATACAAGATACACAAAAATAAATTGTTTTTAATCCTCCAGACTCTAGTGCTTCCAAACAAGGATCTTAAAGAGCTTTACAAACAATGGATTAAGCCTTAAGACTCCCTGTGAGGTAAGAAAGTGCTGCTTTTACAGAAGCAGAGGAAGGTGAGCGGGGCTGAAGGGTGAAGGAATGCAGCCCGCTAAGCGGTGCACAAGTGCCCTGCTTCCGCACCGGCGGGCACGCGCTGGGCTGCCACCGATCCACCATCCACCTAGAGGTACCTTCGCCGTTCCTGAAGGACTGAAGGACACCGTGCACGTCTCCAGTGCCAAACGCACGTTCCCACCTCTGGTTATCAGGCTGCCGTTACGAACGCGTGGCCAGACGCAGCCCCGCAGGCTGCAGCAGCCCCGCGGGTCCCAGCGCCGCGGGTCCAGCGCGTCCCTCGGGCACCGCTCACGTTTCACAACGGCTCGTGCCCTCCTCGGCCGGCACGCAGTGAGCCTCCTTGGCAGGCCTCAGGCACGGAGGAAGGCACCTCCTGCCTCGCTCCCCAGCCTTACGGCAACGGGGGGGCCACGGGCTCTGCCCCCCCAGAGCGCGGCCCACGTGAACGGGACACGCCACGCATCCCTCGTGTGCATCCCGGCCTGGGAAGCCCGCACGCTCCTTCCCAGATACGTTTTGCATACATCTCGTAAACAAGTTTTACATCCTTTTGATGGGCTCCGCAGCCGGCTTGTCCACGAGGCGGGGAGGGGGAGGGAGACTTCCTGTTCCAGCGCCGCAAGCGCTCCGAGCAACGCGCTGCGTGCGCTCGGCTCCTGCCCGCCCTGCGAGCGATGAGGAGATTTTCTATTTTGGTGGCTTTTTCATCATATAGACGGAGCAAACAGGCCGCGCTCCAGTCCGGCACCGCTGCTGACCTGAATGTATTTTTTATTCGCTTTAAACTGGCAGAGCGATTTGCCGTTTGAAAAAGCCAAACTTCTTCTGGCTGCCTGGCTGCTCGGTTTCCTCGCTGTTTATCTGACAGCAGACCTTTTCTGCAACGAGCCTTGTTTACAGGAAAAATACGCTTCTGCACGCGGCGAGGCACACCTTCAGGTTTTCTTGCCGTTGCTTATCCGTTGAGGACAAATCCGGTTCCCGCTCGCCCCCAGGCAACCAGCCAAACGCTCACCAGCTGACACCCCGGGGTGCCTCGCGGGGGCTTCACGTGCCCAAAGCCCCTCCGAGGACCGACCGTGTGCACGCCGGTGCAAAACCACCCCGCTGGTGCCGGCGGCGTGCCACCGGCCGAGGCTGCAGACGGCCGGTGCCCGCCTCCGCCGGGAAGCAGCGAGCAGCCGCAGGCTCCCAGCCCCAGCGCTGCGCCGCCGCTTCCAGGAGCCGCCCGCGCTCTCGTGACTCCAGCTCACCCCTTCCACCGCCGCCCCGTGCCAGCTCGCACGAGGAGCTCGTAAAAGCAGCAGCGTGCTGCAGGCAGCCGAGCTGCAGCCCGGGAATGTTATGGAGCCGGTTACCAACGGCGCTTGGCGTATTGGGTTTCAAACCCGACGTGCTTCTACACGCTCCGCGTCAACAAGGGGGGGGAATTGTCAAAGCACAGGGGAGCCTTCCTAGCGCGAGTGGTTAGCTGTGCGGCGGGCTACCAGGTGCGCTGCGAAGGCCCTGCAGGGCTGTTCCTGCATCCAGTTCAACCCTTCCCTTTCCAGAACAACCCCGGGTCCTTTTCCCATCGTTGTCCCGTCGTTTTCCTCCAGCTCCTGTTTCGTACGCGGTCTGTGAGCGGGCAGGAACGCCTCGCGTCCGTCAGCGAGACGAGCAGCGGGAACCTGGCAGGTTTCAGACACCGAGCAGGGAGGAAAAATAAACACAGGATAGATTCTTCTGGGTTAAACCACTTGCCAATTCAAGGGAAAGCTTTTTTTTTTTTTTTTTTAACAAACAGAACATATTACATGAAGCTGTGGGTGTGCTACTCTTACAGATGCTCTATGCGAACCAAAATTTGCTGAAATTATTACAGAAACATTCCACCACCTCCCAAAATAAGCAGCTTTGTGTATCTTTGCCTGGTTCAACGATGAAAAAACCTGCCTAGCGGAGCAGTTTCCATTTCCTAGCACACTCCTACCAGGGCTGCGCTCACAAGTAAACGCACCGGCCTTGTCTCAAAGAAATCAGTGTTTGCCGCTCCTTAGCAATGTGCAGGGTCCTGGCTCGCTTCCATTTCACCCACTTCTGAATGCGGCGCTCCCCACCCCCAGACAACTGCTCCCTCCCGCAGGATGACGGCTGCCCAAAAGCGCCGGGAGCGCTCCGGCTCCCCGGGAGGCTGGGCTGGGGCCACGGACGGAGGGTCGGGGATTTGGGACCCGCTTGTTGCAGGGGTGCCCCCCCCGCGGCCGAGCTCCTGCTGCCCTCGGAAGCGCCGTTTGCCGAGCGCTGCCGTCGCCCTGGCTTTTCCAAGCCGTTATTTTTGGCCCGTTTCATTCTCTGTTGGTTTCCTGTGAAGGAACTGCAGCCCGAAGCCCTGACGATCGGTCCTTGCAGTTACTAGAAGGATCGCCCCGCAGCCTCGGTCTGTTTCTCTGTCACCGCTGATGTGGTACACAAAGAATGAGATTTTTCAATTTGTTTTGTCTGTGAGCCAAAAATTCCTTTTAATGGATTGAATGTGGTGCCTGTGCTCGTCTCTCACCGTTCCAGCTCAGCTCTCACTTACAACAGATCCTGCCTACAACGCGGAGCTGGCCTCCTTTTGCAGCGAAATAAGGCCAAACCAGCTTGAAAGCATGTTTGGAATCTGGAGATTAATTCCATGTAAACTAATGCATTCAAACGTCTTTGTGCGGCTTCAAAAAGAGCTGTCTGAGCCCGAGCAGAAGTAGGGCAGCGCAGGCCCACGCGCTAGGACAGGGAGGTGGCGAGAGCCGCCTCCATTTTGAAACTCTTTGCCTGCGCTCGCGACCATTAAGGGACGAGCGCCCGGCCGCACCGTGGCCCTGCGCCCCTGCAGAGGGGCAGAGGGGCCGGGGGGGGGGAGCCCCCTGAAAAAGCCTCCCGAAAAACAAAGGAGCGGCTGAGCCTCCGCGGAGGCGGGTCAGGAGGTCGGGACGGCTCCCAAAGCCGGCCTCTCCCCGGGACGCGGGCGCTTTTGTTCGCCAGAGAAACGCTGGGAGAAACAAAGCTGCGGGAGGACGGGGGGGACGCGCCGCTCGCCGCCTCCGTGGGACGGGCTGGGGGCTCGCGGCCCCCCGGCAGCAGGGCAGGCACAGCCCCGGCCAACGGCTCTGTGCTTCTCACCGCCGCCTCCCTCCCTCCCTCTCTCCCCGGGAGATAAATTATTCAGAATGAAACCATTTTAAACTCTGCTGGGATGCTGAGCGAAGCTAAGATGGGTGGTGCCGCGCAGGAAGCCGCGAGGGACGTTACCAGAAACCTGCGCCTGCTCGTACAGAAAGCAGCGAGCGCGTCCGGCGGCGCTGGGCCAGCCCTCGCCACGCAGCGTGCCTCGCCTCGTTCCCACGCCTCGCAGCGTCGCCGGCGTCAGCAGGGATCCAGCCCGGAGAGCGGCCCCGAATTGCTGGCGGCCACGCTCCGGGAGCAGCGCGCACGCCCGCGGACAGGCCGCCGGCCTCGAGAGGCTCCGCGGGACGCGCACGCTGCTGCCCACCCGGGGGGGGTCCCCAGGGTCACTGCGGCGCCAGCTCCAAGGCAGAGCGAGGTGCTGAGCCTTGGAACCTTCCCGCAGCCCTGCCCCAAGGCAGCTGCCCATCTCTCGTCCCAATCCAGCATCATTTTGGCAACAGCCAAGTGCCCGTATGGCCACGTTTTCTCCCCGCTGGCACGACAGAAAGCAGCAGGGCATGGTTTGCACCCCAACCGGGCGGCGTGACGAGGGGCAGTGCCCGGAGCCTGGCGGCTGCCCAAGCTCCCGCTGGGTGCTGGTGCTTTGCTGGAGCACGGGGAGAAGCGAGGGGCAGGAGGGGCAGCGCGGGCAGGATGTGGCCACGCACTGGTGCACGCTCCACCGGCACCGGGCTGGCACGGCACGCGGCCACGCCGCACCGATGTGCCCGGGTCGGAAAGGGGAACGTCGAGGAAGAGGGAGCTCAGGGAAGGGGTAGTTCAGAGGGCTTTGCGTTGGTTTGTTTTAAAACGAGGAGACAAAATAATTAAACGGCCTGGAAACTCTTCTACGTTAAAAGTCGCTACGGCACTGAGCAGCCAGCACCGACAGCTACGGGTGAAGCCCTTTAAGTTACCATGGCAGTGGATGCAGCTCCTCGCCCACTCGTTCGCCAATAATGCGGGATTATTTTTTTAAAGCAATTCAGCTACAAACAAGCAAACGCTGCTGAAGGGAACAGCACTTGCTCGCACCACGAGAAACCCTCCGCCCTTCATCTCTGCCCCAGGCAGGCGGCGGAGGAGCAGGTAGCGCGCAGCCAAGGCACACACGCTGCGCTCAACTTCGCTCTCGCCCTCTCCGGGGAGGGAGGAAATTTAAGAAGCAGATTCCAGATTTCTGCATCCATTTCGCTTTCCCTTCCCCCTCCCGACCCGTGGCCCCAAGCGGCTATTCAGATGCTCCGTCAGCTGAACGCTGCGTTAGCTTCCTCCCTCGAGCCCCAGCCCAGCGAGCCTCCCGGCACGCGAGACGCCGGACGGGAAAGCCGAGCCTTCTCGGGCTGCGCCCGGGCTCCTTTTAATTACGCGCGCGGGTAGAGAGCCGCTCGCACAGGAGCGTTGGCTCTGCAAAGCCAAAGCCAGCAACACCGACAGGGGCAAGTCGGAGCAAGACGAGACCCAAACAAAGGCAAGCAAACACGGGCTGCGAGGGAGGAGCAGGATACAACCGCATTGACCTGCCCAGCTATTATTTTCACAATCAAGCCGAGGTCTGGAAACTCCTACGGCCAGAGCGGAGGCTTCAGGGCCCCGGGAGCTGCCTTGCAGCGGCCTGCCCAGCAAAGCCAGCCCTTCCCCACGTGCAGGCAGCGCCTTAGAAGCGGTCACACGTTGGATTTGGTGGCAGTCGCTTCCAACAGGCCGAGCGTCCCCATGGCAGGCACCCCGCTCCTCGTGGGACCTGCCCGCGGCCCCGCTCGGGGCCGGCGGCATGGGGGTGGCCTCAGCAGCGCGTACCGCTGCCTCCACCCAACCCCTGCTCCCAGCTCCTAATCCAGCACAAGTCGTTACAGTAATCGCTCACGCTACAAGCCTCCGGGCTCCACCAACAAAGCTGGGCTTGCACGCGGGCCGTGAGAACTGGTTCCATCAGCTGGAGGAGCCGCGGCCGCGCTCAGGGAGCGCGTTCAGGCTTCGTGGGACTGAAGCAAAAGCAGGCGGCGGCGGCGGCTCTGCTTCCTCGGTCCCCCTGCTCTGACACCAACCAGCCCAGGGCAGCCCAAACTGGGGAGCGTGTTGCCAGGGTGCAGGCCAGGAGGGAACGGCCACCGGGCACCAGGAGCTGGCACGTCTGGCACGGGGCAGCTCCAGCCGAGATGGGGACACACGGCGGTGCCACGTCGGTGCTATTGTTCCTTGGCCTCCCCTAATCGCCGCGCTCTGCCCGCCGCCGCGCTCAGCTGTGGCTCTTTGTGCCTCCCTCCGCCGCCTTCTGCTTCTGTTTGTCCTTTTGATCCCTGCCTCGCAGCCCGCGCTGCCGCCCCACCCCCTGCCTGCTTTCCACTTTTATTAGGGTGCGAGGAACAATGCCTCTCAGCTGCAGGGCTTTGAAGCTGCTCGCCTTATTTACCGAGCGGTTCCCCGTCTCCCCCCGAAATAAAGCAGCGTTTTACCTCCACCGAAGCACTCGCTGTTTGTTTCCAGGTGGAAGCAATTAAAAAAAGCTGCTGGAACGTTAAATGCATAGAGACAGGATCAGGACAGACAGACACAGACAGACAGCACAGTTTGTAGAAGTCATCCTGGAGCCTGGCCGCGAAGCCTCCGCAGGCCAGGTTAACGCCACGCCGGCTCCTTGGGGGCAGGGTGCCCCCCACGAGCACATTTTCCTGACCAGGAACGACGACCGACTGCCTGCTTTCCCACCTGACTTCCTCCGGCTCCAAAGCAGTACTATTACCGAAGCAGTACTCCAATTAACGCACGCTCTTTAAACTTTTAATTGTGAAGCTCTTGGAGCTGGGTAGCCGAGGGCAGGTGCGAGCGCACAGCCCACAGCTGCTGCCCCAGGCTGGGGACGGAGACGAAAAGCAGAACCGTGGGAGCTGCGGGGCTCCGCCGGCCCGGCACAGCCTTCTGGGTCCCCCAGCATCACACCACCACCACCGGGAAGGGGCAGAAAGGACGAGGCTGGAGGGGCTGTAGTGGGAGTGAAAGGAGAGCGGTGCCCCCAGGAGCGCCCTGGCAGCGCACGACCGCAGGCTGCCCACAAGAGGCTGCCAGGGCACAGGGACCCTGGGCCAGGACCTCAAGGAGTTGGAGCCCTGCTCACGCCAAGCGCACGGTCATGTCTGGGACGATGGAGGATGACCACGGAGGTCTGGGAGCTGCCCGGCAGCGACTGCAGGAGGGAAAGCTTCGCACGACGCACGGCTTCCTCAGAGGGATGGGGATTAACTGGGTAGATCACAGCCCTCGGCCACCCACCTTTATTTCCTCGCCATCGCTCCACCTCAAATAACTTCAGACATACGCAACCAGTAAGAGGCCCTGATTTTAGTCAAAGAGTTTTCGTTTTCTTTTCTTATTTTTAAGGAGAGTTGAGTCCATAGAAATACCTGCAGCCCAGGAGCTGCTTCGGGTGCTCCCGAGTCACACGTTTGTCTGCTACCGAGCAAAGACAGCAACCAGATTTGTTACAAAGATATCCTTACAGCATCCGAAGCAGGTTTCAGAAGCCTTCCTGAATGGGAGCACGCACACAGGTTCCGTGCACGCGTGTTAACAACGTGCAGCTAGGGGTGGTGCAGCAGTTACAGGAGGGACGTCGCGAGCTGTTGTGCATTCCCTGAGAAAGCAAGCTACACACGGCATGCTGAGTAATTTGAAAACAAAACTGTTGGTAACTTTGCATTAGTTTTTCAGTTACTACACCAGAAATGCTCCAGTCTCCTATTTCGAAGAGAAGACAAGACAAATTCCAGCTCACAGCAGCCTGCACTGCTGCCACGCCGTCCAGGCTCAGCAGCGGCCCCACTGCAGCTTGGTCCGGCCGCAGGGCTGGGGTCTGCGGGATGGTTTCGTGTCCTCCTCCCACACATGCCGGCCTCTTCGTGTTGGAAAGGCAGGTTTGTGGCACCCCTTCCTTCTGCGGTTTCAAAGCAGAAGCAAAACCCTGCTGCATTTTCACCTTCAGAAGACATCGAGAACTCAGGGACTGGCGGGGCCTTCTCCGAGCGCCACCCGAGTTTTTCGGGCTGGTACCGGTGAGCTAGCACCCGTGGTGGCCCAACACCAGAGCAGAGGAGCCCCGCAGCATCTCCCAGGCCCCACCTCGCCCAACGGCTCGGCAGCAGCAGCCCCGCTGGTTCAGCTTCTCAGGAAAGGCCGCAAACCGTTCCGTGTCCGTCGGTCACAGGTGGGTCGCTGCGAGCACACCGCGGCATTTCCCAAGCAGTTTCGCTTCGTTTCCTTTTTTTTGTGTCTACAAAGAGAGCATTCCTGCCTTCATTAAGCATCTCCGTTTGGCTTCGACGCTGCGAGAAGCGAGGCTATAAAAAGAAACCACGACACTGCAAGCAGGTGTCTTGAACAAGCTGTGTTTAAACACCTCCTCGGTCGCAGCCGCGCTGCAGCAGAGCAGGACCCGCCGTGCCCCCTCGTTTAACGCGGGGCCGAGTCTCGGGGTTAGGCTGCGGCTGCCGGCAGCAGCGATCCCTGCCTCCAGCCCTCGCCTGCAACCAGCGGCGCCTCCAGAACCCCAAGGGAGCCCTGTCCCTGTGGTGCTGAGCATCTCCTGCATCTCCTTCTGCTGGCAGCCACGGCGCTGCCACCCGTCTCTTTTTAACCTGCCCCCCGTCTGGTTGTTCCGTTTTATTTATTTTTTTTAACCAACTTCGGGCTGCGGAGCCCAAGCAGGAGCTGCTGCTCCCCCCGGGCTGAGCCCAGCGGCACTGGGGGCAGGATGACGGCAGGGACACGGGGCTGGGGCTTTCCTGCCCACGCTGCTGAGCACAGCTCCCACACTCTTTTTCCCCCTTTCTTTTTTGGCAGGGAGGGGAAGAAAGCACAGATGAATACAAGTCGTGGAGCACAGAGCCCCCCCCGAGCACAGCCACCTGCACCACCAGGCCAGCTCCCACCCCCCGGATGAGCCAGCAGCCCACACAGAACCTCGGCTCACAAAACGTCAGTTTTTAAGCGGCAATTACAGCTCGACTCAAATAAACATCTTCCAACTACTCCACGCACGTCACCAGTTTTCCCCTCGCAGTTGCGTGCAGCCGAGTGCCAGGAATACCTGCCGACACGCTCGGCGCAGCGCTGGCCTGCCTGCTTCTCTCTCCATTTTCTCAGGCTTCCTTCCTGGCTGCTTTCCAGCGTTCCCATCTCTCACAGAGGATCCTGTTTTCCTTCATCGTCTGGGTTGTCTCCTCCTCTTCCTTCTCATCGCCACCCACTCGGTTTTTTCATCTTTCCCAAGATTGTGTTTGCTACATCCTCTCACCGCGCGCGGCCTTCTCCCCGGCACCGCCTCCGCATGGCGTGGGGGGAGCGCCCGGCCAGGCACCCCCAGGGGCTGGGTACAAAAATGTTGGTGTGTTTGGCACCCAGGGGCTGTCCTCACACCCTAACGCTGCCCAGCACGAGGAGGACGCCACGCAGCCATTTTCTCCTGGCCTCCATGGGGCTGCCTCCTCCTCCTCCCAGGCAGCGGGACCAGCGGCCTCCTGTGTCCCCGTGCCACCCTACTGGGCTCCAGGGCTGGTGTTTGGGGGATTTATTTCCCAGCCGGGTGCCCCCACGCACTCTGCCAGCACCACATGCTTTGCCCACGCAGGCAGGCTCCCCCCGAGCCCCCCGGGGGCCGGAGGAGCTCCCTGAGCTCCCTGCTGCAACCTCCGCAGCCGGTCCGCGCAGCCCCGCCGCCGCCAGGGCGCCTGGAACCCAGCTCTGCTGAGAGCAGCGAGACGAGCACCGGGCTGAGCCTCTCCTTCCTCCTTCCTCCCCCCTAACCCGGATCAAGAAAGCCACGTACAATTAGGAGCTCCTGCAAGCCTCCTCCGCGCCGCGCTGGCTGCGAGCAGATCTCTATCTCCCCCTGCAAGTCTGACACCACCGGCTCCAGAAACGTCCATGCCCTTTCGTGCCTCACCCACAGCCACCCCAGCTCGGCAGGGCACCGGGCGCGCTGCTACCGACGCGGTGATGGGGGCAGCCCCCAGCCTCCCTCGCCCAGACACAGCCCCTGCCTTCTAGGGCAAGAGCCAAAGCAGCAGGGGAGCCCTCGGCCCGGGTGGCTCCGGCCGCAGCCCCGCGCTCGACGGTGGCTCCGCTGTGGCAGCCAGAGCAGTTTGGGGGGGGGCTTTTTTTTTTAATCACCGGACTGCACAGACACAGCCCCTTGATGCAGCGTGTTAAACTTCAGGCAGCACCGGGAGAAGCTTCACGCCCTCAATCCTCCGCCAAAACACGAGCAGGGAGGAAAGCACCGCTCGCCTCTTCTTGGGGGCAGGAGAGCTTTCCTTTTCGGGTTGGTTTTGGCACTGAAATGAGGGCCTCTGGCACAACACATCGGAGCCTGGCCTATCCTACAGCCTCCCTCAGTGCCACTGCGCACTAACGGCAAGCCAGAGAGCCGATTTCACCCCGCCACAGACGATGCCCCCCGTGCAGCCCACCCACCTGATGCCCATTTCCAGCCCCCAGCCCTCGCTCGCCCAGGAGCAGCGGTGGCAGCGCCCAGCTGCCTGTGCCGGGGGCACGGACAACGCTGGGGTTTGGTGGCTTTCAAGGAAGGAGCCCCTTGCTCCACGGTATGGTCGGAGGAGCCCAGGCAGAGCGGCTTCTCCCAGCTCCCTGAGCACAACAGGAACCCCTGCCTGGCCCAGAGGGCAGATAGCATCCGCGGGCTGTTACACCCCGCGTTTCCTCCTCGAGCAGCACGACCCAGGGACGCGCTCTGAGCTCCACCAGAAGCCAGCGAGGCCGTGCTCCCTGCGGGGACGGCCCCGGGTGACCTCGGCTGCACCCCGCTGGGGGGGGACCAAGGCTGAAGGCTTCTGCTCAGCTCTGCGCCGGGACCAGTCGGGAAGATGGGAATAATTCTCCTTCACCCATTTCCTAGCGGGGCAGCCAGCCGAATTCTATTCCTTCCTTTATCTAAAACAAGCTAGGAAGGGAGAGGCTCCTTATCTTAGAGAGCGTTAAAATTTGACTGAAATATCAACTATCGGGCCCCCAGCATTTGCAGGCACGCCAAGAGCTGAAGAGCAGCTCTGAGCATAACGAGGTGAGAACCAACAGCGCGCTCCAGAACCGTGCTTTCTATCACAATTTCCACACAAATACCATTCTAATTAATAACGTTATGACTACCCAAGGCATGCCAGCTTGTGCTACCGAACGTTAAGCTCTTAACGAGCTCTGTAACGGCTTGTGGGAATACCTGCACTTCTGTGGAGGCGCAGAGGACTCAGGTGGGGCTGGGCTTTGCCTTTCGCGTTACCTCCACCCAACACCAACTTCTCCATTCGTTTAAAGCCCCGAACCGCATCACCACTTAGCTGTCAGGAGAGAAGCGTGAGTATCGCGTTGCTGTGCTTTAAGACAGATGCACTAAACGTGGAAAACATCGGAACCTCCTCCGTTTGGTTTCCAGTCACCTCCCAATGCTACTTACTCAGTTCCCAACAAGCCACGTGCCGGTCTCATGGCACGTTCAGGCTGAGGAGGCCCCTGCAAGGAGGGTGCCCCGCGGGGAGTCTCCCCGGGACAGAAACCCTGGGCGAGAACCACAGGGCCAGGGCCACCTCAGTGCCAGCCACCCTCGTGCCACCCCCTGCTCCGGATCAGCCCCAAGCCCACATTTAGGCATCAGCAGAGCCACCGCCCGGAGAGGCGGGCACCGTAACAGGGCCAAGCAGCTCTGCAGGAGCCCCTTCTTCCCCTCACCCACATTCACTCCCCTCTGTGCTCTGCGAGGCCCTGCCAGGGGTTGTTTTCCCGTCCCGTTTCACACGGGAAGCCCACGGGCGAGCGGGGACAAGCCCCGACCGCGGCCGCCCCGTCCCCTCCCCGCCGGGAGCCCCGCACACAAGGGGACATTGTCCCGGCTGAATGACGAGCGGCGTTGTGACGCCGGGGCTGCACAGTGCAGCAGACAGGTGCAGGGAAGCTTACCAAATCGGCGTGCTGCTCGCCGGCGCGGGGAGAAGCCGACGGCTGCTGGGAACACGCACACAGCGGCAGCCGGCGTGCTTCCCGTCGGCACCGGGGCTGCCCGAGCCATGGCAGCCCCCGAGGGGGGGAACGGGGGAGCCTTCAGCCCCCGGGACTCATTTCGAGAGAGAAATCCCCTTGTCCAAGCGGAACAACGGGACGCGAGGCGTGTTTGTGGGGAGGGGGAAAAGCCCTGCAGGCTGAGTGCAGACACATCTCGCGCTCGCCGGCGAGTTCCCAAGCAGAACGCTTGCTATTTCTGTCGCCGCATCCCCAGAAGCTCCTTCTGGGTTTGCTCCATTTTCCCTATAAGGGATTTCTGAGCCGAGGAGGAGCCCAGCTGACCGCCAGCACGCTCCCTGCACCGCCTGCCAGCACCACGCCTGCCTGCGTGCCGTCCCGGTTACGGCTCCCACTGCCGCACCAGGGCCCCACGCGGTTCCCGTGACACCAGGCGCCGATTTCTTCCGGTACCTTCAGGGTTCTTCTGCTTTGGTTTTGAAAGCACGCTACGTGAATGAATCATTCAACGGAAAGCCAACAGCCAAGACCCTGGCAAGCCCCAGCCGGCGTTCAGTACCTGCCCGGCGGTTAAAGGCTCCTGCTAGCAAACTTCAACGTTTTGCCCCAAAGCGACACCACCGAGCTCTTCTGGCCCGTCATCAACCTGCCACGCTGCAAATCAGACCCAAAAAGCCCGTTCCCCTTTTCCTTTTTAAGCAATCCTGCTATCCCCAGCCCAGTTCCGACAGGCCCACGGGCAGCTGTGCCAGCACAACCCATGAGCAGCATTTCAGCCTGCGCTGCAGCAGAAAAACCAGATGGAACAGAGTTTTCTCTAAGCCTATTAAACGCTCAGACTGGTGCCAGGAACTGCAACATGCAGAAAAGGCCTTCGCTTCCTCCACCCCGATAAATACATTTCTACAACCACTGCTGAGGCAGGAGCAGCACCGGATGGCCTAACCTAAAGGTTCTGTTACGGGGAAGCACCCGTGTCCCTCGCACAGCGCTTGAGCAGCCCCGGAGACGAGCGCCGGGCCGTGCCGGGGACCAGAAGCGTGTTGGAACAGATGAAGGTGACTCACGGAGAAGAGACGGGCACGGCGTGGGCTGCGCTGCCAGGAAAGCTCCCACGGGCCGCCAGGTGCGGAGGGACGGAGCCCGAGGAGTGCCCGTGCGCAGCAGGGAGCCGCGCGCTGGGGCTGCTCGTCTGGCCCGGCCACATGGCACAGCGCTCGGAGGTACAGGTTGGCTCCTGGTGAAGTCACAGAAAAGCTGTCTGCCTTTTAAAAAAATTATGTGTGTGTATATGCATCGACATGAGAAATCCCTCCGCTCTGGCTTCCTGGATGGAGCAGGAGGCTGTGTGCCGTGTGCCTCCTGCTCGGAGGGGAGCCAGGACCAGCTGCATGCAGCCCAGGCGCTCCCAGCAACCGGCGCCAGACCCCGCTGGGGCACGGACAGCCCCGGTGCAGCCTACACACAGCACCACAGTGAGGGAGCAGCCCCAGGAGGAGCAGCAGCCCTCACCCCAGCATCTCACTGCTGCGCCCGCTCCTTGCCCGTGCCTTCTCTGCGCTGCTTTTTCCACAAGACAAGGTTATGTTCCCCAAGCAACTGGTCCCCGTGCCTCTGCAACGCCTGGTGGCCACCTGGGATTTCTACGTGAGCTCCACAACTACAGCGAGCCGATGCTTAGAGGCAGCTCCTCACAAAGTTAACCTCGAAAAGCCATTTCCCTCCGAGCCGGGAGTGCCTCCCCAGCAGCCGCATGCCGTGGATGCGGACTCAGCTGGGTGCTTTGGGGCAGTTTTTGAAGACGTTGAAGACACGTCCACCAGAGCCACGCCAGGAGCCAGCCACACGCACGCTGCAGCCCCCAAACTAAGCTCTTCACGAAGCAGGATTTCCACGGAAAGCCGTTCCTACGAAGGCAGCAGAGGCTGGGCGCCGATCCACAGGGTGCAAACATGAACAGCCCTGGGCTGCACGGGCAGAGCCCCACAGCGTGCAGAGCTCGGCAGGCCCCGTGCTGCAGCTGTGGGTCATAATCACTGCTGAGGTAAGGTCCTGAACGGGTCTCCACTGAAGGCAAGTTTTCTGGCCCAAATGCAGAGCACTAGCTGGCAGGGCCGTTTGTGGCACTGCCCCATCCCTCCCCGTGGCAGCCTTGGGGAGCAGCTGCCAGCTCCTGGGCACAGTCCCCTACCTCCCGGACGCGTTAGCTGCAGGCACGCAACACCCCGTGCCCATACGGAAGTGTGTTTTTTCTGGGCATTTCACCCAAAGACCAGATGGTTCAGAAACAAGCGGCCAGAAGAACTTACTCATTTTCTCAAAGGAGCAGTTGATTTGTGAACAAACCTCTGGGCAGTTCCAGGCTGCCCTCCTTGCTGGGCGTGCTAACAGTATCTTTTGGCTAAAAGCAAGCTTTCAAGTGTAAAAGGTTAACCACATTTACACCTTAAATACCCTACTTAAAAGCATCCAGCCTAACGAGCTCCTTCGCAATGCCTCCCAGGAGGTGGGACGACTCAGCTGGTGGGGCTGGTTGCTATATAAAGCAGCAGCTACGCCGTTTTTGGCTTTTCCATTAAAGATTAAGTCAAACAAGTGCTGCTGGGGTTTCGGAAAAATACTGAAGGCACCAGCCCCAGCGATCACACCACTTGTCTGGTACGGGACCAAGGTACCCAGAGACTCCCCAGCGGTGCACTCCGGTGGTGGCACAGCACGGCGAGCACAGCCCTGCCTTCACAAAGCCCCGCAGCAGCTCCTGTGCCTGCCAGCACGGCAGGAGGCAGCTCGGCTCCTTCCCTGCAAGGGGATGCAGGCAGCGAAGGCAGGGCAGCACTCGCCTTCCAGAGCAAGGCCAAGGCGCGCTGGCCCTGCTGGTAACACCACAGCCCCGGCACAGGGGTAGCGCCTGTTCCACCGAGTGCTGGGAACAACTTTGGGATTTTTCTTAGGAATTGCGCATCAGAAAATCAGCTGCACTTGAATGTCCTGAAAACTTCTCCTACTTGTCACGTCGGGACCCCGCGTAACAGCGCCTGGCTCTACAGCAAAGAGACAACACCGAAAAAGTCAGCGGTGTTTAAGTAATCGTCTTCCTTGCAGGAAATTCACAGTGACAAGTAGACGAAACCCGCTGGAAAAACAAAAGCACCTAACTTGGTGAATCCTGAGCAGCTGGGCACTGCGAGTAGCGAGGGATGAGGAGCAGCCAGCAGCACAGCCCCCCCGGGGACACGGGGGTCCCTCCCTGCGCAGGCACCGAGGTGCCGACATCTCAAACCAGCCTCAGCGTCACAACGTGATGGGGCAAAAAGGCAACGAGGACAGGACTTTGTCCCCTTTAAAGGTGCCTGCAGATGGGAACCGGAGGCTGTGGAAGATGCTGAAAGGTAATGCCTGATGGACCAGGATGGCTCCGGGCACGAACATCGCGCGGGGTCAGCGCGCGGGCTCAGAGGCTGCAGCACGAGGCCGAGTCCCCTGGCTGGGCTCAGAGCACTCGAGGCAAGGAGATTTTGCACAGAAACAATTGACATTTGGAAAAGTTTAAATATCAAAATTGACTCCTCTGTAAAAACCAAAAATAATCCGTACGTAGCACATGACGTACCCCTGGCATTTCTGCAGCTTGAATCAATCTCCAGCTAGGAAGCGCTCTCCCCGAATCCCTGCTTGATCTTACAGACACATCTTGACTCCAGCTCGGGGAGGACCCCCAGCTCCAGCTTTCAGCTGCGTTAATACATTCCATCCCAAGATCTTCGGTTTATCTGCACTTCCACAC
This sequence comes from Stictonetta naevosa, assembly GCA_011074415.1. Classification (NCBI taxonomy): domain Eukaryota; kingdom Metazoa; phylum Chordata; class Aves; order Anseriformes; family Anatidae; genus Stictonetta; species Stictonetta naevosa. Next base: position 19,800,335 of record CM021707.1, read on the forward strand.
AATGCTTAAACACTTTTTTTTATTTCTCGAACTTTAATTAAACATCACGGATACGCATTATCAGCTACGTTTGTTTCACCTCCGGTACGAGAGCACAATGGGACTTAGCATTTGATGCTTCACCCAATTAATAAATTAAGGTTCTTTGATCAGACCAGGAGTTAGACTCCAAAGCAACACAGCCTCTACATTGCCCAGTTTTTCCACACAGATCTTGAGCCTTGCCATCATCTACCATCCTAATGGCAGTTTGGGATATACAGCACCATAAATATTAAAAAGAAAGAAGACCGCGAAGTCAAACGTTTGCTTTTTGAAGGAACGCAAGCCCTAAGAACAATCACTGGTTTATGTACTTCGAGCTGCTCTTCGCTGTGCTGCTGTATTACCCTCTTAATACGCATCTGCTAAGGAAGAAACATTCTGGTTCTAATTACAAAAGGCTTTCAAAAAAGATGGGTTTTCAAGTTAAATATTTAATTTATTTGAAAAGAAATATTTCTAGAGGTGCCTCAAGTAAGAAATTGTTTAACATGTGTTTTACAGCCTTTCCAAACTCTTTTTATGGTCCTGGAGCCTGTCCACATTTGTGGAAAAAATGTAATGTTTCAGCTTCAATTTGTCTATTATTTCAGCGTGATGTTTTAAGGCGCTTTAGGAGAGGAGAACACATCCATACTTCGGGTCATTCCTTCCAATTAATAATTGAAAGAAACCAATCTTTTTCTGTTCAAAGGGGACCTTCAAATCGCCAGAAGTTAACTTTCTCCAGGCACTGCTCTTGGCCGAGATGCGGCCCCGCTGACTTCCACCAGGCTGCTCCTGGTGACGGCGGCACCGGTGACACTGGGCCCATGCCGGGAGGTGACGGTGCTCAGGGACGTGCCCCTGCTCGAGACGCCTACCTCAACTCCACGCTGCTTTTAACGGAACGCAGCGCGGCTCCAGCTGGCCTCTTTCCCTGATGAGGTTAGGCTGAGCAACTGGACGAGAAATACGTAAGGTAGTAGAAAAAAACTGGGGGGGCAGCTGGGCTGCCTCTGCCCCACCGAGAGTCCCCAGAGTGCCACCAACCAGCCAAAGGAGACAACTGTGTGCCAAAACCCGGGGGCTGCGCAGCCTGCCTTCGCTGCGATGGAGCTGTCGGGGAGCAGGGGCGTGCGTGAAGGCGACGGCCGTGGTGCGGGTGGGCCTGTGCCCCCCACCTCGCTCCAGGGCTCCTCGCGGGCATCATCCCAGCAGCTGGGGGGGATTGGGCTCAGCACCACCTGGAAACGAAGCGGGACCGGGCTTCTCGGGCTACCGACATGGAACGGGTTCGGCACCCACGGGTGGCTCTGGTTGTGCAGCACGGCGCTGCCCAACCGCAAGCGGCTCTCTGATGATGATGCTCAAATCAAAGAGCATCACACAGCCAGCAAGGCACGAGAAAAAACCCCGACGGGCGACACACACTGTTCCCCCAAACCCACGGGCATTTTGAGCCCAGTTTCTCATGGATCGGGGCTCGGCCTGGGAGGATCCGCGGCCGCCTCGAGGCTCCCTGCGACGAGCAGCCCGAGGCCGAGCCCTGCACGCAGTGAGGAGGTTCTGGTTTATTTTTAATAACTCCATATCGCTTCCTTGGGGAACTGTAAAAACTGAAGTGCTCTCTACACGAAACCCTGAAAGCAAGAAATCACAACACATAGCAAAGATCTCAAATAACTTGTCACTCTGCGCTATAAAAGAGTGGAGAAAGTGAGGAAAAAAAACAAGGAAAATAAAAAAGCAACAAAGAAATGGGCCAGCAGAGTCCCTGAGCCAGAAGCCTCACTGCCGGGCGCCCTCAGAGGGTCACCCTCACCGGGGCACAGTCGGGCTGAGATGAAGCGTTCTGTAACCTGGTTGTGCTCAAAGGCAGGGAAACGGTATTTAAAGACAGGGAGGGAAACGTGAGCTGAGGCAGGAGGCTGCCCTTGGAAAGGCAGGGCCGGGGGAAAAGGGCACCCACCACCCTGCAAGTTCTACTGCACTAATTGCTCATTTATCATCAGCCGATGAGAACAGTCGTGGAAGCCATTCTACGAACTGCCATGCCTGCAGACAGGGTCCTTCTGAAAAGGCTTCACCTGGGAATCCCTGTGAAGCGCGATGAAGGCTGCCCCGGTTACGTTAGCAGTTGTGCGTTCAGTTACCGCCAGGAAGGAAACCAAACGTGCTGCACGAAGCTGCGATACCCCACGCGTGAGTCTGGTCCCAAACTCTGGCTCGTCTCTCCAAAAACCACCTAAGAGCAAGTACTTTAGTAAGCAGAGAAACCCACCCAGCACCACAGGAGCTCCACTCTCACCCTACCCAGCCTTGCACTTCCAGCTCTGGCTGGCAGGTCCTGCAGATAAACTTCCATCTCAAACTGACCGCTGAAGTCAAGTTCTCTATTTCCCTTCATCCTCTCCCTCCCCAAACCCTTACACATCATCTCCCGGGTTTCGAGCATGGTTTGGTTCTCAAATGCGACCACCAGAAAGGAGGAGCAGCAAAACACCCTCACGCGCAGTGCCCGCACGTTTATCAGCCGCATCTGTGAGCATCGGAGATGCTCCCCCTGCCCCGATCGCTCCATCGGTCTCGGCACCGTCCCCACGGATGCTGGGACAGATCCGTCGGGGTGCTGAGCCACCGGCAGCACGCTCCCGGACACCGCGGCACTCAGCGCACATCGGCGCAGCCACCCGCGTGCCTGCGAGCACCGGCCGGTAACCACTGCCTCCGACCAACTGGGACATGAATGGGACTTTCAGCGTGACCTACATTTCTCCTGCGACTGCAACCGTGCTCATGGGAAACTGAAATGAAAAAAAAATTAAATGCCAAATCAGAAGCAAAATTAAGCGGACAAGACACGGAAGAACAGAAGCCATCTTCTAACCCGGAACAGCCTGGGATGTAGTCAGCACTGATACAGCATTTCTTAAAAAAGTCCAGAGTCTTCCGTGGGAAGGAAATGCCGTATTAATTAGTTCAATGAAACGATGAAAAACTAGTTGTCTCCAGCTTGGGAGGGGAAGGGGGACAGCACTGGAACACAGCTTCAGCAGCACTCCTGGCGAGGAGCTGATAGAGAACTTGGCCTCGGCAGAAAGCAAGTCAGTTATCCAGCCACAGTATCCGCGCCTGCCTTGGCATCTGCCTGCAAATAAACCCAACTTTGGGGAACCCCCACAGCCACCCCCTGGCCAGGAGCCCCGAGGTGCCGCTATCTGCTGCCAGCAGCCTCCAGCACCGCTCCGCAGCCGGCCCCAGGAAGAGCCCGCGTGCCCCCCGAAAGGCTCCAGCGCTCCTGTGGCTCGTCGCTCCTAGCAGCCCTAAAAAAATACTTGGAAAGAGAACCCAAACTATAAGGCAGGGCACACATCCTGTTTTCCCAAAGCTATACAGTCTGTTACAAAAGTGATCTGCCAGTAAGCAGGCCAACGCCAAGATAGGGGCAGTGCCCGCGGTGGAGGGAAGGTGCTTCCAGCGGGCTCAGGCCGGTAAGGATTAGCAGGTGTCAGAGCACGCTGCTCCTCTTAACCCAACAGAAGGGAACCGAGTTTAGCAACTTATTTAGGGTTTCATTTGCTAATTTGCAAAAACAAGGAGAAGTCTTCCTCTGCCCTCCAGCATCTCCCTCGGAAAGCTCCTGCCAACACCCGGCACCGCTGCCAACAGCTCAACCCGACACGACCCAAAGTCCTCCCTCCTGCGCCACCGCGGGCTTCTGTGCAGGAAGACAGCTGAGGAGGGGTTTGGTGCACGCCTGACATCGCGTTTCTGTAAAAACGAACCCAGCAAAAACACAAGATACACCAGGTGATAAGCGGGGCTTCAGCCAGCCGAGGCTCAGCTAACGAAGTTGCCCCGTGATTCAAGTCTGAAAGAATTTGCACACGCGCTACAAAAACCAAAGCAGATTAAACGCTTAAGAAGTAAGGTAGCCTATTTTCCTCCTTCCCCTCAACACAGCTAAAAATGCTACTTTAAAATGACTGTTCTCAGTTTTAGCACTGATGATAGCTAGGTCACAAGCCAGCCTTGGAAAGTTTTACTCAGCAGCAGCTTTAGAAACCATAAATTATCTTTAGACTAAGTTTACGTGCTCCCCTCCTCTCCAGAGCATGGCTGCCAACGGCACTTCTCAAGGCTTCTCCTTAAACAGCACCAAAACTTCCCCAGATCGAGGCTGAAGCCTCGCCTCGGCGCAGCAGGGACTCAGCACACCCAACTTCGGGTTTACTTGTGTCGACACAAGAAGCAGCAGCACGTGGCTTGCCCCAGCGCGGGGCTGAGCCGCAGCCCTGCCACGCACACGGTGCTGCCTGCGGGGGAGCACGGGCATCTCCACCGCCACCTGCGAGCTGTGCCTCTGCTGTGATGGAAAAATCGAGCACGAATCAGGCAAAGCAGGGGCGCGTTCCGCGTGCAGACCAAGCTTGGATGGTGTCAGATGAACATGACTGCTTTTGAAAACTTCTGAACCGTCCCTACAGATCCGGAGCAATGAAACAAGGAGTAATCAAGTGGTTGGATACTGAAGGCTTTCTCCTGCCCTCCCGCTTAGGTCTGCCAGAACCCTGGCAGGAAAGTTTAGTCCCTAAGGACTTCGGTTCCAAAACCACGACTAACACCAGCAGTCTCGCTCACCCCGCGCCACCTGGGTCCGCACCGCGATGCGTTTGCAGCCCAGAACACACAGCCCTAAGGCAGGCCTGCGGCTCTGCGTCCTTGTGTGCACAAGGTGGACAGGTGCACGGGTCATGAGGGTGAGCAACAGGACAAATACGGTTTCAAAGATTAAAGTTTGGAGTTGCATTTACCCAAAGCTTTTGTGTACTTACGCAGAAGGAAGCGGGACGCTACTTGGGGACAACCCTCACCGACACAAGGACGGCGGTTTCACGTAGTCAATTCCAACACAAGGACAGCGATTTCACGTAGCCATTTCAACACAAGGACTCCAATTTCCATCACAAACCTACCAGGCCCAACCAGATCCCCATGGCAGGCAGTCGCGCCGTGCACGAGCTTACCTGGCTCCGACGGGCTCTCAAGCAAGGTCGCGTCCGGGGACGGCGGCAGCGAGGACACAGCTGTTCACCCAGTAGCTGTCATGCTTGGGCTGAAGCGAGAACATCTGCCGCTTCCCTCTCAAACAGCTACTCACGTCAGGAAATCCTGCATCTGAACCCAACGTCTCCCTGTCCCCAGGGCCGCGAGGCAGCAGCGCGGTGCCGCAGCTCGCTGCACGAAGCGACGGGTGCTGCAGGAACACCCCGAGGGACTCGGCCGCCCCGCATTAACCCCCGGGCAGGGACCGAGGCCTCTGGTGTGCCTCAAGCCGGGCACAAACCCGCAAACGGTGCCGGGCTGTGGTCAGAAACCGATGCAAGGTAAAGCAAAATAGACGGGGATTAGCTGAGAAACCCCTGCCGGGAACCAGGGCGAGTGCCGAACTCCGACACGAGAGATTAGCACTTGCAGAGGCATTACTACCACGAAACAACTGAAAAAGGGGCATTTTTCTAGAACTTCTCTAGAGTTATCTGCAGTCAGCTGCCATGCACGGAGCACGATACGACCGCGCTGAGCGGCAGGGAGACTTCTGCCCAGGCACGTTTAATAGCAAAGGGCAACAGACCTTTCCCATGCCACGTCACTGCTGGGCAAAAATTTAAAGGTAAACCCAGAGACACTTTCATAGGTCATTTCCACAATCATTAAGATGCAAGAAAGTTAATTCCCAGAACGTTCCAGAAGCTCCTCTAACTGCTCTCCTCCGTGTGTCGATATCGCCTTTGACGCAGCAGAGGCCCCGCTCAATGTGTGAGCCCCAACACATCCCCTTCAGGCAGGGATTTCAACAAACACTAAGTAGGATCTGTAAACTTTATTATCAAAGGAGAATGCCTTAAAAAAAAAAAAAAGAAAAAGAAAAAGAACAACTTGGAGCATTCTTTTTGCCCATTGTGAGAAAATTCGCAAGCCTTTGGCCACATACCGCATTTCCATTTTCTTGCATGCTCGTTTGTATCTGGCTTTGACTCGGGATCTGTCCACACACCCCAGCAATAAATGACACTAACTGGAGCCATTCTTTAAAATATCTGTCAAATATAATTCTTCCACTGTTTCGATTCTCACTGACTTGCCCCACAGTGCTGGGATGAAGTCATAAATTACACGCCCCGCCACTCAATTTTCCCTGATTGTTTGGTAGAACCTCTCCACTAATAACCAGTGATCATCAGCCACCTCGTGGCTTAAGTGGTTTCCAATCATGAAAGATTTATCCACTGTGACTTCCAGTCAATCACGGAGACACCGAAATGGCTATCAGGCACTCTCATCTCGAGACCACAAGACGAGCAGACGGACTCCAGAGACACGGGAAAGCAGATCAGAGTGCTGGCTCCAGACACCCAAAATCAGAGAGAAGCTGCAACAGCTGGGTCTAAAAACCACGTTTATCTTTGCGAGGATGTCAAAAGCCCAGGGCTAGAGCACAAATTCAGCTCTAAAGCAACTTGCCTGGGTCACAGCACATGCAGAGAGCCCAAGAGAGGATTCCAAACTGAAAGACGCATGCAAGGAAGAGCTGTTTGCTGGGATGATGTGCAGGGACGCCCTTCCCCTACCTAAGGGAGCCAACGTGGTCGCTGACAGCCGCCTTCAAGTTCCCCACTGCAGAACGACCCCAGACACCCAATGCCAGCTACCCCCCGAGGTCAACAGGGCTCTGGGACATAAGGGGAAGAGGAGCGGAGCTGCCTTCGGGAGCAGGAACACGCTCCTCCTGCCTGCAGCACCAGGAGGATGGGCTCCGAAGGCACAGTCCTCCAGGGAAGGCTCTGACACCATGTGAAAAATGAAGTTTTGAAAAAGAGGAGAGGCAACAGGTGCTGAGCACCAGGGCACTCAGGTCCAATACATCTGCACAAGCTAAAAACCAGCTGTGCTCGGGTTGGGTTCTGTGCTCCCCACACGCAGCTGAGGGTTTCGGGAGCAAGACATGGAAGCCTACCTGTGGCATCGCACCCATGGCCTCCCAAGAGGCTGAAGTCACTGGGAAGCACCTGGTACCGATGGGCACGTGGAAAAGGATCAATGAGCACAGCAAAGCTGGGCATGGGAAAGGCTATCGCAAAAAGACCTGTTGTCTTCACCGTGCTCTCTTGCTCAGATGTATCGAGCAGTCTCAAGCTTGCCACAACTCAGCTGATACTATAACAAGCACAGGAGGTGAGTGGGATGGCACAGATCGCAGCCACCAGGTTCCCACTGCCCTCGGTGTGCCCAGGAGGGGACACCAGAGCCGGGCGAGTCGGGGCAGTGCCCGCAGGTCCATGGACGGGCAGCGCAACGTGGCTGTTGGAGGGCCAAGCACGCCTGCACGGCGGAACAGGGCTACGGGGATCATTGCTCCAGAACGAAAACTAGAAGAGTAAGCACAATTTATTTTGCCACATTCTTAAAATGAAATAAGAAAACATTTAAACACTACAGCTTATTTAGATAATACACACTGGAAGACATCTTTTACTGCTGGCAGCTTGAAAGAAAAGAACATAATTACAATTCCAAGCATGAAATGAGCTCTCTTCCACACATGCCTGAACCAAGTCTAACTGTTCCACCAGCTGTAGTGAATCAAAGCAGGCAGAATTAAACAGAAAGGACCTAGAAGCAGCAGCTCTTGCTGCCTTTAACCCAGTAATTGCATGGCACCTGGATCCGGGAGGATTTAGCAGTTTCAGATGTGCGGCTGATGCAGGGCACAGAGCATTTGATCTCCCTGGAATGCCGGACCCCGAACAATGCATCTGTGTGCTGGCCCACCACACGCCTGGGTGTGGGCCCGTGGGATATATAAAAGCTAACATTATACTGCAATTGAAAAGAAAAGAGCCACAGCATGAGCCTGACTGTTTAACGAAGAGAAAAACAATAGTAGCTTTGGTCTCAGGATCTGCCAGAATGACCACTGGCCACTTCCAGACACATTCCTTGTTTGAGCACTTCAATGCTGCATTGCCTCATCAGCTGTCTGAAGTCACGAAGGTGCAAAGGGGGAGACTAAACCCAAACCACGGCGACATCTGCATCTCTGCCCTGCCCGACAGCTTGTTGAAATGGTTCTAGCCCAGAGCTACTGGCCTCGAGTCCTTACAGGAAAGCAGGTCCCGACTTTTCCCCGTTTTGACGGGCACACACCCACTCATCTCACGCTCCTCAGCGGTTTCACATCTGCTTTCTTCAAAGGGGGCAAGCCCCCATGGTGCAGGACTGGAAAAAGCTGAAAAAGCAGCCCCCGTGAAGCTGCTTCTCCTGTGGACCCGCTGCAGGCCCCCAGCCCCGCTGCGAGCTGAGCGCGGCCGCAGGCACCGCACGTGCGGGGACACCGCCGTCCCCGGTCACCGGTGCAGGGGAACAAAGCTGGTCTGCCTGGGGAACGAAAACAAACAGCACAAAGTCAGCACTGCTAGCCCAGAAGCTTGGTCCTGCGTTCGTACAGATTCCCACAAGAACGTAATTCTTTTGAGATGAGTAGCTGAGAAAGCCGCTGTCTGTATTTCTGCTGGGGAATGCCCGGCAGATGTGGACGTGACCACCTCTTCCTGGGAGCCTCGCATCTAACCCGCGAGCAAGCTTCCAGGGCGTGCAGAGGACACGCAACGTGAAGGAGCTCAAGGGACGGGGCCATCACAGCCCCAAAGGACACCCCTCAGCCCCGGGATGGAACTGGGGCTGAGCACGGCCCTGTAGACGGGGAGCCCAGCCTGCAGGGATGATGAATGCACGCTCATCTCCAGCACCGGGGAAGCAGCAACCTTCCCGGCACAAAAGCCGTAAGGCCGCTGTTAGCAAAGTCTTAACGTGCCCAGGAAAAAGATCAAAGCCAGTTCTCCTGGCCGAAAGCAGCAGACATTTCCCTTTTCAGCCTGTGTACGCACGCATCTATTTCCATAAACACGCCTGCTGCGGAAACAAAAGCAGGAGTGCGAGCACAGCCCCGCAGAGCGGTGCCTCCGAGCCCCCGGTGCTGCTGCACGTATTTCGCCCCGATGTTATTGCACAGGCTGCAAGCGGCCGGCCGCTCACATCCCCTTACGGGACACCAACTCTGTTAGAGGCGTGCGTTAGCAGCCAGGACCAGAGGTGCAGCAGCTCAGAGCTCACACGTACCACGCTGATACGGTCTCCAAATTTCAGCCCAGCCCTCGCAGCAACGTATGCGGAGCGGTGCCTTCGGCTCCAAGCCCAGCGAGGACACGAGCAGGTGGAGGGAAGGCACCTGGTCTGCACCCGGGCTTTGGGGCAAAAAGCAGAGCAGCTGGCATTCAGTTCACGTTCTTGTATCTGAATTCAGCTGCAAGGACAACATTTACGTTTTGGTGGTTGCAATTGCTGCAACTTCAGCTATTGCAGAGATCTTCACATGAGAAGTTTAAACATAGGATTTTATATAATAAACTAAAAATAAGGAGAACTAACAAGAATAAAAATTAGGAACGCTCTATATGGAACGTTAGTGTGTATGCACAGATCTATCAACATGTCTGTTGACTTCTTCTGCTTTAAATCATCTCCGTGCACATGGATCTTTCCTTCCCCATTTTTCAACCCCGAAAGAATTACCGTTTCTTTCCAGACAGGAACTCCTGCCAACATTCTGGAGGGCTCAAGTCCAAACCACACATAGTTCAACAACAGCAGAGTTTAACAAAAAGTAAAACTATAGCTTTTTTTTTAATTATACCTTGTGAAAGTATGGCTGAGTAGGAGGAAAAAAAGTCAAAAGTCATCAATTAATTCCTGAGTAATAAAGAAGGTTTATAGCACGGTCGAATATATATTCTGCCCAGTTTATCTGATTTATCACCATCCTTTCATGTCCGAATTCAAGGTGGCTCTGCAGAAAAGCATACGCTGCTCTGCAATCCTAATTAATTTCTGGACTCTCCGCCACATTAGGAGATGTTTACAGGCAAGGGCTTCATAACTAGGCCAATGCAGGGAGGTGAAGCCTTAAATCCCTGTTCACCCAGCAGAAAGCACCCAAATCGAGTCCCTTTCCCTGAGATCCCCAAGATTTTCAACAGGAAAAAAAATATCCGTCTTTGAGGCCTCTTTGAACACCTTTCCATTACAGCCTGCACAGGACTATGGCCTGAGCAACAACCAGGCTTCCTCCCAAGCTCCAGAGCAGTCCTTTACGGTCATCATCAAAATGCAGCTTTTTAAAATAAAAACCTCTGCATCAAGGGGCAAAGCTGCGACAAACCATGGCAGAAAAGGAACTGGAATGTGACCGGCGACTACCATCACTCGAGGGTGTCTGACAGACTTCTCCAGCTTTCACCTTTGCATGCTAAAGCCATGAACACTTACGTTTCAACAAAAAATATATCATTACTTCTCTGCCCAGTACACTCTGTCCTCCTCGTTTTTATCCGAGAGTTGATCCAAAGACATTTAACAAGGGCTACACAAAAATAGCCCAGTGTTTTCCTCATTCCTCTGAGCTACTGTAAATTAAACATGGATGCAGAAACTACTTCTGCGGACAAAGGAAAGCTCTGCATGGGGAAGAACGCACCCGTGCGGGTTTTGTTGTTTTCAGGGAGTTTTCACTAAAAAGGGCACTCCCTGCAGTGACACCAGCCTCAAGCCACCGCCTTCTCGTGGCAGCAGCACCGTGGCCCTCTGCAAGGACCCGGCAGGTTGTGTGCCAGCAAAGAGCTCCCTCTCCTCGCAGTCTGCGTTGAGGCTGGATACTTCTTAGCTTAGCACCGGCAAGCACCAAGCAGGTCTGCAGCAGCACCTCGGAGGTACCCAAACCGCAGGCTGCCGGCCCAGCACGTGGAAGCCACCGGCAAGCAGGCGACCAGACGGGCGGCTGAGCGTGGCCCTGACGGCTATTTCGGTGCGTGCACACCCAGCACGCCGAGCTTTCTGTTCACATGATTTGCTTACTAAATTTTGCCCCGGTGCCCAGGGGCATTTGGGCACGCAAGGTTGGGAAACGCCGGTGCCGCAGCCAAGGCACGCACGTTGCGCAGCTCTTCGCAAACACGTCACTGGAATTCCAGGCTGCTGTTATGCACAGCCCATTGCTCTAGTTATCTGTCCCGAAGATCTAATTAATCCTCTTGCTCATCACAGCCTAAGCTCACGCAGGAGTGTCTCAAAGCTTGGTGCGGTTTCGCAAGTATGAAAAATAGATTAAACAGCTCCGAGGACTGCTGTGGGAGGGGAGGTGTCAGCCCGCATTCCTCTCACCCCGGCAGACACGGAGTGCCACGCGGGACTCGGATGCAAACCTCTCTTGGTCCCCGTCCCACATTCCTTCCAGACCACGGGAATAAGCCCCAGTAACGTATTTCGCTGCAGCGATCCACGCTGCGGCTCTCAGCGCAGATGCCCTTGAAGCAGACATTTAAAGCCGTGCGCGCGCCGAGCTGCCCGTGTGCACCTGGTGCCGTGTTTAAAGCTCTCCTACCTTCAGCGAGACCACGAGGTCAAGGGCAGGAGGACAGCGACCGAACCTTGAACCAGACCAAAGGTAATGCCACTGTTTTCTCAGCATAAACAAAATAAGCAGCATTCACGTTCAGTCCTCCTCACGTCACAGCACTGGGAACCCAAGAAGCTGGAGGAGAAAGGGAACCGCGCTGCCTCCCCGCTACCAGCTCCCTTAGACAGAGATTTCCCTTTAGGCGGTTTAAAAGCACCATGAAAAACTGGAGGAAAAAAAAAAAAAAACCTCAGGACTGGCCAGCTGCTAGGGCCAGGTGCAGTTCTAGCTGCTGACGGGAAGATGACGCAGGATTTTTTTCATAATATATTTGTTTTGGTGATTTTATTTTGTCCTATTATTTACTACCTGTTGTCATTTGGTTCTCTGGTTCCTCATAACTCTTGCACAGCATTAAATCTGTGTCACGCTGCTAATTAATACCATCTACAACATATCACCAAGTGGCTTACTATCAGCCTCTGAGGCTGGTTGCTCAAGCTAACTCGGGAGCAGCAGTCGGTTCCTTTACAGTTGCCCAACAGCGAAGGAAGCTCTCATGAAAAACCTCACAGCTCCAAGCTCCAAAGCAAAGCTCTCCACTGCATGTTTTTCCACTAACTTAAAATAAATTTCTGTGAGTATTTATTTCCTACATTATCTCCAACCGAAATGTGCATTTCTATCACGGCACTTAACTCCAATTAAGAAAAAGCTGAGAGGCTTCCTGCACAAAACAAATACAGGATATTGGCAAGACTACAAGAATGAGGTAGAAACTACTGAAGACAACAAAATAATTTTCTTCTGACTAGGTGACACAGAAAGGAAGCACAGTTCTTACAGGACTCCAGCAGCAAGGCTGGGACCTACAGAGAGTAACCGGAGCCATTCGGCACCGACCTTTGCACCCTGACGCCGCCAAACCCCGAGGAGTCACATTAATGGGTACAGACGACCAAAATGAAGGAACTCATCCCACCACATCCACCCAGCAGACCTCCGAGGAGGAGGCCCCAAGCTTTTCTCCCCTGGCAGGCTGGCGTCAGGGCTCGGCCGAGCGCTGGAGCTGCTGTTCTGGCCGAGCACTGCTCACGTGCTACTGCCAGAAGGCCGTGGGTACACGTCCCCGTGCATCGCCGTACAGCGAGACCCCACGCACAGGCATCGTGCTGGAGCTCCAAAGCCAGTTCCTGCTCCTGCCGACCAGACGGGACGGCTGCTGAGCGGGCAGAGGGTGCAGGGCTGGGGAACTGCACGGCAGCTGGCCAGAGCCCTCGGACACAGGCCCTGCTGTTTGGGCAGGCACCTAAAGGAGCACGCTGAATGCCAGGGGGGCAGGAAGGAAGAGGGGAAAACCCCTGAGCAGCACCCGTCCTCAGGCTGCAAACTCCTCCGGGATTAAGCACGGCGTCACCCGCCGGCCGCGGGACAGCACTGAAGACAACCCCAGCGAACAGGACCTCACATCCAAACACTGTCGTGTCCATTTGATGTCAGCCCGTTCTGACTCTGCGACTTCACCCTGGAAGCAAAGCCCCAGCTGCAGACACAGGGTGCAGCACGTCCGTCCCACCACAGAAGCCGTTTCCTCTGTCCCTGTCCTCCGGGACGGCAGCGGCCCCGGCACGCCGCTGTCCCCACGACCCTCGTTGCCACCAGCAGCCACCACACGCCAGAGCTACAAACGCAGCCCACGTGGGTTATTAATTCACTTTGACCGTAAAAGTGAACAAAATGGAAAGCCAGCACCAGTTTTCCTCGCGAAGGCAAACAACGTTCATTTGCGGTGGCAATTTCCTAAAATAAGCCGTAGGCATGCCTGCCGTCTCCTCGCTCTCAGGAGCGGTTAACCCAGAGAGGTGAAGTTGCACAAGAACATTCCTGTTTGATAAGGGAGACCCACGCATCGACTTCATCCGAAATAGCTATTGTGCTCGGAAGTAACCTCAAATATTGGGAACCATTTGAACTTAAATTCCAAATAAATTTAGGTGAGAGATTAAAGAGTGTAGTCTTGCCTTTCCAGCACTGGGGACGTCGTTTTTCTGTGCTCCCCGTTGTAAGGGACAAGCAAGGGAGAGGATTTACACGCCAGCTCCTTCGGAACACAAAGAACATGAGTGATTTTTGCAGCGACTTGGCGGCAGGAACAGATGGCTACAGGCAATAGTATTGACAACTTCGCAGGCTCCCGCCCCCAAAGGTGAGCTTCTGAAGTCTGCTGCAAACTCCAGACTTGAAGCCGCTCCAGCCGAGACACCCGCTCTGTGGTGAGCCGAGAGCTCCAGCCAGTGCCACGAGGCTTCCAAACCCACCCGGCTTCACTCGTGCCCCAAGCTGCCGCTGCTTCCCGTGGCTGCTGCCCCACGAGGCCCCCGGGATGGGGCGTCTGCCCACCCAGACAACGCCATGTCCAAGGAAATGAGGGTCCCCAGCAAGACGCCCGCCGGCCCCTGCTCCCATCCACCTCCACACCCAGAAGGCACCAGCCCGGCCAGGCTCAAGCCAAGCTCAAAGCAACTAAAAAGCCTTAACTTGCCAGATGATCTCAGCGAAGCTCTCCTGGAGTTCCTGCTGGGGAGGTCCAAGCTGCTAAAATACAGGGATAACACGCGGAGCTGGAAGAGCCGTCGGAATACCTGAGTTCTCAAGCAACTAATTAAGCTAGCAGTAAATTAGGCTGAGGCTGCAGGTTTCAGCCCCTGTTGTCCCATTCTTCTAAAATTGGAGCTTCATCAAGAATTTAACTATGGAACAGAAATAATGATGTTGTTTACAATAACAGCAATCCCCCCCCTTCTACAAACAGGCAGGGGCGGAGGGGCTGCACCCCCCCACACCCAGCTGAAGCCTCTCCCACACCAGGCCCCCAGCACTCCCCACCACGGCACGAGGACCACCAGCCCATCAGGTGCACGGCCACTCCGCTCAACGTGCCCGCGTCCCTCGGCACGCACACGACACCAACACATAACCCAGAACGCCAAGAATTTACAGAACGGAGGGGTTTGAATGGCAAAACCAGCCGGGAAACAACTAAGCTATTTTTTCAAAGAGCGAAAGATGAGGGAAGGCAAACACCCCGAGCCATTATTCATTCAAGAAATACAAGAAGGAGCCCGGTCTTATCAGCAAGGCCTTGGTCTGCGGGCTCCTTAGGGGAGGAACAGATTGCGCACCTCTTGCTGCCAAACGCATCATCTGCACTTAATCACAGCGTGATGGATATCTCCTGCAAACAAGCGACTCCAGCCGGGCTTGGTGTAATCCTGCTATTGCACTCCAAAGGCCGGCAGCTCACGCCCAGAGCGTCACCTCGCAGGGCACCGACCACAACGTCGCTCCAGAACGCGCACGGGGGCTACACCGGGCAAGAAGCAGAGCGCAGGAGTTGGACTTGATGATCCTTATGGGTCCCTTCCAACTCGGGATATTCTAGGATTCTATGAGACGGCAGGGAAGGCAGCAGCTGCGCCAAGCGCCGCGCCTCGCTTCTTCAGCAAGTGCTCAACGCGGGAGGCTCCTCGGAGCGCTCCTGCTTTTGGAAAGGTCGTGCCCAGGAACACCGCTTGTAGCGCAGTGATGCAAGTGGGGACCGGCAGCTTTGCATGCCAATAACCGACAGCACCCATCCCCAAAATCCTGCTGCTGCGTGTCACCGGGCTGTGAGCCTTGCAGGAGCTTCCCCGCGTGGAAGAAGCGGTCTCATTTCTGGAGGTAATGACTTGTGCACCCTCCCCATTAGGAGCTTGCTGTAATGAACGTGCTCCTGAACGCAGCTGTGATCCCTAAGGGTAGAGCACATCGGCTGATAGAGCTACTAAATCCTAACTTAAATGTGTATATATATTTTTTTTAAATGAGAACTTTCATGGTCAGAGCATAACCCCTTCGCGGAAATAAAATTATTCAAAACCTGGTTAAAAAAATAAATCTATTTTCATTCTCTTTAGGTATTTACTGCAAAGGCTTTGTGCAGCTCAAAACAGAACACGAGGAAGAAAGAAGAGTTGTGTTTGGCTGTGGGTTGCTCTTCCCTTCTGTGTCACAGCGTGCACAGACCTGAACTGCACCCAAAGAACAAGTCAAACACCGCATTTCTCACAGATGCTCCTGGTCGGTTCAAACCTGTTCATTAAAGATGCTCTGTTACGCACGCGTGCCAGGCGAGCTTATTAGCAGTGGAAAGGTTACTGAGAGGGAACTAATGCAAGCGCTCCACTCACCAGCATCTGACATGCCAGAGAGGAGCCTCCCTACCTACACTGCTCCGAAAAGGTGCGCTCAAATTGAGGGCATGTAGGTGGCAGCTGCCAAAAATGGCATGTGAATAACATTCGCAATTTAACAAATCCTGATAAAGCACGGGGAACTGTAACAGCAGCAATTCAAACACTCAAATCAAATGCTTATGCTGAGATCGCATCTGAAAATCCAGCTTTTTCATTGGGGCAGGGAAGGATTTTAAGGCTCGTTTCTGCAGGCCTCAGCAGCGCTGTGTGTCCTGAAGCTCACGTCCCTGCGACCCACGAAGAAACCTCGGCTCACAAGAAAGCCACCTCAGCTTATGGCAAAGATAGGACTTCAAACACTGAGCTCGGGTTCGACTCGTGTGCGTATCTCATCACAGCGCTGGCCATTATGGGGTGCAAGAAGGGCCGGGGGCTACTGAAGCCCACCCACTCAGGCAGGGAGGTCGGTGTAGGGGAGCTCTTGGGCCCCCCAACATTGGGAACTGTTTATCACCAACTTCAGTGGGTTGTTTTAATATTTGTTTTGAAACAGTGAAATAAAGTCACATTCCATCTAAACAACGCTGCCATTATTGCAGCATCTGACTTTCAGAGGACAATTCAATTCTGGAAGCATGTACTGTAATTGCTTTTCCACTACCGGCCTCGGCTCTACAATTGTATCCTTCTCGGGAGGTCAGAACAAGGCAAGGCTCCAGCTCTGAAAAGCAATTCTGTTTAGCAGCACCACCTTATTCATTCTTTTAATCGTACACCTACGTATTCATTATGAACTCTGTAAAATGCCAGCACCAAAACCACCACCAGAAGCCCTGCGATCTCTGCGGAAGCCTTGACCCTCTGTTTCCCTGATGAAGGTGTTGGGAGAGCGTGAACGGCTCCAGCTGCCGGCTCCTGCGTGGCGACCGAGCCCCCGAGTTGGCCTGGTGTAACGCAGCGGGTCCTTGCTGTACACAAGCAGCGAGAGGCTGCCGTGGGGAACCTCGCTTGCTTCAAGCACAACGGTTCAGCAGGAAGCGCTCTGCCTTATTGTTGGGGCTCCGATATTTCGGCTAATGACGCCAGCTCCCTTCCTCCATCTAGGCAGCCCTCTGCTTTATCACCACAGGACGCTGAGGAAACCGAGCGTCGTTTAGAGAACCGAAGGTACGGGGTTTGCAGCAACTCCTGCGTTTTGCAACTAGGAGCCGTCCACCACGATGGAGAAATCTCAGACTTTCCTAACACTTCCTGCGGTGGAAGAGGCCCCCTGCCCCTCCCCAGACACAGCACTGTTTTTGCTCCCCCAGCTGCCCCAAACCATCCCCAGAAACCTCCGACTATCCGTGCGGAGTACCTTGGCCAACAGATTAAGAGCACAACATCACAACAGCCATGGGAGCAGAGGGGAGCCCACCCAACGCCCTTGGCAGCACGCGCTGGGGCACACGGTGCTCTAAGCAGGGTAAAAGCAAAACAACACTGCAACGTCTGCGTTTGTGCCCCCTGCATTTCCACCCACAGGTGTCCCCCCAGCAGCCCTGGGGACAGAAGCCAAGCACACGGCACGAGCTCTCCTCAGGAGGCAGCAGCAGCAGGTCATCGGCTCAGAGCTCAGCACGCCAGCCCCCATCATCGCGTCCCAGCAGCTCAGGCCGAGAACAGTTCAGTGAGACCCCGACCAACACGCATTTTAGGCAATGCAATCGTCTGCCTTTGAAGAGCAGCTGATCAAAGCTTGTTTTATTGCAGAAGGTCACTCATCCGTGATCTCTCAGGGCTCAGGAACCCGCACAGCAACATCGTTCTTTGTTCCAGAAGTGGGAGAAACACCCGAGCTCGAACAACGATCCCCTTCTGCACAGCGCGACAGCGCGTCGCGACACATCTCCAGCCTTCCCCCACCGGGCTTCTCCAGCCGCCGTTTCTGCTCGACCCACACGCAACAGAGCAGAGTTTTATGCAAACAAAGCACAAACCACGCAGCGAGCAGGGGCTGAAGGTGGAGCAAAGCTCGTGCAGCACACTCGTCTCGAGGGCAGCCACTGCACAGATGCAGCGCAGGACTCCCGGCTCCCAGTAAGAACTGGAAGCTGCTGGTGGCCAAGAAGCAGGTATAAGGATGCTGACAGAAGGCCCGAGAGGCACAGCCCACCACAGTGCTCTCATCTGTCAGGGCAAGTCGTTTTGTCCATATTTAGTAAATTTAAATGAAAGTTACAGTAATTAACACTATCCTATTTTTAAAGTGTGGTTTGCACTCAAAAAGACCAAAACACCACTTAGACCAAAACTCAGACCAAAAACTCTGTACCGAACTCTGAAATACAACGGGTAGTAAGCCAC
The DNA here is from genome assembly GCA_011074415.1 of Stictonetta naevosa. Classification (NCBI taxonomy): domain Eukaryota; kingdom Metazoa; phylum Chordata; class Aves; order Anseriformes; family Anatidae; genus Stictonetta; species Stictonetta naevosa. The sequence goes on from CM021707.1 coordinate 19,818,452, forward strand.
CTCTTTTATAATCCACACTGGATTCAGCTCCGTTTTCCAGGGAACTGCAGAGCACTCAAAGGAAGAGTGAGAGCACGCCGCAGCACAGGTCCCACACCCGAGGCACTTCAATTACTGCCTGGCAGCAGGGGACAGGCACGGAGCCTCGTCTGTTTTGTTTCACCGTGAAAGCCTTCTACCACTGCTAATATTCACCTAGGGATGCTACAATAACATCTCTCTATCTAAATGCCTCGGAATTATTATAGATCAACTAAATACAGTGGTTTTTTCCTCAAAACCCAGGACAAAAGAAGCCTACAGCTTGCAAAGCCACCTGATAGAGCGGACCTGTATGCCTACACCAGCCTGTAGCGTTGTACAGACAACTGCTCCACCAGTAGCCCCATCACAGCACGCACCCTGGGGACACACGAGCACCCAAAGCTCCAGGGCAGAAGCTGAGGGCCTTCTCCACCCACCACACTTGGGACACGCACAGGACGACCTTCCAGGGAGCCCCACAGCGCAGCACGGGGCGCAGCGCTGAGCTGAGCGGTGAGAAAGCAGGACCCAGCCCCGTGCCACCAAAGCGACGGCCAGAACCAGCGCTTCCCACCAGCTCCGAGGACAGCACCAAGCCCTCATCCTCTCACAATGCTCAGGCCAAACCCACAATTTTTCCCTGAATTCTGCTCGGGGATAACCTACTCTTTCTACGTCTGCTAAAGCCACCAAAAAGTGGGATCCTAACCTTGACCGAAAGGCGCAGCCTCAGCAAACGTGGAGGTTTCCCTGCCCAAAATGAAGCAGACACCACCTGATTTGATTATACTAATCGTGAGGAGACTAACATCGTGAAACTGGCATCTCTAACAGCTTTTTTTGAAACACATTTTGACCACAAGAGAAAGAACGTGGATGTGACAGACCACGAGCAGGAGGACATCCACACTGAGCAGCCCCAGCACTGCCAAGCTCTGCAGGCTGCTGCACAGCCCAGCGCTGGACCTGCCCCTGCGGCAGAGGAGCTTTTGCTTTCACTGCCCTCCAGGAAAATGTGCTGCATTTGAAACGATGTGGAAATGAAAGGGTATCTTACAACTAAGAGCATTTCATAAGATAATCCTGGTTAGCAGTACATTTAAGTTCCTCCACAGAAGCTGCAATATTTTGTTTCAGATTACAGAAAACACAGAAATTACAAAAAGTTTTAAAAAAACATCAGCATGGACAGAAGCACTTGTTAGGTAATAAAAGAGGAGTTGGACAGAAGCAAGGTAAATATTTACCGATTCCATAGTTGAAAGCTGTTGCTAGCAGGACATATATTAAAATCCAACAGAGGCGTGTCCCAAAAACGCTGTGCAATCTGAAAAACACAGGAATTATTTCATTAAAAAATTAAAAAACGCAATTTAATTTCATTCAAAAAACAATCACGCTACATTTGAGTACCCAAAGGCTGCTAAATACAAATCCCTCGTCTAATCCAGAAATAATCTTTCTGACAACAAGTCTGCACAAACGGAAGGGAAACAACTGCGGGAAGCTTATGGGAGTCCCAGCCCCGTCCTGCAGCTGCAGCCACCCTTGGGATCGCAGACGACAGCTCCCTGCTCTCGAGGTTTCCGCAGCAGCCCGTGGGGCCAAGCAGGGCCGGTCCCCACGCCGTGGGGGTGCTGGGAGCCTCCAGACCAGCAGGACCTGCCCACGGAGTGCTGCGTGCGCTGGCGCTGATTCACCTCCCGGGCAGCTTCCACGGGCTGCAGCCCCCTCTCGGAGCATACCTTTGGATCCTGATGCCGAGGAGCAGTTAATCTGTTACAAGCCTAACCTTTTCCTTCAGCTTTTTTAAACAGCTCTTGCTCGCTGCCCCCCTGGAGGATGTTTTCCCAGCGAGAAATGCCCGCTGCGGGCACTGAGGGTTTGCAGCAGGGGGACGGGAGGGCTTGGGCGAAGCCCTGCATGAAGCACTCCTCGTCCCCAACTCCTGCTGCCCGCCTCGATCCACAGCCTGCACATACCAGGCTCATACTGCCAGCCGCAGCCAGCGTGCTCCGAGGGAAAAACACAGAGCTTCAGAGAGCGCTGGGTGCGTAACAGCGCTGTCAGGGCTCCTGCTACGCTTCCAGAGGGAAGAAGGAACTTGGAGAAGGCAGGGAGCCGACGGCACGCTACAGTCTCCGACTGCTAGGGCTCGCCTCGGACAAGCAGAGCCCGAAGCTTGGGCTCTGGGCCTTCCTGCCCCGGGTTGTGCCACTCTGCCCAGGCAGGGTAGAGGCTTCGGCACCAACTGCACACGCCGCCCTCTGCCAAAATCCCCCGTTCCATCCCATCGGATCGCCAGGTCTCCGCGCCACGCCGACGGACACGCGACTGAGCTGCTGCTCCAGCCAGCAGTGGAAAACCCGGAGTTTTTCCAAATTACCTTTTCTTCTAAAAGGAGAACTTCCAACAAGCAACTTTATGTAAAACATAATATAAAGTTACAAATTGGGTACTACAGAGTACAAAGTGTGCTCTTTTCAATAAAAAAAGAAAGCCAAGCACCGTTTTTACTCCTTCGCTCCCGTTCCCACTGCCCCTTGTGAAGGACGGAGGGCCCCAGTCTGCGCAGCCCCCCACCTCCCTGTACCGGGGAGCACTCTCCCTGTACCAAGGAACACTCAAAGAAAGGACACCCTGCAGCAGGTGAACTGTTTCACACAAGCCACAAGGACACAAATGATAATCTTTGATGCTTTTTTGCCAGGAAAGCCCTGGAGATGAAGGAAGACGCAGCTCCGTCGCTTCTCCCAAGGAAAGCGACTCGTGGGGCACTGAAGGAATCCGCGGCTTTGCTTTCTTTGCACGACGACACTGACCCAGCACGATTACCATACTCCTGTACTCCTGTCCGTAATAAAAGTCACAGATTTAGTTAGAGCTATCCACTGCAACAGGTGTAGAAGATAAACCACCAAAGGGGGAAAATGAAGCTCAACCTCCAACTGCATTATCTGGAAAATCAGCAGTGCTGTGCGCTGGCAGGTAACGACTAATTGTGAACAAAAGCATCATGTCTAAAGGCATCCTATCCCACGGCACACCGATACACAGTTCTGAAGAGCAATGTTCACCTGCCGCCCAGCCTACAGGGTGATTTTGTTCATTACATAACTCACACAAAACATATTAGCCAGTGACCGCATCCAAGCCAAGTAACTTTTGCAATTAAGTGTATTTTGTTTTTTCTAATGAAGCTGTCCAAGGCTTCAAGCTACGTGCCATGAAGTGCTGCAGACACCCCAGTGGACAGTGCCCCACATGCAGATGGATCCCGGGCAATTTCCATTTCTAACCAACCTGCACTTCTGAAAGCCTGAATTACAATTAACAATTTGCCCATCCAATTTTCTCAGCCTTGGACTGATGAAGATGTATCCCCCACAAACCAACACTAAGGCACTTGCTCTCACTCCTGCAAGCTCACCACGCAGCCAGGGCACTCAGGTGCGTGCTGAGCCAGCTGCATGACACCATTCAGCCACGCAACATGGCCAACATTACGTCTCCCTTCGTGCTGAAATGGCAGCGCAAGCACCAAGTGATCGAGCGTGCCAGGAGACCCAATTCTAGCTCAAAGCCAGCTGAGTCTTTCAAGGCCTGTGGTGCTCTCAGATTAGCACGCAGTAATTTGGCAACTGGATAAGAGCCGGGGCCATCAGAAACTCAGGGTGGTGGGGGCTACCCCCAGCTCCTGCTCTTTAACACCGACCACGCTGTCCTCAGCAGTTCCCCGTGATTAGTTATCGATCGCTGCTGCACTCCCAGGCAGATCAGTAAGCTTCACCCCCAGCACACGGCGCAACTTCTGCTGGCAGTCATTGAAAAAACTGGGAATCGAGTAATTCAGACTTCTTTAATAAAAGGTTATCTTGTACCTTTGCAGAAGAAAATCAGTGTTTGAAGTTGACAAGCCCAGTATAATCACAAGATATGAACCCAAAAGGACCAAACACTTGTAGTACACGGGCTGCTGGCCTCCGAGCAGCGCCAGCAGGGCCACGAACGCTGACCGGGCACGGCCACCGGGCAGGAGGCGGCTTCACAGGCTGGTGGCCACAAGGAATAACGAAGGTACATCGCCTCCGCACTGATGGAGTCACTTCAAAGGGTCGCTGTTCAATTTTAATCACTTTTCATAGTTGTATAAACCCGGTTATTTCTCAATGGGATCAGCAACACAGGAAGGTTCTTGCAATCTCCGTTCTGCAGGGAGTAGGAAGAGCCGCATGCTGAAGCCTCCTCTCAAACAAACGAGGCCGGCCTGGCAAACAAGCACGTCTGGTTTTCCTTATTAGCTCTTCTTTGAAGCAAAGAGGTGCATTTTGATTTGAAAGCAGACCTGCATTAATTCAGGCTCCATGGTGATCCAGAACTAAGCAGCGTGGCGGGATAGCGGTACTAGGTTTGGATCCTGGCTTCTGCCAACTTGTGAATGAAGAAATCCCCAGAGACCAGGAGAGCCCAGCTCCACAGCTCTCAGCTGCCTCCCGCAACATAATTTAAGGAAAAGACAGAATATCAATGAGGGATTTCTCCGAGGGCTTCACTGAGAAGATACACCAGAGAATACGCACGACACCGATGCGGCCGTGCTTTGAGATAAGCTCCGGTACGTAGCTGGAGAGCGCGAGGAGGAGCACGTCCGACAACTCAGCCTCCCAAGGGCCACGACCAGTCCAGAAACGTACACTCCATGGGCAGGCAAAGAGCAACTCGGCCAGGCCCAGCCTTACGCAGCACCCCGCCTGCAAACACCCGTCTTCCTCACTGCTAGGGATGAAAAGGACTTGAGTTCAGAAATTATAAAAGCATCCTACAACTCGGCAACCTGAGAAATGGGGATCTGTGAGCAGACAGCACCAAGACCCTACAAGGCTCCCAGGCACATCCGCAGTCACCTCCTGCAACGGGGCCGTGCTCCCGCCTGGTTATGGCGGGATGAATCCAAGAAGCGAGCTCTGGATGGAGCACCGCGTGCCGAGGAAGGAGCCTCTCGTGGCCACCCTGCCCTGTCCAAGGCTCTCCCAGAGGGACCTGCTGCTCCCGCAGAGCTCTCCAGGCCCAGCAAAGCGCAGCCAGGGCACTACCAGCCCCTCGGCGGTGCTCAGCGCGGGGAGGGAGCTGAGCCCAAGGAACTGGCAGGAATCAGAGGTAAATGCCATGCCCTCGACCCAACTGCCCACGCCCTATCAGCAGCTCGCAGACGAACCATCCCAAGGCATGCTGAGCACCCCACTGTGCTCCCAGGACCGCTTACACCTGCTGGCAGGATCCCGGAGCCTCCCGGAGCCATGCACCACACACGTTGCCTTCCACCGCAACCCGCGCAGCAGCGAGCCTTTCGGCAGGCACCCAGCGATGCTCACGCAGCAGCGATTACTCAAGTGGAAAAGCAAAGCAGAGAGCATTCCACCAGCGCTTTTGTTTTTCAAAAAAAGAAAACACCCTTCAGTATGTTCAAGTGTGACAAAACGGGAAGAGCTCCAGCGTTAAGCAATCACGTTGCATTTTACTTTCAGAAACTAAGCAGACAATGTATTCTTGGTCTCCAAGTTCCTCTATTTGCCCTGCAGATAAGCACGCTAAATCTGCATTTCTCAAAACCCTGCCGTCTTTGCCGTTTGATAAAAATACAAAATAACTTGATATCGTCCTCAAAAGCAAAACAAGCTACCTACGCGTGGACTGAGGAGCCTAAGGCTCAATTTATCCCATAAAAAAAGCATGAAGGGAAAGATGTGGTTCCTGAATTACGGCCTGTGGAACCAAGCTGTCCTTTAAGCATTTTAATTGAAAGTCTGATAGGGACAACGCTGTCCACAAGAAATTGAGGGTTGACACCCGTCTAAATTCAGGAAGCACCAAGTTATTTACAGACCTGCAATGAAAAAACCCAGGATTTGGGACCTCAAAGAACCAGTTTCAATGTGTTCCGGGTATTCCTCGAGACCTGTGTGTTTCCAATTCTTTAAGCTGCACTACTCCAGGTATTTACTCACTGGTACAACCGCCTGAGCGAGCTTCCAACACCAAATATTCCGGGGTGACCCCAAAGAGTGACTGAGCACCATTGTTGTCTGCTTTATAAATACTGCGAGCAGCACGCTTGTAAGGAGAACGTGACCAGGCGTTTGTGTATGGTACGTTTCTGTGTTCCCTTTTATAGCAATAAGACCTGGGAGGTTCAAATAAAAATTCTGTAATTCATTTCAGTAGGTCAAAAGATAGCGCAGAAGCGTTTTAATTTTGTGTTTAAATTGCATTGAACTAATAAACTAATTATCAGCAGAAGACTCCCCTAACACCTCACTGGTGTTAACCCTTGCAACCACCACACAATGAGCTCTGAAGTTACCTGACATTTCAGCTTTATTATGAAGAAACGAGATAACCAATGTCAGACACCTAAACGCCCTATCCCTCCTGGGCACTGCCAACCCCTCAGATCACGTAACTACTCCCCGGTTCCTCCTGGAAAAATCTGTGAAAGCAGCCTGAGAGGCATTTGGCAGAGTTAAAAAAAGTTAACTGTAACTAACTCGTTTTTTTTTCTTGGAGTGATGGGGCAGAAGAGCAGAGCAAGCCTGAACAGTTTCCACTGGACCAGGTTTTTCAGTTCTGAGCACACAATTAAGAGCTCTGGAAACACACAAGCTTGTTCTCTCATCTCTCCTCCTTTACCCTTACCACCCTTCTGTGGCTTCTCTGATGAGTGGAAAGTATTAAGTCAAAATACAGCTTCTGCAATTTCCTTAACCAACCTTGGGCTGAAGCTCAAGGCTCGAGCTTGCCCTTCTGTACCAGCAAGCAGAGACAAGACTCGTTCCGCCGGGCTGGAGGACATGCCGCTTTCCATGCTGTGATTTAGTCTGCACAAGCGAAAAACAAACTCTGCTAGTCATAAAAGCAGCACCTTAAAGATTATCCACTGCCATCAGCAAGTGCACGAAGGAACCTTAACGCTGCTCTCCTTGGAACAGCTCTAGCTTACAGCAAGTGATGGCAAGGAGGAGGCTGGGTGCCGGCACTTCAGCAGCCTCTGAAGCTGCAGACATCCCACTTGATTAGCCCCAGTGCTCCCAACAACCCCCAGACCCTCATTTTTTTGTTTTAGAGCTCCAATACAAACTCTGCAACCTGGATGAATTTCTTCCAAAGGATGCATAGTTGGGTTCGTTTCTTTACTAGAGCTGAGCGTGCTCCAGTGTGACTTGCTCAGAGAGCCTGCGCCGTGTGTCGGAAGGACCTTCACTTGTTAGCAGCAAGCAGAGAAATGAGCACACGCTAAGCTTGTGAGCGAGTCGTTCTGGAGAAAACACACACAGCACTATCACAGCCTGTCTTTCACCTGCCCCGAACTGGTCAGCTACCCAGACAGAACTCAACGCCGAAACCTACAGAGCTTCCAGCTGTTCATTTCCGCGTACAGCACGCTGTTAACCCCCACGCCATTTGAGAGGGGCACGGGATGCACCACAGCAAGCCGTTTCAACGCAGAACTGTTCTGCGATTATTTTTAGTTCGCATGAAAACGAAGAGAAGAAATCGCAACTTCCGTGTCCTACACACTTGCTGAGCCCCACCTGAAAGGGAGTCAGTTTCCAAGCCAGTTATCCTGTAGTCAGATAATCACCAGGCTGGCATAAACAGCACTTTTTTTTTATAAGCTTAAGCACAGCTGCATACATGTGGGCAGGTAAAACAAAGGGCATAATCTAGCCGAAAAGCAAACGCTGTAAAAAGCGTTTCCCAGGAAGAGACTTTTAGGTCAACGCAGACACAAGCACAAACCACGTTCAAGTACGAGGCAGGAGGCAAAGCCAACGAACGCTCTTCTTGGGCACAAACAAGAAAAAGAGGAAAAACAGCACTACTACAGTCAACAGCACGAGCAATAATATTCCCAGACGCTGACAAATTAGAAAGGTTTATGGGAAAACTAAAAAATTAATCTAGTACTAGGAAACAGCATGTAGCAGAAAGCTGCAGAAATGCAGCTCGTATCAAAGAGCAGCCAGAAGATTGCTCAACCCCCGTCCACAAGTACCTACACAAGCGTTGCAACAGATTCATCCGGCAAACAAGTCCGCGTGCCAGCTCCTCTAGCTTACATCTGTCAGGGCCCTCGGGAGCCCTGCCCGCCGCGCGGGGACAGCGATAGCCCCCCGTGACAGGGGAACTTGTTCCATCCGAGGTGTGAGGGATGCCCGACAGAATAAACACGCCGATACCCATCAGAAGGGATGCTCAAAGGTGAATTTTGAAGATGAAGAGAAGCTGAAGAGGAGTAGTGCCGCACGCACACACCTCACCATGCTGAACTGAACCGAAGGAAGCCAAGTGAAAACATCTGGGGAGCTTCGACTCGTCCTAGTTAAGCTCCACGACGCTGGCTTTCAACAACGCAATGAAGACAAGCGTGTTTCATGCAATTAAACTGGTAATTTAAAGTTAGATCACCGCTGCCATCACACTTCAGGGGCATTCCCTTCTCATTCCTCTCGGACACAAGTGTGAGGCAGGACAAACACGCCTCGCCTCCTTCCTGAGCTCTACCAGGAGCCCTTCACTGACCCACTCCGATTCCCACTGGAAGTCCTCAGCGAAGGACAAGGGTTGAAGGCTGCCAGGGTAGGAGCACCGCCACTCCCCTCAAAAACACGAGTCTGCAATTTCTCCTCCTCTCTGCTCAGTTTTAACACACTGAGAAAACACAGAGCATTCTCGAGAAAAAAAGAGACAGCCACATTTGTCACCTTTTAGCATCGCGTATTTGTAACCATGCAACTCGATGGCAAATGGGATACAGGTTGCTATTAATAACCGAACTATTTCCTTTCTGAAAGCTGATTTGTGAGAAGGATGCAGGCATTGCATTTCTTAAAAAACACTTATTAGCCAAGGAGGAGTCGGGGAAGTCATCGTTCCACCTTCAGGAGCGCACACGTAGAGAAAAAGGGAGAACACGGGGGCAGCTTCTCCAGGAGAGGTCACCCGCTCCGGCCAGCGGCTTGCAGCCAGCCAGGAGGCCTCCCACAGCACGACATGAAAAATGCAATCGTTCAAACGTGCCCAAGCCTCTGGTTCCTGCAGCCACGGCAAGCATCCGGCCGTCGCCTCGCACGCCACGGTGGTGAGAAGGCTTCAGGAGCGCCTGCTGCGTTCACACGTGGAACCTCTCCCTGCTGCCCCGGTGGGTTACGGCCAGGGTAAAAGCAATTCTTAAAATCCCCCAGACGGAGAGCACCTACAGCTTCCACCATTTTTCCCTCCTTCTGTTGGGAGGTTTAGGCAGCAGTTCCATCATTACAGGAACCGCTCCCCTCCCGTCTCCCATCCTCCTGAGAAGTGAGCGTGCTGCACACCACGCTACGGCGGGGAACACGCGGGCTGCCCCCGGCCCCGCGGCGGCTACAAAAAGCAGGGCACAGAAGGGCCGGGGGCCACCCCAGGCACCGAGCAGCGAAGCAAGGCAGCCGGGCGCACACCTGGGGCACTGCTGCCCCTGCACCTCCCGCAGCACAGCCAGCAGCCTGCTCACCCCGGCAGGAGACCCACACGTCCCCCACCGCCGCGCCCCGAGCGCCCGGGGAAGGAGGGCACGTCCCGCCCTGCGAGCACGCTGCGGCACAAACAAGCCGCACGGAGGGTGGCAAGGAAAACACGCAGAGGACAAAAGGACAGAGCTGGGATTAGACCGGAGTCCCTTGATCCCCAGCCAAGTGGCCTACCCATGAGCCCACGCAGCGTCCAGAGCCAATTTGGAGCCCTGAGCGTGCTGCACTTTAGGTTATAAAATCAGACTTGGACGCACGCTTGCAGTGTTCTTTGCTCTGCTGGTGGCTAAAAACAATTCCTTTGTCATCAAATCTTGCTTCGGCGAGCTGACGTGACGTTTTTAATGCAGGAAATGAGATAATTACGGTTCAAGGTAAACAACTACAACCGCGCATCACGAGCAGTTCTAATTTTAAGCCTGGGTCCCTCTCGTGCCATCCCTGTTTTAAAGGCAGTTTCCTCGCGGGCTGCTCGGCGTGCCCATGCCTGAGCCCCGTCCCCAGATCACACCGACACGGCCTCAGGAGCACAGGTGCAGCAGACGGAGTCCCAGCACATGCAGCAGGGCAGCTCCTGCATCAGGAGCTGAGGTGAAGGCAGGCAGGGAAGGAGAGAAAACACACCACGAATCCTAAATAGCGTGAGGCAGCAGCTGGCTCACCTCTTCCAGGAGCATGGGGAGAACAGCAAGCGCTGCGCCCCAAGCCGCATGCCATCCCACAGCCCGAGAGGCCAGCGCAGCCTCCCGCTGGCACGGGCAGGAGGGATTCAAGTCACAGCTCGCTGCCGGAGCACCAGCTCCCGAGCCGTTCAACGCGAGGCGGTAAACTCACCTACAGCTACCCGCGCCGTGCCTAAACTAGCCCTCGCGCTGCTGCTGCCGTGAAATATTCGCGGGAGTTACCTGGAAACAAAGCCTCCCCACAAACAGGCATCGCCGCCGAGGCCTCTACGCCAGCAACGCTGAAGCACAACATCCGAGTTTGTCTGAACTGCAATGAGATACCAGGGCTGCAAGCTGTCTGCCTCCGAGATGAATCACAGCGCGCAGAGGTAGCAATAACTCTAACTACTGTTTATAGGTGTTCGTCTGGTAGGCTTTCATTCTTCCTCAGCCAGAGAAAAAGGGCTAAATTACAACCAAACGAGCACGGCTGAACGAGGGAATGCAGCAGAGTAAACGCGATGGGATGCAGACAAAGCATTCTTAATCAGTTTGGCTTAGGAGAGACAGAAGTGGTCAAAACTATTTAAACAGCCCGTCGCAGGAACGCCGCTGGTCGTGCACAAGACTAAACAATAAAAACACATCACGTGAGGACATCTGGGTAGCTTGGGAGACCGATCCTCCGGCACTTCGCATCATTACGAATTTCCAACGCACCCCACCCCGTTTCTGCTATTGTTGTCAGAAAGGGAACTCCAGCCAGAACAACTCTTCCCACTTTTTTTTTCTTTGGTTGGAAGAAGCAAAATGGCAATGCAGCACAGCAAACGCGCGATTCCCCAAGTACTTCGCACGGTAAGGCAGCTCTCCTCCTTAAAGAGGGAAGCCGAGCAGACTCTCGCGGAGCCTGCTGTACAGCAGCACGGGTATTTTTAGCTGCAGGCATCTGAAGGCAGCAATATGGTGGCAATCTCCCAGGCTGAAGTTCGGCGGGGGAGGCTTCTCCCTCCCACAGCCCCGGAGAGGCCGGGGCTCGAGGAGCTGGAGTCCACAGCTCGCCCTCTCCCCATCGATGTCCCGCTTGCCACGGGCAGCCCAGCTTCTCCCAGCACTCCCACCGCTGCCTGCAGGACATGCAGTGGCTCCAAGTCAACCCCGGTGCCCGTGGGGAGCAGAGGGACGGTTGGGCTTTAGGAAGCTTTATCTGCGATTAACACTTCTCCGCGGCACCGATACGGTAACGGACGAGCTGTCAGACCCAAACCGAGCGCAAACAAGCGGACCTTAAAATACTTCCAGCTTCAAAGCGAAGCTTCAGAAAGTCAAACACTCTGCCACCGAAGCCATTCTGCTCTTTCGGTTAACAAATGAATGTTTAACAGAGTAATCAGCTAAGAGTCTATTCAGTGGGCCCCCAGCAGGTAACTCAGTCACCACCCGCACCGTCTATACACAGGACCGTGCTCACAGTGCAATTCATCACGCAGCCCTTCAGCACTGCACCTTCAGGAAAAAAACACCATGAAGATTGGCTCCGATACCAGCCTCAGACCTGGGCAGGAGTCGAGGAAGGCAGCTGCCTTTGTGCTCGTGGCTTCTGGCTGGAAGCAGCTCCCGCGAGCCCCAGGCAGGCCGACACTGCAGAGCCGGCCCCGGCCCCCCGCTCACCTGGGGCTGCTCCGGCGATACCTGGCACCAGCTCAGCACCAGCTCACAGGTTCCCTTCCTAACGTTCTCCTGTGTTATTATTTCAATGCTCAACTCTTGGGTAAAATAATCGCAAGTTATGAAGCATTTGGTGCGGAACACTCGATGTTTGAGTAGCTCAAGTTAAACAAAATTGGAGCAGAGTTCACGAAGAAGTCTCCGTGAGATCCCAGGGAAACAGCCCTGCTCACAGCCGCGTCATTGCCAGGCCTTCCGTTCCACGGGGACTGGCCTTTGACCACGCTTCGCTTCTGCCTCCGGCACACAGCAGAAAGCACCGGCACGGCACAAGGCAGGGAAGCGAGCGGCGGCGCGGAGGTGACACGGCCAGCAGAGCCCGCAGGCTACAGCCGGGGCAGCAGCAGCTCCACCGGCACCACGGCCCCCTTGTCCCCATCACCAGCTCCCCGAGCAGCCCGGGCACCTCGGCAGCTCCTTCGTAACTCGCTCGCCTTCCCTGACAGCTGCGAGCCGTGCTGCGATATGGCGTGTAGGACTAAGAAAAATAGAACTGATTCAGCCCTGCCTCCCCTCAGCCCTACCTCCTCCGAAGGCTTTAAATAGGATGTTATCACTACTTGTTTATACGCCATTACAGAAAAATGCTCGGTTTCTTCATACTGCATTACAGAACAAAATGTTACTCAATTCTTTCCGTAAAGCACCAAGAACCGACTGTGAGACCATATGCACCCGAGCGCATCCACGTGCCGGGATAATCTGCAGTTACGTAAGGGACAATTGGCGCCTGCCCACGAAGGGGAGGAAAGAAAGGGCCAACGTACAAATCTTCCTTAAGACCTAAATCCCCACTACACATGCATTTGGGGGAATCCGATTCCGGAGGCAAGCGAAATTCACGTCCCCAAGTCACAGTTGCAGGGTTCGGCCATGGGAGCGCAGACAAAAGGAACTCCCACGTGGCTGACCTTCTCTCCTTTAGCTCATCCAGTTAAGCAAAAATGAATCATTTGCTGAACGGCGAGTTCGATTTGAGCCGATCCCACCGCGACCCTTATCCTGGCAGCTGGGAGACGAGCCCTCCTGAGGCTTCGGCATGCCATCCCCAAAGGCACAGCGCCCTTCCAGCTCCTCAGCTCACCCTAAGGCGGCTGGCACCTGGGCACCCACACTGCGGGAGCCCAAGCTCACGTATGTCCACGTGGATGTATGTCCTGCTGCATCGGTGTCCTCCGTGTCTGGGGGCTCATGAGTGGAAGGAACCAAGAGGAAAGGCAGGCAGAGTCCAGAGGAGCAGCTACAGCATGAGGAAGACACAAGGAGGCCAAAAGGAGGGGTATGGAACCCAAACTCCACAGCCAACAAGAGTCAAGTCTGCCTCCTCCCCGTTTATCTGTTCTTAGCCAAACCGTGTGTCCCTACAGGCAGGACTCAGTGCTCTGGGATCGCCCCTGCAGGCTGAGCTCCCCGTCCTTCCCCACCGGCGTGGGGTGGAAGAGCAGGAGCCTGCTGCAGCCACCAGGACAGACGTTGTTACCAGGAGCCCACCTTTATGCACAGATAAGGATAACAAACAGCTCATCGTGGTGAAGATCTTAAACTGAACCGTGTAGCACAAAAAGCACACCACTAGCCAGGCTGTGACAGCAAATGAAAATTGAGAACAAAGCCTAACCGATGAGATCTCAGCAAGTATCTATCAGTTCCAGTCTTAACACACAGGCAGTCCTCACGACAAAACTTCAGCAGCACAGAGAAGCACCCTCGGTAACTGCGAATTCAGGCCGAGGCACCCCAGGCGCCTCAGAGCTCACACAAACCAAGTGCCTCCTGCGAACGACGGCGGGTCCTCCGGCGCGAGCTGCAGCACGATTAACAGAGGTCCATTATAAAGGCACCGCGCAACCCAGCTCCTGGCAGTCGGCACTGCCACATCGGACTGCGTTTCTATAGCAACCGGGGAGGAAAATATAAAGCAAATTACGGTTAAATGAAAATTATTCTCCATGACAATATATGTTAATGCAGGAAGATTTGCAAAGCCGTTCTGGATAAGAGTGTTTACATTCACACATGTGTTTACAGAAATAAATAAAGGGGAGATGTAGCAGCTAATGGATCTCCCAGAGCCAGGGATCGCAGCCAGCCCTTTCTTCAGGTTTTCACGTATTTAGAACAAAATCCTTCCCGCTGACAAAGCAAGCCACCTTAACGCAGGTATGTGCACGCTTGGACATAGCGCACGTCCTGTGAGCAGCAGTTTTCCAGAAGGTAGAACGCTCCTGAGCGTTGTGATCCTTCCGTTCTCCGGGCTGCAAACAAAGAGCGCGTTTGTACCTCCTCATCCCAGGAGAGAATGTTTTAGACGAGAGGCTGAGTCCCTCGGAATATTTATAGAGATCTGACTGAGACTGGAATAGTGACTTCTTTTAATCAGCCCTAACTTACTGATGGAGCACTGAGCACGGTTTTATACCCCAGGATTTGCAGCGCTCGCACCCTGCTGCGGTCCAGAGGCAGCCCAGGGCACGGGAGCGTGCTGTCAGCCCGTGGTTTTCAGCTTGAAGGCTTAAAAAGGTGACCCCACGCTCTTCCAGCATACACAGCCCTTCTTGCCAGGGAACCTATCTGAGACATTGGGCATCTTCTGAAGCATGAGCAAAGTTCACTGGAATGAGGCTGGTTCCAGAGGCAGCCGTTTATTTATTTATTAATTCTCTTGGCTCCTGCCCAAAGAAGAGCCCGAGGAAGGAAATCAGGCTGCACAGTGCCCCCCGTGCCGCGGGGACAGCTCGGGGCTCAGCACTGGGAGGAAGCCTCATGAGGAAGGCAGACACCAGGTCCTCGGGGAGAGGCAGAGGAACACGAGGCGCTGCTTGCACCGCGCAGCGAGCCGGGACCGCGGCAGGCAGCGTCCCCTGCGCGGGCACGTCCGACCTCGCTCCGCGCGCTCCCTCTGACCTCGGAGCCTGTCTCCTGCCTCCGCCTCCAGAACAATACTTGAATCATGAGGATCATAACTTTTTATGACGGTGGGAAAACTGCAATATTCTCCGCGAGTTCGCTCCACCCTGTGCATAAAACTGCTCAGAGGTTCAGCCATAAAGCAAACTCCCTCCTTTGAAGTCCGGCTCCAGGCCCTGTGCGGATCGTAACGCTGATGTGAAGGAGCGCAGCGCGTTAACGTTTTACATAACCACGCTCGGGGAGCATCGCGTGTTAATCATTCGCTGCCACTGTTGACAACAGCAAGTCAGGTCAGAAAGGAGCCGGGTAACGAGAATCCTTCCAGGCGAGCGTGGGTGACCCACAGACACCGACTTCCCGCACCGCCACACGTATTCTGGTCATGCTCCGCTCTCCCCGAGGATCGTTTGGTGCAGAGCCCACGGCAGCGTTGCCGCTCTCATTTCGGCTCCTTCAGGCACTGATCCCAGCCCAGACACGACCCCCTCCACGCTCCCCCCACAACAAGGCACGCATCTCTCCCCACACAACGCAGAGAGCAGCGACCAATCTCAGCCTGGAGAAATCCGCAAATCACACCGCAGCAGCAGTTGCTAGGTTCCTCCTCAAGCCCCCAGTAATTGCTACGGCTGGGTTCCTACCCAGCTCCTTCCTGCAGTGGCAGAGGGGCTGAACCTTGCTTTTTTCACAAGAGAACTTCAAACCAGGCCACACGTCTGCCCCAGTGCACGGTTCCACTCTGCGTGCGTTATGTGCGCACGCAGCGCACCTGCAGGGTGCTGAGCCCACCAGGCCCAGCCACCAGCACCATCGGGCCGGGCACCACAGCCTTGTGCAGAGCTGCCTTTGCCCCTGGCTGTGCCAAAACGCATCCACGTTGTTTTCTCTGCAAACGCTCCCTGAAGCCGGTTACCTGCGCTGTGCGTTCTGCCTGCAGCTGTTCTTGGTAGCGTGGCAGAAAAGAGCCCCACTGTCCACGAACAGGATGAACCCACAGGACAGAGGTTCAGAGCTGCCCTAAGCAGGGAACGAGCCATCGGAGGGAAGCAGGACAAGCACACGGCAGCAGGCCCCCCCAGGCTCCCATCCCCTGCACAAGCCCCCATGCCCCCAGACCCTTCGCCCCCCACGCCTGGGCTGCTCGCCCTGTTCTCGAGCCGTTTCCTCCCACCGTGCAAAGGCCCGGCCCAGATCTCAACAGGGAGACGGAGACGCACGATGATCTCAGAGAAGCAGAAAGGCAGGAAGAGGAGTGAGGAAACATCAAAAGGCAGACTGGCTAAAATTAGAGACAAGAACTCTGGCTGAAGAGGGCCACAGGAGGACCGAGGCAGCGCAGCAGCTCTGCAAGGAGATCCCAGGAGGGGGAGAGGCAGGAGGGAGATGGCGAGGGAAGCAGGGGAAGCTGGCAGACGGAACAGGCTGCAGAAGTACATTCAGCATTTTAAGACTCGAACCTACGGCTTTCTAACCGAAGAGCACCACTCAGCACGCCTGGAAAAAGCCACAGAGCTGCCTTCTTACCCGATCCCTCCTCCCTCGCACGAGGGACGGCTGAAATGCAACTCAGCTCACCACAGAACAAGTCTGACACCCCAGTACCAGCGCTAATCACAGGGAAGGCACTTTAATTCAGCGCCATCCCCTACAACAGAGCAGCTCTGGCAGCGCAGGGCACCTCAGACCCCCAGCAGAAGAGCAGAGAGCAGGGGCCGGGAGATCTCCGCGCAGCCCCCAGCGCGCCAGGAGCCTCCGGCGAGGAAGGAAACTGGAGACGCGCAGCGGTTCTCAGCTGCCCTCCTTCTCCCAGCCTATTCTCGGATGTCCTTCCCAAGCGAGCAGGACAAGCAGCCGCACGAGCCGGAGTCAAAGGCGAGCCTCCAAGGCGCGCGGGTTTATGTTTCCAAACCCGGCTCATGAGTTTGGCTCTGGGCCTGCTCAGGACAACGGAGCTCCACACGCAGAGAGGGGCAGGATGGGTCCTCACGCACCCAGCGCCCACCCCGATGACACCCCGCAGCCGGCACCAACCAGGGCACCACGTGGCACAGCAGCATTTCCACAGTGCACGCGGCCACGAGCAGGATGTGCTCCCCCAGAGCGCCCCGCACACGCAGGTACCCGCAAACCCGGCAGCAGGACTAGGAAGGGGCCGCCCCGTTACCACGTCCCAGAGCCAGCAGCACTCACTGCTGCGCTACCACGCACCTGGGATCTATCAGCAGCATCAGCCACCAGCACGCAGAGCAGAGGGCAATCCGACGGGTTAAAGTCCACCAGGGAATCCCTGCTCCTCGCAGGCCCCCTGTGCCAGCGGGACATCGGGGCTGCAGCCCCCGGGACCTCACCTCGCCGCCTCCCCCCGGCTCCAGCCGGCCTGCAGAAAGGCAGCCGCTCGCGAGCACTGCGGGGCTCCTGGCACAGCTTGTTTACACAGAGCAGGTCACAGGATAGGCTGGAAGGTGCAAGCAGGATATGGTTTTTACGGCTCTGAACTCCTGCCCAGATAAGCTGATAAGGCTCGGTGCACTGCTCACCCGGGGGCAGGGGGCACCTTCATGTCTGCTCTGCTGAAAACGAAGATGGACCACGAACTGCAATTAAGGACTTTATAATTGATAGCGACGTTTCCATTCACCTCATTTTCCTTCCCATTCTGTTATTTTGTATATATATACAGAGCCCCTGACTGCACACTCACTTCGCTGCGAGGTGCCCAAAGCAGCACAGCACCACCAGCACCCAGCCCCTCGCTGCGCAGGGGTAGCAGCTCCCCACCGCCCGCAACCTCTGAACTGGGGTCTTTTTTTGGTGGGTAACGCCTCCCTACCTTGCCATGCTCACGATAAAATATTAGAACTTCACATTGCTGTTGGGGAGGTGATTTTAGACCTCTCCTGCACCGCACAGCTGCTGCTTTCCCTGGAGTTCCTTCAGCGCCGCTCTCCAGGCAGGGACACACACAGCACTTGTCTCGGAGCAAGGCAAAGCCAACGCGAGAGGAGAGCAGAGGCCTTCTCGCTGGTCACACGTAAGAAAAACATCAGCTTCCTCCAAACCTCGTAGAGACAAGGCTGCCTCTACACATGCTGGTAAGTGCTCGACGCTTTCCACTCTCTCCTCCAGGCTTTGGTCAGTGCACAAGGAGCAGGCGCCGTGCCTCGCATGGGAGCCCAGCCCCAGCGCTCCGGGGCCTGCCCAGGCTGGGGAGCAGCAGGACCGATGCCTCAGCATTTCCACAAGGTATCAGATGCTGTCAGCTCGGGTTTCCTAGCGCAGACCTAGTACACAACCCGTAGCTTGCTGCTGCAACAATTCGCAGCTAAGACTTATCGTAAAAGGCTAAGTTTGGTTTTCTTCGAGGCAGGGCGAAGAAGGCTGCCCGGAGATTTTCGGCAGATAAATAGTTCAGCGCAGGAACGCCGAGGGCAGCACCGCACACGTCCATATGGCCGGGCGACGCCGACGGCACTGCATGCTTCCCATCGCCGCCCTGACAGCGCCTTCAACCCTGACCTAGAAAAACATCGCTGGCTTCTGGCTGCCCCAGCCAGTTGCTCACGCTGGGGCAGGGTCTCTCCTCCGCAGACCACGGTTTCGGCCTGTCGGCAGCAGCAGAACCACGAGGAGCACAAGAGCTCACCCACACGGTGATGGGATCCCACGGCCCCGCTCTGGGACCACCCCACGGCTCCCTGCACCCAACCGCTTGGCTCACGGGGCACCCGGGATTGAGGGGAAGCTCCCAACAGACCCAAACGGGCCCTCGAACAGGCCTGCTTCCTTTGCTGACCCCAATTATTCCCTCAGTTTATTAAAGGGAGCTCGCGCAGGAACGCTGACACCCTGAAGAGCCGTATAAACAGAGCAGGTCCGAGGGCAGCGCTATAAACAGAGCTAATGGAACGCGGCGACTGGAAATGGATCCTGAAAGCTGCCAGATCAAAGCGAGATCCTTCTCGTGGAAGGACTGCATTGCCCTTGGAGCCGTGGCGCTAATGCCGTCTATAAAAATATTTTGCTCAAATAAGTGAAGAAACAGCAGCGTTTCATCTGTCAAAAGGTGCGAGGCTTTTATGGGATTAGCCATTCCACATGCAGCATAAAAATTAGAGCAGATTTTTGAAAGCCCTCAGCTCGGCTGACGGAGACTACGCCGCCCGGCGCGTGCGCCTGCTTTCTTCACACACGCTGCATGCCGAACAGCTTTTTCGCTGCTATTAGCATTTAAGCTCCTTTTTTCTTTATTTTCCAGGCACTCGCGAAGGATTACAAATTGGCATCACCTACAACTCGTCGCAGACGAAGCCAGCGCCGCCGCCCAGACTCAGACACATTAAGATGCTTGAAGAAACCACCCCACAGCACCCGTCCTCACGTGGGAAAGGCAGAAAACTGCAGGTGCAGAGGGGCGCAGGGAGGCAGCCTCCGGCCCACGGGCACCGACCGCTTCCTACCGCGCTTCACAGCGGGGCACCGGGACAGCGCCGAGCTCAAGCGGGCTTTATTCGGGCTGTAGCTGCACAAACCCGCACTGTTCGGGGCGCTGGCCGTTCCGGATAGCTGGCCACAAGGCTCCCCTTTCACGTTCACGCGAGTATTTTTTATTAGGGCGCATCAGCGGCATACAAATTACATAAGCCTTGGCTGGGAAGCGAAGGGCTCCGTGCCCTCGGCAAGGCAGCTCCTCGCCTCTCATCTCTCTCGCAGGGGAAAGAAAATATTTAAAAGCCGCATACAAATCATTCCTGCAAAGTGTCGTGCAGACTGTTTAAATTAGATGGGGTAAAAATATACGCAAGTTTATCACGAAACACGAAAACCTTTGCCATGGAGACACCGCTTTCTCTCGGCAGCCTTCTACAACGGAGACGCACGCAGCTCCTGGTCACGACGGAGGCAGCAGACAAAGCGCCCTGCCAAGGCACCGCGACTAGAAGAGCCACCAGCACCACGTAAACATTCCCAGGTATCGTTTACCTCGCTCCGGGACCTGCCCCTACTTGCCACGGGCCTCCCCGCATCAAGCCTTCATACCAAGGCAGGGTTTCAGCGCCCAACGCAGACTGCCGAGCCGGAAATTCAGGTACTCGGCAGGCCGAGACGAGGGGCCGGCCTCGCAAGAAAGCTGCCGCTCATTAATTTCATGAAATGTAATTAAGCAGCTCTGGACTGCCTTTCGTTGCAGGAGGAGTTCTTCAGCGAGCAGCGAGGACGTCCCAGCTCCGACTCACGCCGCCGAAGACGTTTCCCCCAAGCACGCTCACGGCAGGCAGGCGCCGTTTCGAAATAAATACCGCCATTTCCTCGCGGCAACTCAACGCTCTTCCTCCTTTTCGCCTTAGTCACCGCGAGGACCCACACCACGGCGCGAGCCCCCAGAAAGCAGCCACCCCGCTCCCGTCCCCTCGCCTGAGACACCTCGTTATGACAGGGCACTGCTTGCTTTTAACCTTTTTAAAAAAAGCAGGAGGGTGAAAAAATGGTAGTACTTCAAACATGTGTCCAAAAGCCACAACACAGAGACAAAGAGCGCAGATTAAACGCTGCGAAGACAGACTTGTCAGGAACCTTGCTTTGAAGTATCTGCAGGAAACACTGTCATCGCGCAGCCATGTTACAATTACACAGTTAAAATAATCACCACCAGTTGTAGGCAGCCCATCTGGTTTACTGAGAGCGAGCGCTGCTGGTGCAGTATTGATTAACACGACCGGGCTGCGCTGACCCCAGAGAAATACATTTGTCTGCTCGGCTGAGCAGAGAGCGCGCCGCACGACACCGCGATACGCTTCGCTTTGTTCCACAGCGTTTGGGGGAGGCTTAGTCAATTAAAACAAAAGTAGAAAATGAAATAAGCTTAACAGGTCGTCTGCCACACAGGAAGGAAGAAACGAAGCCCAGCACTTTGATGAAGGGGGTTTGTTCAGGGGGGGTCTTTTGGTGATCTGTTTTTTGCCTGAGTTTTCACTCCCCCCAGACCCAATCTCCATGTTGGACAATCTACACGTTTAACCCTGAGAAAACACTGTTACAACATCATAAAACCAAAAAGCAGCACATAAAAAAAAAATCAATTCACCCTGAGCCACGTTTTTATGAAATGGAGACGGGGACAAGAGTTCACTTCCACAAGCAGCTCTGAATGGCAAAACCAGTTGGGAAACGCTGAGCTCAACACCTCCAGCTCCCAGCCTGTCACAGCCGCGAGCGTCTGTAAGGCCAGGCCTCCGCAGTCACTGCTGAGACACAAGCACACAGAGCTGGGAACGGAGCGAGTCGGGGGGCGGAAACCGCATGCCACACTCTACCAGCGCTCGCTGCCACGAGCCGGAGCCTCGCCACGCACTCAGACGGGGCCGGGGGTGATGCAAGCCCCAGCCAGCCCGACGGCACGGGCTCGTAGCTAACTTTGCTGAAACCCAGGCCAGATGCGCCCCGGCAAGTCCCAAACCTCCCCGATTCTCCTAGGGGCAAGTCCCAAACCTCCTGAGCTCTCCCAGCACCTGGGAGGGAAGAGGCCCGCAGCACCCCTGCGCTGGAGGAGCCGAGCCCCCAGCTTGGGGCAGGGGCACGATGGAGAGCCCCAAGCGTGTGCCCACGCGCAGGGACCACCCCACGGGGCTAGATCATGTGCTCCCCACGGCTGGGGGCAGCACCAGCGCTCCCCCCCGGGACACAGAAACCCCCGTGGGTCTCGCTCCCAATTCCACACCACGGTTTTTCAGCCCTTGTGCTGCGCGCCACCGCGCCCGCTTAGAAGTGCTCCGATAGGCACCCTTAATCTGCTGGTAAACCCGCGCTGTAAGAGCGCCAACTTTTCCTTTTTAAGTTAATCAAGGCAAACATTTAGTTCCTGGTGGAGCACGCACAAAACATACCGATGCCGTCCCAAAGCGCGCGGGAGTGAATCGCCCTTCCCCTCCCCACGGCTCCCCCCAGAAACGGGCAGTAACTGGCGTTACATAAAGCCGTTCTGTCTGGGGAAGGAACCAGAAAAAGGCAAAACCCGCGTAGCTCCGAGCTCCGTCCATTTACACCCATCTTGGCACCTCAAGGAGCCCCGGGAGCCATGCGGGGAGGGCACGGCGCTTCCCCAGCCCTGCCTGGAATTCGCTCCCCGGCGGTGAGAGAGCACTTTGTGTACAGAGCCGGCCGGGGGGAGGAACCCTGCCCTGCAACCGGAGAGCAAAACACACCCGGGGGCTGCGAGACGGAGCCAATCCGCACACACGCGGCCCCCGGAGCCTCCGCGGGGAGGGAGGGAAGGGAAGGGGGAGCCCGGGCCGGGCCCCGCCGCGGGGCAGCTGCTGGGGGCGGCGGGGGCTCGGCGGCAGCCCCGGGGGGGCGAGGGCAGGGCTGTGGGAAGGGGCGAGCGGCCGCCTTCCAGCTCCCGGGACGCCCCCCTCGTCCTCGGGGCAAAGGTGGCGGGGGGCGGCCCCTCCCCGGGGCACAAAGGCTGGGTGAAGCCGGGGGATAAATTAAATAAATAATAAATAAGCGCGGCCGGGCCCGGCCGGCTGGCGGCGGCTCGCCCCGGCTGCACGCACACGGCTCTGACGCCTCCCCGGGCTGATGAAATGGGAAGCGGAAATTACCGAGCGGGCAGCCCGGGGCATTGTTCCCCCCCCCCATCCTCCTCCTCCCGGTGCTGCTCCCCCCCCGCAGCACGACGTCCCCCGGGGCATGGGGGGGG
>CM021707.1:19841437-19900000 GCA_011074415.1 Stictonetta naevosa
GGGGGGGGCACGGCCGCGGCTCGGCCCCGCGCTACCCCCGAGCAGCCCCGGTTGCGGCCTCCGCCTAAAACACCCCCCCCGCCCCCCCCGGCGGGGGGGGGCGGGGGGGGGGGGGGGGGGTGGGGGGGATGAAGGGGCGCGGCGGAGGGGCTAGTGCAGGGGCGGCGGGCAGCAGCAGCGGCCGCACGTCCCGGTGGCGGTGCCGGTGGCGGCCCCGCGCTCCATGGCCCCGCTGCGCTCCGCTCAGGCCCGGCCCCGCTCGCAGCGCTGCCGCCCGCTCAGCCGCTCGCTGAGACGCCGCCGCTCATTGGCCCGCCGCGTCGCCGCCGCCCATTGGCGGAGCGTCCTGACGTCAGCGCGTCGTCGGTGTGTGTTTGTGTGTTGGGGGGGGGGGAGGAACACGGCGCCGCAGCGCCCCCCGCATCACACAACGCGCGGGGGGCGACGGGAGAGGGGAAGGCGGGGCTAATGGGGCGGGACACAGCGCGGCTGCCATTGGCTGACGTGGCCCCGCGGCGGGGCTGCTCATTGGTGGGGGCCTGTGAGTGACAGGGGAAGGGGAGGGGGGCCCCGCCGTGAGGTGGCGGCGCCTCAGGGCCCCCCCGGTGCCCCCGAGGACCGAGCTCCGCGCCGTGAGCCCCGGCCCCCGGCAGCCCCCGGGCACAAAGGGCCCCCGTGGGGCGCAGGGCACGCGTTCGGCTCCCGTTCAGTAACACGAGGGGGATTTGCCGTCAGCCCGTCCTGCAACCGGCTTAGTCTCGTCTATCTGTGTCCGGCCCGCTCCGTCAGACCCCAACTGGTCCAAAATAAAGGTTTTTGGGCTTTTTGGGTGCTCGTTTCCCTTCGTCGGCCTCCCTTTCAGTGGGTTTCTCGTCACACTTCACCAAAAGCACTGCAAACAAGCCTCTCTGGGGCCTCTGAGCTACCAGCTGAGGGGAAATACTTCCTAAATACCACTGTGCTGCCTCGTATTCACAATATTCACTTCCTAAATATCACCGTGCTGCCTCAGTGCCAGCCCCGATGTCAGCCCTGTCAGAGATGAGCGCTGGGGGGAAGCTGAAGCCTTTTTCTGTGTCGTCCTGACCTGTTGGAGAACAGCAGCGCGGGCGATCGGCCTCTGTAGGGAGGCTTCCTCAGGGTTTTGCTCCTTGCAGCTTACTTGAGATATTTAAGAGGAAAAAAAAGTCTGTGCTTAATTGTTGAGCGCTTTTACCCTTCGCTGACAGCTGTGAGCCCTCAGTTCCTGAAAGGAAAGCCATGTCCTGGTGGCAAGGAGGAAGGAACGCTGCGTGAGGGCAGGGAAACGAGGGCGCTCAGGGATGTGCTGTCGGGCCTGTTTCTGTCACGGCGCACGGGAAGGACGCTGACAGGGAAGGAGCGCCGTGCCCCTTGGTCCTTGCTCTGTTACTCCTTCCCTGTCTGCCTACCATCCGTGCCAGCCCTTGGCTGCTTTTGGAGCGCAGGGGTGAGCAAAGCACGCGACCTGAACCGCTCGTAGCTCTGCAGCACCTGTATCGCAAGGGAAGGAGCCATTACGTCAAGCGTCAGGGCACCAACACCTGGTCTGTGCTACCGTGGGTGCAGTTCTCTGCTGATTCAGCGCCTACCAGGATGGAAAGATGGGCATTTATTTTTAATAGCTTATACAAGTGATTTATGACTACTATGGTCAAACATCAGGGTAAATCCTGCGTGAGCAGTCAAGTGCCAGCATCAAAGAAGCCAAGAGAATAAAGCTTCAGAACTGTGATTAGAAGAACCCTTACTTTAAGCTTGGCTCGTGTTTTAGTTAATGTCGCCTATTAGCACTTGGAAGAGAGATGGGCTTGGCAAACAAGGCAGCATTTAGAGAGGCGGCCGTTTGGGAAGCTGGCGAGGAGTCCTGCTGATGCTCCTGGTAGCGCGGCTCCAACCTCCCTACCTCCGCACGCCATGCAGGGTTTCTTCAATAAAACATCCTCGTGCCTATGTGACTGGCAATGGTGGAGCATCACGCCTCCTGCGTCCCCAGCGGAGGAAGATTTCCGAGGGCAGTGGTCCCCCGCTGCTGGGTAAACGCCTCATATTGATGGCCTGGGCGTGAACTCGTGCCGGTCTGCTCTAATTACTGTTTTTATGATTCCTAATGACAGGCTTTAGGCTTCTAGCTTGCTGACGGATTTGAGCAGCACGGAGTGACGGCTGCTCGCACAGAGCTTCCTGAGCGGTCCGTGGGGTTTGGAGCTGACTTCAGGCACCCCCCGCACACCGATGGATGCCTGGCCGCCTGAGCTCTGCGTGCTTCAGCAGCTCTCCGGGAGCATTCCCATGGAGCAGTCTGCTCCTTCGTGGCCTCCAACAGCTCTGGTTCCTACCAAGCTATTCCCCTCTTCCTGCTCTGCCCAAGCCCCTGTCACGGCATCGCTCCTCGCTTGTTCTAGAGCTTCCCGAGCCACAACGGGCAGCTGTCCTGACACTGCTGCCGTACCGCTGATTCCCTCTGATCCTCTGCCTGTAACCATCTGTCACCTACCTGTCTAAAACTGTCTGGTCCTCAGCAGTGACTCACAGATACAAGCTTGTGCCCCAGCAGCGTGTCCCAGCCAGGCCTAAAGCCCGTGGCTGCCTGAAGGGCTGGGGTGCTTGGGTGCCTTCCTTGCCCCCAGTGGAATTTCAGGCCCTGTGCAACAAGCCCCGTGCATCTTTTAAATGTCTGAGTTTACCCTCTGGTTGCTTCAGCTCTGCATTTAATCCCTTGATCCATTATTGATGTAACGTCTGCGGATGGTGTGGTGGACACCTGACTCCAGGTATCCGTTCACTCTGCTTGCGAAGTGCTGTGAGATGCGTCCGAGCTAAGAGGGGGTGCAAGGAGCTCCCCGAGGTTCGGATGCCAAGCACGTCTCACGGGGAGCGTGAAAATAGGAGATAGGAGTTCTCAGACACAGCAGGGCTGAGGGCCGTGTTGGCTGCGGAACCTGATTCCTCTTAGCCTGAAGAACACCCGGATGGGGCTGCTAATGCTGCTTCCTGTCCCTAACCTGCTCAGGGGATAAAGCAGGGATTTCAGGCTCCAATCCCGCACCTTCCCCCAGTAGTAAATACACGTAGCATTACCGAGTGATGTCATGGCTGGAGCACGTCCCAGTGAGGCCAAGCCTGGATCAGGTTAGATCTGTCTGCTCAGAGCGTTGGCTCACTCCCAGCGGAGCATATTGCCAGGCCGGGGATGGTGACTGAAGCCACCTTTCCCAAGGTCATCTCTCGCACACGCAGAGAGGACAGCGCTCACCTTCCCCTACACGGCCCGGCCCGAGCCGCCCACGCACGAGTCGCAGTGCAGCCACCGTGGTTGCCGGCCACACGCAGAGCAAAACTTCTCGCCTCTCCTTCCTGGCACCGCTTCGCGTTGGCACGAGCGAGGCAAGCACCCCAGCACCCCCTTCCTGGTGGCTCATCATCTGCTCGCCTCTGAGGCGCAGTGTGAGAGGAGGAATGGGAATTGCGTCAACTGCAGCTACACGGTGCGTCTGGAAATAACCTGTCCTGGCAGATTGGTCACATCCAGGCCAGCGTCTTTGGGCTCAGAGGGTCCCAGGGAGAGCCCCGCAGACCTCAAATGCTGTTTGTGGCAGTCAGCGAGCCCGACCAGACTTAACCTGTGCTGGAGCTTGGGTCCACCCATCTTCCAGTGCCCTGCGTCGTTCAGTGGGTGCAGGTTTGCTTCCCTGAAGCCGCAGCAGAACTGTAAGGCAGGCAGGGTGAAGCACGTTTGGCTCCCTGTCGGCTCGGCCTGGTAGAAGGCAGCGAAGCCCTGTCTAAGCAAACTGCACTGCTTCGCTTCTAGTTGGGCTCTGAGTCTATTTAAATGATGCAACTCCTTTAAAAATAGATCGTGCTTAATTAGCAACAGGTCTAATCGCAGAATCAATGGAGGCAGTGTGACACGCCTCGAGTGAAGCTGAGGTGCGGGAGGACCCCAGTGGTGGGGCCCTCAGCCCCTTGGTTCCTGGCGCACTTTGCTGTGGTCGCTACGTGCCGTGTTTCCGCACTGGAAATCCCGTGCCTCTCACCTCTGTGGGCACAGCCCGAGCTAGAGGGAGCCTCCCCCCCTCAGTCAGCATTTCCAGAGGAGCTATTTCCTCCTCCAAACGTAGCTGGAGTGTAAAATACCTCCCACCGCGGGTCCCTCTGTGTGCTGGGTGAAGACATGACGCTCGTCTCTGCAAGCAAAGGACACTGGTGGCAAGGGTTGGCGTGGCTCGCACGGGGCCGGTGTTCGTGCTCAGCTCGAGCTATGACTGGCCCGTAGAGATTAATTGCAACCAGTTTAATTTTGTGTCTGTAAATTAAGCTGTTTGACGATTAAGCCAGTGATACAGAGAGACTTCCAGGAGTGAGGAGGACATTAACATGCTAATAGACCTTGCTGGTAGAAGGTTTGCTTAGACACATCCCAGGGGGCAGATGACAATTAACATCCTAAGAGACTCTTCTAGAAAGAGGATGCTAATTCAGACCTGCTGGGAAGGGAGAGATCCTTCATACAGATAATTATTTATTATTATTTTATGTAGCCCTGCAACCTCCCATTCAAGAACGCCTGAGACACGTTAGGACAGGTGAGTTGGGAGAACCAACCACAGTGACAGTCACTAAAGGTGTCCTGCAGCCACCAGAGGGGATGGAGAAACACCTGCAGAAACCATCCTGGTCAGAAAAACAGGAGAGAAAGAAGAAATGTGACTTGACTTTTTGAAAGGGAGTAAAATGGCACATCCAAACAAGTGGACAGGAGGTTGGAGATAGACCTGCAGGCCTGGCAAAGGGAACGGACATCGGAGTAGAGCAAGAAGGGTGTAACTGCGGCAGGAGGGAGGGGATGTTTGGGAGGAGACAGTTTACTCCGAACGTTGTCATAACAGAGCAGGAGGGCACCACGGTGCAGTGAGGGCTGTTCAGGGCCAAACTCCTGGTGTGAGCGCAGAGCTGGAGGGCCCAGGCAGGGCTTGTGGGGCCAGAAGCAACGGAAAGCTCGCCCCTGGCCGGGTCAGGCAGATGGTCGCCGTTAGACAGAAGCTGGCAGACGGCTTGGCAGAGCCTGTCCTCGGGGAGCTGCAGCTCCTGAAGGTCTTGTGTTGATTTATGGATTAAACCAGCCGTTACCGGAGCGCAGCCCGTGAACCTCTTCAGCTCCTGGGCCACCCTTAGCACAGTCTCCTGGGGAAAGCCGTGGAGCTCCACGTCTGCGTTCGCTGGCGAGGCTGGGCAGGTGCAGGGGGAACTCTGCAGCCTGCCATGGGCCCACAGGCCAAAAAGCCTGGAGGCTCTGCACCTGAACTTGCTTCCCCAGAAGCTTGAGCAAAAGGTTGCTGTTGCCCCTAAGATCTTCCACCTTACAGCTTTTACTGGTGTTTCTGGATGAACCAGGGGGAGGGCTTCTCATAGTCTTAACTGGCACAGCAACATTGTCAAAACTTGTATTTTGGACTGACTTTTGGACCCTGAATTGGAAGGAAGGTGGAGTCATTGGGGACGTGAAGAGACAAATTGTTCGGGTTGTGCTCTGAAACGCTCTCCTGCCCCAGAGAACCATTCGCTGGAGGACGTCAGGCCCACCAACCCTGCCGGGTACAGCTAGGGCAAAACGGAAGAGATTACACAAGATTCGGGATCAGGGACTTGAAATGTGATGACCTTTGTGATATCCGTACACGGGGGATGTAACACCACTCAGCCCTGACACGTTTTGGTGTAAGGTGTGAGGGATTTTTGCACCGTCAGGACTGCACGCCTGCACTGCCCAACACGGTTTAAGGAGCTGGGAGCTGTCAAACGCACCGTGGGGGCTTTTCCTCAGAAAACAGACCCAGATAACCTGGCTGACAAAAGGCGTGAACTGGAAGTCCATACTGAATATTTATATATATTCCAACGCTAAATACGTCTGTGCTCGTCCCTGTTCCGACGATACCTGGCGGTGCCTCAGGCACGGCCGCCACCCCCCGTTCCCCTCAGACCGTACCGTGAGCTCCAGCAGGGCCGTTCTCCCTCAGCAGCGCCTGCCGAGGCCGGGCCCGGCCCGGTTCCCCTCAGCCCCACCGTGCCGGGCCGGGCCGGGCTCCCCGTGGCCTCGGTACCCGGCCGGGCCCGGCCGCCCCCCTCACACGGCGCCATGACGAGGGCGGAGCCAAGCTGGCGCCGCCATCTTGCGGCATGGCAGCCCCGCGGCTGCCCGCCCGCCTCCAAGATGGCCGCCCGGCCTTCACCGCCCGCTTCCGGCCCCGCTGAGGCCTCCTCCCGGTAGCTCGGCGCTCCCTTCGGCGGCCCCGCGGCTCTCGTTCCCTGGCGGGCCTCCGGCGGAGCGGGCCGGGGCCGGGCCATGGCGCTGCTGCGGCTGCTGCTGCTCCGGGGGCGCTGCGCCTGGCCGCGGCCCGCCCCGCCGCCAGCCCCGGCTTGGGCACGGCCTCGCCCGCAGCCCCGGGGCCTGCAGGTAACGGGGGGCGGCGGGGCCGGGGGGGGCTCGGTCATAGCGGCCCGAAGGTGCCGTGTCACGGGTAGAGCGTTAGGTGTGTCGAGGAGGGCCGGCACGGGCTGAGGGCGCCGGGGCTGTCACGGCCGAGGCTCGTTTCCCCCCCCACCCCGTGCCGTTCCCTGCACCGGTCCCGGTACCGGCGGGACGGGGCCCCCCCTGCGGCACCCGGGTGCCCTCCAGGGCCGCTTCCAGCCCAGGCCCCGAACGGTTGTGGGTCCGTACGGCACTCCCCCTGCGGCTGTGAGCCATAATTGCGTTTCCCACCGTGCTGCTGTGCACCACAGATGGGTTTTCCCTGCCTTGTTGGCTGCTGGCATTGCAACCAAACGCCCTTAGTGCATACAGAAGGCAAGGATCTTGCTTAAAGCAGGCCTGTGGCATGATTCAACTCCGTTTTCTGCCTCAGTGCAGTGAATGGGTACGGGCAGTCCAAGTAGGCAAAGGAAGAACAATTCTGAGACCGCTCCGTGAATCATGCCAAGGTTTTCTACTACCACAGCTCTGTCATCAATTTAAACTAGCCCGAGCTGTTCTGTTCCAAAATAATACGGATCCCAGGAGGTTACCCTCTCAGGCAGACACAAGCAGTTGTGCTGCTGACTACCAAAGGGGAAAAAAAAAGAGGGATTTCAGCCTGGTGAGTGCTCCTGTCTAACCTGCTGCGCAGAAGCTTGCCTCTGTGTGTGAGAGGGACAGAGAGACAGGGAGCCACGTCTGAGGAAGGGGAAGGCGTGTTCAGTGAGGGTATTGGTTCGTGTCCATTCTCAGATGCTAAGAAATTGCCCTTAAATGTGTATATAAACTGTAGGATTGCAGCTGAATGACCATGGGGAAAACAGCTGTGTTATCCTTACTGCCGTGCAGCAGGGTTACAGAGCAGTACTTGTTCAGATTCCCTCCTGTGGGAGGGTATGTTTGCATTCTGGGAGTTGAATTCTAGCATATCTTTAGAGTGAAGAGCAGCGGTACAGCAAGGAAAAAGATAAAAAATTCCAAGTGTTTTGAGTATATGTTTCTATTTATAGGTGTGCTTATTTTAAGCTGGGTTATAAACAACGTCTTCAGAGTCACATGGCAAGTTCACAGCACAATCAGGAATAATATTTGGGGCTTATAACTGCTGGTCTTGCAACTTAGCCACAATATTTTGATGTTTTGGAATTTCTGCCTCATGGGATACAGAAACGATAAGCTGTCACAGGACCTTAACGATAGTTGTCTTTTTTTTTTTTCCTGTCTTTTATCTTCCTCTTCAGAGCCTTCTGTCACAAACACTTTCCCCCACATCTCAAGGTCTCAGTGGCGTCCTACTGAAACGACAAATAATTCGAGATCCAGTTAGGCTTTGGAATCTCTTAGGTGAGTCCCAAAGAGCAACTCCAACGAGAAACTCGGAGGGGGGAAAAAAGGTCTTATTTAGTAAGAGTGTTGACTTTTTCTTACTTTTCATTCTTGAAACTGAAATAAAGCTGTCCTGTTCTTGGCTTTGGGAGCAGTGTGCCATTTGCAGGGGTTCTAGGTTTTTTGGTGGCAGAGATGAACAATGGCATCTTTCCACAAGGAGCTCGATGTGATTAAGTAAGCACTTGAGTCAGTAGACCTAAAAGCTAATTTAAAAACAGCAGACTTCAAACTAGAGAATCTTCCTGTGCCTCATTAGCAAAGCCTAAGAGGAAAATGTCATTCACCTTAGTCAGAAATCATACCATGTAACCTTGGTAAAAGCCTTGCGTTGGAGCAGGTTAAAAGTGTATGTTATAAGGTGTTATCTGAATTCCTAGAGCAAAAAGTACAAAGCTGTAAAACAAAGGCAATTATTCTTCTCACTCTCCTCTTCAAATTGGGAAGGCAGCTTTGCTGATGCTTTGGAGATTTGAACAAAAGCGGTCCCTGTGATTGTGACTGCTGTGGGCCTGGTGAGCTCGAGCTGCTTTATCTTGAAGAGTTGGTTTTTTTTCGGGGGAAGGAGGGGGGTCATTTGTTTTGGTTTGCCCTCTTTCAAAATAAATAAAGAAAAAATATATGCATAATCTTTCAAATGGCTGTGAATCCCCTAGTAGAAATAGCAGTTGACAAGCAGCCCAGCTTCTGGGCTTGCTTCTCTTTTCAGACCATGAGAACTAGAAGCTACAGTCCTTAAGTCAGTTGCCTTGCTTCTGAAATTTTCGTATTTTCCTGGCAAAAAAAACCCTTCACTTAATTGTTTTGTAGCAGCTACCGTGGGTTTTACTGTTTGTAGCCATCCTCCCTTGGCTTTTATTAGAGTATCCTAACAATGTGTACTGAGAACCCTGCGTTGAACTCCAGCAGATAATGTCCTCTAGCATGCGTTTACAGCTCTAGCGTGAGGCTGTTCTTTCCTGACCCCACCAGTGTTAACTTTGGTTATGCCTTGGGGAATGTGTAAATGCTTCAGTACTGAAGGAATTTCTCCAAATGATTTTTTTTTTGCTGTATTAAAACAATGTCCGAACAAACTCATATTTTGATTGGATTGTTGAGAAGTATACATTATATAAGGAAACTGAAGGAGTCTGTCCCTCCCAGTGCTCCCTCTTGTGAGGCTGTCTCATTTCCGTGGCACACAAACGAAGCTGTGCACTTGGGTGGGTGTGCAACCGAGGTCTGTGTGCGTAGGGAGCTCACGTGGATTTCTGCCATCCTTGGTCCACCTCTCTCGCTGCTACGTGAGGTCTTTGGTAGTAACTGCTGAACTCTGCTTGCCTGCAGGTAGCACTTACTATTTTAGTACTTCAAGCTCTCGAAGGAGTAACCATAAGAATGGAGGATTCAAGAAGAAATCTCCAAAGGAGGATGAGGGTACGTATGTGCGAAAAACGTACTTAATGGCATGAATCTTTTGTGCGTGTGTGAGGGACACGGGTGGAAAGTGTGGAAGATCAGCCTTAATGCTCATCTCTCTGGGTGCTGTAAACTTGTTTCTGTAACTTACCAGCTGTACGAGACTGAGGCTGTGAACGAGTTGGAAGGGGGATTTTGTCTTAGCTGATGGTAGAATAAAGCTTAAGACAGGCCATGAAACTGATTCTCTGTATGTGCTGCTTTGCATCCTGCGCAAATAATTTCATTGTTTTCGGCTTTAATTTTGCCACTTTACAAAGGGGAACAGTATTTGCTGAGTTTTGGTTTGGGGGTTTTGATATAGAGCACTATGACTTCATTAAGAACTAAATGTTAACAAATTGAAGCTGGAATCTGTTTATTTCTTATTTCGTTTACCTTCTTTGTGGATATGTCTGCTTCTAGTGGTTTACAGAGCTCAGATATAAAAATAGATTCTTAAAGAGTTAGTTCTTAGCTGTGTTGGTAAGGGCACTTGCTCAGAAACTTTCTTTTTATTAAGTTGGTCTTCCTAGATACTTTTTTTTTGCGTATCTTGTTCTGTCTGAGCCCCAGGCATCCCAACATACAGAACTTGTTGAACATGAATTTTATCTCACTAAATGTGTTCTGATACCTAGGGAGTTACGTGGCACGCCAGGTGATGCAGAGAAGTCACTGGCCACTCTGTACCTTAAGGTTATTGGGGGAAGGAGGAAAAGCGGAGTTCCAAGATGCCAAAAAGGAGCAGGGACATGAAGGACAACATCTGTTGTGTACGAGACGAAAACCTTGCATAACTTCTGACAGGCCAGAGTTTTGATCCTTGTATCTTCTACCAGTAGGTTTTCATCAAAGATTTTTCAAATCCGAGCTGATTTGTGGGTGTCCCTCCAAGTCTTGGTATTGTCAGCAACATTTTGCTATTTGTAGATTGACAACAGCTGCATTCCATTTTAAAAGTGTAATTTGATTCTTCCTTTCCACTTCTGTAAGGAAAATTCTTTGCTCATTTGTGAGGGAACATTTCTTTCCCTCCAGTCTCCCAAGAACTGAAGTGTGTACAGAGTTTCTAGGATCTGGATTAGGCATGTTTTCAGGCTCTGTGCTGCAGATTTTGAGCTGTGAAATCCCACAGCTGAGGGCATGTCTTGCATCTACTGGCCTGGGGATTTTTGTACAAAAAGAGTCAGAAGAGGTCCAGATGAAGGCCTCATTCTTCTGTCTAGTCAACAATACTTTCAGAAGCGTAACAAAGACCTAAGCATTTTATTCATTTTATGGCACTCGTTGATGCTTGCAGGGGCCGGTGATGGTTCGAGAGGCTTTACGTGGATGTCTGCTGCTTTCTGGACTTCTGAGTGAGGGCTGAGCCTCCTGTAGCTGGAGGGCTCCAGACCTTTGCACTGCAGGTTGGAAGGCAGTTAACATCACACCGCTTTAGTAGGTTACATCATAAACTTTTACCTTGGCGCATCTGATCTGGATGCGAGCGCAGGTATCGCCGAGTCTTCGCTGAGGAAGCCGGAGCTCAGAGGCTGGGGTGCTTGTGGTCTGCGAGACCACACAGGGTGATTGCGAGCACAGCGCCTTGAGGTATTGTAGCTGTTAAAATTAGTAAACAGTAACATGCTGTGTTCTGCGGCCTCTTTTCTCCAGTGATTAATGGATAGCTTGACTTTGGGAGGTGGAATGCTACCCCATGTCTCCAGGGGAATACTCATCTCTGCAGTAATTATTAAAAAGAACTCTTCAAACTGTCAGTGCAGCCCTTGCAAGATTTTAATCAGAGAGTTCAGATTTGGGGTTAATGGCAAATCATTGCTTCATGGAGGCTTTTGGAGACTAAAGAGCTGGAAGTATTCCCACAGCTGTTGCTCGCAAGTGTCACATCCAGTTACTGGTTCTCATTTACTGACTGTTGTGGGGTGGCTTATGGTGCAATATGAATGTTGTACAGTAAAGACGGTCATATTTTACATAAACTTAGGATTAGATTAATTTTGTCCTTAATTAAATGCAGGGTAGAAGAAGGCTTTGTATCTTCTAGCTTTCTAGAAATTTCTGAAATTATTCAGCTGTAGGTTAAAGATCTGAGACAAGTCTTGTATCCCAGACACTGTTTGTCTCAAGGTATCTAATGGCAAGCTTTTACCCTGTGGTGATCTTTTTTTGTGATAACCTCCTCAGTGAATGTGTGCTTTACAACATCCTACAAGCACGCTGACACTGAAATTTAACACAAAGTGCTCTAGCAATAGTTCGTTCAGATCTCCAAGCAAGGAACTTGCATAGCAGGAGCTGGACGCTTTCTTTCAGTCAGAACTCCTTTCTCTAGACATTCCTTTTTTTCTATAAACTTACTTAGAACTTGCTCTGTAGTTAAGGGTAATGCCCAGGCTAAGGCCTCTACAATACTACTCTTACATTTTCGTAATAAAACTACTGGATGTTTGCCTGCAGTTCTGTGACGGATTGCTTTGTTCTAATGAGGCTGGATCTAGCAGATAACGCAGACGTGAGGAGATGGCATCAAAGAACAAAGTGGATGGGCTGGACGCA
Organism: Stictonetta naevosa; assembly: GCA_011074415.1. Taxonomy (NCBI): domain Eukaryota; kingdom Metazoa; phylum Chordata; class Aves; order Anseriformes; family Anatidae; genus Stictonetta; species Stictonetta naevosa. The sequence goes on from CM021707.1 coordinate 19,853,358, forward strand.
GCGTCTGAGCTTGTCACCGTGTTTTGAAATCGCGACCTTATCTGAAACGCTGCATTGTTTCTATTTAGGAACAAGCCTTTCCTGTTAAATGTGGAGCAGAGCGAGGAAACGAGTGAAAAATGATGCTGTGTATCTGAAGGACAGAGTACTTTTTTTAGCATCTGACTGGGTCATATGTTTGTCCCTCGGTTTTGTTGCAGTGTGTGTAAGGGTCTAATTGGTGGCTAGTGATAAATGCTGGTGTCAGAACACTTGTTATGAATTCGCAAATAAATCTAATCTGGGCTGCAGCAGGCAGATGCACTAGCGGTCCAGTGGTACAGAATTAATTTATTTCTGGGTGTAGAATAGTATTTATGTATGCCATCTTGCTGTTGATGTTAAATTGTATATCAAGACCGAGCAGTAAATTATATACTGAGAAGTTCCACACATAACTGGAAGAGGAAGATTCTGATTGTCATCTTAACAACTCCAGTGCTCGCTGGTGGTTGACATTGAGCTGTGCTACCACAGAATTCTGAATTTGCCTAACGTTGGGAGCCTGAAAAAAAAAGGCTTGGTGGCAAATACTGCAAACTAGCTGTCTGTTTTTCTCGTGTCACCACTTCAGTGTGTCACTGGTACAGTAAAGGTGGGGAAAGCACATCTAGTGTGTAATGCTGATACAGATCCTTAACGAGAACAAGTTATCAAGCCCGTTTAAATATTAAGGTGGTTACACAGCAGGGGAGAAAACGTGCAAAGAACAATGAGATTGATTTGCAGTATATTTTGATTCAGAGTTAAGCTGCACACCACTCTTCTGTGCGGCGTTCAATCTGTTCCAAGTGCCGATTCTCTCTTAGGAATAGAACTGCTGTTGGTCTCGTGGTGCAGAGCACCAGCAGATCAGGAGTTCACCAGGAAGCAATTATCCCTCAGCACTGTGCTACATGATTTAACAGTGAAACTAAGACTGGTTTTACTCACTCCTAGTATTTTTTTCAGTGGATGTGTTAGCAACAGCCCGAGGACTAGGCAGCGTAGAAGCATGTTAATTAGAATTGGGCTGTAGTCATACTTGAGTGATTTTTTAGCAACAGAGGTCTGGTGGCTTTATTATTTTATTCATCCATATTAGGCCAGGCAAGTGAGTCCTTCATTTTCGAGCAGAACCATACTTGGTGTCACCACAATGGGGGCAGTGGGCTGTGACCATCTGAAGTCTCCTGGAGCACAGTCGGACTGCCCCGAAACACGGAACGCTGATCAGAGCGTTTCAAAATGTTAGAGATGGGTGTCGGTCTTCGTGCATGACAAATTCTGGAAGTAAGGGACTTTCTTTGGCTCGCTGATGCTTCAGTTCCTCCTCTTACTGAAGCACCACTTAAAATGAAAGAGGCAATCCTCCACTAGCTGTGGAGTACTGTGTGTACGCAGTGCCTCCCCGCGCGGCTTTTGGGGCTTTGGGGAGCAGCTGGATATAGATGTGGTACAACAGCCTCGATTGGAAAAGCAACAACGTGATGCAAGCAGATGATTGCTGCCTGTCAGGATGCAAAATGTGTTTCCTTCCAGACAACCACTAAGCTTACATGTGACTGCTCGTGCTTTCATAACCAGGCTTTTGCCCTGGTGCTGTTCCGTATGCGCAGCTGAGGCCCTGTGGCCTGACAGCCTAGAAGCCAGGAAAGCCTGGAAGTGAAATGGAACCCAGAAAACCGACTCCCTTGTGTAACCTTGGGCAAGTCACACAGCCTCCTGTTACCTTTGTGAGTCAAGCTAGAAAATGGCCTGTGCAGAGCCAGTTAGGTCCTGCCTCTGAATATAGTGCCTCCAGAGAACCATGCAACAAAAGCGTTAAAGGTACCGTGGTGTTAGTCTTTGTCATTTAGGTGTCCCTTCTTTTGGTCAGAAAGCTGTGCCGTTACATGCTCACGTCTTTTTTTTCTCTGATCTTTTTTCTTTTCAAGAGGAAGAGAAACGCAGGAAAAGGGAAAATCAGATGCACCTTGAACGCTTGCGGGCACTCCTCATCATAACGTTAATAGTGCTGATGTTTCGATTCACCGTCAGCGAGAGCAGAGAAGGGACCAACATTTCCTGGAATTATTTCATCAATGAGATGCTGTCAAAGGGGGAGGTCCAGAGAATCGAAGTGGTTCCAGAAAGTGATATTGTAGAAATCTATCTGCACCCAGGAGGAACCCCGCATGGACAAGTCGTGAGTGGCTTTCTCTAATTGGAATAGATGATCTTAGATTCTACTGTTGGAAAGAATTGAACTAATGAATTATATGTTCAGTAAAACTCTGGCTGGTAAATTTGCTTTTAATTAATTTTACTTCCTGCTGTTTGTAGTTCAGGGGGCTTCTATTATTCATACAACCTGGACACTAAGATTTTTATTTTAAACTGTAAGAATAATTAATAGTGACCTGGAAGGAAACATTACGAATGTTTAAAAAGCTCGGGAAATTCAACAGTTCTTTCCTCTCAGCTCAGTCTAAAATGTCAGAAGGTTTCTAGAAGATGATTGTAAACTCTTAATTCTAGATCCAGTTTTAAAAATTGTCTCCTGTTTGGATTTCAGTTTCAGTTTCTCTGTCAAACTCCATCAGACTTCCTTCTTAAATTTTCCAAGATGGGGGGAAAAAAAGCAAAGTTTGATCACGTGCTGGCTTTATTTCCAGGAGTTGCCACCAAGAATCATTACAAACTAGCCTCAGAGATTAAAATATTGTTCTTGGGTACATCCCTTGTAGTTCATCGATTTATGATCCATTTTGCAATCTGCTGGATGAAATTAATTTCTGAGAAAGATACAGAAACAATATCCAGAAGGCCTCCTGCCCAGTGATGTAGTTTTCCAGATGCGTTGTAAAACTGACTGGACCCAAGCTATCATTACAATTAGATTTATAATACTAACTTCATCCTCCAGTCTGCCTACAACATCGTTGCATCTCCTTGTTTGTAGAGAGCTGAGATCTAGTTCTTGGCTTTAATGCTTTTGTAAGGTGCCAGAAAGCCATGAGTGGCTCCTGTCTTGATTTGGAGTCCTAGTGTCAGTTACCTGCTCATGAGTTCATGGGTGCAGCCAACAAAGGATGTAACAATGCTAACTTTTATCTGACTTCTCCGTTTTGTGCACCTCTTCTGCTCATTGTTGTCTTCATACTACACTTACAATTTCTTTTTGCTGCTTTTGATTGCATGTCCCCAGAACGTTACCCTGCTGTACACAATGCGGGTGGCAAACATTGACAAATTTGAAGAGAAGCTGAGAGCTGCGGAGGATGAGCTGAATATTGATGAGAGAGAGAGAATCCCTGTTTCCTACAAACACCCTGGCTTTTATGGAAAGTATGATATCAACTCGTGCTTACTGTTGATCTTACGTTGGCAACAACATCCCTCACTTGAAGAGCAAAGTTCTTTCCAACTTAATGTTATGTAAATGCAGAACAAAAAAAGTGGTCCCTGTTTTGGAGCACTTAGGCAGTCTTTGAAAAATGCTCTAGATGTGCCTTAGTGACTCAGAAATGAGGCTCTCAAGGAGATGTCTGGAACTGCAGCACGTAGTGGACCAAAATATTTGGGGTCAGTGTCAGCAGGTCCGAGCAAAGTCTGTCGGTTGCTGCTGTCCTTGCAATAATCCATTATTCGAGTGCAATGTGAGATAGAAATCCTGACTCAACAAGTGTGATGTTACGCCCTGGTTTGTGGAGAATGTCGGTGGTGCAGTAAGCCGTCCCCCGTTAGAATGCTTCAAGGAAGGCCTGCGGTGGTGGTTCAGTCAGTAAAAATAAACACCTAATTTTGGCCTGTTTCTCCAACAGCTGTAGATCAGAGGACAGCCTGTGCTGGTGCTCGCTCCAGCTGCGAGCCACATACTGAGCTGAGCAGCTTTGATGCTAAGATAGAAAAATCTCACTGAGGGAGGAGTGCTTCTATTAAATTTGCAGCCCCTTTCTGTTACCTGAAAGGATCTCGGGATCCTTTGCTTTTAAAAATACTAATTAAAATGTCAGTGCTTAAAGCTTTTAATTCCGAAATAGACTGCAATGAGCAAGAAGTAAAAATCAGACAAAAGATTACAGAGCACTGGCTAGCCTTTGTTCTGTGCTTTCATATGATGTTTTGTGGTCATTTGCTGCTCATGTGGTTTATTTGCCCTTCTGTCAAGACTGGCAGCTTATTTTTGCAAGCTAGGATTTATGGGGCACAGAATATAAAAGAGACCTGTGAAGCTCGCTCACTGGGCTATTGAACAAGTCCACCTCCATCACTGACGGCTGTGCTGATGTAGAAAGATGCTCTCCGTGAGTTTGTGGAGGGACTGGCCTTTGGAGAGCTCTCAACTAATATTTTGTTCTAGACTCCTGGAGATGGAGATGCAGCACAGTAATACTGTCTGCCAGGAAAGAAATCCCATGCTCTAACAACCAGGAAAGATAGCTTCGTGATGCTGCCACTACCTGCCAAGATGGCCTGGTCACCTGCTTGTGCACCACGCTAAGCAGAGGTGCACATCGTCGGGTTTTAGTAGCTCGTGGGGTTTGGAGCGCGGTATCTTTCCCACTGGAGGTGGGGATGGCCAGTGCAGCTCTTCCGTCTGGATGCCTTACCAAAACGTGAAATAAATGTCGTGTCCATACATGAGAAAATACCCTCGCAGGATTTTGACTAGTTGCTTGTCCTCTGAATGACATTTTTTACACTTGGAACGCGTGATTTATATGAAGATAAACTTCTTAAATAGATCACGCAGTATGGAATCTTTTGCTGAGATTCACAACTTGCTGATTTTTGTCAAAGCTTGTGTAATGGGAAGAGTACACTGAACAGTTAGTCAGCTAGCAGCACAAGCTGCTTCCCCTGCTTCTGAAAATCTGTTTTTTAAGAGATACTACAGGGTCTGAAGTCTCTCTCTGGAGACTTCAGAGTCTGGAGTTTGAACCTGTGAGGTGCAGAGCACTTAGAGCTTGCATTCAGTTTGCTATCAGATATGGGCACTTGATGTGTTTCAGAATTAATCCTCTGTTGCCAAATTGTAGGTGATTTTCAGTTTCCAGTGTTGCCTAGGAGCCCTCGCTCAGAGGAGACAAATGCAGCTAGGTATACAGCACATGCTGCTCCCATTGCCTCAGTAAATCATCCGTTCCTGAGAGGTGGAACGCATGCTCCTAGTTTAAAGGTATGAAACAGAAGTGCAGGGAGGCAAGATCATTTCACAGGGCACGTGTAGCAGAACAAGGAGCTCAGTTAGGATACCCCAAGTCCCAGCCTGCCATCCGACAGTCTGATCATTCTTCCTCTTATTAAAAGTATCCCGTGTTCAGAGCTAACAGAGTACTTGGTCCTCAGCACGTTTGTCTTGTAACTGCGCTAGACCTGCCCTGTGAGCTCTGCTCTGTGTCTCCCCCCTAACCCAAGAGGTAGATCCAGAAAATTCATTGTGGTGGTTGCTGCAGGACCTCCTTGTGAAGGACTTCTGGGAGACTGGAGCAGGGGCAGCCAGCCAGCCTCTCTTAATGGGAGACTTGCACTGGGATTTCTGCCAGGTGTGGGGGAGCTGGAATCTTCCTAGCATCGCTGGACACAGGTCTTCTGCGGTGAGCTCCCGTGGGAAGGACTGCCAGTGCCACCGGCTTCCGCTCTGGACGCGGGATGTGATCTGACTGCCTGAAGGTCTATCTGGTTTATAAGTAGAAACGCCTCTGCAGGGAACGGTGAAGTGGAATTCCTTCCACAGCTGTGAGCAGTATGTGCCAGTGTCCTCTGTTTAACTTCTCAGGTTACGTAATTGTTGGGGTTTTGTTTTTACATATAAAATTTTAAGGTGCCATTTTCTTAGTCATGGATGCTCATGGCTGCCGAAAATGTCAGGACCTTTAAAATACTGAAAATATTGAATAATATTTACTGAGTTGTGGCTGAATGCTTCAATTTTTACCTGTCCTGCTTTTGTCCTTTCAGTGATGTCATTTCCCTGATAGTGACACTTGTGGCTGTGTCCATGTTGTGGAGCATCTTCCGTCTTATCAGGGTCGCAGGCAGGGCAGGAGGATTCAATGCTTTTGTAAGTATGCTGGATCTTTACATGGCTTTGCAGCCTGTGAGTAGTCTTGCCTTCTGCTGGCCTAATCTCCTCCCCTTTCCCCAGCAAAGTCAACACAGATTGAGAATTAACTGATGCCAAGGACTCCTCGGTCTTGACACATCTTGCATCTTTTCCTGTCCCGATCATCTGACTCGTTTGTACAGTAACTGGCCTTAGCTGAGGCCCTTTCTTTCCCCCAATGGCAGGAAGGGCTGAGCTCAGTGAATTTGCAGTCCAGTTTGCTCTGCTATTTTCAAAGCTTGTTAATGAGTTGCAGCTGCAGATGGTGTTTTTCACTGGGTCCTGCCAATATGCCTCCCATACAGCCAGGAGTAGGAATTGCTGCTTTCTGCAAAATGAATTCTCAATTTATAAAATATGTTCAGATTCTGGATTTCATTACATGTTGGCCTGTTCCCCTCACGCCACATGCCTCACTTGCAACATCAGTTAAATCTCCTGCTATCCTCCACCCTTGCCTGGATCAGCTGATGAAACTCTGTAGAAATCAGCTCTGGGTGCACTGGTACTGACCGCAGGGATCCGGGGATGAAAACAGTCGTGAATTCAGTCCCTTGGTAGGTTTCCCACTCGCTCTCCTCTGCAGTTCTCTTCTGGCTTTGGGATTCTCTTTATACAAAGGGGCGCAGCTGCCTGGGAGAAAAGAGTAGTTTAAAGAAGTGTTAAGTAATGAGGGCCTTGAGGACTGGTTTCTGCCCTTGCATAAGTGGGGACAGCTAGGCCCAGCATGTTTAACTCTTTGTTTGGGTAAACTGCTGCTTCTAAGGCATGAGAAGCTGTAAACTTTCTTCTAAAAAAAAAAATAAAAATCCTGAGTAGCTGTTTTCAGAGGAACATAACGAGCAGTTACAAGTAGGATGTTTAACTAAATCCTTGTTTTGACTGTCACTGTGGCTTAACACACACCAGAAGGCTGAAATGTGGTGCCTGTTAAATTCGAGAGCCTATATTCTGTCCCTGGGTTGTGCTGTAGGAGAAGCTGGTGGCAGCGTTGGACAGTCCAAAGTGTATGTTTGCATACGTTTACAAGGCAGTATTGGTAATTTATTTACCACTGATATTTACCATCCATACGTGTTCCTTAAAGCTACACTTATCCCAAGTGTATTAAGGATCGGTGAATTTAAAATACGGGAGAAGATCCCAAATAAGATTTTGGGCATTCTATCAATTTTAATAAATGTCTCTGCCTGGTCTACAGGGACTTGGACTGGGTTGGGTTGGGAGCATTACTGCAGGTTTACTTTCTCTTCCCAACAAAATGTGGGCGAATAAAACTCGAGGCAGCAGTCCTGCAGTCTGGCTGTGAAGTATATCCAAAGCAGAAGTTAGTAAAAGAACGGTGCATTGGTGGGCATTGTAATGTTCTTTGTGGGGGATGGCCATGCCTGTGCTGTGCTGCGTAGCAAACCGCCGTTGCAGGCTGCTGCCTTGTCCAGAGTCAGAGCGCGTCTTCAGTATTGGTGTTGCCTCCCCCAGAACCAGCTGAAGATGGCTCGTTTCACCATTGTGGACGGAAAATCCGGAAAAGGGATTGGTTTCAAAGACGTAGCAGGAATGCATGAGGCGAAAATGGAAGTCAAAGAATTTGTGGACTACTTAAAGGTATTTAAGAGTAGACCACAAGAAGTGCTTGTTGACCATCTTCTGGGTTAGAATGAACCTGGGGAGGAGGGTCTGTTCTCTTCCTCCTGCATGATTCTGAGCAGCCTCTGTTTAAATAAGCTGAAAACTTCAGTGCTGTGATCACCATGACTCCATGCCTATTTCCAGTTCTGTAACAGACTGCAGATGTAGCTGCTCCCATTAGGAGCTCGGGGTTGCTCAGGATGAGAACAGTGTCGAGAAGCTCTGGGAGACCGTATTCTTGTGCAGATGCCTCGTGTTGGCTGTGGATCTGACGCAGCTGTGCTGCTCTTACAGAGTCCCGATCGCTACCTTCAGCTTGGAGCTAAAGTGCCCAAGGGTGCCTTATTACTTGGACCGCCGGGCTGTGGGAAGACGTTGCTGGCAAAGGCGGTGGCTACAGAAGCACAAGTACCTTTCCTGGCCATGGCAGGCTCTGAATTCGTGGAGGTGATAGGAGGTAAGCGTGGTGGGAGGAGGGGAGCGGAGGTTACTTGGGGAATGTTGGCTGGGCCTCGCAAAGGACAGAGTTTTAGCGTTGGTTGGCATGGGAAGGGCAAGTTGGATATTTCTGCTGAAAATATAAAAGATTTTCAGCAATAGTGGGTAGTTAATAATGTGGTACCTAAAACATTTTCTTTTAATAGCTAGTTGCTTCTTTCTGACAATGGGAAACCGTGGTTCTTCACCTGTAAGCATTATCTCTGACTTGCCTGTACTTACTAAAGCCATTCACTGAGGCTTCCTTCCTTATATTGAGAATGCTGATGGATTTTCTGCTGCTCCCTGCTGATGGGAGGAAGTATGGCCTCTCTGTGCTCAGGGATTTCAGTCTTCTTCCTTCCTTCTGAGATCTCTTGAGACCCAGCAAGGGTCTGTGTGTGGAAATGTGCTGAATATTTTTGCTCCTAACCTGTGGAAGGAACAGGAGCTCATGTCTGGAGCTGGGAGCAGAGCTCCTCTTACAGCAGCTCTGAAGAGTCCCTGCAGTTTCGGGAGCTCAGTGTTTCGGGAGCAAGCAGTGTTTAAGGACTAAAGAGATGAGTTCCGTGACTAATTCTTTGTGTCTGGAGTGTTGAGAGAGGGACTGTCACTCACTGAGGGTTTGCCTGGGTCAGATGTCTAACTGGGGGCCAGCAATCCTCTACAGCTGAGGCTGTGAAGCTCATTTCTTCTTCCCTTCCCCTACAGGTCTTGGAGCTGCCCGAGTTCGGAGCCTCTTCAGAGAAGCTCAGGCTCGTGCACCCTGCATCGTGTACATTGATGAAATCGATGCCGTGGGCAAGAAGCGCTCAACCAATATATCTGGTTTTGCCAATGCTGAGGAGGAGCAGACCTTGAACCAGCTGCTGGTAGAAATGGATGGTCAGTATTTCTGTCTCGTAGCAGCTGGGCCCTTGTCACCTTGGAGATCTGGGCTGCTGTCCTTTTTGAACTTGCAGTGCCTCTAGCGTTTCCTTCTCGGGGAAGGATTTACCATTGCATTGAATCAAACCTCACTTCCCTCTTTTCCTGGGACAAGGCTAGCTGGCACTTCACAGCATTTTCAGGACTAAGCCCAGCATTACGATTTGGTCATGTCACTGTTAAAAACCTCTCTGTATGACAAGTGATAACTGTGGCTTGAACTACTGCTTGGGGACATCATATCACTCGACTGGAGTGGGTCCTTTCTCTGCTCTTTCTCCCCTGCACCAGCTGCTGCAGTGAGTACAGAAGAGCAGCAGCTGTTGCTCAGCACAGGGTTTTTGGAAGCTGTGTGTCCGGTAATTGCTTCACACTGAATTACGCTTTTCTGCAGATCCCCCAGGACTCTCCTCAAGCACTAGGCTGAATCTGCGTCCCATCGTTAGTCCCTGTTTCTGAAGGCTCTTTACTGCATCTCGTTATCGGTCACTGGAGGGTTAGGCAGGACTACTCCAGAGCTGATGGTGCCTAGGAAATCATTGGGCTAAGGAGAGATGTTTGAGAACGTGGTGTGAATAAGCTGTGGAGATAAAAACCTATATAAATGTCTAGATTTCAAAAGGATTAAGGGTCAAAGTCTAGTAAACGTAAAAACCCTGGAGCCAGCTGTTTTTGTGACTGTACTCCAAAGACTGAGTCAGAATTGTAGTGTCACATTTGGGGTGAATGTGCACCAACAACACGGGAGCATCCACCTGCGAACAACACCGGTGGATAACATGCATTAGAGATCCTGGCTGGCAGAGGGCAGCAACCCCAAAGACTCTTCCTACAGTAAGTGGCTTCAGCTCAGGAGTATGTTTTCCTACTGGCAGTTGGAGAGGAATTATTTACAATACTGGGGAACCAAAAGAGAATGAATTGGCAGCAAGGACACACTGCTGTCCATAGCTGGTAACATTTAGGTCCAGCTGACCATTAAATGTTGAATACTGGCTACGTTCTAAGACAGGTGGTGTTTTAAAATCTGATCAGGTTTAAAGTTAATTGTCCCATAGGGACATAAGCAATGGAAAATACTCATTCTCCCATCCCTTGACCTATTCTCACGTCTCTTGCGTGGCTGTAAGATGCCTCAGTAAGCTGGGAGAGGGAAGCTGTGGAGACAAGTCCTGGTTTGATGCCACGCTTCTGGATGGTTGCTGGCTGTACCACATACGGAATCAAGCCTTTTCTCAGACGCTTTCATGCAAGCACCAAAAAGAACAAGCCTTTGTCTGTTGTTAGTCATAGCTCTGTCAGAGCCTGCCGCCCTGACCCAACTTGCACTGCTTCTGTTGCTAAACCCTTCTGTTGCAGGGCAAGGTAAGGGATAGCTACTGGTCCATCAGGGTGAGTTTGTATCAGTCTGCTGTTCTGTGGGACAGGGCTGCCTTTTACCTCGACTGTAAACATGACACTTAGCTCATCAGACTCTTTATGTGAGAAGTTAAAAGTCCTGCACTGAAAGCATCCCTCTTTCTCCAGACCCGAGGGGTGAAAGGAGCTTGCTCCTCTTTGCTGGATGCTCACAGGGGAGCAGTGGGTGCAGCCCTGCTGAAGCAGAGCTCTTCGTGCAGCTCGGCAGTAAGGCTGCCTTCTGGAGCTTGCTGTGTGGTCAGCCTTCGGCACTCAAGGGGAAAAGCTGGGACTTGAGAAATGCTTTCAGGAAGGGGTAGCTATTCCTCCGTGCTGCACACAGGATGATCTGTAATTCTGAGTCCTTGCCTGTGCTGCAGAAGGAGGAGAAATTGTAAGCTGGGGCATAGCACGGTACAAACGGGGTGGAGTGGTCCTTCTGAACAGATCCTCCGGGCCTCTCTCTGCTTTAGCCCAGGTGCCGTGAAGTATTTGAAGGAGGGAAACGAGCTTTAAGTGGGTCCTAAATAACCAGACACACATCTGATTATCACCTCCCTGAAACACACAGGGCTATGTAGATATCAGACATCGCCATAAATGTGTATGTGGTTCCATGGGACTTTGCACATACACACACTTGGCATCTTGGCCAAGCATACAGATATTCTTGGAGCGAACTAACTGTTTACAGCTGTATCTGTGTAATGCTGTCTCCATGGAAAAGGCCATTACTGACACACACAACGCCAGTGCCAGCTTGGTTGTTTTTTCCTCTCGACGGTTGCAAGGTGAACTGGCAACAGGTTACTGCTGAATCAGATGGGGGCTATCTGTTTAGGAATACATGGTCAGTGCAACCTACATCTCAGTGCTGGAAAGGAAAATGTCTCATTTTCTGTGATCTGTGGAAATCAGGTGCTGTTTCTAGAGTGTTGCTTCTTTGGTGAGTCTCAATTCAGAAATTAGGGAACAAATCCATTCAAAAGTGAGTTTAGAAGGTAAATATTGTCCTCAGTGTATGCTTTAAAAGCCCTAGGAAAAAAAAAAATAGCTTCTTTGTAGTGTGCTGCCTAGCTTATTTTTAAATTTATATTGCTTCATGATTATTTATTTGTGTCTCGTACAGATCACGGACTAAGTCCCTCGTTTAGCTAAGTGCTCTATCAAACACACACTAAAAAAAACAGCCCAAGGAGTTTACAATGTCGAACGAGAGACAGCTGGCCAGGACTGTCCGGGCAGTACAAGAAACACGGGCTTACTGTTGGAGTGTACGCGTAAGCGTGGATCTTGGCTCGTGTTATTGAAATGCTATCTGACTGCCTGTTACCTAAATGGACGCTGAAGTGCTGTGTCCAGCCTTACAAAAGAGTTTTCAGGAGGATAGTGAATATTTTTCTATTTTTTAAGGAGGTTGACAGTTTACCCAAGCATAAGTGGAGGAGTCATGTGTTTCTAATGAGGAACCTTGAAATGGGAGGTTGAGAGCTGTTTCAGCTGCTTTTAGCTTAAATTGATGGTTGAATTTCTGCAAGGCAACACCACAGCACTGAGTCGAGCTATTCGTTTGAAAAAAATCAAGTGCAGAAGTAGATCTGTGAATCATCAGCTTAGCAGCGATTGTGGAATGTGTGCGCTGGAACGAGATTACTCATAGGTGAGGTGGGGAAAGAAGAGGGTCAGAGCCTCACGGAACCCCTCTACCGGCTGCGGGAAGGACGAGGGCACCAGGAGCTGTTACACGGAGCTGTGCAGGATCAATGTGCGATTTGTTCTAGTGCTGGTGTGTGGATTTTAGAGTACTTGTAGCCTCTTCCTGCAAGCTACCGTGGTTTCATCGCTCTGACAGTTCTGGAAGCCCCAGGAGTGGGGTGGGAGAAGAGGAGGGGCGGGACGGGGCCTGTGCGTACAGAAGCTGTTTTAAAAGCAGAGCGACTCGTACTCCAGCCTTTGTCGGAACAGGTGCCTGCTCTGAATGGTGAATCTTCCCTCACGAGCCGCAAACAAGCGGAAGAGGAATGTGACCCAAATATCTCCTCCGTTCTGAATACATCTGAGGGGAGCCTGACAGGCCTGGGCTGATTCCTGGCTTTGTGGATAAAAACGCAGGCCTGCTTTTGGTGGCAGCCTGAGGTCCTCAGACGAGACCTCTGCCCTGACTCGGGCCACGTGCAGGTTTGTGACCCTGCGGCTCCCCTCGCAGCGGTGGCCCCGTTTCAGTGACACTGCACACAGCTGATGTCCAAAACGCTGTGAACGGGTGGCTGGGGAAGGACGGGGTAGTAACACCGGTGGGATGCCCATCAGGGCAGTGGGGAGGGAGCGCACTTAGCAATTCAAGCGGCCCCTTCTCCTTCCCTTTTGAAGTGGGTTAAGTCGTAAGCACTGCAGATACGAAGGCTCCCTTCGGGCTAAATGTTCAGAGCTGTTTTTAATTTGTTGCTGTTGCTGAGGTGGTGTTTTCGTAGCCTGTCCCTGTGGCTGATGGTTGCCTGTGGAAGCCAAGGCCTGTCACATGCCAGGTGACACCGCGCTGGGAGCTGCGATGTGACTCAGAGGCTGCTGGTGTAGGTTTACTGGAGCTGTTCTGCACCGCTGGGCTGCAGGCTGGAGAGCAAGGGGGGCAGAAGCTGACGTGAGGAGGAAGCACACAGCGGTTCTCTTTTTATGCGTGTTCTAATAGGCAGACCTATTTTAAGGCCGCGTCTTCCCAGCCGCAAAGCTGATAATGTACTGTACCATCTAATCCTACCATGGGAAGGAAGCTTGCTATCCCCCAGGTGCCTGCCAGTCTCTCTGCTTGTTTATCACCCTCCAGAGCGCGGTGTAACACGCCTGAAGAGTGGTCGGCTTCATCCTCTCCAGGAGCTTATTCAGACAGCATCCTGCAGGGAGGAAGAGCGGAGGTTCGCTGTAGCGCAAGCTGACAGAGCCAGTCCTCTGCCTTACCTGTAACCTTAATCTCTCTGCTGAGCTCTTGTACGTTGACACATTTGGCAGCTCTTCGGCAAAGCCGGAGAGAGCTGAAACCCACCCAGCTTACGTGCATAAAGCCGCTTTCTGCAGCGTGTGACTTGGCAGCGAGGGGAAGCGCATGGGACTAACGCGGCCGTTCCCTGGGAAGGCTGCTGCGTGCCAGGGCGGCTGAATCGGCTCTGAGCAGGTGACTCATACCAGGGCCCTCTGGGCACCTGGTGGAATGTCATAAATAAGCAGCGTGGTTCGGTGATTCAACATCATCCCCGGCTCCCCACCCAAGCAGCGCAACCACCTGCCCCGCTCTGCCCTCCTCCAGCTGTCAGTGCTCTGGCTTCCCCAGGAAGTCCTGCCTGCCTTTGATGCCTCCGCGCTGCTCTCGCAAAGCCTGTAAGTCCTGATGCTCCCTTCATCTTTAAGACTCGGAGACAAAACCTTGTGGCTGTGGCTTGAGCTGGTGTGTGCTAATAATCACCGTGGAGCCGTTCGGGCGCATTCTGCCCCTGCCTACGTGGTGCCTGTGGGGTGTTCTGCAGGGCTGGTCTTCGCGCTGCTCTGCAGTATGCCTGGGTGCCTTTGGAGTGATAAAAGGCGAGTGAAAAGACGCAGATCAAGTCGTGCTGTAATACGGCACTTGCTGGGTGGCAAGGCTACGTCTTCTATTTCTGCGTTAACGTGAGCTGGTCAGAAGGAAGCCTGTCCCTTCCCTGGTGATCTGTCTGTGACTGAGGGCTAAAAGTAAATGAAAGCTGGACGGGCTTTCCGCAGAAATACTGGGGAGGAAAATGCTATTTCAGCTAAAAAGTGTTGTTTGTACAACTGGAGCTAAAGGAGCGGGAATTGACTTAGGGCTGGGGGTGAGAAGGCACATCCCAACTCATCTGAACAGAACGAATCTGTTCTGGCTTCCACTTGGAGCAATTTCAACATGTGGCCAAAAAAAAAAAGTTTTACGCTGGGGTTTAAGTAACAGAAAAGGGAATTTCAGAGTGCCCACAAGGCCCAGAGACTGGCCCAGGTGACCTGGGAGGTTCCTTCCTGCCTCATGCTCCTAGTGAACAGGACACTTTCTCAGCCTCAGCTGCCCCAAAGGATGTCGTAAATGCGTCCTTTGTGATAAAGATGTGTAAGATGTTCTCTGCATCCTGCCCTGCCTTGTCCCTTTGTGTGCTTGCTCTTTGTGATGGTGGAAACCTTCACCTTTGTTTTTTCTTGTTCTGCTACAGGAATGGGGACTGCAGATCACGTTATAGTGCTGGCTTCCACCAACCGTGCCGATGTCTTGGATAATGCCTTGATGAGACCTGGGAGGCTTGACAGGCACATCTTTATTGATCTTCCAACGCTCCAGGTATTTTCCACTGCCCTGTCCTTCCCATAATGCTAATGACAAAAGTGCCCCAGTCCTTTGCTTGCTGATGATTCACGGGCCTGGCAAAGGCTGAGCTCAGAGAAGATAGAGATAGTATGCCTTCCTGTGTGCCTTCGTTCTTATTTATGTGCCCTAAATCAGAGATTTGACATGCTAATGTAGCTGCCTGTTTCAGTGAAATGACAGCTGGCTGGTTTTAAGTGTATCTGTTCCTATACGAGCTTTGGCAGAAGATTCTCCTGTGAGGTTCTTTGCCACGCAGATGCAGAATGTTATATGTAATCTTCTTCCCAGGAAATTGGGAGCCACCTAATTGGCAAGTTGGCTTGTGGGGGAGAGCTCAAATTGTCGTGTGCCTTGAGCAGGTTTATTGTCCTCACTATCCTCGTCAGGCTCTTTGTTTTCCTTCAGACAGCCCGCTAAGTGACTTTCCTTCTGAATGCTTGTTAAATCCATTTACTAGGGGAGTCTTCCACGGCTGCTGTGTTGATGTTCGTAGCAGAGCTTTGGAAACAGGCTCAGCTGCAGTAAAGGTCTGTCCGCTCTGCCAGCACAGCCTCTTCTTCTTCCATCTGTGCTTTACTGTCGTCCTCAGAGTTTTCACTTAAAATACCTTAAATGCTTGATACAATCTGGCACCGGAAGCATGAACCGTGCAGCTGCCCTGGAGGAGGAAGGGGAAAAACCCTGGCAACTGAGCCCATTGTTTTAATCAGGATCTCCTGGACCAGCTGAATGAGTCACTCCTTGGCTGCCCGCCAGCCATCATCTCACCCCCACCTTTGTCTGGGAAATGGTTGCAGGCTAAGTAACTAGTAGATGGGGTTTTTGTAGGAGGGAGCAGGTAGAGGCACTCAGAGCTCCTTCCTGCAAGTGCTTTTATGGTAAGAGAAAGGTTAAAAGACAGATCAGAGTGAAAGTTTGGAGGAGAGAGAGTGGCCCTGAGAGAGAAAGCTGTGACTCACGGTAAGCCTTCGTACATCTGTTCTGAATTTGAGAGCTGGGTGTTTATCGGGGCTCCCGTGGAACTGAAGTGCTGTAAGGACAGCCCTGCCCTCTGGTGGCAGTGCTCCTGTCCCCGCTGCCAGAGGTCTGGCTCCTCCTCTGCTCCCTGGGATCCAGAGCAGGCAAGCTGCCATGTTGCAAAGGTTTGCTGGGCTCGGGTGTTTGCTGTCGTGTGAGTGCTCTGTGTTCTTTGCAGGAGAGAAGAGAGATCTTTGAGCAGCACCTGAAGGGTCTCAAACTGATCCAAGACGCCAGCTTCTACTCGCAGCACCTTGCAGAACTGACTCCAGGCTTCAGCGGTATGACATGCTGTGTCCCTGTGGGGCTGTTCTGCCTCCTTCCTTGCTAATTCCACAGTTCAACCTGAAGCTTCTCAGTTGCTTAGTTTTAAGAGGGCATTTTGGTCCAAAGGGGTTTTTTTTTCTTCCACTTCAAATCTTCTCTACTGAAATAGTGGGAACCTAACCAGCTCCCTGGTGAATGGAGTTGCAATAAGCAATTGTTTGTGGCTATTTTCAATCTTCTGAAATTTCTGGCAGGGTGTGGAGGCTGGAGGAAAACACACTTTTTACAGTGCCTGAATCCTGATTCCAAAGGGGAGGAACCGCTCTTCATTCTCTTCTCCAAAGCTGTTGTCAAGGATGAGGTGTTGCGCTTCACGCTGAGATGTGGAAAGACTCTTAAGTTGATATGTGTTACCAGGAAAATGATGGGAGGAATGAATAGCAGTTCCTTCATCGGTCAGGGTAGAAATTGGACAGCTCTGGCTCCTGCACTGAGCCTGTTTCCAGGGTAGGTCCCTGGGACTTTGAAACAGTGCTGAGCAAGGGGCTCCAGAGTTCCTGTTTATGTGGAGTTCCTGGAATATCCTTTCTGGGTTTCCCCTCTAACAGGCCCCAGCACAGTGCCTCTTCGTGACTTCTTTCGGCAGCCCCCCACCACCGTCACCCACCCACACAAACTCAGAACAGATGTTCTTTCTCTTCTGCACAGAGGTTTGTGCGGTCGCTGTATGAACAGCGCGGCGGCTCATGCCAATCCAGGCTGCCCACGCCACTCCCCTGTTGTCGAGAGCCAGCCTTGGCTTCAGCCTGTTAATTGATTGCTGAACTCTGTCCTCTGTGTGGCAACGCAGCGTTCATTGCCAAGGCAGTTGTATTGTTCAAATCCAACATAAACACCATGGATTAGGTTTGCTCTCTGTTCCCAAGGAACAAAGAGGAGCTTGCAGCGCAGCTATTTAACTTCCTTAGGTCCCTCTCTAGATCTGTTCCTGCCTTTTCTGTCCCCTAAAATGCCTGGCACATAACAAATGCAATGTAATTCTTGTAAACTCTTGTCTACAGGAGCTGACATAGCCAATATATGCAACGAAGCTGCTCTTCATGCCGCTAGAGAAGGTCACAAATCCATTGATACTTCCAACTTCGAGTATGCGGTGGAAAGAGTGATTGCAGGTAAGTGACCCAGCCTTCCTGTTGCTGTCTTGCTAATCTGTGTCAGCTCCTTGAGAGAAGGATCAGGTGATTGGGTTATGTTCCAGGAAGACAGTTGGGTCTTAACTGGTTCCTCTTGTAGAGAGAGCTGTCTGGAAAATCTTGAATGCCATAGTTGGAGAAAGATCTATGAAGCCCCTAAATAGACCTGTTTTTCTGACCCTGCAGGCAACCTGAGCCAGGGAAAACTGACTGGTAGCAAAATAGTAAAGAGGGGAATTCAAAGCTGGATGGTTGGTGGTTGGTTTGTTTTTTCATTAAAATAAAGTGGAAGTATCTCTGGGTTTTTGTTCCTGCTCTGGACACCTGCTACATAAACATGAATAGCAAAAGCAAACCGGCTACCCCATCCTCAACAGCAACAGGAAGAAATGAGAGATTTTTCTTTTTGGCCTCAAAGCCCAGGCTTTGATGAATTGGCAGAAAAAACTGAAAGACAGTAGAGTACTGTTCTCCCTCTGAGAACATCCTGTCAGCCTTTCCCTGTCACTTGTGCAAGTGCCAGCAGAGGAACCTCTGGAGATTACCCTGTAGCAGTATATTAGAGGGAGGGGGGAAAAGAGTTCCCAGAACGCTTGACTTCACCTGAGGGATTTGAATCTGGTGGGTTTTGATCTGAAGTGCCCTGTAGGCAAGCTTTGGTTTCCATAATCTGACACTTAACTGCTTCCAGGCTGCAGCATCATTCCTGGGGGGTGAGCCTGAGCAAACGGAGAGGCGTTCTGTGCTTTTCTTAGTAGAGCGTGTGAAACAGGATGTTTGTACTGGGTCAGCAATTTGCTAATATAGAAATTTGGTTTTCACTATTTGTTTTTTTAATCAGAAAATGCCTAAATAATTCCTCATCTAAGAAGATTTTTGAGAACTCCTGACAGTTTCACCTGGCTCTTAAAAACAACCCTTGGAGTGCTTTGGGTGCCTGTGACCCCGTTTCCACAAAGCCCAAACTGTACTCAGCAGCTCCCAGGAGCGGACAGCGGGACAGCTCTAGCTGCAGTGCAGAAGTCCTAATCAGCTGTAGCAAATACGTGCTTCACTTTCCCATCTGCAGTAGAAAAAGCACTGAACTCGCAGGCATTCCCTTAAGCTTTCATTCTGAACTCCACGGTAGCCTTAGTTCCCCAGACATGGAAGACAGGGCAAGAAGCAAGGAAGACCGCAGGGATGTGTAGCAGAAGGGATATCTTGTTCTAATGCGGTGGACGATAGAGGGCATGGGCTTTAGCAGTTTCACTGCTGACAGGCTGGCTCGCTTCACTGAGGCTTTGTGGCATTTGAGAGGCAATAACATCTTTTTGTTGCTTAATCTGATTTTTTTCATATTAGCAGGACTTGGCTATTTTTTGTAGGACACCCTAAACACCCCTCCAGGCCCTTGTATTAAATGTACCCTTGCCATGTAATTGGAATGCTTCTGAGTTTCACAATTCAGAGGGTATTTCAGTTGCTATAAAAGCTTTTCTTGAAGAAAACAAGATATTACTGTGCTTTCCATTACAGGCTGCTGGTTTTAATAAGGGTGGTGTGGAATCAAAAGAGAACTTCGCAAGTCCAGAGGCCCTGTCAGCCTTAAAGCTTTGTGTTGCTGGAAGGGAGGAGTAAGAAGTCTTCTCTGTGGTAGCCTCCATTGTGTTTTTAGTTTGGGAACAGAAAGTAGGCAGTAAGTCAGGTCTCCTGGGAGTGCTGGAGGAAACCTGCTGAGCACACACAGGCAGTTAGGGGCTCTCTTTGCAACTGTCTTTGGAAGATGGAGCAGAGCCTGTGCTCTGGTGGGGTTTGTGCACTCAGTGTAAGTCCAGCAGAGATGCACCCGAGTTACTTCCTGGATTATTTCTCTCATAAATGTGATAAGTGCGGGCCTTCAGACAGCTCTCCTTGCTTTCTGCAGGGGAAGAAACAATCTTTGTGGGCAGACTGGGTGCTGTTGTGAAGAGCACAGTCCCTCCCTTCTTGGGCTGACAGAGGGATGCTTCCAGAGTATAAAAAAATAAAATAGATTATATATAGCACATACGTGCGTCTTTCTATAGAAAGATCCGTGCAGGGAATGCGCGCACACTGCTGAAGGCAAGGTGAGGGACTGACTAATGAAAATCAAGGCTGTTGCGGTTCATCTGCTATTCCATCACCATCATGCCTTGCAGGGCACAGTGGTTTCCAGCATCCCCGAGCAGTAATTTTACAAGATCTGCCACGCTAATTTTGCTGTTTCCTTGTTTAATAAAGCTCTTGACTTTGTTTAAAAATTAATGTTAATAGGATGTTGTTTTCCAAGACATCAGGCAACCTTGGTATAATGCTGCTCTTGACTGTGCCTGCTCTACCCCCTATTGCTCCCGGCACTGTGCAGAGACATCCACTTTAAAGTACTGGTACCTCTTCTGCTCGCTACGCAGGGCAGCAATGAGTGCTCGGTGCGCAGTGTGTCCTGTAGTTAACATATTTTCTACGTGCTAGAAGCTTTACTCCCATTCAGCATTTTTTGAAATCCTAATTGCTCTTATTCTGTGCTACGGACTACTGGGTTGGAAAATAGACATTTTCAAAAATCACCTTTCTGCAGAAAGTATTAAATGTGAGTTATGGCTTAATTTGCTAGTTCTGAGGAGCCTGGGAGTAAGCTCATACGGAGCATGCCATGTGTAATCAGAGATTCCTTGGGTCTGGAGAAAGATTTTGGTAGATATTCATGGTTTTTTTGCTGACTTGCACACTACTAATGCACAAGAATCTCAGCTGGGACCTCTCTGCTGCGTGTAATGGAACATCTTGGTTCCCTCATGCCCCTAAGGGACTGAAAGATCACACAGAAGAATAAGTACACTCTTCCAGCCAGACTCCTTTTTTTTTTGGTGGTGGGTTATTTTAGGGGTTGGATTTTTCTTTTTTCTCAAAATGGTACCGACTTGTTGTGGATCTGTCCCTCGGCAGAGATGTAGTGTACGTGCTTTTGGCAGAGCTGGCAACAGAGCAGAGCTTTGCGTTCTAGAGCTGTGAGTTAATCAAACATTAAATTATTTGTGCAATGATTAAGTCTGTTGTAAGGGGAAAAAGTTTCTGCCAAGCATGGGTTGCCGTCTACCGCAGGGACAGGGAGCACCTCTTCCACAGCGTGTAATTGAAGGCTGTGTTGCTGCCTCTCCCTAGACGGAGTGCAGTGGCAACTTTGCTGGCAATGCAGCCACAGACGGCTCTAGCTCGTGTGCCTCTCTTTACAAGGTTATGCCTGTTGGTTACATTTATTGTCAGTTTATTGTCTTACCTTGTCTGTGTTCCGATAGGCACTGCCAAAAGAAGTAAGATCTTGTCACCAGAAGAGAGGAAGGTTGTGGCGTTCCACGAATCAGGCCACGCGTTGGTTGGCTGGCTGCTGGAGCACACGGAGGCAGTGATGAAGGTAACCCCACTGCTGGCTGTTGTGTAAGGCAGCCTGATGCTGGGTGGGTAGAGAACCCTTTGGGCTTCCTCTGTCCACGACATGTTGATTGTTTTGCAGCACTTGTGTTAGATTCTGCTACATCACCCTGGTCTCCGTGAGCTTGGAGCTCTGAATGCTGCATCAGCATAAACAGCAAACATCGTAGAATCACAGAATGGTTTGGGTTGGAAGCGACCTTAAAGATTACCCTGTTCCAACCCCCTGCCATGGGCTGGGACACCTCCCACTAGATCAGGCTGCCCCCAGCCCCATCCAGCCTGGCCTTGAGCACCCCCAGGGATGGGGCACCCTCAGCTTCTCTGGGCAGCCTGTGCCAGTGCCTCACCACCCTCAGAGTAAAGAATTTCCTCCATATATCTGATTTAACCTATCCTCTTTTTTGTTTAAAGCCATTACCCCATGTCCTATCGCTCTACCCCCTGACAAAAAGTCCCTCCCCAGCTTTCCTGTACCCCCCTTTAGGTACTGGCAGGCTGCTGTAAGGTCTCCCTGGAGCCTTCACTTCTCCAGGCTGAACAACCCCAGCTTCCTCAGCCTGTCTTCATAGGAGAGGTGCTCCAGCCCCTTGATCATCCTCATGGCCCTCCTCTGGACTTGTTCTAATACATCCATGTCCTTCTTGTGCTGGGGCCCCCAGAGCTGAATGCAGTACCACAGGTGGGGGCTCACAAGAGCAGAGACCTGCTCTCAAGATACGCTGTCAAGAAGTCTGTTATCAGGCTCCAGTCATGACAGTGTTGCTGCAAAGCTGAATGAGCCACAGGAAAAATCTTGCATTTACTGTAAAGCACTCCCATTGTGTCTGCTGGCCACCTTGGGGCTGGGCACATTTGAAGCAAGTGAGTGTCCTGCTGCTGCCGCTCAGCTCGTGCGCCTCCTCCAGGCACAAAGCGCTGCGCTGTGTGCGTGCCTGCATGGTCTCCCTCCCTGCTAGGGCTTGCCGGCGTGTTGCAGCTACCAGTCCGGCCATAGCAGGAGCTGTTCCGATACTGATGGAAAGAGATGGGGTTTTCAGATCGGCACACTTGGGAGTTTGTGTGCCTGAAGCCCTGCTCTGTAGGGAAGGGCCTCCCTTTGGCACCCCAGGGTACTTCTGTCCCATGCACGTCTCCTCAAAGAGCCTTGACACAGGGGAGAGGTGGGGGGGTGGGAATGACAAGGATGACAGCTTCTTGGCCTGCCACCAGCAGCAAATTCACTCTGAATGACCTATTGTATAAACTGAACTGTTGTTAATTACCCTCAGCGAGATGTGGCTGGATGGGGGAAATGGCTCTTATTTTCCTGAAGACATCCCGTGTTTCTCCAGGTAGTCCCCATGATTCTGGAACATGGTAAAGCAATCTCTGATTGGCTTTTATCCTCCAAAGCCACTCTTAAATCTTAGGATTTCATTTATCTTAAATCTTAGGATTTAATTTACTTGCTGTTAAGGACAGCTTCCTTTTTATTTTTTGATCTGGAGTGGCAGAAAGTGCATGTCTGCAGCTGCAGAGGCTTCAGTATGGGAAGGGCAACGTACTGCGGTTTGGGCTGTGTCTGTAGGTCAGCCTGCACCGTGCCTTTCAACAAATATCGCTGGGAGTGCAGGCCCTTCCTTTCTTCCCTCTGTTGCTACAGTTGGTTCTTTTGTTCTCTGTGCTCACGGAGCTGCCCTGTGTTGCAGGTTTCCATAGCCCCTCGAACAAACGCAGCGCTTGGATTCGCTCAGATCCTTCCAAGAGAGCAGTATCTCTTCACCAAGGAGCAGCTGCTGGAGAGGATGTGTATGGCTCTGGGCGGGAGAGTGTCTGAGGCCATCACCTTTAACAAAGTCACTACAGGTGAGGAGTCAGACCCTGCTGCAGGCAGGTGGAGATCGTGTTGAAAGAGAAATGAACTTTCGTACTTGTTGCTCTGTCCAAGGGTGACCTGAGAATTTTCCCACTCCGGGCAGTGGGAAAGAGAAATGCCAAACTACTTGTTTGGATCTTCGGGTTGTTTTTGTAAGAATGAAGGTCTCTTGTTGTGGGTTGCAACCGTGTTGTCTTAGACTTTGCCCCAAAGCCTAAGGGCCACAGATGCAATTACCAGCGAGACTGTTGGCTGGTGGAAGAGCCTGGATCTTCTGTGCCTTAGTTCCACTTAGTTCCAGCTAGTTGTAGATGAACGTGGTAACAGAAGGCCGTGGCTGCTAAGCAATCCGTATATGTTAGCTACCAGTGTATTCACTCAGGGTCATGCACGGGTCTTGCAGTACACGTGGAAAGGTCCATTAGCAGGTAGTGTGTTTGTGTAGGACCTACTTCTCCTGCACTCAGCTCAGAGCTGGCAAGCATCGCATCTCTTTCTCCCAGGAGCCCAGGATGACCTGAAGAAGGTGACCAAGATAGCCTACTCCATGGTGAAGCAGTACGGGATGGTGCCCAGCATCGGGCAGCTCTCCTTCCCGGATGTGGAGAGTGCACCGGGAATCGGTCGGCGCCCTTTCAGCCAGGGACTTCAGCAGATGATGGACCACGTAAGGCTGCCCCTGAGCGCATGTTCTTGTTCTTTACTTTCTGCAGCTCGCTGAAAAATGCAAGTCAAATAGCTGAAAACCAAACAAGCTCTGGTTCCAAAGCACTATAGCTGTGCTTCCTTGGGATTTGTACTGAGCTGTATCTTTTGCTACTGGGCAGCTTCCTTAGGCTTCATTTCCCATCAGCAGGGACTCTCTTGGAGAGTTTCGCTAGCACAAGAGTTTGCTGTTCCTTATCACAAGCACTCTTGTGGCTTTTTTCAAAAGGTTTATCTGTATTTTCTGTTAGGGGTAACTGCTTTCTGCCCGCTCGGCTTGCACATTCTTTCTTTCCCTTGGTGCTCTCCTTGTTTGTCCCCATGTTGTTTGTTGCCACTTGCACTACAAATCTCCCTTCTCATTACTGCCTTCTAGGAAGCAAAAGTGCTGGTGGCTCAGGCTTACAGACGCACGGAGAAACTCCTGCTGGACAACCGGGATAAGCTGCAAACAGTAAGTTGGAGTTCTCTGAGTTTTTTTTAACTGTTACTTTTGACCTTGGTATTTTTTGTGCTCTGCAGCTTGGTTGTTGCAGTGTCTCTGTGGCCCTAGAATATCTGGTAGTGCAGATATTAACGTGCTGGAGTTTGCATTGGGACTGCTGGGAATAAGGGGCTGCTCACTGCGTATCCCCTAGTGTAGAAGCAGCACGGGGAGGATGTGTGCCTTCTCCAGCAGTGAGTAGTTCACCTCCTGACACCAGCTGGTATTTGCAGGGTAGGGGAGGAGTGCTCTGTGCCGGATGGAAGTGATCAAACCCGGAACTTGCCTCCCTCACCTGTACAGTGCTAACCTCTCAGAAGTATGACTTCCTGGAAAGCAGTGACTGTTCTCGTGAAGGCAAGAGCTCTGTAGACATAGAAGAATTGGGTGAACAGTTTCTGGGGATGGTGGAAGGACACGGGACCTGTCACCTAGGCTGACTGCTGCTGGTTCATGCTCTCTGGTGACTCCAGGCAGCTTTCACCTGTTACCTACTTGACACCTGATATATCGAGGAGAGCTTGTTGCAGAGGCAGAGCTTTGTCTCCTCTACTTTGTGTCCTGGGAGTCTCCTAGCCAGTCCCCCCCCTCGCACCTCTGCACCCACCCCTCGGGGCTTGCAGCACCCCGTGTACCCCCTTGACCTCCCCTGGTCAGTAACATGCAAACTAACCAGGAGCCAACTTAATGTCGCATGGTTTGCAAATGAAGCAATCCTTAAATCTTTTTAAACAACAACAAAATGCAAAATGCTTCCCTCTACCCAGCAGCAAGCCTCCTGTGCGTGGTAAGGTGGCCAGAACTCGCTCAGACACCCTGCTGATCCCCGCTCTGCCCCCGGGACAGTGCCCCAGCAGTGCTCTGAGAGCGGGCGTTGTCGGGGGCTCTCCTCTCCGCAGGCCTCCTCTGTTCCGATGCTTTCATTTAACAGCAATCGGATGTTTGCCAGAGGGTCAGCAGAGAAAAACTTTTCAAGTCAAGCCAAAGTATCTACAGAGCGTCTCGTTTGCCAGGCCAGTGTGTCGCCCCTTGTCAGCAGAACGGAGCGGTCCATGAGGGACAGCCACCTGCTGCTCGAGCGTGGCCCTGCTCGCAGAGGGGCTGGAGAGCTGACGTTCCTGGGGAGGGCCTTCCCGGTGACCCTGTGCCCGTGCCTGCAGGGACAGCTCTGCTATCTGGGACACGTTCTGTGCGCAGAGGAGGGGTCTGGGTCTGGCTCCAGCCTCATCTGCCGTCGCCCTGCCTCCTTAGGCAGGGCCACAGGTGCTGTGACAGTGGCAGTAAGGGCACTTCCCCAGTTGTCCCCGGAGTTCTGCCTTGCCGAATCACTTCCTAAAGCAGGCTTTATTGCCTCCAGTCATACTTGGTGTTTCTGGCCAAAAACACGTTTGGGAAAGGTGCCGGCTGCCCGGAGAGCTTTGTACTGGCTCAGCGGGCGCTCGGGTCACGCCGGCTGCAGCGTGGTGGCTGGGGCCCTGTTCCTCACGGGCTCCAGCACGTGCTGCGTCCAGATGCGGAGGGCCAAGCTGAGCTGGCAGGGAGAGGTCAGATCAGTTCAGAGGGGCTGTTTTCAAACCTCTGTGCCTCATTATGCCTTATTTACTCTTTCTAGCTGTCTAATGCCCTCCTGGAGAAAGAAGTGATAAATTACGATGACATCGAAGCTTTGATTGGGCCTCCACCCTACGGGCCAAAGAAAATGATAGCTCCTCAGAGCTGGCTTCAAGCAGAGAGAGACAAGCAGGACACGAGAGACGAAGAAATGCCCCAGCAGCCACCAAACCACGAGGAGGAGGAAGAACCACGCCTGAGACCAGCGTGAAGCCCCCTCTCTATGTGGAATGGGAGGACTCCAGAGGCTTCTTTTGAACACAGACCCTTTCCCCTTTCAGCTCGGAATCAAAGCCACCGAGTAGGGAATCTCTGTGGTGCCGTTCCCCAAAAACGAAGGGCTGGCTCCGCTGGCTCTTGCAACAAGTTTTTCCCTGCAGGAAGGAGAACTCCTCAGGATTTCGAAATTGATTCTCAGCAGGGTAGTAGTGGTTAGGAGTAGGGTAAGTCTAATCTGCTGGAAGGATTTCTTGTACGCGGGGATGTTGTGTACGTGTTCTTAGGGATGAAATGTGCTGCGGAGTCCTTGTCAGCTACCTCTGGCTGTGCTGTGTGGGGTGCCAGGGGTGCGCGGCCATTCCCCTCGGTGCCGGAATGGTCAGCAGCGAACCCCTGGGAGACTGAGCTGGCTGCAGCGCTGCAGTTGTGTGATTCCACCGTAACCTTTGATTGTCTTTGCCGCTGGACATAAAATAGAAGCTGAAAACCAGACTGCGCTAGAATAAATTCTCTCACGTGCTGTCGTTTGTACGATGTGTCAAGGCATGGCCCAGTGCGTACCGCAGGTGTGGGGTTGCACAGGACATGGGCTTTCTTTTCACTGGCTTTTACCTGTTTTTTATCGCAAGGGTCTCAGAAGCAGAGATCGAGGGAAAACCCCTGTTCCCAACCCAACATGAGCCCACGGCGCGATGCTGGGACCCAGCCCTGCAGGGAAGTGCTGGCTGCCTGGTGCCCCCCGGCTGGGCGAGGCCCCTTCAGGAAGGACTGTGGGTCCCGGGTTACTCCTCGAGGACTGGCTGTGCCCTGTAGGACCCCAGCCCGGCCTCTGGCAGCTCTCAGGTCCCTGCCACCTCACCCCCAGCCCTCGGGCCTCGGTTCCAAGCCCCCTGCTCGGGGTCAGGCTGCAGCTGGGAGCTGCCCTTCCCCAGGGTGCCTGGCCCTTTAAGGCGGCGCCATCTTGAGTGCGGGCACGGTGAAGCCACCACGAGCTCCTTCCGGCGCCGCCATCTTCCCGGAGCTTCCTCCGCACTTCCGGCGCGCTCCGCCGCCGCGCTTCCCTTTTCCGGTCGGCCATCTTCGCAGCCGGGAGGTGAGTGGCGGCGCCGCGGGGCTCCATCCGCCGCCATCCGGCCGGGGCCGCCCCGGGCGGCGCTCGGGGCCCCGCGGGGGAGCGGGGCAGGACCCGAGGGACGTCCCGGAGGGGTTCTGGGCCGGTCGATGCCGCGTGAGCCGCTCCTAGCCCTGTCCGTGTCCGCAGGCCGCAGCCGCCATGGCGCCCAGCCGCAATGGCATGATCCTGAAGCCGCACTTCCACAAGGACTGGCAGCGGCGGGTGGCCACCTGGTTCAACCAGCCCGCCCGCAAGATCCGCAGGTGAGCGGGGAGCGGGGCGCCTCCGGCTGCGGTCAAATGATGCGAATCCTCCGGAATCGCTGCAGCGCCGTGATGAGAGCTCGAACCCTGCCTGGCTGATGACCGCCGGAGCCCCCGGGGGTGGGGGGTAGCCCCCGGGGTTTTTGGGAGCCCCGCGGGTGGCAGGAGGGCTCTGTCCCTGACGGGTCTCTGCCCCCCGCTCCAGGAGGAAGGCTCGCCAGGCAAAGGCTCGCCGCATCGCGCCTCGGCCCGTGGCTGGGCCCATCCGGCCCATCGTGAGGTGCCCGACCGTCAGGTACCACAAAAAAGTCCGTGCTGGCAGAGGCTTCAGCCTGGAGGAGCTGAAAGTAAGTACGGAGGAGCTGTCCCGGCCCAGGAAGGCCAGTTATCCAGTTTGAGCTCGGTTGTCCTGTTCTTTTGTGTAAAATTAACTCACAAGTGGCTGCGGTGTGCTGCAGTGTCAGCGTCTGCTTGCACTGGCTGAGCCTGCGCTTAGCCAGGGACAGGCTGCTGCTGTCGCTGGCTGTGGAGAAGCCTACAATGTTAGTCTTTTTTTTTAATTTTGTGGTTATGGCATGGGGAAGCAGTAGCACAACAGAGTGAAAGGTTAATTGGAGAAGTAAATACTTGTGTGTCTGATCAGAAGGTCAGTTAAAACAAAATATTAAGATCAGATTCTGGTAGAGCATGAATTGGGTCTCCTGAATTTAATTTCAGTAAAAGGACTGGCAGGTTTTGTTGTCAAACATCTCTTTCTTGGTAAAACACGTTTTGTGCAAACCCTACAAAACGTAGCAGGTGCGGACCTGTTTGTGCAGTGGAACAAGTAGATCATGGTCACGTAACGCCACAAAGACCTCGCCTTGCTTCAGGAAGAGGCTCTGCACCATCCTCCCAGGTGGCTCGCAGCTGATGAGCTGCTGGTGGTGAACTGAGAAGGAGGTGGGCTGCAGAAAGCCCCACCAGCCTGGTCCCACACAGCAGGAGTAAATGTTAGTGACTGCTGGCAGCCAGCATCCCCAGCCTCTTGCGTGTTGTTTAGTGTCTAATTAAAGCATTTGTAACAGTGAAATTAGTGCACTGAAGCAGTAAAGCTGTGCTTCTGAATGCCAAATGCTTCATTACTTTGCTTTCCTTTAATTTTCAGATAATGTTGGGATATAAAATGGAACATAAGATGTTTCATTTTAAACAGAAAATAAGGTTATTGCTTAAGAATGTTTCCAAAAGTATTTCTTTAATGGAGCTTTCACTGTTCAGCAAGCACAGTTGCCGTGTGCCGGCTCCATAAATTCATCTAGCACGTATCAGAGTTTAAGTGGTGGCACCGCCGGTCCCTCCGGCCAGACCCCGGTGCCGGTGGGCGCGGTGTCATCGGGTGTTGTCGCACACTGGCGCTGCACGCTCTCTCTCCCTTCAGCTGGCCGGCATTAACAAAAGGTTTGCCCGGACCATCGGAATCTCCGTGGATCCCAGGCGGAGGAACAAGTCCACGGAGTCGCTGCAGGCCAACGTGCAGAGGCTGAAGGAGTACCGCTCCAAGCTCATCCTCTTCCCGAGGAAGCCCTCTGCGCCCAAGAAGGGAGACAGCTCCGTAAGTACTCGGCCTCTAGAAGCACTTGACCGGATCTGTTTGCGGTGACTTGGCTGAGGTTTGGTTGTCAGACCTCCCTCCTGGCGCTCTGGTGTGCAGTCAGGGGGCGTTCGGAAAGCTGGAGCACAGCCCCTGGGGGGGGGGATGGCTGCAGGCTGGGCCTGCCCTGTGCTGCGAGCTGCTGCGGGGACTGCCGTGCTGCTGGAGGGGCACGGCTCGGGTGGGGGGCTGGCTGCTCTGCTGCAGCCGGCCAAATTTCAGTCTGAGGCTCACCTGTCAGCCGGCAAGGCCGCCCGCAGCGCCTCTCCTGCCAGGACCAGGAAGGCGAGGAGGGTGTGCTCCGCACCGCTGAGTAGTTCAGGGAAAGGAGCGGTGGTGGAAGTCTCGAGAAGGTTGTTGCTGTTGACACACAGAAATGCTTTTCATAAAAATCTCACCGAGATCCAAACCGGAGTTGGCTTTTCTTGCCTGGTCTTGGCTCTGCGTGTGAAAAACCCATGCTTCCCGTGGGGAGGCGTGGGCAGTGAAACGCGGTGCTTCAATCTCTGGGAGAGCCTGTGAGCCCTGAGCTGCTTAGCCACGGTGCCGTCTGCTGAGCTGGACCTCGCTCGGGCTGCTTTCAGAACGGGCAGGAGGGTCTCTGGCACCTTGCACAGCCGGGTTGAACGCAAGTGCTGCTGAACGTGTCAGCTTCACGGTTTTTAAGCCAGGAGGGTGCTGCCTTCCACCTTGACTTGTGGGACTGGCACAGGCGTGGACATGAGGATTATGAGGTTGAAACTATTTCTGAATCTTGGATGCATGTGAATAAAGGGGATTTTTCCAACCTGCTGCGAGTAGCGCACGGGCTCTGTGCCAAACCCAGTCTGTTCTAGTTCTGAACTGGCTAGCAGCACAAACTTGGAGCTTTCTAAATTCAGCCCAGCCTTCAGCTTGCCCGCCGCAGCCTGTTTGCAATGCCAGAACATAAAGACAGGTGTGTCTGGAATCACGTTTCAAATTATTTACCTTAAACTTTATTTCAGATAGGCGATTAATGATTTTTGTTGATGCAGTAGTTGCACAAGGAGCTGGAATTAGCTGTAGAAGGAACTGCTGAAGAACATGCTGAGCAGCCAAACTAAAAATGGCTCGGTAGGCTTCACCTTTTTTCCAGCTGGCAGAACTCTGAAAGGCCACAGCTCCCCTGGCCGGATCCAGCCTTACCGGTAGCCAGGCAGAGCACGCTTGGATGCGGTGTGTCGGTGCCAAGGGCTCCTACAGCTGCATGGGTGAAGTGCTGAACTCGTTACCATCGCTGCTGAGCCCGCAGTCAGTCGTCATCAGTGTGTTTAGGCCGGGAGCTCGTGTTAAAAACATGTTTTGAATGTGGGCACCAGGCTGAGAAGCGTACGTACCGGTTCTTAAATGATGTTTTTTCCCTCTCTTGTTATGCAGGCTGAGGAACTCAAGATGGCGACTCAGCTGTCTGGACCAGTTATGCCAATTAGGAACGTAAGTGAAGCCCTAAATCGTGTGCTTTGTGTGAGGTAATTCAGGCTCGGATTTAGGGGAGAGGATTCTGGTACTCTCTCTGTCACGCAGTTACGGGTTGCTGGCTTTAGACACTTCCCATCCTGGGTGCACAAACAAAAACCTAACAGGTCAAGCTCTGCCCTCGTTTATTTTCTAACCAACTGAGAGAAGTCCTTAAATCCTGGCCTGTGTAGAGGAGAGCTCTAGGCACCAAGCGCAGGGGTTAAGTCAAGATAGATTGGACGAGGATAACCATAATATATTCTGCTTCTGCCCTAAATCACGTGGGAAGGACGTAGCTGTGCACACCTCCAGAGAAGGCCAGGGTGGAACTTACCCAGTAGCCCCCAAAAGACAGCGTTCTGTGGGGACAGGAGTTAGAACCTCGCGGTAAGGATGTGCAACGTGCTTGTGCTCAGCGCGGTCCCGGCAGGGAGCTGTTTGTGCCCTGGTGTCTTTGAAGGAGCCCGTTCCCCTGGCAGATTTGGGGCACGTGTGTTGGCAGCTGGGGTGTCGGGGCCGGGCAGGTTCCGAGGTCACCGTTTGTCTTTGAAACCCTTGCTAATTGTGAGAGATTGTTGATAGCGTGCCACGAACCTGACTCAGATTTCGTTTTGCGCTTGTTTTTCCCTGGTATTTTCTGCTCGTCTGCTGATGTGCACTGGCAAATTAGGAGCTGGTTGAAATGAGGTGTCTGGTGGAGTGATGATAAGGGCAGGGCCTGCAGATTGCACAAATTCTGTATTCTTAACAGCATCCTGGAGCCAGTGGTAAAAAATGTAGTGAGATTAATTGTGTTAAGCCTTAAATACCGTCTTTTCTGGCAGCCTCTGATGTGTAGTCTGACTGTCGGGCTCTCTCCCACTAGGTTTTCAAACGGGAGAAGGCCCGCGTTATCTCCGAAGAGGAGAAGAACTTCAAGGCCTTCGCCAGCCTGCGCATGGCCCGGGCCAACGCCCGTCTCTTCGGGATTCGGGCAAAACGCGCCAAAGAAGCGGCAGAGCAGGACGTGGAGAAGAAGAAATGAACTGTTCTCACCAGAACTGCCAATAAAAAATGTAGAAATGGAGCCGTGTGGTGTCTTCTTAGGGCAGACGCACAGCACGGAGCTGCCTTGGAGCTTCTCCTGCCCGCTCCGCTGCGGGGTGCCGGTACTGGTACCGACGGTGGGCAGCTGTGCGTGGAGGTACTCAGGCAGGGGAGGGCTCCTGCTCTGTGATGAGGAGCTCCGAGGGAAGCAGGCCCCTCACCTCCCTGACGGAAGGGGGTTTGTTTTGTCTTTGGGAAGGGAGCTGGGGCTTGCTCCTGCCTGGAGCCTGACCCACCCCTGCTGTGCTGCGCTGGTCCCTGTGCCGCGGGGCCCAGGGTTGCTCCTCTGGAAGTTCTCACCCTGCCCCAAGCTTTTCCTGTTCCCAGGGGCCTTGGGACCAGGGGGCTGTTTCTGAGGAAAGGTAGGCTCGGTGCTCCAGCTTCAGGGGCTGGGCATGGGGTGACACCCACCTGCTGTGTTCGAGGCACTGGGCTCTCGAACCTCGGGGCTGTGGGGAGGAGAAAGCTGAGGCTGCTTCAGGGTGCCCCCTCCCTGACAAGCCTGCTTTCCCTCCACCCAGCTGTTAACATTTCAGCTTTCATTATTGCCGCACCTCTGCGTGTGCATTTTTGGGGAAGCAGGTAGCTCTGCTCTAACGGCTGGGATGCTGCGGGGGCACGGCGTGCTCGCTGTCCCTGGGGCCCCGCGGCCCCTCGGCCACTGCAGCGCGGCTCAGAAGAGGGGTCCCTGTGGGGTCCCTGCTCCCACATTTCGGAGGGGCGTGGGGCTGTGCTTGCTGCCGCCGGCCGCTGGGAGGAGCCGGGTCCTGCACGCTGCTACCCGGGCGTGCAGCTGCTCCTGCCTCACTCCAGCGCCTTCCACTCACCCCACAGAACCTTAAACCGTTTCTCTAGGGAAATACCTTGGTGACCTCAACGAGGAGCCCAGCCCTGGAGCTCTGCCCCATCCCTGCGGCTCTCGCTGGCCCCGGGGCTCTGCCAGCCGCGTCCCCGCGTGCTGCGGTCACGGGGCCGTGGGCTCCGTCCCGCTCCGGGGAGCGCTCGCTGGCTGCTGGCTGGCTAAGCAGTTCTGGGGCCCTGCTGCTCCTCGCCCGTGCCGGGATAATTGAAGCATTCGTGTTCATTAGCGGTGCGATGACAAACTCGGGACTCGCACCGGCAGAGGGCTCGGGCGCAGGGCTGTGAGCTGGGGTGCTGGACGAACCCCGGGGCGCTGGAGCGGGGCTGCGGGCCGGCACGGGGAGGAGGGTGGCCTACTTCTGCCAGGCAGGCTGGGGATTAGCTCCCGGAGCCCAGGCCCTGCAGTGCCCTCCCGCTCGTTAGCCCTCCCTGCATTTAATCCCTCCGAACGCGGGCTAATTACATCATCCCTCACGCAACCAGGCTGACAGCGCTGCAGTGCTCGAGTGACGGGTGGGGTGCGGGGGCAGAAAGGGCCCGGGACGGGGGGCTCTGGCACGTGGGGGCTTGGGCACGCCAGGAACCCCCCGTCCTTGTGGCAGGGACGGCTCCAGCGGGGGGACAGGGGGGCAGGGGCACACAGGGGATGGGACAGGCCTCGGGCACCCCATGGGGAGCGGTGAGGGGGCCGTGGGGCACATGGAGCGAGGGCTGTGCCGGGCAGGGTGCAGGAGGGCTGGCAGGCGGTGTCACCAGTGCTGTGCCGTGTGTCCTGGCACGGCCAGCTGTACCAGCGGCACCCGGGCACTGCGGAGCCCCCGTGCCCGCAGGCGGGCTCTGCTCCGGTGCCGGCAGCGAGGCAGTTAACGGAGATTGTAGTCTCCCTCTTAGGGCTCCGCTCCCGAACTGCAGCTTGAGTCAGTTGTGTGGAGGTGGCAGCGGCGGCAGCTCCGGCTGGCACACCGGCTCCGGCTGGCACACCGGCTCCAGCAGCCACGCCAGCCCTCGGCCGGCCCCGCACGGTGCCCGGGCCGCCAGCACCCAGGTGAGGGGGGCGGCCGGGCAAGGCAGCGGCTCCGCGCCCATCCGCCGGGGGATGCCGAGCGGTGCCGCGATGCCGGGGAGGGGACGGCGCCCACCGGAGCCGGGTACCTGAGCCATGTGCCGGGGAGGGCAGGGCCCGGCACGACTTCGCCGGGAAACTTCGGTCAGGCGGTGCCAGCTCCCGGCACGGCTGGTGGGGGGCGGCTCTGCCCCAGCTATGCATGCACCGGGCACAAATGGGGGCTGGGGGCAACGAGCCCGGGGATGGGGTGGGGATGGGGTGGGGATGGGGTGGGGATGGAGCGGCAGAGCCGGGGTTGCAGCATCACCCAGCTGAGCCCTGCCAGCACCCAGGTGGAGCATGGCAGCTCCGTGTCCCCAGCACAGGCAGCAGCAGGGTGGAGGGTGTCCCCGCGTCCCCGGCGGGCAGAAATCCCACCCCAGGGTGCAGGGGATGGGAGCGGAGGTCGTGCCCCCCGGCACAAGGAGGGGGCTCAGGGCTGGGGCTGCCGGCGCTGCCCCTGCTCAGCCTCCCAGCTTCGTCCCAGCGCCCCTGCCCAGCCGGACGCCTCGCGGGGTGAGGCTGGGTGCAGAGCTGGGCACGGCCCCACGCGATCCACCCCGGGGCTCCAGCGAGTGGACAGGGGCAGAGCCGCGCCCGTGGGGCTGCCTGTCCAGGGGTGTCCCAGCTCCAGCTCACCCCGCGGTGCTCTGACACCTTGCAGGACCACCACCAGGGCTGGAACCGGCCACCGCAACTCGGAGAGGGTCCCTCAGGTCCCCAGCACCCACCGGGCCATCTCACTCCGGTCTCCTCCTGCGCCCCTGCTCCGTCAGCCCCCCAAACCCCTGCCAGCGCCCTCCACCACCAGGGACCTGCACCCGGGCTCCAGCCCCCCTCCTGGCACCGCGGGGCCCCGTGTCCCGGGCATGACGGGCACCAGCCTGGTGCGCTGACAGCGAGGAAGGCAGCGGCCGCCCCATCCCCCCGCATGCCCTTCACCCACGGTGCCGCCTGCCCCCCGTCGCGCCTGGCAGCCCCCCGCAACGTGGCCACCATGGGCGAAGCGCCTGAGCCGTCCTCCCAGGCGCCGCTGGCCGTCCTCTCCAAGGTGGAGCTGCGGGTGAGCTGCAAGCACCTCCTGGACCGCGACACCCTCAACAAGTCGGACCCCTGCGTCCTGCTGCTCATGCAGTCCCAGGGGCAGTGGGTGGAGGTAGGCAGGGCAGGGGCCGGGCAGGGTGCTGGGCACGGGGCTGGGGGCTCCAGGACCAGAGGCAGCCCCAGGGTGGCCGCGATGTCCAGGGCAGGAGCTGGCGGCAGGGCGCAGAGCGGGGAGCGAGGTGCAAGGTGCAGGAAATGGCGCAGGGTGGGGTGCGGGGCGCAGGGATGGGCGCAGGCTGTGGGGTGCAAGGTGCAAGGCTCGGGGTGGGGTGAAGGACACAGGGTGCGAGGGGCAAGGCCCGGGGCTCCCGGTGCTGCGGGACGCTCGGGCAGTGAACGGGGATGGTGCTGAGTCCTGGCTCGGAGCGAGACCCCCGGGACTCGGTGGCTGTGGCAGCACCAGGGGACGGGGTGCTCACGGTGCGGGGGTCCACGTGGGCCCAGCCACCCCGTGCCAGGGCCATTTGATGCGCTGGCCGCCCCTGGGGGTGGATCAGGGCTTGGGGGCTGCTGTGTCCCTGCTGGGGCTGGGGCTGGCTCCATCCCATGGCTGCCCCCAGCTCAGCTCCCGGCTGGCCCCAGCAGCTCCACGCTCGCTAATCACCGCTGCTCAGCCGGCAGATTTAGCGCTAAATCCCTCTGCGTGTAATTGACTCTGCTCGCCCGGGCTGGAGCCAGAGCTGGAGCCAGGGCGGGCGGCGAGGGGCCCCGTGCCAGCTCGGGGATGCGGCACCCCCAGGCTGTGCCGCGCCATCGGTGCCGTGCTGTGCGAGGGCCACATCCGAAGGGCAAGAGGATCCCACCTGGGCTGTGCTTTGGTCCCCACCCGTGGCAGCGGGTAGGGCTGGTGGGCAACGGGGGACCCTCACTGGGACTCATCCCCTTGCTCCAACAGAGCCATGGCAAAAGGTGGGCCAGAGCCCGAGCATCGCCTCGATGCAGCCCCGGCGATGTGGGGTCTGCCCCCGAGGGAGCGGTGCCTCAGCACCCAGGGCTGGCACCCAGGGGCACCTCTCCCTCCTGCGCCAGCCATGGGCACGACAACAAAATGCTTCTGCCCTGGGGATGATCACGGGCAGATAAATCCTCGTGCGTGGCTGGTCCTGCTGGCAGCTGCCCAGCGTCCCTGGTGTCCCTGCGTCCCCCAGTCCCTGTGTCCCCGCACCCCATGCCAGTGCCACCAGCCCCGGGTCCGGCCCCGAGCTGGCTCCAGCCCCAGGTACGGCCCCACCGCAGCGACGCAGCGGGCCAGGGGCTTGAGCCGGTGTAAGGATGAATTTCACTGAGATGAGCTCGGACCAGTACTGCCTCTAAGGGGTAAATCCCAGTTCGTTCGGGGGGCAGGCATGGCCGGAGCTCCCACAGGCACGGTTTGAGGAGGCGCAGCCAGCACCCGCCGTGCCGGTACCCAGGGGCAGCCCCTTGGTGCCGAGCGGCGGGGCTGGCGGAGCCCCCTCTGCCCCGCAGGTGGACCGCAGCGAGGTGATCAAGAGCAACCTGAACCCCGTCTTCGCCAAGATCTTCACGGTGGACTACTACTTCGAGGAGGTGCAGAAGCTGCGCTTCGAGGTGTACGACAGCCACGGGCACGCCGGCGTCGGCACGCACGACGATGACTTCCTGGGGGGCATGGAGTGCACCGTGGGGCAGGTGAGCCCCCCGCCGCGACCCCCCCATCACCTGCGGGCCGACGCCCCCTCCCCGAGCCCATCGGTTTTTGCAGATCGTGGCGCAGAAGCGGGTGACAAAGCCGCTGTTCCTCAAGTATGGGAAGTTTGCTGGGAAGTCCACCATCACGGTGAGCGGCCGAGCTGGGCGGGGGCTGCGGGTGGCAGCGGGAGGGGACGCTGCGGTGGGACGAGCCTGGGACAGCAGGGTGGCACTGAGCGGGGCACACGTGTGGTGGGACCCCAGTGACCCTCCTCCCATCCCAGCCATTTCTGCGGCTGTCCCGCACCTCCCAGATGGATTGGGGTCCCCCGGGCAGCTGCTAGCCACCCTGGGGGTCCCCGCGGTGCCAGGAGGCGCGTGGAGGATGGGAGGGAAGGAGGGCAGGGGGACAACACCACGCCGGGTGCTGAGCACCCCACGGCCGCCTCTCCTGGCAGGTCATCTCCGAGGAGATCTCGGGGAACAACGGCTACGTGGAGCTGGCCTTCCGGGCCAAGAAGCTGGATGACAAGGTGGGACGGGGCCCACAGGCAGGGGGGTGGGATGGGACGGGGTGGGATGGGTGGGATGCCTGGGACGCATAGGATGGATGGGACGGGTGGGATGGATGGGCCAGCTGGTTCTCTGCTCTGTCCTGTCCCATCCTCTCTCCTCCAGGACCTCTTCAGCAAGTCCGACCCCTTCCTGGAGATCTACCGCATCGATGACGACCGCAGCGAGCAGCTGGTGTACCGCACCGAGGTGAGGCTTGGCTGGGTCCGACCCGGGGCCGCCCCACGGGTCCCCAGCCCCGCTGAGCCCCCTCGCCCCCCAGGTGGTGAAGAACAACCTGAGCCCCATCTGGGAGCCCTTCAAGGTCTCCCTGAACTCGCTCTGCAGCTGCGAGGAGAAGAGGAAGCTGAGGGTGAGGAAGGGCGATGGGGATCCCGTCCCTGGGCAGGGGCGGGGGGGGACACACACGCACCCAGCCGGGGCTGAGCCGTGTCCCCCCGCAGTGCGTGGTGTGGGACTACGACTCCCGGGGCAAGCACGACTTCATCGGCGAGTTCTTCACCACCTTCGAGGAGATGCAGAAGGCGATGGGGGAAAACAAGGTGGAGCGGGGACAGGGGGACGTGGGGGTGTCCCCTGCGGGGCTGGGGCACAGCCTCTGGGCTTCTGACGGCTCCCGTTCCAGGAGGCTCCGTGGGAAGGGGATGGCCGGGGTGGGTTCCTGGGGACATCAGCCCAGGGTGGGTCGTGGGGCTGCGGGGCTCGGGGGGCCGTCACGTTATGGGGCCGGGGGCTGCGGGGCTGGGGCCGGCCCCAGGCAGCGCGGGTGCCGCGTGCCGCAGGTGCAGTGGGAGTGCATGAACCCCAAGTACAAAATCAAGAAGCGCAACTACAAGAACTCGGGGGTGGTGGTGCTGCTGGACCTGAAGGTGAGTGCCTGCGTGCCGAGCCGTGCCGAGCCGTGCCGAGCCGTGCCGAGCCAGGCTGCCGCGGGGCGGTGTGGGCTGGCAGCGGCTGAGGCGGGTCACCCCGGCAGATCCACAGGGTCTACTCCTTCCTGGACTACATCATGGGCGGCTGCCAGATCCACTTCACGGTGAGCAGCATCCCCCGGGGGTCGGGGCTGCGCCGTGGGGTCGGTGAGCGGGGACAGCAGCTCCCGGCCCTGGGGACATGGGGACCTCACCGGCACCCCCCTGTGCCAGGTGGCCATCGACTTCACGGCCTCCAACGGGGACCCCCGCAACAGCTGCTCCCTGCACTACATCAACCCCTACCAGCCCAACGAGTACCTCAAGGCGCTCGTCGCCGTGGGTGAGATCTGCCAGGACTACGACAGGTTGGTGGCTGCGGTGGGGCCGGGACACCCCGGTGTCGGCCACCCCAGGGCCAGGACACCTTGGTGCTGGCCACCTCGGTGCCGGCACACACAACCCGCCGTGCCGGGGCTCCTCGCACCCCTTCCTTTGCAGCGATAAGAAATTCTCTGCTCTGGGTTTTGGTGCACGGATCCCCCCCAAGTACGAGGTATGGGGGCGGCCGGGACCC
The DNA here is from genome assembly GCA_011074415.1 of Stictonetta naevosa. Classification (NCBI taxonomy): domain Eukaryota; kingdom Metazoa; phylum Chordata; class Aves; order Anseriformes; family Anatidae; genus Stictonetta; species Stictonetta naevosa. The sequence goes on from CM021707.1 coordinate 19,891,397, forward strand.
CCGGGCCATGCCCGTCCCTGCCAGCACCCTGGCTGCCCCTCGCCCCTCTCACCCCCAGGTCTCCCACGACTTCGCCATCAACTTCAACCCCGACAACGACGAGTGTGAGGGTGAGCCCGGCCCCGCTGCACGGGTGCCAGACCCCATCCCTGTGACGCCGGGGTGCAGCCGGGCCGCCCCCACACCCTGCGCTCCCCCAGGCATCCAGGGCGTCGTGGAGTCCTACCAGAGCTGCCTGCCCAAAATCCAGCTGTACGGCCCCACCAACGTGGCCCCCATCATCTCCAAGGTGGCCCGCGTGGCGGCCGACGAGGAGCGGACCAAGGAGGCGTCGGTAGGTCCCCGCGCGGCACCGGCACGCCTTGGGTGCACTCGCCTAAGTGCATGGGGGGTGGGGGGGCTAATTAAAAGCCTGACAATTATTTACACTTGCTGACGAGGAGGGTTTTAGAAAAATGCCAGCCTCTCCTGGGACCTCGGGGGCTGTTTGGGGCAGGATCATTGATAACGCCATCTCGCCCCATGCGTGCGGGGGGCGCATGGCAGCGGTGCCCCGGTCCAGGCAGCCCCCCCAGAGCTTCCCCCCCACCCCCAGCAATACTTCATCCTGCTGATCCTGACGGACGGCGTGGTGACGGACATGGCGGACACGCGGGAGGCCATCGTCCGCGCCTCCTACCTGCCCATGTCCATCATCATCGTGGGCGTGGGCAACGCCGACTTCACCGACATGCAGATCCTGGACGGGGACGACGGCGTCCTGCGCTCCCCCAGGGGCGAGCCCGTCCTGCGCGACATCGTCCAGTTCGTCCCCTTCCGGGAGTTCAAGAATGTGAGTGGGGGACGGTGGCGATCCCGTCCCCTCTGATCCCCTCTGGTCCCTGCACGGGGCTGAGCGTCGCCAGCCGGAGCGCTGCCGGGGCGAGCGGGTGCCCCCGAGCCCCCGTCACCCCTCCCGTTCCATCCCGCAGGCGTCCCCGACGGCGCTGGCCAAGTGCGTGCTGGCCGAGGTGCCCAAGCAGGTGGTGGAGTACTACAGCTACAAGGCCTTCCCGCCCCGCTGCCCCCAGCCCGACACCCCCGACTCCAGCCTCAGCTCACCCCAGTGAGGGCGCCCGCCTGGGGACCGGCACCGTGACCCCACCGCACCCGGCCGGGGACACGGGGACAGCCCCGGTGCCCTGGTGCAGGACGCCACGCCGTGCTGCACAGGGGCGGCCGGGTCCCCAGAGGGCACTGCCCGCTGCCGGTGGCCCGTGCCCGTGGCCCATCCCCGCTCCGTCCCCCTGCGCCCGCTGTCCTCGTGGTCCCCTGTGGTCCGTGCTTGTCTGTCGCTGTGATGCCATTTCGAGGCTGCATGATGAACCCGTCCTCGGTGCGCGGGAGGCACCAGCCAATAAAGCAACCTGCCCCTTCCCTGCGCCGCGTGCTCTCTGGGGGACGGGGCCCTGCCACGTCCCACAAAATCCCCAACCGTGGGCTCTCAGCAGAGCAGAGGGACGGGTTGCAGACGCAGCCCGCTGCTCCCCCTGAGCCCACGAGCACAGCCCCGTCCTGCAGCAAGGGGTCCCAGGGGCGTAAGCGAGCAGAAGCTGAAAGCACACACCAGCTGCCCAGCGCTGCGCTGCCGCCTCGGCCTCGTCCCTCATTAGCAGGGATTTGTCACCTGAAAGCCACCGGCTGGTGAAGGAAGCAGTAGCGCTTTGTAGCTGTTGCGCTTTGGAGCAGCCACGGCTTTAAAGTTGTGCCGGAGCCGCCCCGCCGCAGGGCTCCCACCCCGCTGCGCTGCCGGCCTCAGCGGCCTGAAAATCCAGGCCAGCGGAGGCAGAGCCAGAGCCGTGCTCCTGCCCCTGCCCAGCACAATGCCTCTGCCACGTGCCGTGAGCCGTGTGCCGTGTGCCGTGTGCCGTGTGCCGTGAGCTATGAGCCCTGTGCCCTGGGCCAGGTGCTGTGCCATGTGCCACATGCCACAAGCCGCGTGCCATGTGCCCGAGTGCCGTGCGCCTTATGCCGTGTGCTGTGCCATGCGCTCCATGTTGTGTGCTGCATGGTGTGTGCCGTGTGCCGTGTGCCGTGTGCCGTGTGCCGTGTGCCGTGTGCCGCGCAGCGCTCTGAGGCTGGCTGAGCCAAGCCCCACGTGCTGTTCTCTGTGTGCCAGCTGCCTCACGCCGTGTGCTATGTGACACCGCGTGCCGTGTGCCATGTGCCACCCAACATGCGCCGTGTGCCACCGTCCTGCCACCTGCAGATGCTCATGGGGAGGTGACGTCCGCCTGGGCAGGGGACACACCCAGAGGCCACCACGGGGCTGCAGCTGTGGCCTTGGGCAGCTGTTGTAGGGCAGGGGCTGCCCCCAGTCCTGCTCCCCGTGGCCCCCCCAGGGTCACCGCTGTCACCCCGTCAGGGTGCTGGCACGGGGCTCCCAGCCTGACCCCATCCACGCAGCCGTGCCTGCACGGAGCTGCCCGTGCCCCTCTCCGGTGCGGGGCCGCGGGGCTGCCACGGGGCTGCCAGCTGCGGGCAGAGCGCGGTGCCCGCAGCGCCCCGATCAGTGGCGTATTTATAGCGCCTGATTCATCCCCCTATAAAGCAGGATAATGGACGTCACCATGGAAACCCAGCGCCTGATGAGGCTGCGGCTGCATTCGGCCCTCGGCGCAGGCAGGGGGTGCCCGGGCCCCCTCCAGCGCTGCCCCACTCACGCAGGGGTGCAGGGGGTCCCCTCGGGATGGGGGTGCCGGTGTCCCCGGGGGGGTCCCCCCTCAGCTGAGCCCCGACAAGGCAGTGTGGGTGGTGGGTGCCCTGCTGGCCCTCGCACCTCCCCGGAGCGCTTCGCCATGCTGAGCGAGCAGGAGATGTTTTAGTTCACGGGGTTAATTATTCACTTTTCCATCATTTTATGAGCTTTTTATAAGGCAATTGCCTGGAATGCATCAGGATGAGGCAGGGCCCACGGGCACGCTGCTGGGGGGCATGAGCCCTCGGGGCAAACACCCCACAGGGGGCTGGGGCAGGTGGGTGCCAGCGGCCGCTCGGGGCACCACGGCCAGCCCAGGGCTTCAGGAGGGGCACGGGCATGCACCAGGGCAGAGAGGGGCACCGTGGGGATGGGACCCTGCGTTCCGCTGAAGAAGACAACTGGCAGCCCGCCACGGCCCCCCCCCGACTGTCACCCACACCCAAGATAACATCCCTGGGGATGGGTTCCTGCCCTGATGCATCCCTGATAACGCCTCGCACTTCCCGGCACCCGGTGCCACCAGCACGGCGCTGCCTGGCCCACACCCCTGGAAAAGCCCTGCCAGCATGGGAATTGCAATAAATATTTATTCTTTCCTGAGCGGGGCTCTGCTTCCTGCTGGGCCGGAGGAAGGAGAGGGTCAGGGCCACCGAAGGGCAGGATGGCCTCGGGGACGGTGTCAGAAATATCCCCTGGACGGGGCATGGAGCAGCTGCTTCCCATCGCCACCTGTGGCCCCAGGGGTCTATAAATTACGGCGTCAGGGCCCCCAGCCCTCACACCATGGACCAGTGGACGCTGAGGTCAACGTCACGCATCTCCTCCTGGTAGACGCGGTTGAAGAGGGCGTTTTGCAGCGGGGAGAAGTGGTCGCGCCAGTCCCCCACCACGCCTGCGCGATGGGAAGGGACCGGTGGGACCGGGGCTCGGGGCGACGCCGGCACCGACGCGCCCGTCACCCCCGCGTCCCCTCACCTTTGCGCATGAAGCGTCCCTGGCTGTGGTCCATGATCTCGCGGGGGATGAGGGTGTAGTTGGCCATGGCGTTGTCCCGCATGGCGGCGAAGCTACAGTGCTGCTCCAGGGCCTCCAGCGTCTCCGGCCCCAGCGGGCAGCCCAGGAAGGTGCTGAGCCGCTGCACCGCGCCCCGCAGGTCCTGAGGCACAGGGGGTCAGCCGGCGGGGCTGGGACACGGGGTTGGGGGGACACGGGGCTGGGGGACATGGGGACGCAGGGCTCACCTGGTGCAGCTCCTCGTAGGTGACGTAGAAGATGTCCAGGAGCTGCCGCTGGCCCAGCCAGCCCCTGACGTGGTCGAACCAGGAGCCGTAGTGCACTGCGGGGAGCCTGGGGGTGATGCGAGCCCGTGGCCGGCCCCCGGTGTGCCCCCCACTCACACACCTGGGCCCCCCCAGCCCTTACCAGTGCCCTCGAGGAACTGCTGGAGGAAGGCATCGAAGGAGACGGGGTCGGGCAGGAACTTGGCCAGGCGGTGGAAGTAGTAGAAGGAGACGACGACGTCCTTGGGGTTCCTGGCCACGTAGATCACCTGGTGAGGGGACGCTGCTCTCAGCGCTGTGGCAGCGAGGGAGTTTCCAGGCTCTGTCCCCGCCGCTCCGCTGCACCCTCAGAAAGTCTCCGGCAGCTGCCCCGGCCGGGGGAAGCCCCAGAGGCACGGGGACCCCCTGCATGCCTGGCTCTCCTCACCTTGGCCTTGCTCCGCTGCAGCAGGGGGGCCAGGACGCGGGCGGGCAGGTGGCTGGTGATGAGGCGGTGCGCGGCCGTGTCCCGCAGCGCGCCCCTGAAGTGGATCTGCTCCAGCCAGGGCGCCCGCTCCCAGTTGGGGATGGTCTTGGCCGGCAGCGCGTCCCCGCGGCTGTACAGCAGCGTCAGGATCTCCTGCATCCATGTGGTGCCTGGGGGAGGGGGCGACAGGGCACTGCCACCCCGCACGGGCACCGCCATGCGCACCGCGGAATGGCATGGCACAGGATGGCATCGTGTGGCTTGATACAGCACGGTGTGGCATGGCACGGCACAGCACGGCACGGCATGGCACGGCACGGCACAGCATGGCACGGCACGGCACAGCATGGCACGGCATGGCACAGCACGGCACGGCACGGCACGGCACAGCATGGTATGGCACGGAACAGCGTGGCACGGCACGGCACAGCGTGACATGGCATGGCACAGCATGGCACAGCACCACACGGCACAGCGTGGCACGGCACTCCATGGCTCGACTTGTCACGGCACAGCACGGCGTGGCGCAGCGCAGCACGGTGATGTGTGCCACGTAATGGCCATGGCACGGCTCAGCACAGCGCAGCACTGCATGGCACGGCGCGGAGAGAGGTGGCGCACGGCAGCAGCGGCGGCGTGGGACCACTGCCCCACTGAGCCCCGGCAGTCGTAACCCCCCGGGGATGGGGATGGGGACTGGGATGGGGTCGGGCTTGGGGACGGGGCTGGGGACAGGGACAGAAATGGGTACGGGGCTTGGGACACAGCAGGGGTAGGTGTGGGGTGGCCGCCCCCACCCCACAGAGCAGTGGGGCTGAGCCCCCTGACATGGGGCTGTGGGGCTGTGCCGGGGGGATGGGGGAGGCAGTGCCCGGGGCGCGGTGCCCTCCGGGGCTGGCCGAGGGCCCGGCAATGTCCCAGCCACGTCGGCAGCACCAGGGCCCGCCAGCGAGCGGGGGCTGCACGGCAGAGCTCCCCCCCCCCCATCCCTCTGCCGTGGGGGTCCCCATGGCCGTCCCCGTGCCCCATCCCTGTCCCCCTCCCCGACACCTCCCCGCCCGCCGCCGCTCACCCGACTTGGGGTAGGTGACGATGACCACGTCGGTGTCACGGAAGGGGAAGGTGGTGGCGAACTGCAGGGACTCCTTGGTGTGGAGGTGCCCGGGCAGGGCGATGCCAGCGAAGGTCTCCGTCACCTCCAGCCTCTCCATGGCCCGGCTGCGCGGGACGTGCCGGGGACGGCTCTTAAATAGCTGCAGAAGAGGAAGCCAAACCCGGCGGGTGCAGGGCGTGGGGCTGGGCCCCCCCCCCCGGCACATTCCTGGCAGGGGGCCGGGGCCGGTGGCGGGGGCCAGCGCGGGGGAAAGCTGCCACGGGGCTGGGGGCTGCGGGGCCGTCCCCAGGTTGGGGCCGTGCCGGGGGGGGACACGCAGCCGGACCCACTGGGGATGTGGGGGGAGTTTGGAGGGGCTGCGAGCCCCCCAGTGGGGCCAGGGGCTCTCAGGTCCCTCCTGGCTGTGGTGGCCCAGACGGTGAGCCACGTGCCATGGGGTGCCAGCCCCGTATGATGCGGGCCTCGGTGCCCCACAGCCAGGCTCCCCGTGCCGCAGTGGGGGGGAAGGGGTGGTCCAGCCCGGCCTCCCCAGGGCGAGGAGCTGGGGCTGGGTTTGCTCCACGTGGCTCCACACCGCTCCCGCAGCCCCACGGTGCCGCTCCTTCCTTGCCCGCGGCCACCGGCAGGATGTGCCCCACGGTGGGTGGTGGGGCGCGGGCGGGACAGTGCCTCAGTTTCCCCCCGCAGCAGCAGCAGCTCCGCTGGCCGTGCTGCCCCGGCGCTGCCCCCCGGCTCTCAGAGTGGGGCAGCCTGGGCACGGAGCCGCGGGGCTCGCTGGAGCTCAGCCACCACCCGGCGCCATGGCGGGGGCTGGCTCTGGGGTGGCCGGAGCCCGTTCCAGCCCCGCGCGCAGACACACAAGCCGGAAAACATATTGCACAGCCTCTACGGGGAGCAGCCACCCGAGCGTCCCGGGGACAGCGGTGAGCTGGGGACAGGGGGACAGGGGCGGCGGGCCCTGCCGAGACCCCCCGGGACGTGGGGCACGGGGCTGGGGTGTCAGCGTGGGGCTGGGGGTGCCGTGCACCGGGGAGGCCGAGGCTCGGGTGGAACCGGCGCTTTTCCAGCAGAAAAATCTGCACTGCGTTAGAGGGGCCGGGAGCGTAACCACAGCTATGCCGAGAGGCCCCGGCGCGTCCCCGTGCCACCCGCGCCGTGCTGGGGGAGGTCGTCGCGGTGCCCAGGCGCTGCCAGAGCCGGGCACAGGGTGCAAGGGTGGGTTTATGGCCGGGGCTCCTGGTTATTGATTTACCACGGGAGGGGAAAGACGGCGAGGCCGGGCGGCTGCGAGCACTCAGCAGGCTCCCACGGCGGTGGCAGGACACCGGGCTCGTCCCAGAGCAGCCGGCGACGTCCGTACCCACACGGGGCGAGGATAGCATGCTGCGCTGGAGCGCGCTGCTGCTGTGCCTGCTCCTGCCCTGCTCGGCGCAGCAGCACCAGGAGGAGGCCGAGCGCATCATGGAGACCACGCCGGTCATCGACGGGTGAGCGCGGCCCCGCGGCGGCTCCAAAGGTTGCCCGGCCCCGCGGCGCGGGGGGCTCGGTTCCTGCGAAACTCCCGGGCGCAGAAAGCCCCGCGGCCCTGCTGGGGGGATGCCCGCGCTGTGCACCCCGGGGACCCGCGGGGATGGCCTCGCCGGGGGATCCCCGCGCCGTGCACCGGGGGCTGCACAACCACGGGGGGATCCCCGGCCACCACGAAGCCAGGCCAGGAACGGGGCCGGTGCTGGGAAACGGGGCCAGGCTGCCCCCGGGGGAAGTCCTGCAGAGCCGTGTCCCGAGGGACATTCCCGGTCCCCTGCCAGGACACCCCGGATGCTGTTCCCGGTGGTGGGGTCGGGTCCTCGGTGGCATCCCCACGGCTCCATGGGGTGTGTGGCCGCCTCCTGGCCCGGAGCAGCCCCGGCAGAGGGAGCGAGGACAGAGGAGTGGGAGGATGTGGCGGGGCCGTAATGCGGGAGGGAAAAGGTGGGAGCTGGCCCGTGCGTCTGCCCCGAGAACTTCCCCAGAAATGCCGCAGGGGACATGACGCCACGGGTACGTGACGCCACGTGGTGGTGACATGCCCGTGGTGGTGACATCCCCACAGCAGTGACAGCGGGAGGGAGCCCTGCGGTGGGCGAGGGCTGCGTGGGGATGTGTGGGGGGCTGCGCCGAGGGGTCCCAGCGGGGTGACCGCCCCTGCTCCTGGCCTGGGCGGCTCCTTCTGGGGGGCACAGATGGGTGGGAGGGGGGAAGGAGGGACAGGAGGAGGGTGGGACAGACGGAGGGAGGGAGGGACGGGAGGAGGGAAGGAGAGAGGGAGGGGCAAAGGAAGGGAGGAAAGAAGGGATGGAGGGAGGGAGGGAGGGAGGGAGGGAGGGGTTATGGATAGATGGAGAGAGGGAGGGAGGGAGGAAGAGTTATGGATGGATGGAGGGATGGACGGGTGGATGGATGGAGGGAGGGAGGGATGGATGGAGGGAGGGATGGAGGGAGGGAGGAAGGAATGGCTGGAGGGATGGGTGAGTGGATGGGCAGGCAGCCAGGGGTCCCGGGCATGTAGCTGGGCAGCCGTCTGGCTGGCTGGACGGACGGACAGACAGCCCCTCACTCCGCTCTCTCCCCGGCCCAGGCACAACGACCTGCCCTGGCAGCTCCTCAAAAGGTTCAACAACCAGCTGGGGCTGCCGGAGGCCGACCTCACGCAGCTGAACGGCACGCACACCAACATCCCCAAGCTGAACGCCGGGCACGTGGGCGGCCAGGTGGGGCGGCGAGCGGGGCGCGGGCACCGGGGCGGCCCCAAAACGGGGTCTGGGCGCTCACCTCCTGCCTCTCCGGGCAGTTCTGGTCGGTGTACGTGCCCTGCGAGACGCAGAACAAGGACGCGGTGAAGCGCACGCTGGAGCAGATCGACGTGGTGCACCGCATGTGCGAGCTCTACCCCGAGACCTTCGCCTGCGTCGTCGACAGCGCCGGTGAGCGGGCGCGGGGCCGGCGGCGGGGGGGGGGGGGGGGG
>CM021707.1:19917510-19963707 GCA_011074415.1 Stictonetta naevosa
GGAGGCGGCCCGGGGCAACGGCGGCCCGGGGGCCCGCGGAGGGAGCGGCGAGGCCTGAACCGGCCGCGGGGTGGGCCCCGGTGGCGGCGGCGGCCTCCGCTTGGGCACGGCCCGGGGGGGCGGCGGAGGAAGGTGAGGCCCCGCGGGGGTGCCCCGGTGGGGAGGCGCCGGTGTCCCGGTGAGGGGGGGTTCGGGTTCTCGTCCCGTCCCGCCCCGTGCACGGCACGCGGGGCTCGGAGGTGCGAGGGCGGCGCTCGGGGCCTCGGAGGGTGAGGCCGAGCCTCGCTGCGGTCTCCTGGGTGCGAGGAGGCAGCGGGGACCGGGACGGAGCCGTCCCCGAGCCACCGGAGGGCTGGGGTGGCGAGGACGGGGCTGGGAGCGCGGTGGGGAAAGGCCCGGGTGGCCACGAGGCTTTTCCCCCGTGGGTGGGTGTGCGGAGGAGAGCAGGCGCCAGCCCTCGTGCCCGCGGCCGGCCTGGAAGTGAGGGGTGGTTTTCAGCCCTCCGAAGCGCTCGTGAGCACTCTACTACTGCCCTTACGCTCCTCCATCACCTCCCCACGGGCTCCCTGTAGTGCTGTGCCCCCCAGCCCCACGTCTCCCATGGAGCGCAGGAGCCCCTTGGAGGGTGCAGTGGGAACCCGAGGCTCTGGAGCTCGATGGATGCTGCTGGCGTGGCCTGGGGCAGCTCCGGGGGGCAGCGGGGGGCAGCGGGCAGGAGCTGAGGCCCCCAGATGCAGGGCAGGAGCACCGTCGCTTGTCGTGTGCTGTCCCTTTGGGGGCGCTGCAGCCCGGCCATGGCCCTGACGAGGCTGTGAAGAGGCAGAACCGTTGGGGTGGCAGAGGATCGGCAGGCCTGGAAGAAGGGGGAGAGCTGGGGCGGTTCAGGCCCACAGGGCTGCAGCCGCTGTCTATAAATACGCTGGAGATAAACGCCGGGCGGGGAGAAGGGCGACTGAAGTTGGAGGATGGTGCTGGTGGAAGCGTGGGTGTGCGAGAGCCCTGCGAGCACCACGGCCGGGAGGAGCTGGGTCTGGAGCAGCCTCCCCAGGGCGCAGGGCAGGGACGTCACGGGGGTTTGGGGCACAGCACAGCGGTCTCATCCTGCCTGGCCTTCCTGTGCTGGCGCTGAAGCCAGGACCTCGAAGGCAGCCTGCTGACTTGGATCGAGGGACGGGGAATGTCTTCCTGCGTGCCGGTGCCCTCGGCTGCGCGCTCATGGAGCAGGCACGAGCGGTTGTACCCGACCCTTCTCTCGCAGGAATTGGCAGAGCCCTGAGTACTGGATACTGTCGCCTCTGCCATGGGAAGTTCTCCTCCAGGAGCCTGCGCAACGCTTTCGGGAAGGTCCCCGTGATGGGGGAGAACTCGGAGAAGCAGCGCCGCGTCGATCAGGTCTTCTTCACGGACTTCCAGCGGCTGGTCGGGGTGGCGGTGCGCCAGGACCCCGCGCTCCCCCAGTTCGTCTGCAAGAAATGCCATGCCCAGTTCTACAAATGCCGCAGCGTCCTCAGGACGTTCATTCAGAGGGTGAACGCGTCTCCCACGGGCCACGTCAAGTCGAAAGGAAAGTACGTGGCGTTTCTTTGCCCCCGGTAGTTATCGGGAGTACTAAACCGCCGCGTGTCGGTGCGGTCCCGCTGTAACGCTGCCGCTGCTGTTCTGGCTCTTGCAGGAGCAGCGCTGCCCCGGCCCAGCCCGGCGCGGAGGGAGGTGCCTCCTGTCTGGGTGAGTAGCTGCTCGCGGAGCTGCCTCCCTTCTCCTTCTGCAGTTCTGGCACAGGGGGGTGGTTTTCTGGGGTGTTTGGGGCAGGGCGGTGCCTGCGTCCTTTGGCCGGCACGCCCCGGGTTGGGCGGTCTCGCTGCCCCGTCCTCCCTCTTCCACGAGCTCTCCCCTCAAATCCCCCAGAAGGATCCTCGCTGGCACCAACCTCCCAGCGCCGTGCTGGAAAGGCACTGGCTCACGTGGGGAGTGCGAAGAGCGGGTCTGGGGGCAGCGCCCGCCTGACCCAGCCGCTCTCAGTGGCTCGGGAGCGAGTCTGCAGCCACTGACCCGGCGCCTGCTGCTTCTCCCCTCCCCACAGTTGACCTGATCACCTCCAGCCCGCAGTGCCTGCACGGCCTGGTGACGTGGGCGCACGCGCACGCCGGGGGCTGCCAGTCGGTGCCGAGCCTGCAGAGTGTGCTGTCCTCCGAGTACTGCGGGATCATCCGCGCCGTCTGGGGCTGCGGGGACGGGCACGACTACGTCATGGACACGGATTCTGACTGTAGCACGGTGCTCGTTGACAATGCCTTGTCTGTCAAACGGGAGTGGAGCAAGGGCACGGCGCAGCGTTTGACTGACAACGGGGCAGGGGCAGACAATGCCGAGGCTGTTCCTGCTCCCAAACCCCAGCATGCTCCAGTAAGGACAACTCCTTGCCAGCAGCCCGCAAACAAAGGGACCACATCAGTGCCACCGAACGTGGAGAATGAGCCGCCGCCGAACAGGGATTCATCTCACTCGCAACTGGACAGCACGGCCTCGTTACAGGAGAAGGCCCTGCCCCAGCCCGTGTCACCGCTGAGCAGCGCCACAGGTAAGGGATTTGCCTTCTGATCTTCTCCCAGGCTTCTGGGGAAGGCCGAGATCTGAACAGCTGCCCCAGGGAGCGGTGTCGGGGCTGAGCTGCCCTCCTCGGGGACTGCTGCTCCTCCGGGGGACTCGGATCCCACCGGGAAGCGCAGCTTGCCCGGAAAATTGCCCCTGGTCTCAGACACCAAACCTTGCAGAGGGAAGGGGGAGCGCGGGGCTTCGGTTGGCTGCGTTGTCCTGCAGCTGGAGCTGTCCCTTGTTCCCCTCCGATGGAGGGGTGAGACTTGGCCGTTCCTCAGCTGGCCCTGCCCTCGCCCGGGGACATGAGCGGTGCAGAGCAGTCTCTGGTTCTGACCGTTTGCCAGGTGTTGGTTTCTGATCAGTCCAGACCCTGGCCATGTGTCAGCCATTGGGTGCGTCCCCACCCCGCTGCGGCTGCAGGGCGATGCCGAGCAGCAGGAGCCCCCAGAAACACTTTGGTCTTGCTCTTGCTGCTGCGCGCCCCTCTCTCCTAAAACCTGGGGGCTTAGGCTACTCCCGAGTTGCAGAAGTCGAGATGTGTTTATCTCTAACAGCCACGTGAGATGCCTGCTGCTGGGAAAAGGCAGTTGTGACTCAGTGGGGAACGAGGCTGTCAGTTACAGAGCAGTTGTCACTGGGGAAACCAAAAGATGCTCGTGGCAGCTGCAGGCTGAGGGCTCTCCCAGTCCCTGGGGCGCAGGCAGAATGCTGCTCCTGGAGCACGCGAGGCATGGAGTTTGGCTTAAATAATCATTAACTTGTCGTGGAGCACTTTTTTTTTTTTTTCTCCCTCCAGTATGAGCCACCATGAGTGAAGTCAGAGTGCCTTCCCGGCAGCTGTCTCTGCTGGCTTGTTCTCACTGCTTTTCCTAGTAACGCACCTTGTTCTCCTTCATTTCCTAGGACAGTTGAGTGGGAAGCAGGTTCTGTCTACAACGTCGGATGAGCGGGTAAAAGACGAGTTCAGTGACCTTTCTGAGGGGTGAGAGAAGAGTGGGTTTAAAATAGCCTTAATGTCTTCTTTGCGAGTATGAAATGAGAGGCCTCGGAGAGCTCTTTCTCCACGAGAGACCTGGTCCCCGGAGGCCCTGGGAGCTGGCACCCGAGGCGCAGAGCGGTTTCTCTGCGGTGGCAGCGCTCAGCTCCCTCCCTCAGCCACCTCTGCCGCAGCAGGGTGTTTGCGCATCAGCGTGTGCGCGTGTGTGTTGTTTGTTGGTTGCTTCCAGCAGACTTTGCCATGCTCTGCGCCAGCCCCTGCGCCCTGGGAGAGCAGCCGCACGGTTCTGCGTGGGGCAGCAGGCTGCTGGCGGCTCCGTCTCGCTCCCACGCTGCTCCCCTCTGCACCTCGGGGCAGCGGGGTGCGGGTGCGCAGCCCTGAGCTCGTGGGCAGTAGTTGGGACCCCGAGAAATTATCCCACGCAGGAGCATTTGCACAGAAGTCTGAGTGGGAGTGGGACACCGGCAGCCTGGCGGGTTTTGTGATCAAAGGGTTGGCCGAGTTCTCCAAACCCAGGTGTTTGAAGTGAGGCTGGTACACGGCTGGTGACTGAGTGTAGGTGCTGAACGGCCAAGTGCAAACTTAGTGCAGCGTGGCGGGTAAATGTCACACTGAAAGCACCCCAAGAACTTACTGCTTGCGTCCTGGCTGCAGAATGAGTTGCTTCTTGTATAGCGTAGGGTTTAAAAACCAAATAAAAACATCGGAACAAAAATGCGGCTGCTGCATGTGAGGAAACCTGCAGCTTAATTAACCTGTGCCAGACAATCATACCGCATTCTTGCTCTATGAAATTACTTTTCCTAGTATAGGAACTGGTTACAACATTGGATCTTTTCAGTAATGGCCATTTTTTGTTCTCCTGACAGTGGTTCAGTTAATCTTACAGAGATCTAACCCTAAAAGGAGCCGATTTTGCTATTTGCTGTGTTCACCAAGGCTTTATTTGCTTTGGGAGATTGCGGGGGAGGAGAACATGTGAAGCTTTGGTTCCTGCGCTGTTCTGTGGGGGAGATGAACATGCTGGGAGCAGAGGATGCGTGGTGCTACTGGTGCTGGAGTGTCAGCCGCGTCCTGTGTTGGTAAAGGGCATCTTCTCTCTCTCTCAGAGACTTCTTGAGTGATGATGAGAATGAGAAGAGAAACGTGCAATCTTCAGATGACTCCTTTGAGCCTTACCCCGAGAAGAAGTAAGCAGCTTTCCCCCTCTGGAAGCGCGCTGTGGTTGGCGGGGGGCTGTGGCTGAGCAGCAGGGCTGGTGCCCGCCTCTGCTGTGCTGGCGGTGGGGCAGGACTCAGCTGGGCAGACGAGCTTGGTTTCCCTGCCTGGCCTCAGTTCTCCCACATCCCTCCCTTCCTGCCCCCGAGATAACCGTAACGCCTGGAACACGCGTTCCCCGAGCTGCCCATCAGGTTAAAGCACGGCCGTGTTCCTCTTCCCCAGGCCCTGCAGTAAATACAGCAGCTCAGCTCGCATGTATTTATTTGATGGCACGTGTGCTCCTGTTTAGCCTGAGCCTTGCCAAGTCAGGCATCAGGCTGAGCCTTCAGGCCAGGTGTAACACGCAGGGACAGTTAGGTGGGAGGACTTAAATCAACATCAAGTGTTAAACAGATCTCCTTCCTTCCTGGAGGGTTTCTAGCAAGAAGAGTGACAGCAAAGAAGCAAAGAAGGCAGAAGAGCCCAAAGTAAGGAAGAAGCCAGGACCCAAGCCAGGCTGGAAAAAAAAAATCAAATGTGAAAGGTAAAAGAGCAGGGTGTGGCCGGGCAGCAGCGCTGGCTCCCGGCACGCCAGCTGACAGCAAGCCTCTGCTTTGCAGGGAGGAGCTGCCCACCATTTACAAGTGTCCTTACCAGGGCTGCACAGCTGTCTACAGAGGGGCAGACGGCATGAAGGTAGGTTCAGAGCTTGTTCCTATTTCGAACCTGCAGCTTTGAGTGTTGTAGAGCAGCGTTGGTACGAGGGGAAGGTCCGTGACTTCTCGTTCAGCATCTAGCTTTGTGGGGGGGTGAGGGCCTGGGCGAGTCACCAAAGGGAGCAGTCTGTCCAGTGTCCCTGGCCTTTTTCTGTGCTTCCAAAAGGCAAAGGAGCTGCTCTGGCTCAGCACGCTCCTCCTGTTCTGGAAGCCTGCCACTGGCTCGGCAGCAGCCCTTGGAACGAGCTCCGCTGTGTCCTGTTAAGTCCCTGCTGCCGGGGATGGATTTGGATGCAAGTCTGTTTTTTCACAGCAGTGACAGTGCACACGGCTGCCAGGATGGGGGTCTCATTTCTTGGGTGGTTGTTTTTTTCCTCTGGAGAAAATGCAGCCTTAATCTCGGCTTTAAGATGAGCAGTTAGAATTCTGTCCTTCCTTTTCAGAAACACATCAAAGAGCATCACGAAGAAGTTCGGGAGAGGCCCTGTCCTCATCCGGGCTGCAACAAGGTGTTCATGATTGACCGGTACCTGCAGCGGCACGTGAAACTCATTCATACCGGTGGGTCTGCACGGTTCTGATCGCACTGGGCATGGGTGTGAGCAATGCCAACTGATTCATTGTACAAGGCTGATGGGTGCTGTAGCAAGGCTCTGTGGGGGCTGCAGAACTGTCACCCTGACACGTAAGCCTGTAAGAAGCCATCGTGTGGGGGATTTGAGGCAGGGGGAGGAATTCAGCTTCCCCCAGTAACGGTGGGCAGCTGTGTGTGTGTAATGCACTAAGAAATCAGCAGTACTGGCCATTCTTTCCTCACTTCCATTGCAGAGGTACGGAACTATATCTGTGATGAATGCGGGCAGACCTTTAAGCAACGCAAACACCTCTCGGTCCATCAGATGCGGCATTCAGGAGCAAAGCCCCTCCAGTAAGTGCACATCATCATCTGTTCATAGCTAAAAAGGGGATAGAAGGCATCAGGAAGTTCTGGTGTCCTTAGCACAGCTTAATTCCCTGCCCCAGCCCTGCCTGTAGCACTTGAAGTGTTCATCCACTTCTGCAGCGTGTGCCCCAGCTCCAGCGCACCCCTTTGCTGAGCAGGTCTCACCCCTTCTGTTCCTGTTCAGTAGGTGACTGCTTAGCTCCAGCCCTGGGGGTAAGGGTGTTTTGGGAGATGCCACGAGCCAGCCCCTGAGGCTGTGGTGTTTGTTCTTCTCGTGCAGCCCCAGCTCCTGGTCAGCACAGCCCAACATGGGCTGGTCCATGTCTGTGCCAGACAGCTTGGGCTGGTGCTAAGCCTGCGCCTTGCCTTGCAGGTGTGAAATCTGCGGGTTCCAGTGCCGGCAGCGCGCATCGCTCAAGTACCACATGACCAAACACAAAGCGGAGACGGAGCTGGAGTTTGCCTGCGACCAGTGTGGGAAGCGTTTTGAGAAGGCCCATAACCTTAACGTCCACATGTCCATGGTGCACCCTCTGACCCAGACTCAGGACAAAACCAAGCCACTGGAGCCAGAGCCTATTCTCCTCCTAAATACTTCAGGGACTTCAGAGAGCCAGGCAGTAAAGCCAGAAGTGACTGCACAGCAGGAGCCCACCTGAGGGGACAGGGCAGCTTTCCCCATCCAGCCCTGTAGAAACCATACAGCAGAGTGGAGATTTTTAATCTACAGTTTAGTCTCCAAAGGACTCAGTGGAATTAGCTTCAGCTTGCTCAGAAAAAGCTTGTTATCATGCTGTGATTCTCCATGCTCACGTCTGATTCAGCAGTGTTGTACTAAGAGTCTGTCTAATCCAAGGGGAGTGGATGTTTGGCAGCACCCCTTTGTTGTCCCCCCCTTCTCCCCACGCACACAGTTGTAGAAACAGAGTTGGCCCACAACTGTTACCGACCTGCACAAGCTGCTGCCTGTACAGTATTGCCCGCAGGAGGCTGTAAGGGTACCTAGGACAGTGGAGCCAACTTTAAGCAGACATTTTGTTTTGGTAAAAAAAAAAAAAAAAAGATTCCCAAAGCAAGTCTAAATTGAAATTTGTAACCTACTTTTTATTGTAACAAGAGCTTCATGGTTATGCTTGTAATAAATTATTTACAAAGTAATTGGAAAAAAAACAGCACTGGTGAGAAAGGAAGGTAGCACCAGGTCTGTCCCTTGTCCTCAGGCAGCGGGGGTGGCACTGCCTGGCCCTCAGAACAGGACCAGCTCCTCGTCCAGGTCCAGGGCTGCGACTGGCCTTGAGCGATGCAGGAGGATGGCTCCCAGCTCGGGGTCAAGTTGGTCACACGCAGCTAGTAACTGGGGAGAGGGCACGTGGCTGGTGTTAGGCCTGCTCTTGCTTCCTCAGAGCAAGTTACAGCAACACCCCTGAGTTGTGCAGGCAGCTGCTGCTGACCGCTGCAGCAATCGGGCTGCAGGCAGCCAGTGCCATGCGCGTGGGAATTGCACCACCTGCCCCGTAACCGGGCCTGGCACTTTCCGTAAGACCCAGCATTAAGCAAGAGTGCACGAGGGTAATGTTTAACGGAGCTGAGACGGAGCCTGCAGCAGGGGAGCGGGATGGCAGTGGCTATAGCACTGGTCCAACAGCAGGTGTCTGCTGCTCCAACGTGTGGCACAGCAGCACGCTGCCTGCTGTGGGTGCAGCCGCAGTAGCAGCACAGGATGAGTGTGGCAAGAAAGGCTACAAAAGCTGGTGCTGCTACTGGGAGGAGAGAAAATGCTCAACGCACCTGTCCTATGTTTCCAAAGCTTCTGGTAGGGCAGTGTGGAATTGCAGCAAGCAGGAACTGACGGGCCTTCAAGATCACCTCCACCGGATCCCCCTGAGGAACAGCCAAGATGAGGCATAGCCAAGCCGCCAGCGGTGTCACTCTGTGCTCAGTCCCTGCCTCCAGCAGGGGAACAGGAACCACTGGGCTGTACCCATGGCCTAGGCACTAGCTGAGATCATTTGCTCGATGGCTCCATCCGTCCTAAGGCCCCGTACAAGTAGGACAGCAGTGGGGCAGCTGAGGGTTCAGGCACCAGCAGCACCTGCAGCCTCTCAGCCCCAGGCTGGGAACAAGCTGCCTGCCTTCAAAGGCATCTCCATGCAAACCCACCGCTTTGTACAGGTGAGAACAAGAGGGATGCTGCAAGCAGCAGGGGGGAGGGAAAATGGATAGGATTCAGAGTTAGGAGATGAAAAAGAGACTGAGCTTCACTCACATGCTCCGCAGGGTCTGGGCCTTGTCCCACCTGGTCGGTCTGGGGCAGGTCCTTCCCTTCCACGAAGAGCTGAAGCAGCTGGATGTAGAGGTCGAGCGCCACGTAGAGGAAGAGCTGCTCTCTAGCAAGCAGCTCGTGGTCAAAGCCAGGGGTGAGGCTGTGGGAAACCACACACACGTATCCAGTCAGCGCCGATTCCATGTTAGACTCTAACAGCAAGACACGAGGTAAATTCAGGTAGTGCTCCTGCTGACATGTTTTATAAGTCCCATTTTGTGCAGGGCCACCCCCTGCCAGGAGCAATAACACAGCCTGGGACACTTCTGCTTGAAGCACAAAGAGAACTTACAGCAAAAGAGACGGGTTTCTAAAACAGTAGCCCTACCATGATCCAGTATTCTCTCCTGCACAGCTAACGCAGGAGTTCAGCTCACCAACAGGCCTGCTGCTGTGCATGTCAGCCACCAACCACATCCTCCCTGACAAGCACATTCCTTCTGAAACCAGCAGGACATTCCTTACCTGTAGAACGCAAGAGGCAAGAGCCGGCTGTGGCAGTCTGAGGCTGCACTGCGCAGGACAAAGTATTTTTTGGAGCCTGTAACAAACAGAGGGAAGCACTAAGCATCTGCAGTGCTCCTCATGCTACCTCGTGTACTGCTACAGCAGCGCAGGGGCTGCACAGCTTCCTTCCAGCCCACACTAAACCCTGACACTTGGGTGCGGTGACCCTGAGAGAAGACAGCTAGAAGACAGCTGTTCCCTCTTAGGCTTTCTCTACCAGATGAAACACTACCGAGTTTCAGCCAGTTCTAATCATCAGCCGGGTCACCGTACTGTAGGGTAGAAGCAAGATGTTCTCAGCCTTTACTAAAGCATTTTTTTCCCATGCCGCTCACAAAGGCCCGACAGTTCCTCCTTACAAAGCACATTCATTAATCAAAGAGAGCATTACTATCCAGCACTAAACCTCAACTTTCCATCCCTCGGAGGCAGGACTCGCTCACCTTTTTCTGCTGACTGGAAGAGAAGTGGCCAGGACGCACCCCTCTCTTCCAGGCATTGCAAGATCTCCAGGGACCATTCCAGAGAGGTCTGAAAATCCACACCCTCCTGGGTGGCAGAAAGGATAGATCACTTTAGGTTTTAGTTGCATCAAAGCAGAAAAGAAGTCCCAGTAAGAGATCACACACATGGCATGCTCTGTTAAAGGACCTTCAGGAATTTAGCCCAAGCCTGGGGGCCTGGGTTCCTCCCTGGGCTGTCACACACTTGTGCAATGCAGGCGCTTCATCACAACAGGGGCAGGGGAAGCAGTATGGGTGTGCTGGTGACAAACTGGTTGCTCACTTCCTAGCTGTGCTCCACAGAGTCCCTGCAAGCCCTGCACCTACCCCACCCTGTTGCCTGTAGCAAACTTTTCCCCTCTAACCTCTCTAGTGACAGCAAGCCTTGGGAGGGTTTTTTGCATTGCTCATTTTCCTTGGAACAACCTCCCCTATCTGTCTGCTCAAGATATGTCTTTCCTCAATGACTCTTCCTCCAGACTCCCCCAATGAAAGACGATGAGATCAAATGATTATTTTTAGCTTGAATCTGCTCCCTGATCCAATCTGCTAGCTGGCTACACCAACGGTTGCACTTCAAAGCTGAGAAGACAGCAAAGGGACAGAAACGCATTCATAGGCAGGAGGGTGCTTAGGGCAGAGAGCTGCTGAAAGAAACTTCTTGTCTTTGCTCTTCCATTTCATAGCACTAAATCATTTGGAAACCCGTGTTCCTCCTTGTTAGGGACTCTTCTGTTGTGAAATTCCGTGTGTTTCTGGCCTGAGGAAAAGCGTCTTACAACAAATGTGCAATGCTACACAAACACCAAGAGACAGATACGAGGTTCCAGCACTACCTGGAGGTGTAAAGTCTGAGCAGGAAACAGAATAGTAAGTCATTCAGAAATAAAAGCTCCTGTAGTGACAGGGAAGATAACATCAGATAGAAGGAAATACACATTCAATCTGATATGAACAGAAGGGCTTTCAGCAGGCTCTGTCTAGGACGCTGCAGCTCCCTTCCTTCTGGCAGAACAAGCTACCAGCCTTCTGAGTACTGGTACAAGGCATTTTTAGGCAGCAAACCGAGCCGATCAGATGTATTTAGCGTCATGAGAATTCCCTGAGGGCTGAATTTACCTTTGGTGCTATTTTTGCTGAGATGAGATCCATGAGTGAGAAGAACAGCAGAGAAACAAGAAGCTGCAAGGGAAAGAGAGTACCTGTCAGTTGTATCCGCCGCGATGACTCAGAACTCACACTTTCCAATCAGGAAATAACATTTTACCAGGTACGTTCCCAGGATAGACCTGGATGAACTACAAGCATTGCTGCTCCTTCCAGGTGAAGGAAGAGCATCTGAAGAGAGACTGGGGCCTGGCTTGGTTCATTGCTTCTAAGGGTAAAGTTCACACTAAATTCACAGTTTTTCAAAGCAAAGCTCACTGCAGTCAGCAGTTCAGAAAATAAATGGCAAATTCTACCAGATACAGGGAAAGCTAAGTAAGCTGCCATAGATGTAAACCTGGAGGAGAGCTTATCTTGGTCCACGCACGCTAGCAGCAGATGCTTGTGTAGCCTCCCACCTCAGCAAGTGCATTACAATCCTGTCCTGCCACACATTACTGCTTTTCCAGATCCCTAACACTCAATCAAAGGATGCAGTTCTGTGACCCTGGGAATTTAAAGTAACACTTTTATTTGTGCTGCTAATCGAGCTGTAAAGCTCAACCCCCTTTCTTTTCCTGTCACACTCTGAGAAAGGAGAGGGCAGAGCCAGACAGCAAGCTACGTGCATGGCACAGGACTGTGTGCACACACACAATGGCCAGGCCAAGGCAGAGAAAAGAGCAGCAAGAGACCTTTACACTTCACGTGAAAACTTTCCAGAGGCACAGACTGCTGCATGTGGATGAATCAAACAAGGAGTGGCACATGCAGAACAACCGGGCTCCTTGGATTTAACTGCAGTGACTCGTTCCCCAAGGTGGCTGATCCCACGACACTGCCCCTTCTGACTTAGCGAGATTTGCATTTAACACTGCCTGTCACCTGGAGGGATTTGATTTGGCATCTGACCTCACACTAGTCCTGTTTGTGAGGCCAAGTCCCCACCACAGACAGATCTGGGAAACTCCACCAAAACCAGAGCAGCAGCTGAGGGTCTGACCCGAAGGCCGAGCACCAGGCAGCCAGTGTGCTCTGCTGGGATCCATTACACTCAGCCCTCCTGCTGCTCTCATTCTTCTGGTGCCCTCCTCCTATCTTAAGGAAGATTTTTGAGCTGAAAGCTGTCATTATTTCACCTGTACTAAATGCACCTATCACCTCAGCGAGATCAGTTTCTGACGAACAGCTTTTGGCTCTAGACCAGTATAAACAATGGTGGAGTCAATCCCACGGCAAGAAGAGCTGCTACTGCAACTGCTGCCCTGAGGATTAAAACTTAGGAGTAAACAGCAAGGCACGGGTTCTGCATGAACAAGATTTACCTGTGAATTTCTCAATACAGAGACACTCCCCATACGGAGCTCTGGTCCCTGCTATCCCCTCAAGATCAAAACACACCTGGCAGAGCAGCAGCCCAACTTCCTTCTCAAAAGAAAGCTTCAGAGAATTCCTGTGCACAGACAGCCTGAGCCATGGTGAAACAACAGACGTGTTCCTGGAGCATACCTGGGAATCTCCTGGGATTCTGTCCCTTGGATTCCCAGAACACCTGCCCAGAGCCCTTAAGATGCCTGCACTCCTGTTTCACAACCACTTTCTGCATCTCCTTCGCCTTCCAACCAAGATGCCTGAACTAAAATTAATGAGGACAGCTAATTTGTCAGAAGGAGAAGTGATTCCAGTGTGCCATGAACTCAGCTCTCAATCTCTGCTGCACTCTCTCCATCTTCATTTATTTTTTAAAGCAGCAATTTAACAATCCTCCTTAACTTCACAGACAAACCAATATTTGAGTTAAATTTTAAATCCGAAAAAACTTTGCCTCAAGGATAAATATTTAGTAACTGGTAATCTGCAGCTACATTCTATCAACCAGCCGCCAGCAAGACTTCACAACAAGGTTTACAATATCTCAGTTCAAGATATTCTACTTCTAGTTTAAAGTGTAGAGAACAGCAGACATTTAAAATGTGCCCAGTCTTGCCTGCTCTGTTTCAGTCCCCAGCCTCTTCAGTACATTTCTCTCTCTTCCACATGGTGACTGCTGTTGAACGGTGCAGTGGAGGAAGGCAGCAGAAATCCACGGAGGGCCAGAGAGAGGAAAAACCCCTCCTGAAGAAAGGAAGCTAAGAAACAAAACCAGCATGACATAGATTTAGATAAAGAATCATAGCTGTAAATGAGGAGATTTAAGGGCTTTGGCAAAGGGCATGAATTTGTGACTGGGACAAAAAAAATATTTTTCCTCCCCAAGTTTTTCCCCATTGTTGAATGCTACTGGGAGAGTTTGCAGAAAAAAGGGAAGTCTAGCAACAGACAGCAGCCTTCCCAAATCTCTTTTACCACAGGTTGGGCAGGTAGGTAGCTGTATATACTACTATAGAATCATGTGGTTACTGTCTGCAATCATCTGCAAGGAGATTCTTACACTGAATTCCCAACTTTCAGTGGAAAGCTGCAAGACGCTGAACAGACAGCAGATATACCACATGGGAAATGACACAGAGGGTAGGATACAGCAGAGAAGCAGTCAGTAGTTTCAGGAGACCAGATATTAACCAAATCCAGGGTGTAAAACCAAATCCAGGGTGTGAAGGGTGCGGCAGCTTCAGGGAATGACTCAACATGTGCTAAAGGCTATTTCCAGTGTTTGTCTAACAAGGACTCTGCCTTCCCATCTCCTCTAAAAAGATTCTCTTCTCGTTATGGTGAAACACTCTGACCCACATTACACAGAAGGCCAGACTAAATGATTATAATGACCTGTTCTGAGTTTAAACTCTACAAAGGAATCTGTATATAGCTGTCCTACAAGCCTCAGTCTGCACTAGCATTTCACGCTGCCTGCTTCTCAGAGAACAGGCTTCCTGGGTGCTGAGCCAGGCTACCTCGCAGCAGGTTCTCGTCCCTGCAGCTCCACATTCAGGTTCCTCATACACACCCCGTAGCTGAGGACTGGCATTCCCTCAGTCTTTCCAACTCTTCTGCAAGCGGAGCCCCGAAGAGTCTCTTCCACTGAGAGCAAATTATTGGCTCCAACCGTGGCCACCAGAGCTAGGGAGAAAGCCAGAAACCAGCAGCATTAGTGGTGGCATACTTAGAAGCTGCTTGTAATAAGGTGTGCAAGCTACCTCAGCCAGCTACTGAGAAAGGTTTTTTTTTCTCCCCTTAATAGAAAAGCCCAAGATGTACATACACACATAACTAACACGAGAAGTTTCACATCCTGGAAATGCAAACTGAGTTATATATGAAAAAAGATGAACAGATACCACTGCAGAGAAGAGCACAATGGGACATTTGGTTTGACATGCTGTTAGAACATCATTGACCGCTTCTGCTGATTCTTCACAGTCCAAGCTGGCATTCAGCAGGCCCTGGAAGAGGATATAATACAAGATGACTACACACTTACGTCTTTGCTGCTCTGAAGTACCTCCCAAACCCAAATGTAAACTAATCAGAAGTAACTGTAGGGGTCAGCATGGCCCAACAAAAGAAACATGTTCAACAGCTTCTCTTCCCCCCCACACACACACTTTGCTGCATTGTATTAAAATTAGTCTCTACTATTACTTCCTCCTGTTGATTCTTTTCACTTCCCTGGACTACTGCTCATCTTTTTGTAATTTACACCAAAGATTCTCAAAACAGCTGTGAAGGGAGCACATCTCACTGCTAAGAATAGTGTAGATAGCCAGGTATCCTGGTAAAGGAAGGCCTGCTCTGGCTAGCAGGAACAACAGGGCAGAACGAAGAAAGCAGGAGTTACCCTGAAGAAGTGGGCAGTGATGTCGTAGGGAAGCGCATACCCTCTGGAACAGACGTTCTTCTGTGGCCAGATGAGGAGAGAAAAGGTTTAAATGCCTCTTAACTTGTGTCATAAACCCATGTTTAAAGATCTTTAGCTAGAGCATTTGCCAACAAGAAGTTGTTTGGCTAGCCACACATACCAGCTCAGAGTTTACAAAATTAAAAAAGTCTTCACAGTCCAACGTTGTTTTCTTTCCTTTCCGACAAGTCATGATCAGAGTGGATGCAGGGAGCCCTACCAGAATCCTTAGGCAGGAGAGAAAAACAAAATCAAAGTTGCCATCAAGAAGAGAATCTGGCTCCACACTCTCAGGACACAAGACTTTGATATTCAGGAGAGTTTGTGAGTATGTCGTCATGAGAGCTCAAGCGTGTTGACAGGAACTGTACCAGGAATTTTTCCTGTTGTCCAGAAAGGAACCTGCATTTCAATGAGATATACCAACAGCTTTCAAAGATATTATCAATGGATCAAGAATGGAAACGCGCTCTTAAGTTACAGCAGCAAGTAATTTAATGATGGCTAATGCAAGTGACGGCATTAACGGTGCTGCTGGCTGTAAACAGAGTCCAGGAAGACATGTGGTCTTTGAAATCCAGTCTGCTGACAGGGGCAGCTCTTAGCCCACAGTGGCACACAAACCCATTTAAACTACGTGGGTGCTACGCAATAAACATCCCTTGCACAGCTGCTACCAGGACTCGGTGTCATTTTCACTTGCAGTGGGATGTGCGGGGAGGCTACCTGACTGCACAAGCACACAATATGATTCCTCTGAACAGCAGATCTGGTCAAGGTATTCCCAGCCACTCACATCAGCATTTACCTTCTGTGCAACAGCAGCTCCTGCTGCCTCCACAACTGCTCACCCAAAGCAGAGTCGTGCTTTTTGTCTTTCAATCTTTCCTGAAGAATCTTAAACAGGAAGTGGCTCTTGGCATCCAAACAGCCAGAAAGCAACCTTTGCCTACAGCCCAGCTCAAGTACCAGCTCCTAAATAAGGTAGGGCAGGAAAAAATAGTGTTTGTCAGGGCTACATATTAGTTTGCACTCAAACCCCCTATGATTCTCCAAAGGGATTCAAAGACAACAATATCCGTATTTCCACACCGCTGCCCACATCTGAGAATTGAGTATCAGCCTTACTTACACTGACATTTTAGAAAAAAAATCTTTGCCTGAACAAATTCAAGGACTGAACGGACAGATACGCATTAAAATCTGAAATCACCTGCAACTTGCAACGAATATCAGGATTCACTGACATCTTCAACTGGCCATAGCTACCCAGGTCCAACCTGAAACAAATAGACATACCAGGTAACTCTCCCTTTTGGGTCAGAAAGGGAACATAATTCAAAGAAAAAAAATAATCAAATGGCTTCACATGAGCACAAAGGTCACACATCAACATTCCTTAAATAAGCTGTAGATGTAACTCTCCTTTAGCCCTTCCCCTCCTTATTTTCCAGCTTCAGCCACTTCCTCAATGGCATTGATGTTTGTCTGGCCAAACAAATTTGAATACAAATTCGACGTAAAGCCAGACAAGGTAGGAACTATCTGTGACTTCAGCCCTAACCTCTGTCTCCCAAAGCAAGACACAAAGACCAGTGAATCATGCAGAGAAACCTCCCAGCTTTCACATGCAGCCAGACCTGTGAGAAGGGAATCACTTCTACTCAGGAGAACATAGTGCCATGTAAGACAAGTTCACGGCTCCTAGCTTGCAAGGGCATTCGCAGAATTATTGCTTCTGCAGACATACAAGTCACGAAGAGAATACCTCTGCGAGAAATCCAGAATGGTGTTGATAATAATGCCGCACGCCTTTTCCAGGTCTCCATCACAGCCACCAGAAGCAGAAGGTGACGGAAGATACCACTGATAGATAGCCCAGTAATGGAAATCCTGTCTTCAATATTGAAAGAGAAAATAAGGAACCATTAAATTGCTGTGATAGATTTCCTTTACCTTAATATAAAAGTAAGTTCAAGCACCAAGTTGCGTGGAGTGACAGACACAAGCATGCAAGGGCCAATACAAGTAAAGCCATCCACCAGACACCACATGTCCAGATGTCAGCTCTCTTGCTTCTGGAAACGGGGAGTTTTTATGAAAAGTCACGTGGAAGGACTGCATACACAGGCCAGAGGTCATCTTGGTGAACTTCCTCAAGGTAAAACACACAGCTCACTCCAGCATTGCTTGAACTTTGCAATTCATTGCTTTAGCCTGTAGTGGACAACAGGCATTTGTGTCCCACTGCAGCTTTCTTATTTACTTTTGTTGTTAACCTCCTGGTCTTCAAAGCTTTTTCCTAATCTGAGTGGGAAAGGCTCTTGAAGTAGTCCCACTATAATCTGGGATTAAAACGTCTCTGCACTTACCTTTCTGAAGCAGAAAGAATATCCTTTTCAGGGTGCACTTCTAGTTCCCAGTAAAGCCACTCTCTGAAAGATAACTGAGGGAAAAAAAAAAAAAACTATTTAGATAAGAGAGCAGATCAGCAAGGCAAGTAATTTGTGCAGAACAGCCGTCTTCTTTCCAAAATAAAATAAAACCCACTGTCACCCACATCCAGACACAGCCCAGTGCAGATAGAGATATTAAAGCGGAGGCATCAAGCCAAGGAAGTTACAGTACCATTTCCCTTACAAGAAATCTAAACCCACAACCTAGAAATCTAGAAAAACCAAAATCAGGAATCTAGAAATTTACTGAAAGCAAGTCTATTGAGCATCTCGTTCACAAACACACCCCTTTGGCATTCCCAAAAAATGCCATGTTCTTAAAGTGTAAATACTAGAATGAACACAGGTTATTAGAAACATACTCTAAAACGAACAAAGCAGCACAGGCAGGCTGGTAAGTATCAGAGAAAGGTTAGAGTGCAAAGGTATTTTAGTCTCGTACTTTAAACTAGCAAAGTGCATGGAATCATTTTAATAACATGACAAACTCCTCTGCACAAAGACACTCTCGTTTTTATATGAACTGGGTTAAAAAAAGCAATGCTGTCAAATCAGATATAATGCAATGATGGTATAAAGAGAATATCTGATATGCTAACCTGCTTCATAGCAAGGCAGAGCCAAACAATCCAAGATACACAAGTGGGTCAGGAGAACACTGACATTTAGACAAAGCATCAAAAAAGCTACAAAGTATTTTCAGTGACTTGAGTCATCATCACTTTGTAGACTGCACACAGTAGGAAGCTGAGGTGAGGGACAGGCCTTTTCTCTACAGTTCCTGGTAATTTTCTTGTTGATATACTGTATCATGCCAAGGTTTCAAGTTTTGCCATAAACAGGACAGAGAAGCTTCACCTCACGTTATCTATTTCTGCCTTTTCATCCTCACCATCAAAATCTACAGATAACACTGAGAACATGAAGTTGCACACATCACGTCTCCCCACTGCCATACCAACTTTTCAGGTATCAGATTTTTTACACAAAGCTTGTATCAGCAAAAAGGAAATTGTAAAGGGCAGATCTGAAAAATGAGAATCGCACCATGAACTTAAGGCATGGGAAATATTTTTACCTGGAATGCTTTTTCCTTCAAGAGCTCTTGAAACCGTGCTTGCTTCCATAAACAGAGGCTGGCTCTTCTGTAGTTTAGAGAGGGGCACGACAGGGAACTCCAGTTTAGGTCAGCTTTACCTTCCTCGCATGTGACTCCTCGAGCTTCCAAACTCAGCCGTGGTACAATGTACTGCAACTGAAATAAAGACAACTGAAATAATTGCTCTCTTCCACAAAAAACAACAACAACAAACAACACTGCAATTTCTGTTTGTGTGAAACTGCCAAACAAACAAATACACCAAATGGTAAGGTAGTAGGATGCATTTTTATGTAGCTTTCTTTGTACAAGTTATAGTTCCACAAGAGTCTGCAGTGGGAAGTTGAACTGAGACTGATTTTTCTCATGAGCAATAGCAAAACATTTATTCCTTTTACCTTTTTAACAAGGCTAGGAGGAACCAAGGCACATAAATCATCACAAGAAAAGGACGGAAACTTGCACATCAGATAAGATACTGCTGCCGTGCAAAACCTGATCAGGAA
Organism: Stictonetta naevosa; assembly: GCA_011074415.1. NCBI lineage: Eukaryota > Metazoa > Chordata > Aves > Anseriformes > Anatidae > Stictonetta > Stictonetta naevosa. The sequence goes on from CM021707.1 coordinate 19,936,337, forward strand.
AGAAAGAGAGTTCAGTCATCTGGCTGGTTCAGTCATCTCTCTTCCCATTCACAAAAGTTCAAAGTCAAAGCAAAGTCTAAGTTTTAAAAATAATTTTAACCACCATGTTCAAAACCCATTTGCTTTTGGGGTCATTTCTATTTATGTGCTCCCAAAACCAAGTACATTAATGGCATGAATCACCAGCGACTAAACCAGACCTTTGAGAGCACGCAGTCAGTCCTTTCTCCTGCAAGCAACAGTCATCGGGATGCTATTTCACGTGGCTTCATCAACAGCCTAGTTCTCTGTGTAGTGCCTCTGTGCGAACATGCTCTGGGAATCCTCCACAAGAACATGGGAGCTTTCCCAGCACCCCTCCTGTACCAAACCTAAGCCATTGCCCAGGAAAGCAAGCACCTGGGGAATGTATGACCTCACCTCATGCAGAAGGAGAACGACTCTTTCGTCCTGCACACCAGCAAGCAGCTCCAGTACTCAGAAATGGAAAGGGCCTTTTCAGCAACAGGCTGAGAAATCCACAAATCAGCTTCCACTTCAGGAATTAAAGATCTGGATTCACTTAAATGGATCACAAAAGCAGCGAGTCCTAAAATATGAGCATCGTTCAGGGAAGGACCCTGCAAGACAAACAGAAGAATTGGAGAAGTAGATGAATCTCACTTCTAACAAAAGAGCCATTTGCAGAAAAATCTCAGAATTAATCAAGTAGCAGAACACTGCATCTGCCCATCAAGCAATTCAGTGCAATGATACCAATTCAGCAGATGAGAGGCACCAGGTAAATTAAGCATGTTCTTCCTTCCTTTTGTCAACCTGCAGCTAAATTTGTACATTTTCCTAACAGAGTAACTTGGAGCAACTAGCTGTAATTTCAGCCCAGCAGAATGTGAAACTCTCAAGACTTTTTAGCTTCCATGACAGCTAATCTAGTCTATCAGACTTCTAATTTCTCACTTTCAGTATCACCAAGTAAAGGAAAATAAAATCAACAGTTATTTAAAAGAAAGCCACGCACTGCTGCAACCCAGACTTAGGATCTTACTTTTATTTTTAAAAGGGCTTTCTAGTTAAATATTTGATATGGAAGTTTGGGAATTAAGCATCCCACTATTTTTCTTTTGGATCCATTCATAGCCTGGCTTATTTCAGCTTCCGTTAAAATACATCTCAATGAGTTAACCTACTCCAGCAGCACTTCTGCAGGAAAGCATTTAGCTCACGTTCCTAAGATCAAGTCCAGACTATTTTTCTGAAATGAGAAATTTTGGAGGCCTGAAAGCTAGTTAAGTCGCTCTACAACACAGTCCAGACAGGTACAAGCCTCACAGCCCAGGAAATGGAGCCAGGCTAGCCTTCAGCACATTGTAACCATAGGATTCTTGCTTGGAAAACTGACCTGATGATAAATAAGCTGACAGAGCCTGCCCAGAAGCGCAGGTATGAGCCTCCTGTGTCCACACATCATCTTCACAAACAAGGAGAGACATGGGCCCTGCCTGTAGAAAGGTAAAAACCACATGTTCATTTTACTGTTTTTCTTTTTATCACCAATACAGTAAGAGGTTTTTTCTTCTTTTTTTTTTCCCTAATGGTTAGACACAATGAGTCTGAGCCATATTTGTCCATAAATACAAGATAATTATAATTCCATTTATAGGCTCAAAGAAAGTACCATTTTTAGAGCATCCGAACTGAGGACCTCTATAAAAGGCACAAACTCCACCAGTGCCCTGCATCAAATAAATGACAATATATAGTCAAAGAAGAGTTCTGAAATTACATCAAGGAGAGGAGGAAACTGCGCCTGGGGCAAAGACAGCTTTTTCAGCCAGAGAGCACAATGTGAGCAGAGGCAGAGCAATAAAGGGGAACATAAAACAAAGCAAGTGTAGAAAAGAAGCAATATGACAAGGTCCCTGTTAAAAAACAGAGGAAGGGAAGCATTCCCACTTAGCTGACAAAAAATAAACCACCTTCAGAGGATATTGGATGGGGGGTTGGGTTTAGAAATAATTCCCTGGAATGCTCTTGTTCATCATTGTTCCTTTTCATGTGGGTTTTCAAAGCAGATTCACCTACACTCCTGTGTCACCAGGGCAAACCAGAGAAGAGAGGTGAAGACGCACTGGTTGCCGAAGCGTGCTGCACTCCAAAGAGGCAGCTACCCAGCTCAACACCGTCAGCAGCTGGGATCACAGGCAGTTTGTCCACATTGGTGTTTTCCAACAAAGCAATTTCCACTGACATGCTGACTGTTAACATTGACAGACTTCTGTCACATCATGAAGGAAACTGCATCAATAGAGTCCTTCCAAAGAAGGGTCACAGTGAAGGATGAGTGCTACCTTTCCCTCCTCGTATAGCTCAAACAGAATCAAACCAAGTCACTTGCAGGGGGAAGAGAAGGAAGGTGGAGAGAAGGTGTATTAGGCTGCTCTTCCTGTGCCCATAGCACTTATGTCTCACTCATTTCGTATTAGATTTGGCATCAGGGATGAAGAGTGAGGTGCCTGGATCTACAAAATCACTGCATGTGCCAAAAAGACACCCCCATGCACCCTGTCAGGAGACAAGCATTCTCCTTCTGATCTTTAGTGTCAGCCAGCAAGTAATTACCTCGCAAAAGGAAAAAAAAATTGCTTCACTCCCCATCCCGCACCACTGAGCTGAAAGTACCAACCTAAGCACGTAGTATTTGCAGCAAGTTTTTAATGCACTGTCACAGAGAAAAAAGCAGAGCCAAGTGCCACCTTTTTCTGATGAAATCAGTAACAGAAGAGGAGAAGTATGTTTTATTTACACTTATACATCAAAGCGCATTAGTTCTTAGATTACACAAACTCAGAATGAAGCAGCCTGCTACTCCCAGTCTGGCACAGTAGGTATGAACAACCAGAAGTCCCTCCCGGCCCCTAGACAAATGTTGGAATTGCAGTGTATTAACTAGTTTTCATTTCCCTATTTCCCTGCTCTTTTACTTGCATCTTACCTGTCAGGAGGGTTAAAGTAGGAAGCAGCAATTAGGTTTTGGCAGAAAGATGTCAGCAGAAGATCAACAACCTGGAACAAGAGACACTGCTATTTCCTCCTTGTTGGGCTGGATATCTAGATCTAGTTTTGTGCTCTGTATACTTTATGTTTTCCAACATTAAAACAAAGGAGACAGATCTGTAATAGTATTTCACCACCGTAAGTTTTAAAGATCCACTGGTACTAACTAATAAGAGATGGAAAGTTAAGCCCATAACAGCCCAGGAATAATCTCATCATACAACAAATAGCTAGGCAAGTCTGGCAAGGAAAGCCTAGCTCATCACAGGATTGCTCTAGTAGAACCTATCTCTAGATCTCTCCACCAGACATCCGATAACTTCAAGGAGGTTACAATACAGTCTGTGGAGGGCACTATAAAGCAGACAAAAGGAGAAGTGCATTTGCTGGTAGCCACAGATAAAGCAACCTTTCTCATGTTCAATCCAGATGCCTTTTTACCTACCCAGCCCTACCTATTTCTCATCCCAAGACAGATGGCACTCACACTCTGATGGCAGGGTTCCAGCTTGGGGTCAAAAACATTAACTTGGATTCGAGAATTCAAAGTAGCAGTGCCATTCTCATCACCGCTGTGACCCAAGGCACTTGAAAGTCTGTCAGAAATCAAGGCAATCTGTGCTGGCACATCTGCAAGAAAGCAACAGGAGAAGATGAGAGTCAGACAAGAGTCATGGAAGATTCACAATTCCACGTAACAGGAAGAAGAATAAGTGAAATATATACTCTAATTGATCAGAAACCAAATTATGCAATGAAAACCTTTAATGAGCAAAAACTGTCAGCTGGAACATAGTGATCACCACTCTCATTTTAGTAGACATTATTTTTTCCTTGCAGTACTATTATGAACACACATCAAGAACCATTTTTCACACCAAAAAGGAAAAGCCTTCAAAAGGCAGGGGTTCAGGTCACCAGGCAAGTCCCAGGAACAAAGCTGCATGGCAAAGATGCATGTGGTAGCAAGCAATCATCACAAAGCTGCAGAGCTGAAGTTCCCAACTCAAGCACAGGAATTATGTTAGACTTGAAAAAATATATGTATTCATAGCTGGAAGGATACAGATCTGAAAAGGCTGCAGTCTTCAGGTACCAGTGGCAAGTAACTACTGCTGTAGCTTGGGCTACCATTAGCCACATTTTATTAATGTAGCTTTCGTAGCAGCCAGTTATGGGTAATTATAACTTGCCTTCCTCCATACCTTCATGTTTAGCCTGGTCCACAATCAGCATCCTTAGTTCGGCCAGTTCGGCCTTCAGCTGCTCAACAGGCTCTTTGGAATGGCTGGTCTCCACTTTTGATTCATCTAGACATATAAGAGAGCAATGCAACATGTTATTCTTACCTCTGTGCATTACATCCGTTTATGAAATGTATTCAACAGTCTTTGCAGCCACTTGCTGCAAAAGCAGTATTTATATACTTTTCTATAAGCTGTCACAGACCCCCCCAAACCATCAGCCCTTCACACAGGCAGCTTTGTTTTTACATTCCAAATGTGCTACTTGATTAATCATTTATCAGTTTATGCCTTGTTTCAAAACGGAATTCAGTTTTTAGAGACAAATACAAAAAAAAAAGTCTCCTCCTGAGTTTCCTTCCTATTTGCTTCAGCTCTCTGCCCCACACAGAAACATTTGTTGTCTTCCAAAGACTGGAAGCAGAATCTGAAAATACCGAAACACTGCAATGTAAATACACTGTCATCAGCTTCTCCTCAAGCCCGACACCATCTTCAGATGTTACATGTTGCTTTATTTTGTTTGAAAGAAGAAATGAAAGGAAATTCCTTTTACCACTAGAAAAGGAGTGCCACCACCAAGAAGCCACAGCACAGCCCCAGAAACCACCCAGTGCAGTTTGTCAGACAGGAACTGCATCTCATACATGGGCCAGAAATAGCTCAACCATGAACAAGAGAAGTAAATAACAAGGTTAAAATGTATAATTGTTATAAACGCATCGTAAAGCAACAATGAATGCTGAGTCACTTTTATGTGCGAGAATGAGCGCTAACGAACAGGGCAGGTTTAGAGCTGACCAGAACTCAATCCTGCCCTAAATCCCGTGTCTGTGCCAAAGCCCCGGGATGGATCAGGATGCAGGGGACAGCAGGGGACATGGAAGAGGCTGGTCAGGATGCAGGGGACACGGATCAGGCTGTGCCACTAGAGGTCACTGGCAATTCAGAGACTCCTGCAGAGCTCTGGCCGCCCAGCAGGATCCTGCTGATCCCATGAAGGGATTCGTCACTTCTGCCGGTTGCCAGGACAACCTCTGCAGCCTGGCTGCTGAGTTCCACACTTCTGTCACGGCTCTTCTGAACCACAGCATCCTCAGAAAGCTTCAAACGTCCGGAGAGCCCTGAGTAGGAGTCCATTACAGACACATCCCTGTACAGGGGGTGTATTTACTGCCATGATGCTGTGGGAGTAGCCCGTTCACCAGCCTGACTTTTCATTTTGTACAAACCTGCGCTGAGGACATTGACTGTTTTAAGCTGCAAGGGTTTGAATAAAACCACTTGCTGAAAGGGATAGGATTGTTCATTAAATAACTACTTCACACTTGTTGTGCTGCAGGGATGGAATCTGAAATTGGTGGGGGCCCTCCCGCCCACAGACATGTAAACTACGAACCACGATCCCTTTGTTGCTGGCTTCATTCCTAGCCCCTCCTGTTTCCCCAGCTCTCAGCCACGCACAGTAATCTGTTCTTAAAAAGGCACAAGCGTGAATTCAGACAGCTCCAGTGCCATTACACGAGGGATGGACGCAGCAGGTTTGCACCCCAGGCACTCACTGCAAGTGCTGATTCATGCCGATGTACTGGAGCTAGATCTAAATCAGCTAGCTCAGGCCTCATCTGCAGCCTCAGCACTGCACAGCTCCACATGGACTGCAGAAATCCCACTCAGGCAGGAAAGGCAGAGAAAATAATTACGGCAGTAACTATTTAATACCTCAAGAAGACATAAAGAACATACACATACATATACATATCATTTCCATACAGATTAAAAACCTAATCAGCTGTAACTTTTTGAGAGTTTTTCAATTTATGAGAGCATCAATGGAAACATTAACATTTCTTCAAACTCATCTGTAAGTAAAATTGTTTTACCTTGTAACATTTTCTCCTTCATAGCACAACAGGCTTGTATATACGTCGAGTACAAGTTTGAGGGTATTTTATCAGCTCTATAATAAAAAAGAGACACTTAGTATACCATATAAGCATATTCAAACATCGTCTTTATTAAATGTAAGTATAAAGAACAGCTATGCTATGAGAAGTAATTAGAGGCTCCAAAGCATACAGAACATCTGAATTATTATTATTATTATTTTTAAAAATCATCACTTGGCATGAGGACCAGAAATGTATATCCAAGGCTTTCATAGCAAGCGTTAAAGAAGTGTAACACACTACGCATGGTATACACATGCATTAATACCTGTTTCATATATAATATATCTAAGTCACGTAACTTATCCTATGTGATCATGAGTATTTACACATCTAAAATGCCAGTGTGAAAGAGATCAAAGTTTGACCTCCAACACTTGCTGGGAAGGCAGAATAATTTAGCAGTTTCTCTTAAAACTTTTAAATATTTTTTAAAAGATTTTTTTTGTCAGACTGGAATTACAGGGCAGGATTGGATGTCTCATTTGTAAAAGGCAGCGTTGAGCATTTTTCTCCATGATAGGTTACAGAGGAATTACTGGATGCAAACTAAAGATGTTTCTGCAAGGCAGAAAAGCGCTTTTAAACACGCATACAGGGCAAGCCAGAGTTCTGAGAGGGGCTGCAAGCTCCTGAAACATTACCCTGTTGTCCCTTTAGAACAGCTCAAGAAGCATTATCAGACATGTAATTTCCATCTTCCCTATTTCCCATATCCTCACCCATAGAGGGGGGAGCTTTACAGAGTGGGGCTCAACTTGCTGTTGAAATTTTGTATTCAGCAGCATCCTCCAAAATTTGCATGAAAATTTATCTAGCCTGCAGTCAGAGGGCTACACGGGACTCCTTCCAGGTAACAGTTTTATCCACGGATATTGGACTAATTACAGAACTGAAGACATTCACCCATACAGATAAGCTACTCCATCCACAACCTGCAAGCCACAAACGAGTCTGGCCACAAAGCCCTGCCAAAAGGGTTAGCCAACAAGCAGCATTCCGTAAACAAGGTGTCAAAGCTTCCGGTAATCTAATGGAAAGTCCAACCTTCTGACGACAAAGTCCACAAAACAACACTGGGGAGCCTCAATACCTTTTTAAAGAGTCTATAAAAGCCATGCACACATCTGGGGTCTTAGGGAGCTGCAAGAGAAAAGCAGGCAGGTTAGATGCAAATCACCTCTCTACAAACACACTTCTAGGTGGAAAGGTCAAAAAAAAAAAAGTACTAACCACACGTGGCCTGAGCAAAGCGGGAAGGAACCAGGAAATGTAATATGGTCGCCTGAAAATACTGAGAAAGAAAATAAAAGCAAAATATTAACACTGCCAAAGCTGTAACGTGCCATTCATTACCTCAAAAATTAATCTGGTTCCTGCAAATAAAAAATATTCATGGTGGCATGAATAACCACAATCAAATCAAGTTCAGATTAGCTAGTAATTATTCATTTATTTATTTAATTATAATATTATAGTAATTGTGGACTTCTCTTGCAGGTGTGCATAAGCCTATTTATTCTCTGCAGAAATAGCCTCAATTTGGATGACTACGGAGGAAGTGAGTAACGTGGGAAGAATTTCCTAAATCCTCCTTTGCCGACTTCCTCAATTTTTCTTGTTTTGTTATTTTGATTTGGACTTGGCTTTTTTTTCCCATTATTATTAAAGTTAAAAGCAAGAAGAATTGAGAAGCACACAGTACCTGGCTTCTATCACAGATGTTGGGATCTTCCTTGTATTTTCGAATATCTGAAGGGCTTTTTCAACGTCACGAAGCGCCTGGCCCTGGGGCTGGCTCACAAGCAACAATGAGAGAAAGATATTGTGAGAAATCAAGCATGACAGCGATCTTCCCTGCTTGTTCATTCAGGGTTAGTAATAGCTGTCTGTGCTGTGAAGTGACTGAACAAATGCAATTGAATAACAAGAACTACCTGATAAGCAGAGTAAAACTGCAGGATAGAGAAACCCAGACCTGAAGCATCAGCCTGCCTTGGGAAGGCTGTTATGTATAACAGCTCTTCTGGGTCAGCCCAAAGGTCCATGTAGTTCTGTACCCAACTCCTACACTGATTGCAGCAGATATTCCTGTTTAACATCATCGTTTATTCAGTAGTCCCTCATGGGGACAGTATCTTTTCTGTTCTGAATTTGTTTTATTGTTATTCTGTATTGCTTCATACACTTGGAATTAAGGCTCATAATCTTCCCTTCCAGCCCGTGCTACTGGAACTACACTCCAGGCAGAAGGAATGCTGCCACAGGTTTCTCGTGTTTGAGCCGTGAGACATCTTAAGACTGCAGCAACCTGTGCCAATTTCTTACCTACCAAACAAACAAGTCAGTCTATCAGCAGAGCTAATGCAGAGCCATTTCCTGAAAACCCATCTTCTGCCTCTCCCCATCTCAATAACTTAATTTCCCCCCACTATACAACACCATTAGACTGTCCTTTGTCCCTTAAATCCCCACCAACAGAATCGTCCATTATTTTCTACATCCCACAGCACAGAATGGGCAAGAGGGAGCTGGCATTTTACTGGCTTCAAACAACACATTGCTACCTGGGTGGCTAACATAGGCGCAGCTTGGCCAGTAGCTGGCTGGCTAATCATTGAGCTCCTCTGCAGCCTGTCTCCAGAAATACTCATTAGGGTATGTTTGTCCTCTGTGCAGGTCTAATTTTGATGAAATCTGGGGAAAGTTTCCATATTTATGACCTCCTGTCCAACTTTAAGACAGGAAGTAGATTTGGCAGCGTGCTCAAGCTTGGTAGGAATGGCAGACAGGGCTAACCTAAGCCTCCACAGGAAAAAGAGCAAAATTGATGAGAAAACTGTTGGATGGATAACCAGTACCTGCATGGCTTCATCCGTGGAAGACAAGTCTTCATAGAGCCCCATATCTTCTATAGCAACCTGTGTGGTGTTACATGAAGATGGACATTGTCACAACACAGTTAATATTTTGACAGATCCACCAAGATGTCTTTTCTAAGGGAGAATTTTTACTAACCTTGAGATCAGCCAGTCTGGTTTTAGCCAGAGTGATATACTCCAAGAGAATAGATCGATGTTTTGATGGCACAAAAGGCGGGTACATTATATGGACCTGAAATGTAAAATTCAAAACACGATTTGCCACTTTTACAGGAGACAACTGTAAAATTCTGGTTTGCTTCTATACTCAATTACCTCATATACTCCCCCAAGACGACATTATTGTTCGTTTTATGAAAAACCAGTTTCATGGCAACTGACATGCTAACTTTCCCCAACAACAACAAACAGACTAAATCACTGACATGCTTAAATATAACCCCATGGAAGGAATTCTCCTTTTTGTCAAGAAAATAAAATAATCTTGTTCTTGTTTATTTCAGGGAGAAAAGGTTTTGAACAGTGTGCCAGAAGTAATGCAATTACTGTAACAACACTAATAATATGCTCAAAGGCACATGGCACAAATGTGTTTATTTTGGAGCAGTCTAAAAAACCAGCAGCTTCCCACCTTCAAGTACGGGGCTACTTCAAAGGGCACTAGCTCTGACAAGAACTCAAAGAGGAAGACCAGAGCTTTCTTACTGCTCCCGTGGTGACCACCAGCACTCCCAAAGGAAGCCTGAAACAGAAAATATTACAGCTCAGCCTCTCAGTGTGGAGAGAATCAGCATCCCAGCACTGCACTAAACTCAGAGCAGAAATCCCAGGCATCTCTTGCAGACATCTGCTTTGCATCACAAGTGTCCTCCTGGAGAAAAGTCTCCAGAGAAAGTTTATAGGAGTCTCCACAGGGTTTCTTTGAGTTTCTTTTTCCAGTTTCCAGAAAGCCTGCCATGTCACATTCAAAATTCCTTCTGATGTGTTACCATGGGAACAGTCACAGGGGAGTTAAACAAGGCAAAACCAAAAAGCACCAAAGGACTGAGGTTCATCAGGGCACCACAGTTCTGGAAGTTTATCTGGGCACTCTAAGAAAAATAAGCCAGTCAGACACTATACAAAATAGAACTAGTTACCTTTGATACATCCTAAACACTTTATCAGCAAAGGCTGAGCTTAGATTTGCAAACTCATACAAAGGAATTTACAGGTTTAAATTATGCAGAGATTTGCATACCTTAAATACCTACATGTTTATAACTAAAAGCTAATTAGCAATTATCTATAAGGTCAAACACATCAATTACAGCTGCATGCAAACATCCAGGAAATAGGAATGCTTCATGTGCAATAACCCACAACTTATGCAATCACAACACTGCTGGTTATCAAGATACTGAAAGACATCCAAGAATATGATTAGAATAGGAATTACGTGTCTGCGTTCCTGACAAATAACTAAAGGAGGCAAGATGGACTTGGAAGATGAAAGAAGGGAAGACCAGAAAAAGCCAAATAAATATATTCTTTGCAGACACAAAGGCAGTAATAAATACTATTCCTAATACCAATATAATCACTTATTCCTTTGTGTTGTTTTCCTTGTTTTGTTGTTAGATTCCTGGTTATCTTGTCTGAAACTAGTTGATTTTTTCTGTGCAGCAAAATCTTCCTTAAGTGCAGGTTTCTCACATACTTAAAACAAAGATTACCACTCAGGCCTCGTTTAGTCTTACCTTAAACCATTCAGAGTACGGCATGAACACAGCAGGGCCTTCGATGGCAGCCTGACGAGCTATCAGGAACGCAGTGATCATATTTTCCATATCATAATTCTCAAAAGCCTTTATCAGGAGATGGCTCAGTAGATCTAGAAACATAAAACAATAACCTCAAACTTTGCTCTTGACCATTGTGCTACAACTTTATAGTAAATGAAGACAAATATCTGATAACACATCTGTCCCACAGGGACATGCACTTCAGCTTAAAGAACCTTTGGGCTTCACTTATATTTTTCATGTGCTTTCAGTGGTCAAATACTTTAGGACTTCCACTTGCAAGAATCACAGGGAGTCCAGCAATGACACAATCAGTAGGAAACCCTATCAAACAAGGTCTGCTAGCAAAGGTGAGATAGAAGAACTTAGCTTCAGTAATCACTACTCCAAATGTGTTAACTTGCAGGCTTGCCAATACCTACACACCTTTGAACAACTGCTCAGCCTCAGCCTGACAGACCACCAGCGTGGAAACACAGGACAGGACATGCTGCCAATTCACTTCGTGTGTTTCCAGGACTTGCTGTAGCTGGCAGATCGACTCCTTTGCGCTGAATGCCACAAACAGCTGGAAGAGAGCGACAGCAATTCACTTTAGCTATGGCATACAGCCACCTGTAAGGGTGAAATACACTGCCAAGATTAACACGCAGATGCCTTTTGCATAACTTTTGAAAAAGCTATCTCATGTGCACCTTCTGCATCAGCTTGCCAGGCCAGACATTATTGTGGCTTGGAATCAGCACTGGCTAAAATACACAGGAACACTCCAACTCTTTCAGAAGCAATGTCATATTCTGTAACAGTGAAAATTCACATCTTCAGATATCTTTGTTCTCATTAGGAGCTTTGCACAAAAACGTCCCCTTAGTGCTTCAGGCATTGTCCTGCCTGCAGCTCCTGGCAGCTAGTTCAGATTCTGCGACTGTAATGCATTATATTTAAGTAATTCCATTTCAGATATTTCAGCGAATACAAGACCAACATAATTATGTGCTCTTTGTAAAACCAAGAAGACATACTTTGCGATACAGGGTAGTGAGCAGCGAACAAGTCCTTGAAAAGCTCCACTCTCTCTGCATATGGATGGCATCAGACACTACACCCAGAAAAAATAAAATAGTTACCTCTTCAGCAATAGATTTTAAAATACACCTAAAACAAAGATCTTCACCACACAAGATTTCCCTTTAGCTTTCACAGCCACATACATTAAAAGCTGCCTGCTGAAATCTTTTCTCTCCTATTCATCGTTGGAACACAGACTGTGTGAACACGACTGTGCCATTTCACCACAGCACTGTCATCTCAAAGCTGTTCTCAAGATCACACATGCATTGGCCAACACAATGCAGAGAAAAACAGCAAGGAATCATCTTATCCCTCAATGATCTCTTTCAGCGGGAAGCCAGCAACAATGACATTGCTCTCCCACACTACAGGTAAGCGGCTCTAGATCAAAGCTCAGTGTGATAACATTTCACCAGAGATTTTGCAGACCAGATGTATTTCTTCCTAAAAACATCAAGCTTCACAATTAATAATCATGGATTAGAAGCCTTCTTGAATTTATGTCTGATCTGCCAAAACAAAATGAACAGACACCCAACCAGCAGAGGAAGGCCATGTTTTGCACTTAAAGAAAAACATACAGGGCCACACTATTTTAGCCCCAGGCTTTCTCTGCAGTACCAGCTCTCCCACCCAGCTCCTCCTTTGGCTAAAACTACTCCCAGAAGCCACAGTTCTTCCCTGTCTGCTCCATAAAGGCTGCTAGTAGATGTTATCCAAATATCTGCTCATAAGCCATTGGCTAAAGCTCTAACTGAACCCCTGATTTTCCACCTAAGGGTTTCTCTTGAACTACAGCCCTCTAAAACCCAGACAAACTTCCCATCTTTTCTGGCAACATGCAGGTAGGGAAAGAACCAGGGAGTCAGGCAGTTGCACTGTGCTTGGTTTGCAGGCTGGACTCCCTTCAGTGAGGTCTGGGTGGGGATGGAGCTCCAAACCCACCACAATAACAAACCCTCGAGGCACTTACTGCTCCCCGTGTACTCCTACCTTTCAACAATGGGCTGTAGGTAAGAACCTCAGTCAGGGTGTGTCTAAAAAACTGCTGCAAGGAATCCGGATGAACTGCACTTCTGTAAGTTGACACATTGAACACATTCAGCCTATAAATGACAAGGAAATATTCAGAAACAATGTGCAGGAAATACAACCAACCAGGTGCTGATTAGGGTGAATGACTCATTTTTCTTCTACACCTACCCTCATCAAAATGCCAGCGATGTATACATTTTTATATGTATTTTTAAAAAATCTGTCAGTTACTCAACATTATTAAGCTACCAGATTTACAAACTTGAGTCAAACTTATACCCCTGCACAGGTCAGGACTGAAGGCTGACAAGTACTAAGTAGTCAGACAAAATGGGTCTGGAAACGGAAATTTGAGGAGATGAAGGCACCTCCCAGGTGTTCCAGCTAAGAAGCAGAGTGAGCAAACTTGAGACAGGAAATGCACTGCATGCTGAGGTGCTCCAAGACTGATTCTAAGACCATCAGAACGCCCTTTCCTATCTCACACTTATCTTTTTACATGCAATTTCACTTGTGAATATTTTATTAGAGAACATAAAACACAAACAGGGCTGGGGGGAGGGAATAGACATTCACCCAATTTCACTAACAAGCGTAACAGTGGATAAAAATACTCCTCCTGACAGTATTCAGAGGAACTGTGTTTCTTACCAGAACCTCATAGCTCGCAACGCAGAGACATCCTCCTGCTTCTCTTTACCAACAGCATCAAGCACCCCTGGTACCCCAAAGTAAAGACAGAAAGATGCAATGAGAGAAATGGAAGGAGCCGTGACCCCAAACCGATAAGAAGGTGACCCTGTTAGGGAAGTGTGCCATTCAGCAGCGTTAAATTCTTACAAAAACTACTCAGAAGTAACACAGACTCAGAAACTATTAACATCAACCTTGAACCACTTTAAAAGCACTCCCAAAAATGTGCTAATAATTAAGCCATCCAAAAACGCATATAAAGTAGTATTTAATTTCCAAATCTAATCCTAGCTGTGCAGTGCATCTAAGAGTGCAAACGCTGCAAGGCTGCACTAGAGAAAAGTCTGGAGAGGGATTTGCACAGGCAAGTTCCGTGTTAACAGCCTCCTGAAACAATGGTCTCCAACACTCTCAACAAAGAGAGCACGCTGCTGTGAATGGCACTTACTTGTGACAGCAGAGGGACTTCACGTTACGTTGGCTTAGCAGCACTCCTTCAAAAGCAAGGCCTGCCCCAAAATACCTGGTAGAGGTCAAAGAGGTTGGCAGCTTGCACAACACATGGTCCTGACCAGACTACTCAAAGCCCACATACTGAGAGATCCTCTGCTTTACAGGCTGCAGCAGCAGTGGTTTTGTTTCTTGTTCCATCCTACCTTCAGAAGTCTCCTCTTTAACCACAGAAAAGTTTGGTTTTCATTAGGATTTAATCATTAGGACTTTCTCAGTGACGCTTTCTGAAAAAACTACCAAACTGAGGCAGCAAAACAGGAGTCCCTCAAAGTTCTGTTGTAAGGCAGCCCACAGCGCATGGGAGGAGTGTTCTCCTCCCCTGCTGAGGAATACTTTGAGGTTAAGCAGGGGAGAACAGAGAAAAGGAGATAAACTCTGCTTATCCTCAGGCACAGGAGTTCCATTTAGCACGATCATTACTACGAAGCACAGTGCTCCCAGCCTGTCCTCCTCCCGTGAACGTCTCCATTAACTGTGAATTATTTTATATAAAGCACCCTGATGTTCTTCAGCGCAGCTGACAAGCTCAGTGAAACCCCTCAAAGGTGACCCAAAAGCAAACACTCACAGGAAGACTTAATTCAGAACTTCCAATCCATTTTCGATCAGACTGTAAGGCAGCCAGGGGCAGCACAGGCTGTGTGAACGTGAAGGTCAAATGAAGAGCAGGTTAGCACTGACTCCAGCCTGACTGCCAGCCTCCTGCTTCGCTTCCCCCAGAATCCCTCTAGTCCTGTGTTTATGAGGGTTATTTTTCAAGTGCCAACACCATTAAAGGGTCACCTGAGATGGGAGTCATACATACTAAATAATAAAGCACTTCTCTTACAGCTTTCCCTTTTTAGAACTGCTCAGCAAGGTCTGTAAGGCAGCTCTGTCTCCAGACAACGCTTTCTGCCAGGCGTGGATAAGGGATCAGGCTGGTGATACCCACATGGAGAGGTGCAGAAGGGCAGGGGGGGACAGTCCTCATGTTCTGTCCTGGTTTTCAGTCATTTTACAACAGGCAAAAAGCACTGATTTCTGCAATAGCACTGAGCATGCTGCTGAAACATGCCAGCAAGAAAAGAGGTAAAGTGCTGTCACTAAGGAGACAGAGAAGAACACCCACGCAGCCAGATTAGAAGAATACAATGGCCTAGAGCACGTGAGGAGGTGTAAGTGAATGCTTCCTCTGCAGACAAAACAGCACAGCAGAACCAGCAGCTTACTGTGAAGATCTTCTGTGACACAAGGCAAAAAAAGAAAACCCTTCTCGTGCATTCAGTCTTTCTGCAACAGGATTTGTAATGCACATCAAGCACTACTACACTTGAGTTCTCAGCAGCAGCAACACCACCGCCCAGGCCAAAACAGGCACGTTGTACATGGGACAGTTGAACACTGGCTGAACACACATCAGGTTTCACAAACCATTAGTCTGCAAATCCAAACAGCAAGTCAGCAAAATAGCTTGCTTGCACGTAACTTGGTAAATTCAAAGTTGAGTTTAAGAAGCAGAAAAAAATATCCTCATTTAACCTCTGCACTACAACGGACTGGATTGTTTCCAATCAAACTTGTTAAAAATCAGCTCCAATATCTTTACCTGATGTTGCAGCTGGGAGGATCAAAAATGAACTAGCACAAAAAGCAAGAAATTATCTTTGGTGTTAGGAGACACTCTACAAGAGCAAAGGAAAAAACAGAAGCACACAGAATCAGTGACATAAATATGCACAACACAGGCAAAGCATCCCAGAGAGAGGACTGCTCCGAGTCCTTCAGAAATTGAGTAAGGAGCAAGGAACTTAAGCCTAGCAAACAGCAGTGACTGCACAAAGTTACAAATCACAAGAACACTTACATGTCAACATTCTTTGTAAAACAGCACGACAGATCTGTTCAAAATTGACAAATTAAGAATTTAGTGTTTAAAACAACTACAATTATATGCAGGAAAAGTAAACTCAATCAAATAAGAAGGTTTTGTCTCTCTTAAATTAAAGCTTAACTTTTACCTCAGGCTCTAATGCAGAACAGATATAACAGGCAGATAGGGAAGCATTTTCCATGCTTCTTATACAAACGGAAAAAAAGAGCAATCAAGGTGAACCACGGAAGCTAAAAAGCCTCTGACAAGTCACCTAGGATAAATTCTCTTTATAGAGGTCTCTGGTTTTACCATTTCTTCCGTATCCACTGCAGTAAATGGGCCATTTCCTCTTCTTTGTTGCTCTAAACTCAGATTTATTTACACTCATAAACACAGAGACATATAAAATGCAGGTACTTTTTAAAACAACTATCTTTAAAGTTTCATTTTGTCCTTACATTGGGGACCTTCTTGAATTCACACCTCCTTCCCAGCTCTGAAGGTTGCTGAAAACCATTCTGAAGAAACGTGATCGCAAAGTCTGCAAATCAAGGAATGAGTGTTTCAGCATCCCCTTACGATAAAAACCTCTCACTCTTCTGCCTTCCCATCTCACTCCCCCAGGGGGACTGGTGGCTGAAAAGCATCACCCGCTAAACAGCACAGTCAGCAAGACCGTGCAACACTCGGTTTTTCTCTTGGAGTAAAATTACTCTCAGGCAAAAAGGGACCTAGAACAATCAATGACAAGAAGCACAGAAATGTAAAGGATTGTAAACACCACGCTACTTAAGGTGTCACACACTTTTACCATCACAGAGCTCAGGTTAATTGTACCTGACCTGCTGCACTGGCCCAAAGGCCAGACTACAGCCCTTCAAGCAATCTTTTTCAGGAAAGAATTGGTAAATTCTGTATTTCCCTTATTGAAAGAACGTAAGAAAACACAAAGCAGGGTCCCCATTCTCACAGCCCCAGCTTCTGACTTGCGGGCCTGTGCTGCAGGCCAGCAGTCGGACCGCACTTCGCAGCGCCCAGCTCAGTGCCTTGCCTGAGAGAACGCGCCCAGCGAGCTCCACGTCCTGCGAGGGCTCCTCCGCCTGCTCACACAGAGCACAAAGGCTGCTGCACAGCCACTCCACCACAGCAGGGGTGTCAGGGTTGCTGAGAACAAACAAAAGCACGTTCAGTTCAATCCCTTCTACGCTTTGTGATGCTTGTTTTTTTGCCCCACCTTCCCCTTGGACTTTGGAAAGAGACATCTGTTTGGGACTCTGCGCTACATGAGGCAGTTCATTTCTTTTCATTATAAAAGCCAACAAGAGCTTTATTTGCTTCATAATATGATAAGAAAAAATACATGTGAAATTGTGTGTTCAAGTATTTGAGTATTAATCATCTCTGACATTAAGGTATTTCAATTTAAAGACTTATTTTACAAGATTTTAGTTCTGATTTCTAAGATACTTGGGTAAAAATGCTTTCCAAAAAAACATAAAACCCAAGCTCTCTCTCTTTGGTTTCCTTGAAGTACAGGAAGCACTGAAGGCTTTTTTTCCCCATCTCATTAACAGACAAGTAAATTGGCATCAAAGGCTTTATCAAAGATCCTTGTAATATTCCTTTGACACAATAAGAAAACATCCCGAGGTTCTGAAAGAGTAACTGATTTTGTTAGCTCTGTATTGGGAAAAATAAATAAATTCTTAGAATAACTGTTCTCTGGAGATTAACTCTGTCTCGCTTTATTGAAACACTGGCTCTGAGACGACAGAAGCATGCAGTTTATGTGAAGCAAGACCTCTCACGAAGACCCGCACTTATTTTCACTGGCTAACCAAGAGTTTCCAAAGCAGCTCTCAGGGTATGGCCAGATGAACCGAAAGAGCTGGGTTACTGCGTCCTTCCCCACGTTGCCCCGCCATGCAGCCAGCTGTGCCAGTGAAAACTAAGTGAAATCAGCCAGCACGGGCTGCAGTGGTGGTTCTTGCCCAACCGTTTGCTTCACACCCCAACTGATTGAGCAGCCATCAGACAAGCAGCCACTATAACCCGAACTGTGCTAATTAACCCAGAGTAACCTCTCAAACCCCGGGTAACTTCTTAAATCCTGCTAATCTGATCACCTGCAAGCATTTGACTATATTCATAGTCCAGAATACTCATGACTAATCCCCGATTACATTTCAATAGGCTTTAAAAGATTAAATATATCTGCAAACCTCTCTTCTGCTCACCTCTCCAGCAGCTCTCCCAGTCCAATGATGTTGCCTCTGTGCAGGTGCCACACAGCTTCCAGCACTGGAAGGTCCTATCAAGAACGTCACAATTAGGTCCCAGTGCACATTTCACATTTAACAGCAACGTTTTGATAAGATAACCTATATAGAAAAAATGAAACTAAACTTCGTTCAGAGTTAGCAATTCGGTGTTCCATTCATAAATACACCCACCTTTGTCCCCTGGAATAATCCTGATTTTGCACATTCAAAGGAGCAGTGGCTATCCCAGAAAACAGAGGATAGTACTACATTTCAAATCCATTTCCCAAGAGAAGACTGCAGGAAGAGAATCTGCAGCTGTACAAGACAGGCTCATGGGCATGGAGGAAAACCACCACCCGAGCAGTCTTTGAGCACGCAAGGCATTCAGAAGACAAGTCCCACTAGCCTTCAGCAGGGACTAGTAGCTGCTTCTTAGCATGACCCCCAGCTCGCCCACACACTTTGTCTTCAGCAGCCTAATCCCTTACTGTAACGATCTCAATTACATAGTAGCACTTGATCTCCATGTCTACCTGAGAACAAGGAGATTTTAATCTGCCCATAAAATTCACAGGATTCTATTTTCAGCCCGTGAATGGATATTTGAGACTAGAGCATGCCTCTTTATCCCGAGAGATCAGTCTCTTCCTTCTTTCCCACCAGAGCAGCGAGCAACCAAAATTGTCCTGCTCACAAAAAGTCCTTAACTCTATTTAGAGCACCATTTATCTTCACAAAACAAACCACACAAATGAAATCAAGCCAACATATTTGTGAAGCAATGCAACCTGTTATCTGCTCTCATTTTTCTCTCAAGCCATTCGCTGCACAAACTCGCTTAGGCTTATCACAATTCCCAGACAAACGGAGCAGAGAACCAGCCAGAGACCTGCTGAGTACCACTGGCAAAGTTCACAAAGGACTTCTGGGGCTGCGCCACCCCACAGCCAGCTGAGAGAGTCTGCACTGACCTGGGCAGCAAGCCTATGCACCACCTGACGGAGAGTTATCAGCATATTTTATTGAAAACAGTAAGGAGTGAAGCTAAATAGGAGAGAAAATGATCCCTCCAAAGCTTGTATTAGCTGCAGCGTCACCTCGGACGAGTTTAATCCCACTGCCTGTGCTGTAACTCCAGGTACCACATTTGCCGTGCCCTTCCTTGCTTCCAAAAGCTACAGAAAACCAGCTGTGCTCAGTACAAATGGAAACGGATTAAAATCTCCTTCAGAGAGGTAACCTGTCTGCCTGGCTCCCCAAAAAGCTCGATCACCAAGACGCTGTCAACTCTCTTTTGTGGCAGTTTCTCAGCAGCACTGGCCACACAATTTTAATGATTCTTCCAAACCTCTATTAAGTCCTCGTCAAAAATAAAGCAAATCTGACTAGAGAGGAAAATAAGCTCCAAGTGATCTGGGAGCTGTTGTACAGACAACTACAAACAAGCCCTGCACTGTTTGTAAGCCATGCTTTTGAAAGGTCAGAAAGGCCACAGTCATTCTTAGGAGAAACTCAAAACGACAGTTGACCACAAGCAGGGATAAGCAATGGCAAGACTACTGTAGATTACAAAAAACACCAAAGAAAATGGAACGCAGATCACAGCATCACTAGTCCAGGTTACGGTTCCACAGATAAAATCTAAATGGCTTGTAACAGCAAGATTTCTTTGTGAGTTCTTACCTGCATTTTCCATATTTCTTGACAGAAGTGTGAGCGACTGAACACGTTGTTCACCAACAAATCCTTGACTGTTTGAAGCAAGTAAGACAGTCTCTTCTGGAATCACCCCAAAAATTAAGCAGAAATAATTTCCCTTGTAAATTAAATAACACATTCTTAAAAAAACAAGTGTGTGTTTTTTTTCCCTTGCTTTCTGTTTTTCAAAGACTTGAATGGTGGAGGTAATTCATGGGGAAGGCCCACACCTTTCTTCTCAAGGCTGAGTTAAAGGCAGCCAAGCTGACAGCACTGGCACCTGACAGCTACTCAGAGGTGAGGTGAGCCAGCAGTCCTGGCACAGGTTTCGTACAGAAGACCATCTCCTGAGCATATCAGACACACAAATGAATAAACGGCCACTCAGGTCCTATGCTTGAATGACTTTATCAGAACAAAGGATTTATCAGTCTTTATCAATCCAGGGTTAAAGTCAAAACTAACAATACTGGTTTCTTGATAAGCTTATTGTAAGGCTTTTGGCTTACTCTCTGGTCCAAGTTCAGCAGTGGTACTTGACAGGGGCTCGCAGAAGGCTGACAGATCCGCTCGATGCTGGTAACAGCATTTTTGGAGGCCAAGACTGCTGCAGGGACACCCAATCTTGAGGCCTGTTCCTGCAGAACAGAGACTAAAACCAAAACCCCACAATGCAGAAACCTGACAGCACGCAATAAAGATGAATGTGTGAATACATAACTGAAGAGAGAAATCCCAGGTCTTAAAACTCCTTCCAGCACTGATATCATTTGTTGTACTGGGCAAGTCATTTATATTTCCATGCATTATTCCTTTCCCCTTTATAAGATGACGGCAGAAAAAGCACAGAAATGGAAAATCCCTACTAAGTAGAATTTTGTATTTTAATCTTGCAAGACTCACAGGAACACTTTAAAATAATCAGAATATTCAAAAATTAGACCTTGCTAGGGGTGCCATTCACTGGACAAGAAACAAGCAGCTGAATGGGAGATCAGGAACAGTGAGAAGCAGTAAAATTGGGATTGCATTTAACAGGCAGAAATTTATAAGTGAAGATCTTTTCCATGTGTGTCTCCAACCAATGTTATTTCGCTCACCGATAAACGATTCTGACAATGCTTCCTGGTACTCTTTGCCACTCTCTCCAGCTGGCTTGACTAAATCTTCCACCTGCAAGCAAAACAAAAACATTAACAGTCTTGGATGTCTATTACACACTTTTACAAATACATGCCCTCCAAAGCATATTTAGCAGCTCTGGCATTCCATGGGGCTGGAGCAATTGACATGAAATTAACACCATGCTCCTGCGTGGTCATGGTAAACCCCTGATTTTAAGGCACCTTGCAAGAGATATAAATAAGTTCCTTTTATTCAGAGCAAGCGAGATACAGGTCAAAGTTCCTTGTCCATAGTCACCCAACGGATCAGCACCTTAAGTCTTGTCCATG
This sequence comes from Stictonetta naevosa, assembly GCA_011074415.1. Classification (NCBI taxonomy): domain Eukaryota; kingdom Metazoa; phylum Chordata; class Aves; order Anseriformes; family Anatidae; genus Stictonetta; species Stictonetta naevosa. Next base: position 19,957,833 of record CM021707.1, read on the forward strand.
CAGCCAGTGTCATAGATATTTGATGAACATAGCAAAATGTTGCATCCTTTTATAGTTAAATCACCTCTCCCCTTATTATTTGTTTTTGAATAAAGACACACATTCCCTAGAGAAAGAAACATTCTTGTGGCTGAACCATGGGAAGTACTGGAATTGCCTACTCCAGTTACCAAAAATCAAAAACTTTCTCTAGTGTGGAAGGAGAAAGAAGACAGAATCTTGGCTTAAGCACGTATGCAGACAAATTGCACAGGTTTTCATAAAGACAGTCACGTTAGTCAGAAATGGTTGGTAATTCAGAGAAAACCTAATAGCCCCTCCAGCTTTTTTTCCCCCCTATATACACAAAAAGGCAATTCTGGCACCCAGAAAGGTGCTGGATTTCCATTTGTCCATTTGTCCCATGCTTAACCATTTTTAGTCTCTAACAATAACAAAAAGTCTAATTTCTGCAAAGCAGACCTCTAAGCTTACTTCCACAGTGCTGTTTTTTCCTTTTCACTTATCATGAAAAATGTGTTCCTGGGACATTTGTTTTATGGCTGCCCTGGGAATGACCCTGATGGAAATCCCTCTCCAGCAGGCACGTCCCGAGGTCCCTGCCCCGCTCCTACCTCCAGGAGGAGGTCGTTCAGGTTCTGATGGCGGTCCAGAAGCCGCAGAGCTGCTTCACGGAGCTCCGCTCCGCTCCCAAAGGTGCTTCTTCGTTTCCTGGCTCTCCCTGCTGAGAAGTTTGGGTTTATTTTAAAACCAAAACAAGCTCTTGCCCCCACTAACAACCCTCCTGAGGTGATCTCCCTCTCCCACTCCACTGCCCCACCACACAGGGCTGACAGAGCCAAGAGGGCTCCGGCCAGACCCTCAGCAGGCAGCAGCAGGGCAGCAGCCATGCGGGATGTTCCACACACAGCATGGGACAGCAAGGCACATGAAGCCTGTGGCCTTCAGCACACTTTGGCACGAGGGGCCCAAGGCAGCCAAGGCCACCAGGCACTGCGCTGTTGGCCTTGCCCAAGCCAAATGGTACCAGACACCTCCACCTCAGGGCTCTGTGAGCAGCTCCTGACGGGAGCAGGCAGCACCTGAGGGGCTGGAGAGACCCGAGGGGCTAGGACGGGGCTGCCTGGAGCCCCAGGGAGCCCCAAACCAGAGGAAGGGCGAGCTGTCGAGCACAAAAGGTGCCCCCAACCCTCCCCCGAGCACTGGGAGCGGCCCCAGCCCGCACCCACCCAGCAGCGCCCTCAGCTCGCTCCCGCCCGCGCCCGCCATCATGGCGGCGCCCAGCCGCTGCCCGCCAAACCAACCCGCCCGCTCCGCGCCGCCATTGGCCGCCCGCCCAGGGCCCTCCCTTCGCCTATTGGCTGGAAGAGGCGTGGTCCCGCCCTCCCGCCCGCCATCTTGGTAGTGGCGGCGGCAGGAGGCTGCCATGTTGGGGAGGGCGGAATGGCGTGAAGTGGCGGGTGCCTTGGGGTCTTGTGTGGGACTGTCCCTGCTGCCACCGGCTACCTGTGGCGGCCAAGGGTACAGGGCAGGAGGTGGCAGCTCACTGTGTGTGGGACAAAAGCAGCTGTGTGTGGAACACAAGCATTGCCTGAGGAAGATGGAGATTACCCCAGGGACTCACCCGCTGGCTGCAGGCATTCAGAGCCCCCCATGCTGGAACTGGCCCTGGGACGCTTTCATGGCAGCACTGGTCCCATGGGGGGGTGACCCCACAGTCCTCACCACCAGAGCTGAAATCCCTTCCCGGCAGCGCTGGGGCTGCAGCCCTGTGCTCGCTGTGCCACCCCAGCCCGCCGGCCTCACCTTCCCACCGGCACAGTGGCGGGGAGGCCGCGGGAAGTGGCAGAATGTCTGTCCCCTGTCACGCTCCCGGCCAGGGAGGTTGTCCCCCTCTGTGTGACAATCTGACAGAAAATTTCTCCCTTACCAACACCCCTGGCAGGTTGCTGCAGCCTCGCTGGTTTACCAGCCTGCGAAGAGCGGCTTTTGCTATATTTAATCCCTCGGCGCACTGTCTGTGAGGTATCCTGAGTTAATGCGGTCTGCTCAGAGGATTGGTTTTAATTAAAATATTAATGAAGAAGAATCTAGAAAGGAAATGGAGCTTTAACAAGCGCGCCGTGATTCAACATCCCTGCCTTTGCAGTGCCATCACCCAGACCCTGCCGGGGCAGCGTCTCCGGCCAGGCTCTCCTCCCGCACCAGGGCACATCCAGCTGTGCTGCTGGGCCACGTAAAGCTGCTCTGAGAGCAGGATCCGACCCAGGGACCTGCCTCTGTGCAGAGGTCTTCCTCAGCTGCAGAACGAGCAGCTCGGGGGCCTCGTGTCTGCCCCTTGGTTGTGCACCGGCACTGGGAAACCCAGTCGTACCGGAGACCTCCGCAATAAAACTGACCCCGCGGGTGGGCAGCTTTGTTGAATCCGTCCCGATCTGTTCAGCATCACGCTTATGAGCCACGCTTGCCCAGAGGAACAGGCTCATCCATCTGCTCCTGGGTGGTGCTTGGGGACAGGGCTGGCCACCAGCGCTCGCAGCCCCTGGCTGCTTTGATCAGGAGCAAGGACTGGGGCTCAGCGAGGGGCTGGCATGGGCATTTTGGAGTGCCAGAATGCCTCAGAGCAGTCAGCAGTCCACTACACCCTGAACTGTCAGGAAATTGGGCAAAAACACCATTGCAAAGGGCCAAACTGACAAGAAACCCCCAAAAAGGCGAGAGGAGGTGCAGCCAAGGGTTGTACTTGAGGTGGCAACGCCAAGGAGCTCCCCTTGAGCTCAGGCGTGTCCAAGTCCGGACAGATCCACGGTCAGCACGCAGCACATCCCAAGAGCAAACCACCTCGCCAAGCACTCCCTGCTTTCACGGTCCTGAGCTCAGCGCAGCAGCTAACGAAGCTGAATACGTGCATCCAGCCCCACAGGAGCAGTGCGCAGTCAACTCGACTTCCTGGGGCTGTTCAAGGACATTTTTTGCATACGACAAAGGAAACCCAGGCAGTGTATTACCTGAAAACAAACGCTGTGCACAGCCCTGCTGCAGGCTGCCAGGGCACGGCTCTGCCCCGCGTCCCGGCCCCGCCACACTGCTGCTTGTCGCGCTTTGACGCGCAGGGGGGTGGGAAGTGGGGAAATCTGACGCTCCTGCAGTGATTTGCAACCTTTTCCCAACCTGTTCATTTCTTTTTCTCCTATTTCTTTCATTTTTAATTAAATTCCCCCTATGCACATACACACTTGGCTTTTGTTTGATTTTTTCCAAGGCGGTAGCTTTTAATTATATCTTGATTTCACATTAATTACAGTTTTACCCAAAGCGAAGGGCTGTGCGCTTTATAATTCAAATGCGCTCCCACGAATCCTGCCGGCTGGGTTATCGCTGCCCCGGCGGTGCCGCCCTGGCTGTGTCCGGAGGCAGCGGCAGCTCCTGGGGAGCAGGAGAGCCAGCAGCCGGCTCAGCCCCGCGCCGGGCAGCGCACTTGGGTTTCCTCCCTCTGCCGTTGCTGCCAAAGCAGGCTACAAAGCCGGCTGATGACAGGGCGAATGTCACATTCAAATCGCACTCATTTGTGCAGAAAGCGAGACGCAGACACGGGCATCATGGCCAAGATCTGCTGCATTTTCCCTCCCGATGCAGCTGGAGCTCCGTCCTGCCTCAGCTCCCCGTCCCCGTGGCTCCTGGGGCTTTGTGGCCGAGCCACAGGGGCAGTCGGGATGGCAGTGAGCGTGGTGGCCCCAGGGGGGTCAGATGCCACCGTGCTCCCCAAACCCCAGCCCAGCTGATGGTGCATTTGGACGATCCCACCAGTGCACAGATGATCTGCATCCATCCTCCTGCCTCCCCAGCCCCAGGGCACTGCAGCAGGCAGGGCTGCACCTCCCAGCCATGTCTTCCTCAACTACTCAGCTCTGCCATTTCCTTCCCCAAAAGATGGAGGTGACACTGCTTGGGGTCTCCAGGAGGGAATTCTCCCCTAGCTGGAAGCCTCTCAGCCAAGCCATGGCGCTGTGGGCACAGTCCCAGCCGCGGTGCCCTGGGGCAGCCCTTTGGCCACAAGGGACAGACGGGTGGCCCCAGTGGACCCAGTTTCTGCTCATGGCTTAATGGCACTGAGGTGGGTTTTATGCATCATGCAAATGGGAAGCTCATAATGACGAGCTTCATTTTGCTGCCTGACCTTTCACAGCAGGCCGTCCGCTCCCTGCTCTGCTGCGGGCAACTGAGCCACGCCGGCCTCTCTGGGTGTCATGCTCCCACGGGACATCGGCTCAGAGAGACACCCCAAGGCCCCACCTCGGTGCCTTCAGCTGGCTTCTGCTGCTCCTGGCCATGCCAAAACAGCAGTGCACCACGCTGCCGGCTGCTGGCGCGCTGCCTGCCTTTGCCCCCAGGCCTCTTCCAGAGGATGCAGCCCGCGGACACCCCAGAAACGCTGCCTCTGATCCTCCCCGCCCTGGTGCTCGGGTCGCTGGTTTTCAGCCCCAGCCCTGTACGCTGGCGAGGTCTCTGCTCCTCCGCAGGCGATGCAGGGTTGCACAGAGCCCATGGGGACACTTCCCCAGGACACCTCCTGGCTCTGAGTGCTCCCAGGGGCTCCGGGGGGCTCCTTGTGTCATTGCAGCCACCTTCCCAGCTCGCTGCGCATCGTGACGTGGGATGGCCCCTGAGGAGCTCATGGATTCCATGCCTCTGGTCTGAGGCTGAGGACCGAGCCGTGGCCGTGCCTGACCTCTGAGGTGGCCACACCAAACCTTCCAGGTGGCAGGACCCTGCGTGACAGGGCTGTCCCACAGCTCTGCTCCGCACCCTGCACGCCGCTGTGGGCCCTGCAGCCTGCACAAAGCCACGTGCCCTGCACCCTTCGCCATGCACCCTACCTGCACTCATGCACCCCGCACCCTACACCCCATCGTGTCCTGCACCCTGTATGCAGCTGTGCCATGCACCCTGCGCCCAGCACCCAGTTGTGCCCTGCACCCTGCATGCTGTGCACCCTGCGCCCCGCACTCCTCTGCATGCAACTGTGTGCTCTGCACGGTGCTGTGCACCCTGTGATCAGCACCCTGCATGCCCCCTGCACCCGGCTGTGCCCCGCACCCTGCCCGGAGCTGCGTGCTGTGCACCCTGCGCCCAGCACCCTGCATGCATCTGTGCGCTCTGCACGGTGCTGTGTGCCCTGCACCCCCCGCATGCTGCGCACCCTGCGTGCACCCTGCGCCCTTAACACCCTGCGTGCACTGCACCCTGCGCCCTGCACACACTCGTGCGCTCCGCACCGCGCACCCTGCGCCCTTGCACCTTGCACGCACCCTGCACCCAGCCCCGCCCCCCGCCCCCGATCCTTGCACCCCGGCAGCCTGCGGGGCCGTGCCGAGCCGTGCTGTACCGAGCCGTACCGAGCCGTACCGGGCGTTACCGAGCCGCACCGAACCGAGCCGCACCGAACCGAGCGGCACCGAACCGAGCCCCCGCTGCACTGCGCGCCCCGGGCGGTGGCGGCGGCGGCGGCGAGGAGGGCGGAGCCGGGAACGGGGGCGGTACGAGCCGAGCCGAGCCGAGCGGGGCCGAGCCGAGCCGCTCCCCCCCCGTGCAGCGGAGCTCGGCGGCGGCGGCGGCGGCGGCGGCGGCGGCGGAGGCGCGGGGATGGGGCGATGGCGCGGGCGGGCGGCGGGGCCCCGCGGGAGCTGTCCCTGGAGGAGGTGCTGAAGTGCTACGAGCAGCCGCTCAACGAGGAGCAGGCGTGGGCGCTCTGCTTCCAGGGCTGCCGCGCCGCCGCCGCCGCCCCCGCCGCGCCGCCCCGCACCGCCGACATCCGCCTCCGAGCCGACGGCAGCGTGGGGCTCCCGGCACCGCCGCCCGGTGAGAGGCGGCGGGG
>CM021707.1:19971027-19993107 GCA_011074415.1 Stictonetta naevosa
GGGGGGTGGGGGGGGATGGGGAAGCACGGGGGTGGGCTCGGGGCTGTGCGGCACCGGGGGGTGGGGGGGGCACGGGTCTGGGGGCGCGGGGCAGGGCTGTGCTGTGCTGGGGGAGTTGGGCTCGGTGCTGGGTGCTCAGACAGCAGTGAGGGTTTTAGTTGGAGCATTGCTGCCCCCACCCTGCCCGCCCTGTGGTGTACCAGTGCTGGTGGTGTGATGGCAGCAGTGGCTCCCCGGGGTGACAGAGCCTGGTGTTTCCACTCTGGGCACCTTGGCCAGCCCCAGCGCTTCCCTGAGGCTTGGTTGTGAGAGCATTCATGAGGTTGGCTTTGGAGCCTTTTCCAAGGGGCCAGATGGGCTGTGCGTGTGCTGCCCGTTGTGCTGTGTAGCAGGCACATGGTTGTGGCCCTGTGCTCCCCTCTGACTGCCCCAGCTGGGCACCGTGCTTTAAACGTGTGTCTGTGCCCAGTCTGTGTGCTGGAGAGGGCAGCTGGGAAGCTGAGCCCTGCTCTGCGCCTGCAGTGCTTTCCTCTGTCCTTTGCGGGTGTGAGTAGAACAGATGCCTGTGCAATCCTGTCCTTGTGGGTGTGGGAGAGGGCAGAGCACAGCTTCATGGCTGCTGCTGCTGCAGCTCCTTCTTCTCTTTGCACAGATTACCAGTGAAGAACCGGAGGATGACCTCCCATCCAAAGAGGAGCGAGCAGATACCAGGCTCAAAGAGCATGACGTGGCAGAGAGGAACGATGAAGAGTCCGTACCTGAGGAGACAGAAGCCGATGGGCAGAGGAACGGGGAAGAGGCAGACCGGCCGGGACAAACGGTAACGCAGCTGCAGGTACCTCACAGTGACAGTTGTTGCCCTGCAACGAGCAGAGAAAAGGTGTTGCGTGTTCCTCCCTCTGCTTGAGCTGAGTGGCTTTGTTGGTGACAACAGACAGACAAGTCTGCCTCTTGTACGTGGGCATTGTCAGAGGCTGAGAACACAGGTGTCGAGGCAGGTATGCTCATGAGGAGCCTAAACCCAAATCTTAAGTAGCTGCAAGTTAACGTGCGGGCTGTCTGTATTCAGTATTCACTAGCTGGTAACTTGCTGAGCTTCTGTGCCAGGTATTTAGCTGGGGAGGTAATGAGTCTGCACACTAGAGGTCCTTCAGAGAGCAAGAGCAAGGTGCCTGCCTGCCTGCAGCTCCCGCTTGTCCCAGTCCCTGTGTCGCTGCGTGACCGCTGGCTCTGGAGGAGGGTGAGCAGCATGGTGCTGAGGGCTGTGTCTAGGAGCCTGCAGGGTGCGCAGCACCTCTGCGTGGGGCCTGGGGGTTATTTCACGGCTTCTGAGGGGAGGCTCCTACAATGTTTTCCCGAGGAGGGCTTTGTGCAACGTTCTTGTGGGCGCTGAGCTTATGTAGAGCATGTGGGAAGGAAAGCACCGCTAGGGTTCAGGAACAGAGGTTGCTTCTCCACGCTCTTCGTTGCACTGTTAACATAATGCCACACTGTAGATGGTGCTAGGCTGTTGGGTGAATGCTCAGTGAGCTTTTGTTTTTGGGCAAATGATGTAAACACTCCAAACAATAAACTAATCGTTGAACTTCCTTTTTTCCTATAGTATTTTGTTGTCATTTTCTGTTAAGAGTTCCTCTTCTAGTCTGTATCAGCTCTTACATGTCTCCTCGTATGACAGGTGCAGAAGTATGTAAGGAAAGGGACGCTTTAAGCAACAGTTTGGCACTGCAAGTCTAGTCCATACCTTGCTGGAGGTGAGGGTAGGGGGAGTAAGAGGGAATCAGCCCCTTGGTCTCATCCGTTAGGACCCTGCTTGTGGTGCCTGTGTGCTGGGTGCCCGGCAGCGAGGCTGGAGCAGCGGGGGCTGCTGTCTGTGCGTGCTGCAGCAGGATTGTTGCCCTCAGCCAGTCCAGTGGCTTGGGAGCACACTGGATGTGCAGTGTGAGTTTTGCTCAGCCCGTCCCCACGTGAGCAGCGGCTCCAGCGTGACCCTGACCCCGTGAATTTGCTGCGTAAACACTCGGAGCACACCTGGTGCTACCTCCAGATCTTCCCGGGTGGAAACATGGGAGCCCTCGGCACTTGTGGAGCTGGACTGGGGCTGCGTGTGCGCCTGGCTCTGAGAGGGGCTGGGGGGTTGTGGAGCGGTTCTGTAGTGCTGATACTTGGGGGTGTTACCTGCGGAGGGCTGGCGATCCTGGGAGAGTGCATCTGAGCTCTGCGTGCCTTGAGAAAGAGCCAGCACGGGTAGCAGTGTGCATCTTGGGTTGGGGAACGCTGTGCAGCATCCTGAGCTTAGGCAGCTGCATTTTAATCGAGAGGAGCCTGCATCACATGGTGCTTTCGGGCAGCTGTTGGTTTCTGTGGTAATCGGAGTGACTGGTGAAACCATCCTGCTTACTAGAAAGACAGGAGAACAGTTCATTTTGTAGGGAGTAAAGGAAGGCTGAAACTTTTCTTTCAAACCTGGTGTATCTAAATTTTCTTGCCTGAGTTTGTAATCTCGGACATTAAAATGAAAGTGAGATGAGATTTAACCCTTGCGTTTGTAAACCTGTGGTGCTTGCTTCTATTTTGTACTTGTGTTTTAATTTCCGCTTTCTGACAGACTTGAAAGGATGAATATTGATTTCATCTGGGGAACCTTCCGACATGCTGATCCCGTGTTGGGAACACGGTTCTCCCCCGCGGAGCCTTCCTCCCTGCGGTCGTTGGGTGTGCTCTGACGGCTGTTCCGTTTGTCTTTGCAGCCTGTGTTAAGTAACAAGCCACGGAAGAAAAAAAAGAAAAGGAAAACGAAGAAAGCTTCAGCAGGCGAGACTCTGGTATGTCTGCTTTTTCTCTGAGAGACAGTGGCTGTGCTGATTTCTGCCTTGGGGTGACAAAGCGGTGACACTGGTAGTGGCAGAAAAGATCTCGAGGCACAAATGCTCCATCTTGTGTTGTCCTCATTTAAAGTCATCAAAGGGCAACAACAGCTTTAGACTGCGGTCTTTTAAGCGACCGGGACTAGCGCAGCTCTGCTGCAGATGGTTAGAGCTGAAATCCTCACAGCAGCGTCTCCTTTCATCTCTGCTTTGAGGCTCTGCACAGGAGGGGGTACTGCAGGACCTGTGAGGATTTCTGCGTTTTCATGATATTTCCTTTGCCCTACTTAGGGAGCTCTGCAGAGCTGTATGAAGCTCGTGCTGCCAGCAGTGATTCATGTTACCTTTGCCTGCTTCTCCGTGCACCTTCTCTGTAGCTTGCCATTGTACAGCTAAATGCTGACAAGAGCACCCGCTAGTGCTGAGAGCATTATCAGCAAACGCGTGGCCAAGTGCCCTTCCAGAGGGCTGTGCTCCTGTCTTCTCAGGGGTGAAGGGAACGAGGGGACAGTGATTCTCTCTGACTAGGCTGTCTACTCCTAAGTAAGCGTGCTTCAAGAGGAGGGAGAACTTTATCCAGCATCTGTGCGTGTTGTGGGTAAAGCTTGGAGATAAATGGCCAAATTTCAATCTTTGTTACACTTGGATACTTCCACTGTTTAAGATAGGCTAGGAAGACTAATGCATTTAATAAAAATGAAGTTCAAGTGAGGAACTTTTTTTTTTTTTGCTAAAGCTTTTAAAGTCTTAACTAGGGGGAGATCCTTGGCTAAACACAGCAGGCCATGGTGTGCTGTGGAGCTGGACGGGCTGTTGTGGTCGTGCCTCCCAGGGAGGTGTGGGCTGGCTGCTGCTTCCCCAGGAGTTCAGCTGGGGATGTGGGGGTGAGTCACTAAGGCAGAGAACCCCATCAGAGAGCCTGCTTCCTCCCCAGCCCAAGGATAATGAGGAAGAGGGTGACATCTGCCAGCCCTAAGCTCTAGGGAGACTTAATTCCTAGATCAAACCAGGCAGTTTGATTCACCAACTGGTGATAATGCTACTTTTGTTCGATTGCTGAAACGCAGAGCATTATAAACTTTTCATGTGTCCTTTCCGCACAGCGTAGCTATATTTAGTTAAAAAGGCAACCCTGGGATGTTATTTGGGTGTTGTGAATGGGATTCCACCTTCCGCCCACATTCGTTGTGAGGCGGATGTGAAATGGTCACTTAAATGCTATTTGTGGGAAAATTGAGGGAAATCGGGGGGAAAGTGTTATCCAGCAGCACACATCCAACAATTGTGTATATTCTTCTGGTTGTTGGAAAACTGGAAAGTGGCTGCAGTACATCAGAGCTGGGTTACAAACGTGCGCGTGTTTGCTGTCGTATCACAAGGATCACAGCAGTAAATCAGAGTTTTCATGGAAAGCAGACAGCAAAGGCTGACTATTTAAATCTTTACCATTAAAATTAGCACCCCAGCTTTTCATGATATTTTAGGACGTTATGGTGCAATAAATAAACGAGACAAAGCACAGAGAATGCTTTGTAGCAGGGAGCAGACCGGAGACCAGACACGCAAACTTGTGAGCTCTGTGCAGGAAAAGACCACAGAACACAAGGCCAGCAGCAAGCCTGCCTGATATGCTCGTGCCAGGTATTTTCAGTATGAGAGTATGTCTGCTCCTGAGGTGGGGTGGCAGCAGGGTGGATAGTGGGGCCACAGCAGTCACATGCAGCGTGGAGTTTGGGGTGAGCCAGAGGGCCTGGAGGCAGCTGGGCGACCCCGTGCCTCCGTGATGCATCCTGTAATTACTGCCTTATCTCTCCATGTGCCTGTCTTAAGGAAGACAATGACCTGGAAGACATCGACAGCTTATTGGAGAAGATTGAGGATGCCAATGGGATACTGCAAGAGACCCAGAGTGGGGTAATTGCTGACAGCAGGCCTCTGCTCTACGTAGAGCACAGGTAGTGCTTGTTTTCCTTCCTGACTTTGGGTGTGATAGAGGTATTCGTCCCCTGAGGAAGGGAGAGGGGAGCCTGTGTAATCTGGCCATAACTCCACGGTCTTACTTGAAAGGGGCTTTGTTGTACACAGCTCAATTTCTAACCATAGCTCTTAAAACTGTGTCCAGTTTTTCAGTATTCTTTAGAGTTCAGAACTGGTATTCTGTACTGTCCCACCCAGCCTGAGTGGACGTCTGGACCAGGCCGACTTCCAGAGGTGCCTCCCAGACTAAAATGTTTGGTGACTGTCAAAAAATCTCCGCAGAGCTGCTGAGAGCCACAACACGTAAAGCTTCGAAACCAGCCTAGCTTGGCCACTTGACTGACTGTGTTCAGGTTGGGTGCTGCAAGCAGCCAGCTCTAGTACAAGTGCTGTGCTCCAGGGAGGGCTAAACACTACCAGCAGCTAATTTCACCAGGAAAGCTAATTAGACTCATCTAACCTTTGCCCCATGTGACCATCAACAAAGTGGACTAAGTGCTGAGCGTGTCCAAGAGCTGGGGGATGAATTGGCCTCACACTAGACGTCTGTAACATCTAAGCCTGTGTCACACTGTGAAACTTGTCACGGATGGGCCAGCTGCTGTGTCCAGCATGATTCAGAGCCCTGGGCTGGTGCAGATACTGGCAGCTCTTTGTGTTTCTGTAGGAAAAAGAAGGCATTTTAACCTGTAGGATGGAACAATTTACCACTCCGGTTTTGAAACCTGTAAACACTGCATCAGAGTGGGCACTCTTTACTAGTTTAGCTTGTTCAGGGACATTTCAGTAAAGGGAGAAATGTTTGTTTACCTACAGATGTTTTCAGGCTTCAGTGACTTCTTTGGTCAGGTGAGCGTTACTCAGAAACCTTTGAGAGCTGGATGACCTCCAAGTGTCTGAGGGTTGGCAGTGCTGGGTTTCAGCTTCCCACTCCCTCTCTTCAATTCTTGCTCACTGGATGGCAGAGAGAAACCCTCCTAAATATGCCTCCCTTCTCTGGGCCAAATGTTAGATAAAGAAAACCGTAGGTGTTTTCGTGCTTTGATACAAGATGTTTGTATTAAAAGAATGTATTTTAAGCCTTGCCAGCCTCCCTGCAGTGGTTAGGGTGCTTGCCCTGAATCGCAGACTGCCACTGCTAGATTCAGCAGAGGGCATCTCATGTTTTCCAGGCACAAATACGCTGAGCAAGCAGAGGCAGTGCCTGGAAGTATCCCAGGCGAGGGCCCAGGCTGCCCTGGAGAGGGCAGCAGCAGTATTCCCCAGCTCCCGGTCCTTGGAGCTGAGCACAAAGGAATTGTGCATCTGGTTGAAGAGGTGTTTGGATGCCTCCTGCTCTGGCCAGTGACCAGTCTCCTCCTGGTGTGCTGTGTCAGACTGGTGGTGTGTGTGTGTGACAGTTCAGGGGTTTGAGCAGGGACAGTTCGTGGTACAGAATGCTTGGCACCGATGAAAAGGACAAGAGTGCAGAACTTTGTCTATTTAACCTTTTTTTAATTTTTGTCTTGTTTCAACCTTCTCAGAAACTTGAATCCAGAGAATGAGTTGAAGAGATACTTTGGGGCTCGTGCTGTTCTTGGTGATCAGAGGTTAGTCCAAAATGTAGTAAACGCTTTCAAAGTCTGAGCTGGTGTGTCCGTCCTTCTGCTGGCCCTGCTTACTGAGCCCCCAGTTCTATGCCTGTGCCGGGAACCCAGGGCACCCTGATGTGATCAGGGCATCTTATTTCTTCAGACTATACCTACTACTTCCTTTTCCTTCTGTTGATTCCCCCCTTCACTGCTAAATACCCTTCTAAAGTCCTGTTGCTCAAATTCTTAGCCTATTGACTCTTAGATTTTTTTTTTTTTCTCCAACATTTATGTTTGTTACTGTTCTGAAGTCTCTGTCTTACAGAATGGACCCTGAATATTTTCCAGGTAGTCTCATGTATTTGCTTACAGGGACTCAGGGAACCAGCTGCTGCTTAGGCATACTCTCTGTGCAGTCACCCACTGCACTGTCATCAGCTATCCAGAAAATCCTTGCTTTCAGGAGCTGGTTGGAAAATGTGCACAGAAGGGTATCAGCGCCGGGCAGTGGTGGTGGAAGGGGAAACCTCTGAGAAAGTCTGGAAGAATTACGCTCCTTGAAGGAGAGGTTAAAACAAAAGGTGGTGTTTAGTGCTTGAGGAAAAGAAACAGTCACGTCTCCTTACTCAGGAACTTCCTTAGAGTAGCTGTGACTTCCGAATTCCTCTTGCCCTGAACCAATACATCGGTTGCACTTAGGAGTACAGCTTAAACTGCGTCAGTGCTTAAAGGCCCTGCTGGGAAGAGAGAGATGAGTCAGAGGGATATGGGGCTCTCTTAATTGGGCCTGGGAAGGTGTTTGAAGCAAAGAGGCAGCTGAGAACTTGGCAGGAATGAAAACAGGGAAAGGAGCTATTGAAGTGGAAATGCTGGAGGCACTGGCTGGCCCAAAGAGGAATGGTTCCAGTGAGGAAGAGCCAGAGTGAAGGTATGTTGTGTCTTGAAGGCAAGCACATTAAAGCTCTGGGCAAAAGCTCTGTGGCAGGGCTGCAGCTGGGGAAGAAGTTAGATTTTTTTTTTCCTGAAACATCCTTTTTCCGGCTGTTTTTAGCCCTCCTTATTCTGTTAGTGCAGGGAAGCTGTGACCTGTTGCGTTTTTTCCCTCAGGCCAAGGCAAAGGCAGCGCCAGTACGTCCGCAGCACGTGGCTGACGGTTCCCAAGAACACCTGGCCACGTTACAGCAAAACAGGTGAGGCTTTCAGCGCTGCTTCCCAGAACACTGCGCTGCTGCTGGCTGACCGAGACCGTCAGCAGCAGCGGTACCCTTGTGTCCCATGTGCTCTCCAGGTATTGCCATGCAGCTGGTAGAGACCAGGAGGGGGGTGCAGTACTTCACGTTCGAGCACCACCGTGAGTACCAGCAAGTGCAGTTCAAGTTCCTGGATGCCGTGGAGTCCATGGACCCCAACAACATTGTGGTACGTTGTGAAATTGGGTTGTCTGCGCTGTTATCTCCTGTCTTCCTGCTGTTTTTTTCCTGCAACCCCCTTCTCTGGCCAGGGAGCAGGGTGAGGTGCTCCAGTGCTTATCTTCTGTCAGCCCTGTCTGAGCGGGGTGAGGCAGCATTGCTCGCTGAGCTCTGCTTTCGCCTCATAAATGAGAAAGTGACCAGCTCGGTGAGAAGGAGGTCCAGTCCCTGGTGGCCGAGCCTGGGTTGTGCTGCTTGGAGCATGCCAGGTAGCTGGCAGAGGAGCCTGCAGGAGCTGGCCGTTGGCTGAAGGGGAAGGAATAAAGCTCCTTTGTCTCCTCTCTTCAGCTGGGAAAGGGAAAATATTGTATAAGCCCATTTTTAAATGTGACTCTAAACCAACAGTTGTTCTATTTATAAATACCCTTGCATGGGTGAAAAAAGCGTGTTTTCCTGCTATTGCAGTAAAGCAAGTCTTTGTGCTGAAGTTCTCCATGCATGTTCAAGCTCATTAAAGTCTATGGTAACACTTAGAGTTTGTAATGATAAGCAACAGAAAAATTTCTCTGCACCCTACTGGACCATAACCGAGGTATTTTTGCTCTGAAAACTGGCCATGTGAGGGCGGATACATGCCCTGGCGAAGTTTCTGAGAGGCCACTGTCTCCTGAAGACAAAGGCCCTTAAAGAGGCCAGTGTTCAGTTCCTTCTGCTTTCCCACCCTCTGCTCGTAGCCACTGCTCTCTGCAGCTCATCAGTTCTGCTTGCTGAGGGATTCACAGTAAAAGATGCAAAGTAGTTGCTGGTCAAGTTTTAGTGGATTAAGAGCATTTTTCCCTCTCACTATGACCCCAGGTGCTCCATATCTTCCAAAATGAAGGACTAGAAAGGAACTTACAGAAGCCAAGGAGAGGGAAAAATGTCAGACAGAAGGCACCAAGGCAAAGGCACTGGGCTGGGACACCCTAGGGTGCGAAGGCTTCACCTTGTAGGTGGGAACGTTGGCCACCACCCTGCAGATCTACCACTTCTGCAGCCTTTGAAGCTGTACCTTATTTTTTAATTCTGGGAGAAACCTGAGGAGATTTGAAGCAGCTTCAGTATTTTCATATTGAAACTGAGATTTCATTTGAAACTGCGATTTACTTAGAAAAAGTAGTCCGTTTATAATTACTGAATGCCGAGTTCTTTGAGGTATGGTTAAACTTGTATTCAGAAGCCTGGAAATCTTTTTGTTGTTTTTTTTCTCTGTCCATTCCAATTCAGGAGCTGGGTCCTGGGATTGTAATAGGTGTGTGAAATTGTCCTCGGTGCGCAGGGGAAGCAAAAGCCTGATGGAATGTTCAGACCCATTTTTGAAAGGGCTAGAGAAGGAAACAGAAATGTCACTTCTGCCTTTTTGTCTGCACCTTGGGTAGTGTGTGCAGTGCTGGGCCCTCCGCCTCCAAAAAGATGCGGTGGAGCTGGGAGCGACTCGGAGGAGGACGGCAGAGATGAGCAAAGGCCCGGCACGGCTAGAACTGCCAGCTTGGCTGGGACAGCGCTGGGAGAGGCACCTGGGGGAGCCGTGACTGAGGTCTGGGACGGGGAGAGAGCTGCTCCCGGTCCCTTCCAACACGGGGTGAGGCCGGCAGGTTCAGGGTAAAGGAGGTTCTTTGTGTTGTGGCTTTATGCCGTGGCTGTCTGTGTCACCGAGCTGGGTGCTGGAAAGTTACCTGGTCACTGAGTGAACAAGCTCCCAGTTAATTAAGGACTATTAACATAAGGTGGCATCTTTGACAATGAGGGTCCCTGAACCCCTGTAGGATGGAAGTTTAGGGTGTGCTGGGACTCAACACTTGCCGCCTTTCCCAGACATCTGCTTTTGAAGGTATGGCAAGTTGGACCTCTTGAGTGTATGAATGTCCTTATGTTCTTTTAATCCCTGGTTTTAGCCTTTCACATGAGGTGCATCTCAGCCTTGCATTACAGTCTTAGCATTGTTTCTGATGGTGTGGGACAGGATTGCTTCACATTCAGACCCAGGGGCAAGAACAGCCCCTTTCTCTTATGTGCTGTGTCAGGGCATTTGCCTTCCTGCCGCACTTACAGAGCTTGCCTCGTAGGCAAAGTGCACAAGAAAGCAGTGATTTGTGCCATCGTGTAATCAAGCTCATGCTCTTCTGTAGCTGCTGCTTCAGATGAACCCGTACCACGTGGACTCCCTTCTGCAGCTCAGCGATGTCTGCCGGATGCAGGAGGATCAGGAGATGGCCCGTGACCTGATAGGTAGGTGCTGAGGTGGGGAGCAGACGTGCTGAGCAGAGATGGTGAGAGCTTGTGAAGGGTGTGCATGGAAAACACCGGCCTGAACACCCAGCAGGGGCTGCGGAGCAGTGTGGCATCGCGCTGCAGGGCAAGGCTTTGCCCAGGTACTGGAGGAGAGAGGAAGGAAGAGGAGCTGCTGTGGCACCGGTCTGCAGGCATGCATACCCAGTGCTGAGCAAGTCCCTGCTGAAAATCACAGCTGAGCAGTTGCTGTGAATTAGCAATCAAAGGCTTCTGGTTTGGTTTTGTTTTTATTTCAGCAAAGGAGCAGCAAACCAGAAGGGTTTGTTTGGCTCCGTGTTTGTGACTTTGCAGCCACGAGCACTCGGCCTCATGTTACCCTTCAGGTTTGCAGCTTTTGCTGGAGGCTTTTGAGCAGAGCTGGACATGCTGGTCTGCGGCAAGGCACATTAGCCTTCACCATTAGAAAGAATGAAAGGATTGTCTGCACCCGATGAATGTCACCTGTAGGAAGTCCCTTGCAGGAGGAGGGTCTGATTTAGCAGTTACTGTGTGCTGCAGTGCAAGGGGATGCTTCAGGAAGCCCACCCCATCCACAGGGAGTGTGTGTGGCTCTCCGGGCCAGCTGGCTTTGCCTTCCTGTGACCAGCACGCTGCACGGCAGGCTCTTCTTCAACCACTGCAGGCTGGCGTGACGGGTAGGAGGCATCCTGGGAGATGACCGTCCCTCAGACTGCCGGGAGTCTGAGATATCTGAGATGAGCTGTTTGGTAACAGGGACGTGTGCTCCTCAGCATGGTTGGAGGGGTCAGAGGCTAAGTGAGGACAGGACCTTTGGCTCACACACGTGAGGACAGTTGTGGCAGAGGCAGCTGTACCAGCCTCAGTCCCAGGCTTCTTCCAGAAGAGTTGCTTTTTGCAACCACAGCTTGATCTAATGCCTGCGTTTGGGACCCAGGCAATCGAGCCCTGCTATCTGCTGGAACCACATACTCGGAAGTAGCTTTGCACTTTTCTAGGGTGTGAGTAAGCTTTTTCCACAGCCTGCGGGTGCCAGAGCTCTCGCTTATCAGTATTTTCTTGGCCAAACTGCCCCCCATTTTGTGAACAGTGGGGAAGCCCGCTGTGTGGGGATGGTGATGTGCCCTGATGGTGTCTGTCCTGTCTGCAGAGCGGGTGCTGTACAGCCTGGAGTGCGCCTTCCACCCCGTCTTCAGCCTCACCAGCGGGAGCTGCAGGCTGGACTACCGGCGGCCAGAGAACAGGTAGGTGGCCAACTGCCTCCCGCACACAGCCCGAGGGTGCCTGCAGCATCCCCTGGCCTACTTTGGGCACGGAGACCCAGATTCACCACCTCTGCTGCACCAGCCAGTCCTGCAGATGGTGGTGGCTGGGGACCTTGAATGTCCCTTTCTGTCAGAACAAGCTTTGCTGCTCCGCAGTCAATGGCAATGGCCCTTAATGAGGCGAGAGCAGGCAGTGCTTGTGAGAGGGGCACTGGGGTACCAGCAGCTCTTGTTCTGCCAGGTCGCTTGTACTGAAATACGCTAAGGGTTTTTTTTTTGCCAAGTATCTTCTTTCCCAAGAGATTTCTTATTGGAGCATTACCTGTTTCTCCCTGTCACATCCCTCTTGTGCAATGAATATCCGTTAGCCCAAAGCAGCACTTATTTTTGTCGTAAAAATCTGGATGGTGTGTTTAAGTCTGTGCTGTCACTTGTGTGCTGTCTGCTCGGCCGCTGTTCCCAGCACTTGCGCTCTTCGAGGCCTGGCGGCTTATGTAATATTGCCAGTTCTGCAGCTGCAGGGAAAGGTGACTTTATTCTGGGAATTTTCCAATCAGCTGACCTAAGTAATCTCTCCCAAATTGCTCTACCTGGAGATTGCTCAGGTTTCCAGCGCCCACTCGCTGACAGACTTTGTGCTGTCCGTGACCTGAGCGCTGCGATCTGTATCTCACCCAATTTGGGTGTTAGTCCCACCCCACACGTGTCACACGTGCTGCGTCACCGTCCTCGTGCGGTGCTGGGACAGTGGCAGAGGCACAGCTGTGCTAAGCCTGCAGGATGCAGACCTCAGGAATTTCCTTGTTGCTGTTGGCCTGAGTTGTTAACCCTGGTTTGTATGTGCACAAGGGGAGCAGAGGTGGAATGGGCTGTGGGTTTGCTGTCCCTACGCTTGCACAAAGTTAGCAAGAGTAAAAATAATAATAATAAACAAGACACAATGAAGATTTGGGCTGATTTTTGAGTCCCCACTCTAGAATGAAACGTGCTGCTCTCCCGGTCTGGCTTCTAAAACCCGTTTCTGCTCTCCACACAGGGCTTTCTTCCTGGCTCTCTTCAAACACCTGATGTTCCTGGAGAAGAGGGGCTGTCCCCGGACAGCTCTGGAGTTCTGCAAGCTGATTCTGAGGTAGGTGCCCCATGAAGGGCTGTACCCCCTCTCCTACAGCTGGGAGTCCTGGTGCCCACAGGGAGTATGCTTTGAGCAACACATGTAACCCTCGTATGCCCAGGCAAAACAGAAAAAATTGGAGGAGGTATGATACTGTTCCCAGCCTCAGTAAGGCTTGTTGCCACTCCTTAAGGATGCAGTCCCACAGGTTAGTTTTGGGCATGTGCTCTTATCTGTGTCCTGCTTTGAAGAGAGAGGTGGTTGTTTAGGAGGAGGCTTAATCAGCTGGAACCTGATTGTCCTTTGCTTTCGGCTACCTAGCTGTGGGCCTGGCTGATAATTACAGCAGAGCCTGGAGTCTCTGCAGAGCAGATGCACAACAGTGGCTTCAGCCTGCTTGGTTTGTGTGGCCATTGATTTTCCTCCCATGTGGCCTCGTGGCAGGCTCGTCACACCTCTGCAGGGTGTGGAATGGGTGAGGTGTTGCAGCCCCCCCCAGCTGAGTGGGGCTATTTGTGTCCCCATTATCTCCTCTTGCTGAGTCACGACATGACTGAGTGCAAGTGGGAAAGTCTTGTTTGACTTAGAAATTGGGGCAGGCACTTCAGCTTTTGTGACGCTTATTTTGGTTCCTCTTGTTGTGCTCACTTCCCTTCTGAAGCCTTGATCCAGAGAACGACCCGCTGTGTGTGCTGCTGATGATTGATTTTCTGTCCCTCCGAGCTAGAGAGTACACCTTCCTGACACGCATGTTCCAGGAGTGGGAGGTGAGTTTGCCAGCAGGCCACACCGAGGGATGAGGCAGAGCTCAGGGACACCTTGCTCCTGGGGCTCTCCCCACCCAGCTGGGCTGGAGGGTGGCAGCTGTGCCAGAGCGTGGGGCTTCTTTAACTGGCTCAGCCCTTTGGGGACTGTCTCACGGACAGGTTGGCATCTGGAGTTCATCAGAACGACCCATGGAGGCTGAGGTGTTAAGCGTTAGGTCCTGTTATAATCCTGGTACCCTACAAACAATTATATAAACTCAAAGGTGCTTACTCAGTTGTAGGGGCACCAAGCCAGCAGCTGGAAAGTAACAGAATCTACCAAGCAATAAACCCCTCCCTGTGTGCAGCCCAGCCACACTGAGATCACTGCATAGCATCACTTCTCGATAAATCTCTCTCTCTGATCCTGCAGAGTCACCGGAATTTGTCCCAGCTCCCCAATTTTGCCTTCTCAGTGCCGTTGGCCTATTTCTTCCTGAGCCAGCAGGAGGAGCGCTCAGAGCTGGAGTTAAGCCAAGCCCGGGAGAGAGCTGCCCGGCTCATCCAGCTTGCGCTGATCATGTTCCCAAGCGGTAAGTCTGTCCCCACCGGTAAGTCCGTCCCCGCAGGCTTTGTTGCTCTCTTCATCTGTGAGAGCAAACGCTGGATTCCAAGTAGTCAAATGCAGAAGCAGCAGTTTGCCTACGGGCTGTGAATGGCGTTGGCCTCCGTCCATGTGGGACAGGAGCACTGACTCAGAGGGGTGACACGGCTCGGCCGACCCGCAGCAGGTTGGCTGATGGAGCCCAGGCAGAACCCACTGCTGGGGCTCATCCTGCCCTGCACCATGCCAGGGCCAGGGAGAGAGCGATGGAGCCAGGGTGGGTACGGACAGCCATGAGTCCTCCACATGTTGGGAGGAGATCAGCAACTGTGCTCGGTGCTGCTCGTCCTCCTCTTCGGCCCTTCACTGAAGACAGTCACAGGCATGCAGGCTGGGGGAGGGTGAGAACCGAGTTCTTGGAGCAGGAACATGTTTTACCCTGGGGTTGCCCAGAACAGACAACTAGTCTTTCTTAGCTTTCTCTCCAAGGCACTGCTCTGCTTCAGATGTCCTTTCTACGGGTGCCCATCACTCTTGCTTTTATTCGTTTGGTGCTCATGTTCCTGAAAGGAGATACACAGCCCCTCCAGGCCCAGAGGGGACACCGAATGCCAAGGAGGGTGTGTCTTTCAAAGCCAGGAGTTACCAGCTTTCGAACAGAGGTTTAGTTTGTGTTGGTTGAAACCGTATTTTTTGCTGCTTGTCACGGTGACTGAAATAAAACCTTTGTTCAAGTTCAAAGGCCAACAGCATTAAGTGCATGAAATTGCACCTTATATTACTGAGGGGGAAAAATTGTTCGTTTTATTTACTGTGGATCTGTTTCCATCATCCATCCAGAGATCAAAACACTGCATAACCTCCAGCTGTGAAGCTGGCAGCATCCTTCCATCCTCCTTGCGTCAGTTCTTGTCCAGCGCCCCGGCCTGCAGGGGTGCTTGGCCCCAGGGATGAGGCTGTGTCCCTGCAGCCCTGGTGGTGGTGACTGACCACTCCCATGGCGCTTCTCAGCAGCCTGAAAGCGAGCTGTGTGACTTTCTCCTGCAGTTCTTATGCCGCTGTTGGATCACTGCAGTGTGCAGCCTGATGCCAGGGTCGCCTCCCATTCCTTTTTCGGGCTGAACGCTCAGATAAGGTAAGACCTGGAGATGTTCTCAGTAAGAGAAGGAATCGATTGCCCTGGTATTGGGGATTCTGCTTGTTCAGGCCGTTAATGAAGTTAAAAAGCTGCAGAGGACAATATTTGCTTTTCATGCTGAGAGGCTGTTAGATGCATTGATAATGGATTCCCGTAAAGGCTACCAGATCACTCTAATAGGCCTGCCTCAGCTTAATGCGGCTGGGTCAGAAGTTCATACTGCGGCTTGTCGGTACATGTAGTCAGAGCGATGCTCTCAGGGCAGGCTGTCTCCTGCCAGTCTGGATTTCCCTGACACGTGGTCCTCCCGAACACGTGAATGGTCTCCCCCTCGGGTAAAGGCAGAGCAACTTTCATCTCATGGCTCTGCTTATCCCAAAAATAGAAGAAGGCAGAAAAACTGGTGAAGGTAGATGTAAACAGCAGAGCTGGGAGCCACTGATCCCTCTCTGCGTTCTCACGCTGAAGCACGGTGCAGAGACGAGCTCTTTCCAGACAGCACAGGGACCTGCAGGCAGGAGGAGAGTGCCCTGAATAACAACTGTGTCCTTTAGCCAGCCTCCCGCCTTGAACCAGCTGACGTCTCTCTACGTGGGAAGGACTCACTCCCTGTGGAAGGACCCGGCTGTCATGGCTTGGCTGGAGACAAACGTCCACGAGGTGTTACGCATGGTAGACACCAGAGACCCGCTGGTGGAGGAGTCTGAGCTCAAGTGAGTGCAGCAGGCAGAGGTGATGGGCTCTCATAAGGGACCTGGGTGCTGAAACACGGGGACAGGTCAGGCGGGGGGGGCAGCAGACAAGAGAGCAGCTGTGTCCTGGGCAGCAGTGATGTTGGGGCTTGTTCAGAGTGCTTAGAAACACTTTCCATCTCTGAGAAGTGGAAGAGGGGGGCATTAGTTCTTGTCCTAAACTGGTGTTAGTCTGCTCTGCTGACCTGCAGAGGTAAGAGGCTGGTGAGTGAGCTGTGCAGTGTCCCTGAGCTGCTCTGCTCTTCCGTCTGGAGGTTAGCCTCTGCCAAGTGAGTTTGGCTTCACCTTTTGCCAGCTCTCTGATAGGCAAGTGAAAGCTCAATGATGAAGCTGACATTGCACCTAGAGAAGCAGAAATGAAACGCTGTCTGTGCTGAGGTGTGCTCTGTGCCATCAGCTGTTCCCACTCCCTGCTTTAGGAGGAAGATGAGATACCAGAGTGCCCCCAGGAATATCTACCGGCATGTCATCCTCTCGGAGATGAAGGAGGCCACGGCAGCTCTGCCTCTGGTGAGGGCCCCATGGGGGTGCAGATGGTGCTGCTGTCTGCAGAGTGGTGGCACTTGTGTCCTTGCTGGGCACGTCTCAAAACACAGCCACCAGAAAGGAAACGTCCGCATGATCTCGAAGCATCCTCCCTCTGCATGCAGCTTCCTGAGTGTCCTCAGGATAAGGCGCGCAGCGGCGTGTGCGGGCAGGCTGGGCTGTGGCTGCAGCTTTTCCCAAGACCAAGTCCTGCCCAGCAGGTCCAACCATCTCCGTGCCTCGGCGTTTGTTGCTGGTGGTGCGCAGCCTTCACCTCTCTCTTCCCCTCTGCAGGAGGTGACATCGCAGCCTGTGATGGGGTTTGACCCTCTTCCTCCTCTGGACTCCATCATCTCCTACACTAGACCAGAAAGGTATTTCTCAGCCCCTGTGCCGGCACAGCTCACCTCCTCCCAGCATCGACACCTGGCTGCCTCGGCCAGGGTGCACGTGGGTGCTCAGCACTGGCATCCTCCTCCCTTTGAGGGAGAGCAGCCTGGCTTGGGCGCTCGCCAGCAGGCTCAGGGAACAGGCAGGGCTGGTCCTGCTGCCTCTGCATGGGGCTGGTGGTGGCCATCGCAGACAGCAGCTAGTCACAGCTGTGGGGGCAAAGGCTGTTGGAAAAAAAACAACTTTGTTTCTTATCTGAGGTGGGTTGGAATAAACAGATTTGATTGCAGCTGGCTGTGGTGTGCAGACTGTTCAGATAAGGCTCACACAGGTCTCACGCCGGCCCAGGTCTGAGGACACAGGGCAATGCTTTTAATGGTTGCTTTGCCCAGGGGCTGGCCAGCTGCTGGCTGCCTGGGGTAAGAAATGCTCATGAATTCCCCAATACCTCGCTCTGTGGGAGCCTGACTGGCTTGGGGAGGGGCCCTGCTTTGTGTGGTTACTGTTCCTCTGCCCTGTCTCAGCCCCCGGTGAGCACTGACAGGTCTAGTACAAGCTACCCTCTTAACCGTGGCGTGCAACTTGTGTCTTTCAGAACGAATCATCCATCCAACGAAAGCACTTTATCTCTCTTCTTCCGATCACTGTTGCCAAATTTTAACTTGCAGGTATGTGCAGTCAGCTGCTGCAGGCGCATCGGAGTGCACTTTTGCTTTCAATACACAAGTTTCTACTGCACAGTGTTTCTGCAAAGGGAGTGGCTCTTGGCATATGCAGTGTGTAAACGTCAGGTTGCAGAACAGCCTGATGCTTTTTGGCAGGCAGCATTGTCTGTGTCCCTGCCTGCTGCAGCCAGGCACCAAGCTCCCTGCCGGGGTCCTCCAGCTCTGCTCTCTTGCAGGGGGACGTCAGGCACGATGGAGATGACGAGGCTGGAGCAGGGCAAGACCTCAACCAGGGGGTGAACAGGCTCATGGCAGCCATGCGGGACATGCTGGCGAACATCCAGTTTCAGGAACCCCCCCGAGATGACAATCCTGAAGGCGATGGGGACTGGGACTGAGCTGAGAGCATGCGTCTCCTACCCTGGCCCTGTGTTAATTGTACCCCAACCCTGTCCCACTCCAATAAAGTCATAGAAACCAGAGGTGCTGGCTGGCGTTGTGGGGAAAGGGCTGCATCGAGGGGAGGCTGCCGCTGCTGCCTGAGGCTGAGCGCTGTCTTAAAAAGGCAGGGCTAATAATCTGCAGCAGCTTGGGCCCCTTCTGGGCCCCTGCAAACGCAGTTAATGCCCAATTCCCTGGGCTCTCTCTCCTCATGCCCTGTGCTTACTGGTCGTAGCCTTTTCTTCCTGCTGTCTCCTTGTCCTTTGTGCTTCCTCCAGGCTGAAGGCGCCTTCCCTCTGGCGGGGTGGGGGCGGCTGCCCTGCAAGCTCCCTCGGGGCTGGGAGGGACTGGGCTGTGTGTCCTTGCTCCTCGCAATTCCCTGTGATCTGCCCTGGAGCTGGAGCTCTCCTGGTGTCTGCTGGGGGTGGGTGGGGAGCGGCTCCTCTTGTGCTGCAGCCACTGATGCTGCTGGGAGCAGAGAGGATCCCCCTCCCCTCTTTTTTTCCTTTTCCCCACCAGCTTCCCTTGTTTCCCCACCTTCAAGTGGGGCACAAAGCAGTGCAGAGCCAGGAATGAGGTCAGCAGCACCATAAAAGCCTTAGCTCATCGCTGCTGCCCACAAAGCTTTTTCATTTCTGCTGTGTAACGGTGTGTGTGGCTCCAGTGCTGAGCCAGGCTGCGCTGCCCGGAACAAATCCCCCTCCTCCCACCGTGGCCATGCTGCAGCTGGGCTCCCTGCGGGCCGAGCTTCCCATCTGGGGCTGGCCCTGGCCCCATCCTGCCCCTGGCACATCCCTGCAGGAGCTGAGCCCCGGCTGCGCCCCGCGCTCGCGGTGCTTGGAGCTGCAGACTCGGCATTTTGCAGCTCTGCTCCCAAAGCCTCTGTTGACAAAGCCAGAATTCACCGTGCGTACCGGACGGGGAAGCCGGTGTCTGCTGGTCCGGATTCCTCCAGCTCACGTTTCCCCACAGCCTGGGCTGATCCTGCCCGCGAGGCGTGGGAGGTGCTGGGGACGCCGTCTGCCCGGGCTGCTGGCGCCGTGCGAGGCTGCTGCAGCCGGGTGCTGCTGTGGGTGCTCGATCCCAGCCCGTGCCAGGGATCAGGGCTGGGGCTCGTGGGCTGCGCGTGCCCATCCATGGGTCTCCCCAGGCCACGGCCTCGATTGTGGGAGCAGGCTCCCGCCTCAGGCTCGCTGCTCCCAGCCCAGCACCGGGGATGTGTGCGTACTGACCTCGGCTCAGCGGGCGGTTCTCATTAGCCAGGGCGTTAAAATGTCTCCCACTCCCTTCTGAGCACGGGCACCAGCCCTGCACGCAGCCCCTTCCATGCACACGGGACCGAGAGCAGCTCCGAGCCCCGGGGGGGCCCTGGCGCCCCGCAGGAAGGAGCGGAAGCGTCGGGTGTGAACGGCCCGTTCATGGAGCCCTGAATGGCTCTTTGGTGGCTGAGCAGCTCCGGGCATCAACAGCGAGCCAAAGGCACATGATGGTCAGATGGGTCCCGTGTCCCCCAGCCCTCCTGGGCTCGCTGTGGCACTGGGCTGTGAGAGACGCCGCGAGCCGGCCGCAGCGTGGGACCGTGCTCAATTGTGCCTTTGACAGTTCCTGGGGGACACGTCGCTGCTCCGCAACGCAGCACCTGGGTGCAGTGGGGGGGACACGTCCATGGCCACGGGTGAGTTCTGTCCCTCACACTGCCCCTGCTGTGGGGACAGTCCCACTGGGGTCCCTGAGGCACGTGGAAGCCCCAGGGCATGCAGGACCCCAGGGAGCGTGGGAGCCCCAATGTGCACGGTGCCCCAGAGTACTTGGCACCCGCAGGGCGCAGAGCACCCCTATGGCACATGGAGGCCGTGGCGTATGGCCCCAGGGCGCGCAGGGACCCCAGTGCGTGCGGTGCCCCAGGGCAGTGCTGGGGTCCGGCAGCCCCAGCCGTGGTGGCGGCTGCCCCAGCTGCTGGGGCACAGGCTGTCATGTGCGTGCCCACCCTCCTCGGGAGGAGGAGCTGAGGGAGACGGCTTTAAAGTGGTGCAGAGAAAGGGGCCTTTCTTCCCCATAACCGCCGCCGAGCCCTTGCTGAGCTCTGAGGACGCCGGGCAGGGCTGGCGAGGAGGGCGGCTGCGACACCAGTGGGACGCTGGTGGGGCGGGGGGGGCTTCCCCATCTCCCCCGCGCTCAGGGCGCCACGGTGCCCATGTCCTCTTGACCTCGCAGCTGGGTGCTGCGGGAGCGCTGGCGGGGCCAGCCGGGCACCCAGGGGCCCTGCAGGTGCTGTGGGGGGCCCTGGGGCCACGGCTGCCATCCAGGGAGCCCCCGGGGCTGAGGTCGGGGCCATGTCAACATTGGCCCCCCTGCGCCTGCTCCGTGAGCCCTGGAACGCCAGTGAGGGCAACCAGAGCAACGCCACGGCTGGGGCTGGCGGCGCCTGGTGCCAGGGGCTCGACGTGCCCAACGAACTCTTCCTCACGCTGGGGCTGGTGAGCCTGGTGGAGAACCTGCTGGTGGTGGCCGCCATCCTCAAGAACAGGAACCTGCACTCGCCCATGTACTACTTCATTTGCTGCCTGGCCGTCTCCGACATGCTGGTGAGCGTCAGCAACCTGGCGGAGACGCTCTTCATGCTGCTGATGGAGCATGGCGTGCTGGTGATCCACGCCAGCATCATCCGCCACATGGACAACATCATCGACATGCTCATCTGCAGCTCCGTCGTGTCCTCCCTCTCCTTCCTAGGGGTGATCGCCGTGGACCGCTACATCACCATCTTCTACGCCCTGCGCTACCACAGCATCATGACGCTGCAGCGGGCCGTGGTGACCATGGCCAGCGTCTGGCTGGCCAGCACTGTGTCCAGCACCGTCTTCATCACCTACTACCGCAACAACGCCATCCTCCTCTGCCTCATCGGCTTCTTCCTCTTCATGCTGATCCTCATGCTGGTGCTCTACATCCACATGTTCGCCCTGGCCCGCCACCACCTGCGCAGCATCTCCAGCCAGCAGAAGCACCCGACCGTCTACCGCACCAGCAGCCTGAAGGGAGCCGTGACGCTCACCATCCTGCTGGGCGTCTTCTTCATCTGCTGGGGGCCCTTCTTCTTCCACCTCATCCTCATCGTCACCTGCCCCACCAACCCCTTCTGCACCTGCTTCTTTGGCTACTTCAACCTCTTCCTCATCCTCATCATCTGCAACTCAGTGGTCGACCCCCTCATCTACGCCTTCCGGAGCCAGGAGCTCCGGCGGACGCTGCGGGAGGTGGTGCTGTGCTCCTGGTAGGCACCGGGACGGACAGACGGATGGACAGACGGACAGACGGACGGACGGACGCGCCGCGGGGCGTTCCTCCCCGACCCAGCCGGGTGCCGGGGGGCTGCCCGGCCTCGCGGTACCGAATAAAGGCTCTTTGCAGTGACACTCTGCCTTGGCACCGCCGTGCGGCCCCGAGCGCCGCGGGGCACCGGGAGCCTCCTTGCGGGCTGCCCCCGCCCGCAGCCGCCCTTTATCCGCGGAACGATCGCTTCCCGTTACGGGGACCGCCGCCACCGGTTCCGGCCCGCTCCCGGCACCGGCGGGGACGGGGGGGTCCCGGCCGCCTCGGGGGGTGCTGGAACCGGGGGCTGCGGAGCGCGGCCGCCCCCGGGCGGGACAAAGGCAGCCCCGCGCCGCCGCCGCCTTTGTTCTGCGGCCGCGCACGCTGCCGGCCCGCGGGGGGGCCCGGAGCCGGGAGAGCCCCCCGGCCCCGACGGAGCCCCCCGGGCAGGATCCGGGCCGGGCCCCGCTGCCCCCGGGATGCTCGGACCGGGTCCGGTTGCCGGTGGAGCCCCAATCCCCGTGGGGTCGGGCGGGGCCCTTGCTCCCCCCCGCAGGGACCGCGGTCCCCCCCACGCGTGGCCGGGTGGGCGTGCCGCCTCCCCTCCCCCACAGCGGCTGCGGGGACCCCTCCGCATCCCCCCCCCCATGTGTGTGTATGGGGGGGTGTTCGTGTGTCAACGACCCCCGGTACCGGGGATGCTCCAGTTGGGCGGTGCCGCGGCACCGGGCCGGGCCGAGCGCGGTGCAGCCGGGCCGGGCCATACCGGGCCGGGCCATACCGGGCCACGCCGGACCGATCCGTGCCGTGCCGGTGCCGGGCGGCGGTGGCGGTGGCGGTGGCGGTGCCGGTGCCGCAGGGCTGTTGCAGGGCTGCGGCGGCGGGCGCTGATTGGCCGCGGCGCGGCGGTGACGTCAGCGCCCGGCCCGGTGCGGCGCGCGGCCCCTATAAAGGCGGCGGCGGCGGCGGGGCCGCCCCCCGCGCTGCCGGTGCCGCTCCGCTCCCGGTCCCGCTCCGC
>CM021707.1:20003107-20015484 GCA_011074415.1 Stictonetta naevosa
GGGGGGCCGGGGCCCGGCGGTGGGGGAGCCCCGGCGGGTCCGGGCGCGGAGCTGATGGGCCCCCGGGCCCTCCCGTTCCCCGGGCCCTCCCGTCCCGGCCCCCGCAGCCTCCTCCCGGTGTAACGCGGCCGTTTTCGTTCCTTTCCTTCTTTTCCTCAGGCGCCCAAAAAGGCAGGGAAAAAGGGGAAGGGCGGCAAGGCCCCGGCCGTGGTGGACGCCTCGGCCCCCGAGGAGATGAGCAGGGAGCAGGTGAGCGCGGCTCGGCCCCGGGGCCGCGGGTCGTGGGCCCGGGGGGTGGCGGGGGCCGTGCCCGACACGGGGCGGTGCTGGGCCTGCGGCCCCCACAGAGCCCGCTCGGTGCTTCTGCAAGGAGCAGCCACCTCAGCACGTCCGTGCTTCCACTGTTCCATGGCGTGCTGCTCTCCTCCTTGGGCTCTCGCCGTCTTTGCACCTCATCCCATAACCCTGTTCTCTCGTGTCGGTGTCCTGCTGGCGTGGAAATGGCCTGGGAAGGGTTCCCCTGATGGGAGGCTGTTCTTTGAGCAGGCTCATCTCCACAGGCAGCTGCACTTGTTCTCAGCCATGCGATCACTCAGCCTGCAGCACTCTCAGCATGTCCCGAATCACGCTGTGCTGGGGCAGGAGGCTTCCCTAGGGACAGCGAGGGCAGGCCATGGCTGCCCGACGTGGGCCCGTTGTGCTGGGTGCCTAACAAGCAGGAGGAGACGGTCCTGACCTGGGCGATCTCACTCCCAGGATACGATCTTGCATGTCTCGGTATTATCTAGCATCTGAGAACATGTTGGTGTCCCCTGGGAGACAGAATGCCCAAGCCCTGGCTGTTTAGGGTAGGAGGAGGTTTGGTCACTCCTTTTCCAGAGGCCAATGGGTCACTTTCATGTCCTGGGCTCTCCCCACCCCATCCCCACTTTTTGTCCTCCCTTCCTCTGTCCCAGTAGAGGCTACCGTGTTCTGCAGGCTTACAGCAGAGCTCACCAGGGGTATCTTGAGAAGAACTTTGGGTCGGCACGTTTTTCATGGGAGCCATGTGTCCCAGGCCTCCTTTTCCCACCAACTGCCTCCTTCTCTTGTCTTTGCAGCTGGCAGAGCACGTTGTGCGTCTCCGGCAGGAGCTGGATCGGGAACGGGAAGAGCGCAACTACTTCCAGCTGGAGCGGGACAAGATTCACACCTTCTGGGAGATCACCCGCCGGCAGCTGGAGGAGAAGAAAGCAGAGCTGCGTAACAAGGACCGCGAGATGGAGGAGGCGGAGGAGCGGCACCAAGTGGAGATCAAGGTGAGAGGATGAAATGGCTGGGAGGTGTGCGTGCCCCGAGCCCTGGATGAGAAGCAGCAGGTCTGAGGAGGTGAGGGACGGGGGCAGAGGAGGAGCTGAACAGGATACAAGCCAGGAGCATCTCGGCCAATATCTCAGCTTCAGGTGTTTCCCTGCTGAAACCCATCACCTGCTCTCTGGCTTGTCTCTAGGTTTACAAGCAGAAGGTGAAGCACTTGTTGTACGAGCACCAGGAAAACCTCACCGAGCTGAAGGCAGAGGGCACCCTGTCCATGAAGCGGGCCCAGAAGGATCACTGGGCCCAGGAGATGGAACTGCGCAAAGACATGCGCTCCTTAAAGGTGGAGCTGAAGGAGCAAGAGCTGGCCAACGAGGTGGTGGTGAAAAACATGCGCCTGGTAGGTGCTTGGCAGGGCAGCAGGGGCTGGAGCCATGTTTGAGGAGCCTTTGCGGTGGAGGGAAGCGGTGGGGCTGCTGTTTGAGCCCTCCCAGCCATGGTGTGTGAGCAGACTGTGTCCTCTGCTGTCTTGGCAAGGTGGAAATGGGGTTTCCTGCAGATACTGGTGTCAGATGTATTTAGAGGCACTGGAAAGACAGCACAATCAAGGAGGAGGGCTTTCTGGGGCAATTTCTGTGAAATCTCTCCTTCAGCAGAGTGCCAGCAGTGGCTCAAAGCCCCTGAGAACAGCTGGAGAACCTAATATGCCACTCTGCTCAGATAACGTGTGGTTCATGCCATGGTGGGAACCTTTCCCAGGGAGCAGGATGGGTTGGGTCGTCTGCCTCTAACATGAAGCTTCTCCCTAACAGAAACAAGAGGAAGAGATCACGCAGCTGTGCAACGATTTTGAGAGACAAGCAAAAGGTCAGGCCGTGCTCAGGTCCCTGTGTCAGCACTCTGGGGAAGGTTCCTCCAAGCTCCGCTGCACTCTTGGTTCTGTGGAGCAGAAAGGGGCTGCTTTCCCCTCCCCCAGTGCCCAGTCCCCATGCCCAGGGGCTGCCAGGCTGCATGGCCAGCAGCGCTGCCTGAGCTGAACTCCTGGCGTGGTGGGGATGTGCCGTGGAAATGGGGCCGGGACGGCCGCCTGTCGCGTGAGCTGGAGGGTGGAGGCAGGGCTCTCACTGCCTGGCTCGGCGGCTGGAGGAGCCCTTGCAGATGGAAGCCCTGGCTCCAGTGTCCGTCTCAGGGGACGCTTCAGGTTCTCACGGGCTGACTTGGAGGTTTTCCATGTCCTGTTTCCAGAGTGCTGTTTCTGGGCTCTCCTCAGTCTGGTCCCAGCGTAACTGCTCTGTATGCTGGTGGCAGCTGCGGTGGGGCTGTTAACAAGCACCTTGTCCTCGAGTGATGCTGCAGTGGGACGCACAGGGCTGGTGCTCGCTAACACCACTGCACTGGGCTGGTGCTTGCTGTTCTTACTCAGCCCCCTGTGTGCTTCCCCAGAGATTGAGGCCAAGTACAGCAAGAAGATGCAAGTGCTGCGGGACGAGCTTGACTTGCGCCGGAAGACTGAGATCCATGAGGTAGAGGAGAGGAAGAACAGCCAGATCAGTGAGTTGATGAAGAACCACGAGAAGGCCTTCAGTGAGATCAAGAACTATTACAACGATGTCACCCTCAGAAACCTGGAACTCATCAACTTGCTCAAGGTAACTGCCCGCCTGCTCCCTGACCCCGCTGCCGCAGCCCTGGCTTGTAGTGTCACCCGTCCACCATGGGGCTGGTCCTGTAAGGACTTCACCCAGATCCGGCCAGTTCCCTGGTGGAGTTGCTGGTGCTGCTGTTCTCCTGCACAGCAGTACAGGCACAAGGAGATGTGGCTTTCTGGGCCAGCAGTGGGAGGGTGTCCTGACAGCGTGAGGAGCTGGGCAGACCCTGCTGCGCAGCCCCTCCAGGAGCCAGCGTTCATCTTTCCAAGAACAGGAGCAGATGGAGGAGATGAAGAAGAGAGAGAATCAATTGGAAAAGGAGAAGGCAGACGTGCTGCTCCAGAACAAGCAACTGAAGGAGCCCCTGCAGCAGGCCCAGGAGCAGGTGTTTGAGCTGCAGAAGAAGTTGGCCCACTACGACATGGACAAGGAGGCTCTGATGGTGAGTCGCCAGCCCTGCTGTGAGCTCCTTTCTATTCTTCCCTGAGTCACGGCAGCTGTTTTCCTGGAGTGGAGTCGCTCAGCAGTGACCTCTGCCGCTCAGCAGAGAGCTGTTTGGCCAGATTGCTGAACAAATGCCTCCGAGTCCCTTTCAGCTTAGTTGTGTGTAAGATCTCAGGTGGGACTCCAAGATTCTGTCAGGAAGAGAGAGGAGCAGCTCCTGCTGCAGAGAGGGGAGGGAGCTGTTGTAGGTGCAGCCTGTGTTTTTTCACCCCTCTCCCTTTGCTGGTCTCTCTCCTCCCTTGCCAGAACACATACCACCCACCCCCCAGAGAAGCTTGCACTCTTTAACTCTCCCTTCCCACTTGCAGAACACAAAAGCCCGTCTGAAAGTCATCCAGAAGGAACTGAAAGACCTCCAGTGGGAACACGAAGTGCTGGAGCAGCGGTTCAGTAAGGTGAGAGCTGCAGGTGGGTCTGAGCATCCAGTTTCCCTCTTTAAACGGGGTTAGGCACCGGGTCTTAGCAGCGGCTGCCCACACTGTGCTTAGCAAAGGGCTTTCCAAAGCCCTGATCTGGAGCCGCGTGTTAGCTGCCGCTTCCAACAGAGCTTATCGCGGCTTTGGCATCTCCCGTGCTCAGCAGACAGGCCCAGCCTTGTACTTCGCTGAGCAATCATGCGTGTGCTGATGGTCCCCTCCTGGCCTGCTGGTGACAGGCTGCGGCGCCGGGTCACGGGAGGATCTGCGTGGAGAGGCTCCCGCTGCAGTGGGGAGAGCCGGGGACAGTTGCTCCCTCCTTCTGCTGGTGCATGGGTGTCGCTTCCCCTCTCGCCGTGCAGCCTCTTCAAGGAATATTCTGTTGTCTGAATATCCTCCCAGCCCCAGCCTGTCCCTTCCAGCTAACCCAGATAAATTTATTGAGGCAGAACAGAGCTCATTTGCAATTCGCAGAAATCCCCAGGAATATGAACATTGATCTGAGGCCTCGTTAACAATCCATCATTAAGGCAGCAACGTATTCAGTGCAGTCAGAAATAGGCTTTGGAGGAGAAATCCTAATTAGGACACTTATTAACTAGCTGTGAGCCAGGGACTCCTGCCAGCTGCAGGAAGGGGAGGAGAGACCCCTGCGTGCTTTGGGCCCCTCTCTGAGGTCTAAAGCAGTGCCTTGGGGCAGAGCACTGGGGAGCCTGGAGTCGGGGCCAGGCCAAGTGAAGTGGGGAGCCTGCACTGCCACGGGGGGACAGCGGGGACCAATTCTCTCCCTGCAGGGGCCCAGGAAAGGGGAGGTTGGCAGGGAGCCGAGCTGTTTGGAGGAGAGGTAGCTGGGCTACACCGGGGTTTGAATAGCAGGGGCTGTACCGGGCCAGGTGCTGACGGATGGGGTTCCTGCTGCTGGGGGCGTCCCGTGCCAGGGGACAGAGGAAGCAGAGCTGCAGGTGCCGAGGAGGTGCCAGCACAGCAGGAGGGGGAGAAGCTGTGCTCCGGCACCTGCGTTCCCCGCAGGGTGCAGGTGCCGTGGGGAACGGCCTGGCTCTTGTGGAGCAGGCAGGGCTGAGCAGCCGGGCCTGTTTGCTCCCAGCCCTGGGCGGCTGCCAGCGAGGGGGTCCCGGGGGTGGCGTGAAGCCGTGCCGTGTTTTCGGAGCAGGTGCAGGCAGAGCGAGATGAGCTCTACCAGAAGTTCACCAAAGCCATTAACGAGGTGCAGCAGAAGACGGGGTTCAAGAACCTGCTCCTGGAACGCAAGCTGAAAGGACTCCTCGACATCCTGGAGAAAAAGGAGGTGGAGCTCAGCGAGGTCTTTGCAGCCTCCAACCTCGACCCAGGCGCCCTCTCCTTGGTCTCACACAAGCTGGAGGTACTGTGTGCCCTGTGGAAGCTGTTCTCCCAGCAGGGCTGGCTCTTGAGGGATAGAATCTGCACTGGGGCAGGCCATGGAGTGTGTGAGCATGGCCAGGTGCTTTGTTCCAGGCAGTGCCAGGGCAGGTCCAGGACATGTAGCAGGAAACAGAGTCCCCATCCTCTCTCCACTGTGGGTATCTGCCTAGATGGCCAGTTCCCGGCCCTGGGACACTGCAACAAGCACATCGTCCTGCTCGGGTGCTGAATGCCCTGTGTGAAGGGCCTGTAACTGTCGTGTCAGTCGTTCCCGGCACTCCCAGCGCTGTGCACGGTGCCGCAGGGCACTCCGGCTCTCCCTCGAGAGCGAGGCATGTGGGTGTAGGCGTTTGGCGCTGATCTCTCCCTCAGGTGGAGTCTGTTTGAAGGAGGATGGCCCCGGGCAAAGCAGTGCTCACCAGGTTTCTGTGCTGGCAGGTGGCTCCCGAGCGCACCGCTGAGCAGCAGGCTGCGTGCGGGGCCTGTGAGCGACCTGGGGTGCTCCGATTGCGGGGAGCCACCGCTGGTGAACCTTGCCCGTGCTCCTCTCCCGGCCTCTCTGGCTGCAGAGGCAGTGCAGACTGGATCCCAGAGGCTCTGCAATGTCTGGCGTGCTAAAAATACCTATGCAGAAAGCCTCAGCACGGTGCGGCGGCTTGGAGACCCACATTCCTGGAGCGTGCAGCAGCAGTAACTGGAGAAGCAGCATTTGTTTCAGACGGGCTGGAGACAGGACGCAGGTTCCCTCCCCAGCTTGGCCACTGCTTCCCTGGTGCCCTCCTGCTCACACCGTGCCACCTGCCCGTCCAGGGCCCCTCTGTGCTGGGTTGCGGCGGTGCTCGTGGGCTCCCCCTTGCCAGGGCACCTTAGGGATGAGCACGGCAGCAGCCCCAGGCTCCCAGTCTGTACGACAGGACAGCAGATGTGTCACCTACCAGCAGGTGCCACAGCAGCACGTTGGGAAACATTCCTGGGAAGGCGTCAAGGCGCCGCTGTCTCCCTCAGCTGCTGGGGTCCCTGAATTCCTTTGCTCAGCTGCCTCCAGCCACCGGCGCCTTCTTGGGGAGGCTCTCCCTGTAATTCCCTCGGTGCCGTGACGGCGGGGAGGTGCCGCAGGAGCAGGTGCTGCCGTCCGCCCCCGCTTGCAGCAGGGCAGGTGATGCTGGTGGTGGGGCTGAGCTGGCATTCATGCTCTTGGTCTGGCAGGTCCCTGGGCCTTGCCTCTGCCCGGGGCTGGCCGTCCCTGGCAGCGCTGGCCCCACGGGGATGGCTTGGTGGCTGCCTGCCCGGCTGTGCTGCGAGCTGCTCTGCTTCAGCCGTGTCCCGGTGCCAGCCCGGCCGCCGCACAGCAGCTGCTCCGTGCGCTGTGCTGCGTGCTCCAGCCTGCAGCACAGCCCCAGGTCGATGCGCCCTCGGTGCCTGGCAGCCAAAGCCTAACGCACCGTCTCCCCCTTGCAGGATGTGCTCAATTCCAAGAACGCCACCATCGAGGACCTGCAGTTCCAGCTGGCCCGAGTCTGCAAGGTGAGGAAGGGGTCGGGGCACGCGGTGTAACCCCTGGGGATGGCCTCACACGGAGGGAAGGGAACTCACAGCAGGCCAGCTGAGCCGCTTCATGCCCTGGAGTGCTGCCCCAGGCTGCGTTGCTCCCAATTCCCTAACTTTCCCATACAAAGCAAGGCCAGTTCGGGGGTCCCCACCACGCAGGGGGCTGCGGGGACCCTGTGCCCAGGCAAGGAGGGGCTGGGCTCGGCTTCAGGGTGGCAGAGCAGAACGTGGAGCATTTCTCTTCCAGGCGCACAACGACATGCTGCAGACGCTGGAGGCGAAGCTGACCGCCTTTGGGATCCCACTGGACAACCTGGGCTTCAAGCCCCTGGAGAGCCCGGTGCTGGGCCAGGCGTTGGGGCAGGGCCCCGCGGGACTCGTGGCGGTGCCCACGTGACACCAGGCAGCACCCATGGGTGCTGTCTGTGCTCGGGTGCTCCTGGGGCAGGGAGCAGGGCTGCGCCTGCCTCGCGCCACCAGCATCCCACCCCAAGGAAGGTGATTTTTTCTTTGAGACTAAGGGTGCTGTTTGAATCCTTTAATGGTGTCAGTCGTGTAGTTCCCCCCCCCAGCAACCGGCAGCCCTGCGGGGAGGATGTGCCTTGCCCTAGCTGCCCCGGTACGTTGTGTAGGAGTAGGGGCTGATCAGCAGTGGGATGTGCAGCTTCTGGGCTGGGTCGGTGATGGTGAAGACGACCTAGGGGAGAGCAGGAAGGGGGTGAGGGGGAGAAAGCCCCAGCCACAAGCAGCCCCTGTCCCTCTCCCTATCATCTGGGAGCCCCTCCGAGCAGCGCAGCAGGAGAGCTCCTGCAAGCATGGACACCACCTCCAGCCCCCTGCAGCTCTGGCTGTGACCAGGGCCGGCTCCCAGGGGCACCCCATGCTCCGCCCTTCAGCCAGGTACCTCCACGAAGGGGTAGAAGCTGGTGTGCCCCAGGCTCTGCCAGTACTCCGCCGTCTCAAAGCGCAGCTTGTAGGTGCCGGCCTCAGCCTGCCCCGGAGGCAGGAGGGGCAGGCAGCGCCCGTCCTCATCTGTCCACCTGAAAGCAGAAGGAGGCGCAAGTCGGCCGGCCCTAAAAGCCACCCCCCATAGCTCTGTCAGCTGGGGGTCTCGGGGGGGACAGGGCCGGGGGGTGCCAGCACCCTCTGCCCCTTTGCTGCCGCCTGCTCCCCTACCTCTGCGCCAGCTCCCTCCACTGCGCCCCCGGCTCCTGCAGCTGGGCCAGGCGGAGGGCGAGGCGGGCGGCGGGCAGCCCCGTGGCCGTGTTCAGCACGTGGGTGGTCAGGGAGCCCCGCGGCCTCTCTGTGCCTCCGACCTGCAGCAGGGGAGTGACAAGGGTGCTCCCTGGCAGCACTGTCCCACTCCCCCCAGCACCGTGCTGTGCCTCCCAGCACTCCACCCCGAGGAGTAATTATTTGGCATGGATAGCGAGGGGCTGAGGGGAACCCGGGGGGGCAGTGCCCCAGCTGAGCATCCCCGGGTGGCCCCAGCCCTCTCCAGGGGTTCCCACGGTCAGGCTGCCTGCCTGCCCCCTCCCTGTGCACCCCACGCTGGTGTCAGTGCAGCCGGGTCCCTCCGGGATCTTCTCCATCCCCAGCACCCTGTTGTGCCTGCAGGACACGGGTGCCCACTGCCTTCCCCTGCCATGGGGCCAGCTGCCAGGTCCCAGGGGTGCACCCCAACATACCCAGCAGCTGCCTGTGTGCCCAGGGCACCGCTGCTGTGCACGGCATGGGCACCCTGCCTGGAAGGAGGGCTGCCTGCCTGGGGCTGCCATGCTGCCCGTTCGGCCCTGTGCCGGTGTGCACCGACGGGCCACCGTGCGGGCTGGCCTGGTCCCAGGGAGGAAGCAGCCATGTCCCTGTCGCCTTCCCGGCCTGCACCGATCGCAGTGTCACCACATCACGTGCAGCAGACGTTAACCCTGCAAGTGCTCGGGCGCTGCCTAGGGCAGGCAGCCAGCACGGGGTCGGGGCGCTGCACCTTCCCCTGCGGCAGCCCCTGGCTGTGCTCGGTGGGGTGAGACCCCCAGAGCTGCCACAGCTACTCCTCTGGGGCTGCCCCAAGTGCCTGCCCCTAGCCCAGGGCTGGCTGTGGGCTTTGGTTTCCCAGCCCTTCAGGAGGCACAACAGCAAGCGAGGGCTCCCGGTGGCTTACCTGCCTCTCCTCCATCCTGCTCTGCCAGGTCCCCGTCCCCGGTGCCACCCCGCAGGCTGCCATCCCCTGCCCCAGACACCTTCCCCACGGAGCTGCCGGGGCCAGGCGCCGCTATCCCCAGCACGCTCCTCCCCGGCTGGGCCGGCCCGTGCAGGCGGCTCTCCCCCAGCCGGCACACCCCGGTGCTCCGACGGCACCTGTGCTCTGGCGGCACCGCAGCCCCAGGGGCTGGCAGACCCAAGTCCGGCTGGATTTTGGGGCAACCGGGACTGGTTGAGCCACAGTGGAGCTGCCGGCCCAGCCTCCCCCTGCAAAGAGCTCAAAGCGTGTGAGCGGGGCCGGGCACGTGGAGGCTGCGAGGAGCAGTCAGCAGGATCACCGCGGGCAAGCCGTGCTCGTCCGACCTGCCTGCCTCCCAGGGGGCAGCCGCCCGCGGGACGGAGCCCAGCTCCCCTCCTGCGCCACCGGGAGGGCCCGGCGCCTCATCTGCGTGCTGATAACAGTGGTGGCGGTGGCTGGAAGCCCGTGTCCGTCCCTGTCAGCAGCCTGCATCTTCAGGGGGTGTTTGGGGACCACCTGCAGCGAGAGGCTGCTTCGCACCACGGTGCCTGAGCAGGTGGCGAGAGCCAGGGGGAGAGCAGAGGCTGAGCGCCTGGGGCAGGGGGGCCGTGCCCAGGACAAGGAACATCTGCTCCTCCAGCTTGCTGTGGCCATGGAGATCACCCAGGTGAGGGGGGACAGGGACGGTCACCTCGATGTGGGGGTGAGGGATAGAGGGGAAATCGACTTCCCAGAGCTGGCTCGAGTAGGGGAGATAGGTACCATGGTGAAGCTGAAGATGGGAATGTTGTCGGTGGCATCCCTGATCTCGACGATGGCCGTGGCAGTGAACGCTCTCCGCTCACAGTTTTTGGCTGCCCCTTCGCACTCGCACACCCGGGCTTTGACTTGTGTCACCTGCGCCTTGCCCTGGCTGTCCGTCAGCCTCAGGAAGATGCTGTACTCCCCGGGATCCAGCTCCTTATGCAGTTTCAGGACCAGCGAGTCTTGTGCGGGAGAGAGGGGGCTTGGGGTCAAGGTGGGTCCCAGCTCCCACATCTGGGGACACCCTCGGCACCCGCAGGGCTTTGCCACGTGGCAGTACCCCATCACGGGGACGGCTGGGAGCTCCAGTGGCATTCGGGGTGGCTGAGAGGGATCTGCCCAGGATGCGGCCCTTGCTGAGTGTGCCCCACTGCCCTGCGGCACAGCTGGGTGGCTGGGATGGGCCCACCGGCACCTACCTTGGCCGGACAGCTTGACAGTCCAGTTGTTGCTGGAGCCGTGCTCCAGCGCTGCCTGGAAGGGGTACGTGTTTGGGGGCAGGTCCTTGTCGACGATGGTCAGCGTCTGCTCCTCAGGCTGCCGGCTGCAGATGTCAAAGATCCGGGGCTCCGGCGTGGGCCCGTTGTCGTTCACGTCCTGGAGGAGCAGCAGCAGCGTCCCCGTGCCGGTTGCGTCCGGCACCCCTGCGGAGCTGGCTGTTAGCGAGGTGCCGGGACCTGTCCCCGTGCCCTGCACGGCCGCCCCGCGTCCCCGCAGCCCCGGCTCCCTGCGGCGAGGTGCCTTCTCACCGTTGTCCACGGCCAGGACGATGGCCTTGTAGGTGCTGTTGATGGCGTGCACCGCCTCCCGGTCCAGCGGCTGGACGGCCGTGACGATGCCGTTCTCGGGGTGGATGGCCAGCCACCCCGCGGGGTCGCTGCCCATGCGGTACCTGGGCAAGCGAGGGTCAGCGGGGGGCTCCGCGCCCAGCCTGGCCCATGCTGCCAGGTGGGAAGGGGCACGCAGCCCTCGCGCCCCCACCGCCACCCCCACTCACGTGATCTTGTTCCTCTGATCCTTGTCGGGGTCCTGGGCCGTGTAGGACGTGACCTCGTGCCCCACCGGCAGGTCCTCCGGCACCTCCACCCTCTTGACAGGGGGCACGAAGACGGGGGGCTCGTTCACATCCCTGACGAGCACCAGGACGCTGGCCGAGGAGAGCCCGAGGGACACGGAGAGGGGGACTTTGTTCTCCACCGTCACCACGAGGTCGTAGCGGCTCCTGGTCTCGTAGTCCAGGCCCTGGAGGTCGGCAGAGAGGAGCTGGGCTGGAACCAGCGCCGGCGGGGACGCGGCCTGCACGGGGCAGCCCCGCAGCGCCACGACCCACCTTGGCGGTCCTCAGGATGCCGTCGTTGGTGTTGGGGTCGGTGGCGATGCTGAAGGCGCCGTCCTGGTCCCCGCTCTTGATGCGGTAGACGGCTTGCCAGGCCGGGGAGCCCGGCATGTCCTGGTCCGTCACGTGCAGCCTGGCCACCTCCAGCCCCACCTCGTTCTCGTCCACCGTCCCCTCGTACTGCGAGGGGGGGACAGGGACGGTCACCCCGGTGCGGGGGCCGGGGAAGCGACTCGCGGGAGCCGGCTGGGGTGGGGGAGACGGGTACCATGGTGGGGTTGAAGACGGGAATGTTGTCGTTGGCATCCGTGACCTCGATGACGGCCGTGGCGGTGGTGGACAGCCCCTTGCCCTCCTGGTCCGTGGCCTGGACGATCAGCGTGTAGTTGGGGGTGGTCTGCAAGCAGAGAGCGCCGCGGTCAGAGGCGCCCCGCTCCCCGCAGCCGCTCCCACCGCGGGGCGCGGGTGCCGGGACGCGGCCAGGCGCCCACCTCCCGGTCCAGCCCCGTGCCGAGGACGCTGATGACGCCCTTCTGGGGGTCGATGGTGAACATCTGGTGGTGCGGGCGCGGCGGCTCCTGGCTGACGATGGAGTATTTGATGATGCCGTTGTCCACGTTCACCGCGTCGTCCGCGTCCGTGGCGTTCACGGTCATCACGGAGGTGCCTGGCGCGGGGACGGGACGGGGAGACGTCACTCACGGGACGAGCCCCGCAGGCGCCGCCGTCGGCCCGGCGCAGCTGCGGCCCGGAGCCCTGCGGCCCCCCTGCCCCCAGCCCCACGCACCCGGCTTCGCGTTCTCCTCGATGTAGCCGACGAAGACCTGCTTGGTGAAGACGGGCTTGTTGTCGTTCTGGTCGGTCACCGTGATGATGATCTCCATGGGGTCCTCCACGGGCTGCCCGTTGGCCGACACGGCGTGGGAGAAGAGCTGCGAGGGCACCGTCAGTGGCACGGCCCCCTTGGCCCCCCCCAGGTCCTCCCCTACCCCGGCCCCCCACTCACGACGTATTTCCCGATCTCCTCGCGGTCCAGCGGCTGCGTCACCTCCAGCCACCCCGTCTCACGCTCGATGGTGAAGACGCCCACGGGGGGGGCTGTCCGCCCCCTGCCCCGTGATGCTGTAGAAAACCTTGGTCTCCTTGTCCTTGTTGGATTTGATCTGGCAGCGAGGCGGGGGGCTGTTAGAGGGGGCCTGGCACTC
>CM021707.1:20015884-20028234 GCA_011074415.1 Stictonetta naevosa
TTGATCTGGCAGCGAGGCGGGGGGCTGTTAGAGGGGGCCTGGCACTCTGCAGAGGCAGGTGGGTGACACCTATGTCCCCCCAGGCACTGCTCAGCCCTGCCACAGGGCACGGCGCTGGCTCAGCCCTCGTCCCTGCACCATGGGGCCACGTACCTTCCCAACCCTCATGGGGAAGGGCCCCTGCTGGTTCTCGAGGCAGCTGATGGGGGGGATGACCCAGTCCCTCTTCTGCCTCTGGAGGCCGAGGCCGGACTCGGGGAAAGCCACGACATCTGCCTGGGTGCTGAGCACCGCGACCTGTGGGATGGAGAGCAGCGGGAGGGCAGCAGGGCTGTGCTGTGCGGCTTTCCTCTCCCCTCCTCGTGTCCCCGCACCGATGCGCAGCACCCCCCAGCCCCCAGAACACCCTACCTGCAGGAGGAGGAGGAGGAGGAGGAGGAGGAGGAGGGCGCAGGGTGACATGGCTCTGGCCACGCTGAGTGCTCCGAGCGCTGACCGGGGCCAGCTCCCTGCCCTTGGACTGTGACCCTGGCAAAGTTCCCAGCAAATCCCATGTGGGTGCCAGCCCCCGGCCCTGCAGCCACCCCCCGGCCCCACAGGCAGCCTGGGGAGTGTCGGGGCGCGGAGCCGTGCACGGGGGTGCTGTTCCAGGCCCGGGGGGTGCCCAAGCCCCGGCAGCCCCCTTTGGGACGGCGGCTCCGTGCTGCGCCTCACCTCGCAGCCCCCTGGAGCGGGGGGGCCGCGGCTCTCCACCTCCCACCGCCGGGCACCGGCTCCCCCTGCCCCAAACGGGTGCGCGAGGAGGGCCCGGGGGGGGGCGCACGGAGGTGCCGGGGGAACGGCAGCGGGAGGCACCGGGAGGGGCGCGGCGGAACCGGGAAGGACCTGGGGAGAGCCGGGAACGCACCGGGAGGGGCGCACGAGGGGACCGCGGACGGCTCCGCGAGGGGGGGGCGGGAGCGGGGCGGGAGCGGGCGGGGCGGGGCGGGACCGGACCGGGCGGGGCGGGGCGGGGCGGGGCGGGGGGTCGGTACCTGCGCGGCCGCGGCCTCACCTGGAGCCGCGCGGAGCAGCGGGCGGGGGCGCGGTGCTCGGTAGCGGCGGGGCCATGCGGGGGTCGCGCTCCGGGCTCTGCCCGCTCCTCCTGCTCCTGCTCCTCCCGGCTGCCGCCGCCCCGGCCCGGCCGTGTGTCCCCCCGGGGTCAGGTAAGCGGCGCCGTCGGGGCGCGGGGAGCATCACCGGGGCGGCGGATGGGGCTGGCGGCGCCGCCGCGACGGGCGGCACCGGGGCGGCGGGGGCAGGTGAGCTGCCCCGGGCCGGGCTGGGGGCGGTGGGGTGCCCCCCCCTTGCTGCGGTGCTCGGCCCGGTTCTCCCCCCTCGCCCCACAGCTTGGGGGCCCGGTGCTAGCCGCGGTGCGGGACTGGCTGGTGCCCCCCGGGGTGCGGGGCTGCCCTCCCGCCCCCACCCGAGCCGTGGGCTCGCTCCTTTGCCCGCTGGCCGTGCCCCCGGCACCGCGGGGCCACCCCTTCCACGCTGTGGGCTGGTCGTGGACCCCCCTTTCCCGGGCCGGGGGGGGCTCTGGCGGTGGCGCTCGGGCCCCGTCGGCTGATGCCGGCGCCTCCGGCACGCGGAGAGCAGCCGGGAGCCGCCGGGCAGGGCGGGACCCCGCGGGTCGGTGCCAGGCGCTGGGCTGCCGCTGGGACCGGCCGCCCCGGGGCCACCTTCTCTGGTACGGGCGGGGGGCTCGGGGGCACGGCGGGGCGGTAGGGGCCGGTTCCCGGTGCCGGCGGGGCCGCCCGCCGTGTTTACTCGTCGGCATCCCCGGGGAACGGGGCTGCTCGGGAACCGCGGCCGCAGGCAGCGCTCCTCTAATGGCTGCGGAGCGCTGAAAGCTCTCGCCCTGAGAGCTCTCGCCGTGCCAGCCCTGACCTCAGCCCGCCCGGCTGCCGAGCGCCGCGGGCAGCTGCTGCCAGGCCGGGGCCGGGGGCTGGGGCCGGGGGCAGGGGCAGGGGCTGGGGCCGGCCGGGGGGCTGTAGCCCCTCCGTGGGAGCCCGTGGCCGGGAGCCCACCCGGGCTCGGCTCCATCACCGGGCCCTGCGGAGGCGGGCAGGGTGCCCGGGTGCTGCGTGGTGCCAAGGAACCCCGAGGGCATGGCGGGGGGAGCCTGGTGCTGGAGAGGGACTGTGGACCCCGGCCCCACGGCAAGGGCTGGTTCTTCGTGCCCCAGCATGGCCGTGGCCCTTGTGGCATGGCCGTGGCCATTTCGTCCCCAGCACCACCCCTGATTGCCGGCCAGGGCTGCCCTCCAGGTACCAGCTCTGCCCCAGCGTGGGGGCAAGGGGACCCCTGGGGGCCTGCTCCTGCTCCCCCAGCCCAAGACCTGCTATGCCCGCGGGGCACAGCTCTCCTCGCCCTGCTTCCATCCCTCACCCTGCTCCTGGCAGCCTCTCGGCCATCGTGGCCGGAGCAGGCTTAGCGCTGCTAATCCCCTAATCCTGCGGTGGTGCTGGGGGTGCTGGGGCTGGGCCCGGCATGGCGCGGGGGCGCAGCATGGCTTTGGGTGCAGGGCCCTGCTG
The DNA here is from genome assembly GCA_011074415.1 of Stictonetta naevosa. NCBI lineage: Eukaryota > Metazoa > Chordata > Aves > Anseriformes > Anatidae > Stictonetta > Stictonetta naevosa. Next base: position 20,018,461 of record CM021707.1, read on the forward strand.
CAGTGCGGGTCCCAGCCTGGGGCGGGGGGGGGCCGGGAGCAGGCGGTGACACACGGGAGGTGGGAGGCGCGGGGCAGGGCCCTGCGTGCCCAGGAATTTCCCCGTCATCTCCGAAACAAAGCCAAAGCCGAGCTCCTGCCCGCCCCCAGTGCCGGGAACCACTCCGGCCTCCCCCTCCTGATCCTAATCCCCAGGGCTCAGCCGGGCTGGCCAGGAGCTCCCAGGGCCACACAGGGGGCACGTGGGGCTTGGGGACAGGCCCCAGCATGGCTGGGGTGGGGGCAGCAGGTTGTGTCCCTGACCCCTGTCCCTCACAGCAGCCTTTGGAGATGGTACGGTGCGGTACGACGATGAGGAGTCCCACACTGGAGCAGTGGCACTGGGGCACCCTGGGTGGCTGCCGGTGACTCCCCAGGATGCCACCAGCCACCCGGTCCCTGTGCGGAGCCAGCGCTCCCTGCAGGTAACGCTCCCGGGCAGCCCCCCCAGGCAAAAACCCCCGTCCCCCAGACCTTCCCCGAGTGGCTGCTCCCTCACCCCGCTCTCCTTCCCACCAGGACGTCCCTGATGTCCCCGGGGCTCTGAGGAGGCGGAAGAGGGACTGGGTGATCCCTCCCATCAAGGTCCCTGAAAATGAGAGGGGCCCGTTCCCCAAAAAGCTGGTTCAGGTATGGAGGGGGCCTGAGGCGTGGGTTGGTGCCCTGGGGTGGGGTGATGCTCTGGCTGTGCCCGTCAGCGTTGCATCTGGGCAGGCATCTGGAGCTGGGCATGGAGGTGCTGGCCACGGGCATGGATCCCGCACCCAGGACAGGGTGCGGTGCCGTGGGGGGCTGCCGAGCCCCAGCACCGAGCGCTGCTGCTCACCCTTCCAGATCAAATCCAACCGGGACCGGGAGGCGAAAATCTTCTACAGCATTACGGGGCAGGGGGCGGACACCCCCCCCCGAGGGCATCTTCACCATCGAGAAAGAGACGGGCTGGATGAAGGTGACCCAGCCGCTGGACCGGGAGCACATGGACAAGTACCACGTAGGTGCCAGCTGGGGGACGGGACGCTGGGGCAGGCGCTGTGCTGGCTCTCTGCTCACCCCTCTGCCTCGCAGCTCTTCTCCCACGCCGTGTCCGAGAACGGCAAACCCGTGGAGGAGCCCATGGAGATCATAGTGACGGTGACGGACCAGAACGACAACAAGCCCCAGTTCACGCAGGAGGTGTTCAGGGGCTCCGTGCCCGAAGGCGCTTTGCCAGGTAGGGCCAGTGCCAAGGTGGTTTGGGTGTGGCGTGGCCCCGTGGGGAAACTGCCTCCTGCTGGATGTGTCCTTGGAGAGCCCCAGGACTGTTCCTCTTGGGGACATGGGTGCCTTGTCCCTCCCTCACATGGATGCCCCATCCCACAGGCACCTCGGTGATGCAGGTGAACGCCACGGATGCAGATGACGCTGTGGAAACCTACAACGGTGTCCTTGCCTACTCCATCCTCAGCCAGGAGCCCCGGGAGCCCCATCCCCACATGTTCACCGTCAACAGGGCCACCGGCACCCTCAGCGTCATTGCCAGCGGCCTCGACCGCGAGGTGGGACCTGTGGCACCGTGGGGGTGGCGCTGGCACCAGGTGGGCTGCGGGGTGCTGATGGGTGTCTGTCTGTCCGCCCCCCTACAGCGCGTGCGGGAGTACACGCTGACTGTGCAGGCGGCTGACCTGGATGGCGAGGGGCTGACCACAACAGCACTGGCTGTGATTGAGATCACGGATGTGAACGACAACGCCCCTGAGTTTGACCCCAAAACGGTAACGTGGCTGTCAGGCGGGCAGGGTGGGCCGGCACGCTGCGCTCGGTGCTGACGGTCCCCAATGCACAGTACGAGGCGGCTGTGCCGGAGAATGAGGCCGGGCTGGAGGTGGCCCGGCTGCTCACCACGGACCTGGACGAGCCCCAGACGCCGGCGTGGCGCGCCGTCTACTCCATCGTGCGTGGCAACGAGGGCAGCGCCTTCGCCATCACCACTGACCCTGCCAGCAACGAGGGCATCCTGCGGACGGCCAAGGTGCGTGTCCCGCGCTCGTCCCTGCGGTGCGGCCACCCTTCCTGCGTGGTGCTGCCCATCCCCTCCCCTCCTGCAGGCTCTGGACTACGAGGCCAAGCGGCAGTTTGTGCTCCACGTGGCCGTGGCGAACGAGGCCCCCTTCGCCGTCAAGCTGCCGACGGCCACAGCCACGGTGACGGTCAGCGTGGAGGACGTGAACGAGGCACCCGCCTTCGACCCCCCGGTGCGGCTCGCCCAGGTGGCAGAGGATGCGCCGCTGGGGCAGCCCCTCGCCTCCTACACGGCCCAGGACCCCGACAGAGCCCAGCGGCAGCGCATCAAGTGAGCGGGGTTGGGGTTGGGGCTGGGGGGGTCCTGCTGCCGTGTCCCCGTGGGACCAGCCCTCTGTCCCGCAGGTACGTGGTGGGCAGCGACCCAGCGGGCTGGCTGGCCGTGCACCCGGAGAACGGGCTCATCACGGTGCGGGACCACCTGGACCGCGAGTCGCCCTTCGCCAAGAACAGCACCTACACGGCCGTGCTGCTGGCCGTGGATGACGGTGAGGCACGGTGGCCATGAAAGGAGCCCTTGTTGCTGCCGGGTGCTGCCCCCCGTGAGGGACACGTGCTCCTGGTGTCACGGGGGTGCTGGATCCCAGCTCGCTCCCTTGGGCAGGGAGCAGTGTCCTCACGGTCTGGTCCTTGGGGGTGGGAGGGAGACCCTGCTCTCGTGGTCCTTTGCCAGCCCTGCTCCTCTCGGCAGGATCTCCACCCGCCACGGGCACTGGCACCCTGCTCCTCACCCTGCTGGATGTGAATGACCACGGCCCTGAGCCTGAGCCCCGCAACATCGTCGTCTGCAACCGCAGCCCCGTGCCCCAGGTCCTCACCGTCATCGACAGGGACCTGCCCCCCAACACGGGTCCCTTCCGTGCCGAGCTGAGCCACGGCTCGGGGGACAGCTGGGCGGTGGAGGTTGGTGACACAGGTAACGCAGGGGCTCGGCGCGATGGCTACCTCGGCTGCCGTGGGGTTAGGCACCACAGGTCACCCACGTCACTCATCTCACGCAGGTGACACCGTCACCTTGCGGCTGACGGAGCCGCTGGAGCAGGAGGAGTACAGCGTCTACCTGCGGCTCTTCGACCGCCAGGGCAAGGACCAGGTCACCGTCATCAAGGCACAAGTGTGCGACTGCCAGGGGCGGGTGGAGAGCTGCGCCTACGAGCCGCAGACGGCCACCGGCGTGCCCATCATCCTCGCCGTCCTGGGCGCCCTCCTGGCTTTTCTGAGTGAGTGGGGGGGGGGAAGGGGCTGCACCCCACCCGTGGGTGCAGGGGTGCCCTCGCTGATGCCGCTCCTCTCCCGCAGTCATCCTGCTGCTGCTGCTGCTCTTTGTGAGGAGGAGGAAGGTGGTCAAGGAGCCGCTGCTGCTGCCAGAGGACGACACGCGGGACAACGTCTTCTACTACGGGGAGGAGGGTGGCGGCGAGGAGGACCAGGTGGGTGTGGGGGACGGGGTCCCCGTGTCATTGTGGGCTGGCCTGACCCCCCGCTGTCCCCACGCAGGACTACGACCTGAGCCAGCTCCACCGCGGCCTGGATGCCCGCCCCGAGGTGATCCGCAACGACGTGGCCCCCCCGCTGATGGCGGCCCCCCAGTACCGGCCCCGGCCTGCCAACCCCGAGGACATCGGCACCTTCATCGACGAGGTGAGCCCCTTCCCCTGCTGCGGGGCCCTGGGGTAGCTCCAGCCTCCGCTGAGCTCCTCCTGTGCCCCCCCAGAACCTGAAGGCGGCTGACACGGACCCCACGGCCCCCCCCTACGACTCCCTGCTGGTGTTTGACTACGAGGGCAGCGGTTCGGAGGCCGTCTCGCTCAGCTCCCTCAACTCCTCCGACTCCGACCAGGACCAGGACTACGACTACCTCAACGAATGGGGCAACCGCTTCAAGAAGCTGGCGGAGCTCTACGGCGGCGGGGAGGATGATGAGTAGGGCCCCCTGGGCCCCCCCGTGCTACTGCTCCTCCTGCCTTACCCCTGCCTGTGCCTTGGGGCTGGCACTGCCCCCTCCCTCCCGCGCTCCCTCTGATGCCTTCTGCGTCCGCTGAAGCGGCCTCAGCTTCCTCCTGTGTATTTTTTAATGAAATAAATGTAGTGTGACGATACGGACGGGCTAAGCTGGGTTAAGTAGAAGTTTTAATAAAGGATGTGGATTTCTTTTTTAGATCCTCCTGTCTCTGTGTACTTCTGTGGCCCTGGAGAAGTGCCTGGGGGGCCCTGCTCCCCTCCTGCTTTCCCAAGTAGTGCTTGGCTGGGGACTTGCAGCATCACCCTGGGGGTTCAGGGCCCCTCCTAGCCAGGGGTCTCTCCCCCAGGCTGTCCCTACGGGGGGGACAAAGTGGATCCTAGGAAAGCAGCTGATGGTGCTGAGAGGGCATGGGGCCAGCCCCAGGCAGCCCCACGTCCCCATGCACACCGTGCTGGCATGCATGGGCACAGCTGGTCCCGGAGCTCCCCATCCCCAGCAATTAGCAGTAAGTGCGTTAACAGCCTGCTGCATTAACCGAGCCGAGAGCTTCCCCTGGGGCAGCGGGTGCTGGGGGGGTGCTGCCTGCTTCCCTGCGGCGGGGGCTCAGCCCCCGACCCTGCTCCTGGGGCCAGCTCTGGGTGCTCGCCGCGGGGCAGGAGGTGGGGGTGGCACCGGGGGGCCCGGGGAGTTCCCCCCCCATCCCCCCCTATCCTCCCCCACTCCCCCCCCACCAGCCTGCACCGCCTGCCTGCTGCTTGGGGATGCTGTGGGGTCTCGGGGGGGGGGGGGGTCCCGGGGGGCTGCTTGCCCGGGCTGCCCACCGGAGCCAACCCCGCGAGGCTCCCACGGGGCTGCGGGACCGCAGGGTGCCGGTGGCGGGGCCGCTCCCCGGGGACCTGGGGGACGGACCGGGAGGGGGGGGGACGGGCCGGGGGGGGCCGCCTCCCGGCGGGGCGGGGCGGGGCGGGGTCGCAGCACCTGCGGGCGGTGCCGCTTTCACCTGCGGCTCGGCGGCGGCAGCGCTCGGCAGCTCCGTCCCGTCCCGCACCGTCCAGCACCGGCACCGAGCCATGGGGCGGCAGCGGGGCTCCCTGGCCCCCCTCTGCTTCCCCCTGCTGCTGCTGCTCCAGGTGAGGGCTGCGGGACGGGACGGGGCGGGAGGGGACGGGGCGGCGGTGGCCACGCTGACACCTCTCTCCGGGCAGGTGGGCGGCCGGCGGTGCGACGAGGCAGCCCCCTGCCAGCCCGGCTTCGCCGCAGAGACCTTCGCCTTCACCGTGCCCCGGGACAGCGTGGCGGCTGGAGGGGTGCTGGGACGAGGTAGGGTCCGGCGGGGGCGGCGGGGGCTCACGGGTACGGGAGGTGCAGCCCCGCGACCCGCTGTGGCACGGGGCTGCGCTCGTGGGGGCGGATGGGTGTGCGAGGGGGTTGTGGAGACGTGGGGTCGGGTTTGGTGTGTGGCAGCAAGGGTGGCAACGGGGACGGCGGTGTGCCCGTGGGGACGGGCTCGGTGCGCGGCAAGGTGGCGCAGGGCCGTGGTCTCAGGGACGGGCGCCAAGGGTGGCAAACGAGGGGCAAAGCCGTGGCTGCGTGGGGCCAGGGCCGGGAATGGCGACGGGCACGGGGCCGTGCCTACGTGTCAGTGCACCGCGAGGAGCTGGGGCGGTGCAGGTGTCGGTGCCGGCAGCACCGGGGCGAGGGCGTGCGGGGGCAGCGGGTGCCTCTCCCGGCAGCGCCGGGGCGGGCGGCGCTGACTCAGGCGGCACAGACCTGTCGGGGCCGGCAGGCCTGGGCGTGGGGCGCGGAGCCCGGCCTCGAGCGGCCGCCGAGCCGGCCGTCCCGCGTGGCCTCTCCGCGGGCTGGCGGTGCCTCTGCGTGCCGGCACCAAGCACCCGGCCCGATGCAGAGCCGTGCACGGGTGGAGGCGGTTCTTGAGGTGAGGGAAGGGGTGGCCGTGAAATTGGGGTGCTGAGGACTTGCTGCTGCTTTGGGGTGTCTGTGCGACCCCAGCTCGCTCTTCCTCTCCCAGCACCGAGGTCCTGCTGGCCCCTGGCACTGCAGGGCAGCAGTTCGGCCGCCGTTTGCTCGGGTCAATGGCTGGCAGCGATGCCGGAGGGGGCCGAGGGGCGCTAAGCACTGCAGCGGGGCCCCTGTGCCCTCATTTCCAGGCTGAGTTTCACCTGCGCTGGCAGTATCGGTGTGGGGAGCTGGACCCTGCACTGCACCGAACGCATTCCATACGTGTTTGCTTTCTGGTTGATCATTAACGTATCCGCTCAGCACCAGCAGCCTGTGTCTGCTGGGGCTGTACCTGATAGAAAAGTGACTGGCAGTTGCGTGGCCCTCCGCACCCCCGGGATGCACAGGGCTGGTTTCTGCAGCGGGGCCAGCTGGAAATCCCCTGCGTCCCAGTTCAGGGCCTGGGACAGAGGAGGAAGGAAGTGGACGGGTGCCTGTGTCAGCCCGTGCGTGCCAGCACCAGTGTGGTGATGCCTGGCCGTGCCACGGCGATGCCCAGCCACACAGGGGGACCCTCAGCAGAGGCAGGATGCTGCCCTCTGTGCCATGCAGTGCTTCAAAGGCCTCAGCCGGGCTGCGGTGCGGCAGGCTGACGAGCTGGCCTGTAATTAAGCTGATGAGCCGAGCGCTGTGTTTTGCCTCAGACAGGTCTGGATAGGCCCCGCGCGGCGCTGGGGCGGCAAGAGCCGGCGTGGGGCCCTGCCTCTCCGAGCGCTCCAGGGGTTGGGCCGGCTGCTGCTGCGGCTCCGAGCCTCCCGACGGTGGTGCTGCCGCCCTGGCCCACTGACGAAAAAGCTCAGTGGAGGAAGGAGCAATTTCCTCTGCGTTAATGCGGGCAGTAGGAGCTGCCCAGTGCCTTCCCAGTGCTTCCGGTGGGTGCTGGGGCTGCGGCTGGGGCTGCGGCTGTCCCACGCCCCCAGGGAAGGATGGCAGCACCTGCCTGGCGTCCCTGGGATGGGACCAGAACCCTGGGGCCGTGCTCACCCTCGTGTGCTGCTTTGCTCATGGACGAGGGGTCCCTGGGCAGGGCACGGGGTGGCAGAACCCCAGGGAGAAGGCCTCAGGGAGCCTCAGCTCTGTGGGGCGTGGGCGTATGGCCCCATTTGGGGGGGGGATGTGGGTCTCCGGCGGGGGTGGATGTTCCCCAACTACGCAGCTCCTGAATCAGCCCCGGGTGGGAGAAACCTCGAGACTCTGAAGTCACGGTGAAACTGGGTGACGTCAGGGGGTGCGCCTGGGCGGGACGTGCGGCTCACGGCGCCTTCGCCCGGGCTGCCCGGAGCTGACGTTTGTCCCCCCTCCGCTGCTGGCTTCTGCCCCAGTGTAGCCACCGCGCTTGCGCAACTCTGTGGGGACACGGGGTGGTGGCACCCGGTCGTCCTGGGGTGGTGGCACTTGGCTGGGCCCGTGACTCACCCTGTGCCCAGCCCTGGCGAGACACCTTCCTGTGTCACAGCGGGATGTGGGGTGGCTTGGGGGCTGGCAGGCACCGTAGTCCCCAGATCCCAATCCTGGGGGTGCGGGGTGTTCCCCCCCCGCTCCATCCAGCAGTCAGAAATTCGGTGATTTTGGCCCCGTGGGAAGTGGCAGGTGGGAGTCCAGGAAGGCATGGAGCACCCTGCTGTGCAGGAGCCCCCCACGCTTGCCCCCAGCCCCACCGCCTCCCCCTGCCCCACGCCTTGCTGAGGCCCCATGGCTGCATGCCCCCGGGGAGGACGGGGCAGGGAGGGGTTGGCTTTCAAGTGCTGAGCTGGAAAAACTGGTTGAGCACAGCGATGGGGAGCGGGCGCTGAGCATGGCGCGCTCCCTGCGCTCCCCACGCTCCCCGTGCTCCCTGCACGCAGCCGGTGCGGGGCTGGGTGCTGAGCTGCACCCTGGGTGCTCGCTGCACCCGGCCGGCTCCGTGCCAGGTCCCGGGTGCCCGCGGGGGCCGCGGCACCTCCCCGCTGCGAGCCCCCGGTGCGGGAGCGCCCGGCTTGTCCCAGCTTGTCCCTGCACAGCCGGCCTCACCGGCTGCCCCGGCCTGGCTGCGGGACCCACCTGGGGGCCGGGCCGAGCTGGCATCGAACCCGCTGGGTCTGGGGCACGGTGGCAGCCCCCAGCCCAGGTCTGCTATCACCTTCCACCCACCGTCGCCTCTGAATTGCTGGGCTGCACGTGGGCTGATGTGCCGAGGGGTGGTGGAAAGGGCCCGGCAGTAACGGCTGCCCTGGGAGCGCCCAGCTCCGCGCTTCCCACCCCGGGCACGTCGCCATCCCACGGCAGCGCCCCGGCACGCCAAGTGCCTCCTGCCCGAGCCGCGGTCGTGCCGGGGCTGGAGGTGGCTATGCCGGTGGGGGGACCCAGCCTGGGTGCTGCTGGCTCAAACAAAACATCCCCCAGACAAAGGAGCGTTTGTTCAGGGAGCTCCCGGCTGTGCGGCCGCGCTCATGTGATGCCTGCTGATCGCTGCCGTGCTGCGCGCTGTCCCCCCCCTCGGGCTGTCCTTGTCTCCAGCACGCCAGTCCCAGCTGTGACCAGTGCCAGACCAGTGTGGCCAGCGTGAGGGCTCATACCGTGGCTGCAGCAGGGTGCCAGGCTGGTGACATTTCCCTGGTCTGTCCCCAAGGAGCCCCTGCTACCCCGCAGCCCTGGGTGCACCGGGGGCAGGTTGACGCTCCTGTCCTGCAGCGGGTCACAAGCCTGCTGCAGACGCGTAGCCCAGGTCCCTGGCCGTGCAGGAGGCTCAGTAACCCCCATGAGTCCCCAAGCCCCGCTGCACTGTCACCCCCCTGCCTGCAGTTCAGGATCCAGCCCTGGCAGTTACTGGGATCCAGCCCTGGCGGTTACTGGGGTGGCTGGGTGCCAGCGCAGGTGAGCTGGACACACCGGCCTTGTTTGTATTTGAAAAGCACCCGGCGCAGCAGCACCCTCTGCCCGCTGGCACGGCCGCGGTGATGTGCCACGCGCAGGGGTGTGCCGTGGGGACGTTGTGCAGCAGGGACACGCCACGCGGGGGGATGTGCCCCGTGGCAGGGATGTGCCACGCGTGGGGTGTGCCAGGCACGGTGCCACCCGGCCCACCCGCTCTCCCTGTCCCCAGTGAGGTTCTCGGGCTGCGGCGGGCGGTCGCAGGCTGTGTACGTCCCAGACGACACGCGCTTCGAGGTGGACGAGGATGGCGTTATCCAGACAAAACAGCCGCTGCAGCTCCGCGGGGGAGAGATCCGCTTCAGCGTCACTGCCCTGGATGCCACGGGCAAGAGGCACTCGGCCTGGGTGACTGTGGAAAAGCGCAGGTCGAGGCAACATCACCGCAGCTACCAGGTGAAGCGTTGTCCCCGTGCCTGTGGTCACCACAGCCCCTCCGTGGGGTAGGCAGTGGGTGCCTCCGGCTGCCTTGCTCTCCCGTGGGCACCAGGACAAATTCCTGTTCCTGCAGGACGGGGTGCCCTACATGCTCACGTTCCCCGAGTCCGGCCCTGGCCTCCGAAGGCAGAAGAGGGACTGGGTCATCCCCCCCATCAGCTGCCTCGAGAACCACCGAGGACCCTTCCCCATGAGGGTGGTGCAGGTACGCAGCCCCACGGTGCGGGGACGAGGGCTGAGCCAGCGCCGTGCCCTGCGGCCAGGCTGAGCAGCCCCGGGGGGGGACACGGGTACCTCTGTGGAGTGCCAGGCCCCCTCTAACAGCCCCCCGCCTCGCTGCCAGATCAA
>CM021707.1:20038234-20056650 GCA_011074415.1 Stictonetta naevosa
CCGCGGGGCCCGGCTCCGCGCCGCCACCGGGGCCCTGGTGGAGCTGTGCCGGCACCCCGCGCTGGGCGGCCCGCTGCTCGCGCACCACCTCGGCATCCTCCTCGGCGGGCTCTGCCTGCTGGGACACGGCCCCGCTGCCGACAACGAGGTCGGTGGGCCCCAGCCTCCTGCTCCCCTACGTGTGTCCCGATGCTTTGGTGCTGCCTCGCGGGGTGGCCGGTGCGGGGGGTGCCCTTAGAGCCCCCGTTCAGCTTCCCTCTGCGGTGGCTGCTGCTGAGCTGCGTCAGTCTGAGTGTAAAAGAAGAGGTTAAAGCACCGCTTCACGTACGGTCTGGGAGGGAGGGCTCGAGGGGCACCAGCACCATGCTGCCGGCAGCACCATGCTACAGGGAGCTGGGTGCCAGCATCTGTGCGGGTGCAGCACCCACGGCCGGGCTGCCCTCGCCACCTCAGGGCTTGTTTTTTTCCAGGGCCTTTCGGAATTGGAGCGAGCGCAGAGCCGGGAGGCCCTGCAGCACATCCTGGACCGTGTCTACCAGCCCCTGGCAGTGCGGGAGCTGCTCGTCCTGCAGGGTGGCCCCAAGCAGGTACTGGCTGCAGCAGAACCATCCCGATGCAGGGCAGCCGCGGATCCCACATCCCAGCAGGAATATGATGGGAAGCGCCTTCCGTCCCCTGGCCTGCCTGTTTGCGTGTCATGGAGGGTCAGCAGTCAGTCTGCAGGATGACGTGCTGCTGCCTCAGGACCAGCTGCTGTTTGTGGTCTTTTCAAAGGCTGCCTCATGGCAGTGGGGTGAAGGAAATGGGAAATACGGGAAATACGTGCTGTTTGCAGAGGCAGCAGCTGGATCACACCCAGGGCAGCCCGGGGCTGCTGGCTCGGGTGCAGCTCTGTGCCGTGCTCTAGCCTCTGGCTGGGACTGAAGGCAATTCCTGGGCTGGCAGGAGCCACCGTCCTATGTGCAAGTGCTGCAAAGGTGCTGCATGAGGAGCTCACGGGGGTCAGCACCCTCAGTACATGCTGTGGCTCACCCAAAAGCCAGGGTTTCCCAGTCAGAGAAGAGCCAAGCTGATGTCCCGCTGCAACGCGACATTGCCAGCCTTGCTCCATGTGTCCTAGCAAGTGCACACGTTCAAACTGCTCACTTTGTAGATTTGCAGCCTCTGAACAGCGTTGCTGTTTGTACCTGTCCCTGTGCAGTTCTCTGCTTGAGCCCGTGGGCTCCTGGTGCTGCTGCCCCAGCACAGCACACTGTGTCCAGTGTAGCAGGAGTCACCACTGCTGTCCCCTGACGTGCATTAAGCCTGACTTGTCCCACAAGCTCCCCCCCCATGCCCCATTTCAGTAATGAGAGAGCTGCTGCCTGACCCTGTGAGATTTAATTAAAGGAAGGAAGCTCTGCATGAGAGGATGTTCCCAGGAAGGTTGGTCTCTCATTAAACCCTAATTTGCTTTGTGCCACTGCATGAAGTGATTTAAAACGTTTTTGTGTCCTCTGCTCCTATCTGGTCTCGAGTCCTCCAGGGCAGGGTGCAGGCCTGTTAGCGAGGGTTTGCCCACAGCGAGCACTGGGGAGAATACCCTTCTTAGCCTGCTCCTTTGTTTCCTTTCAGAGTCATCCCTCTCCTGGGGAAGAAACAAAGCCAGCGCTTGTACGGGCTCCAGCATGGCTGCGGCGCCTTTGTGGCCAGCTGCTCTCAGAAAGGCTGATGAGACCCAGCGGGGTTCAGGCTGTGGTTCGGGGCATCATGGAGGGAACCGGCGGTGAGTAGGGTGCTTGGGCGCTGCTGTTGGTTTCCAGGGTTGCAGATTAAAAGAGGCTGTGATGATGTGTCTGAGATGTTTCAGCGCATGGGAAGCCCAGAAAAGCTCGCACCAGTAGAGCACTGAAACGGGGAACGCTTTTGTTAGGCTAAACACACTTCCGTAATGCTCACACAGGTTTTGTTTCTGAGTATGGCCAGGCTGCTGAACTCCTGAAATGTGAATGCCTTTGCAAATGCCTTTAGCTTGGGGTATGCCATCCATTTTTAGGGATGAGAGCAGGCGGTAACTCTCCAGCCAACTTTTAGCATTACGGCCCCTTGTGCAGGTTGGGTTTTGGTGCAGCAGTGCTCGGTGTTAGGCTGTTGGCAGCCGCAGTGGAGTGGGAACAGCCCTGTGCTGGGCCTTGGCAGCCTGCTCCTCTGCTCTGTTTCCTGCCAGTTGGGTTAAGCATTTAGCATTGCTCTTTAAAAGATGAATCCCACAGCACTGAAGCCTCTTCCAGACAGTGCAACCTGAAGACACCATCCAAGCATAGCTTCCCTCCACTTTCTGGCTTGCACACCTATTTATAGACATTGTTTTCCAGTGTCAAAGGCCTTGGATAATATTTTTCCCTTTCCCTCAGATGTTTTCTGAAAGATGATTGGTTTAAGGAGATAAGGAGATTAATAAAAGCTAAAAATACTTTTTTTTTTTTTTTTTTTTTTTGTCAGAAACAAAGGGTTCAGCCAAAAATGGCCCTGCTGTTTTCTGTCAGGCTGAGCTGATCTCCTCTTTCTCTGGGTGGAGCAGGTGGCACCGATGCTGAAGCAGCAGCTGTGGACTGGAGAAAATGTGATGCAGTTGCAAAGATCCTGGCTTCCTGCCCTCAGCAGTGCCTTTCCCTCGAGGACTACTACAAGCGCGTGTGCCCTCAGGTGGGTGCTTCCCTCCTCCCTCCCCATGGCATGCTGGCTCTGCTTGCAAATGCAAAAGTGGGAGCACGCTCAGGTTCCCAGCTTGGCAAGTGTCTGCTGTCAGTACCACCTGCACATCGCCTTGCTTGAACCAGGCTGCCCCAGTGTGGAGATGTGTTTTCCTGCAGCTCTGTCCGTGGGACGTGCTCCCACCACGCTCTTGAATTTTCTATGTTTTATTGAAATGCTGAGCAATGCTTCCTGGTCACATGAGGTCACTTGCTTTAAGGAGCTTTGTGCTGGGGGGCTCTGGCTTCCAGCCTTCAGCTGTGGGCATGGTGCAGGCTCACAGTGCCCAGAATCAGCTCCTGCCTTACCTCACGCATGAGACGGAGAGCTGCTTCTCCGTGTGGGGTGTTGTGCCCAGTAAAGCAGCACCACGGAGGCTTCTCCGCTGTTGGCTGCGAGGAGTCATTTGCTAAGCTTTGTTCTGATATCATGGACTTTTCCTTCCAGATTCTGGGCTTACTGCACATCCAGGACAAGCTGACAGCACGCCAGTTCCAGAGAGTGGCCACCACAACGCTGCTCACCATGGCAAAAGAGCACCCTCAGCTGGCAGAGAAATACCTGCTCCAGCCTCTGCTGGCACCGCTTCTCCGCTGCTTGGATGCAGCAGGTAACAGCTGGCGAGGCACCGTGTCGAGCCCCGGAGTGAGGAAGGGTCTGATTCTTCTTTCCAGTGGTCTTTGTCTTTCCACCAGAATTTTCCCATGTTGGTGACTTGGCTGCTGAGGGTGCCAGCCCAAAGCTGCTGGCTGTGGATACGTCTGTGTGGCCATGTGCACCGTATTTACTAGCATTAAGGCAAATTAGCATTAGAGTGAAGCAGTGGGGCTTCTGCTGTCCTCTCTGGAAACCTCTCCCAGTCTGACAGTCCTGTGCTTGGCTCCCGAATGGGAGCTGTTGGTTCCCCACACTGACTGAGCAGCTCTCCAGGGAACAATCCCTCAGAAACTTGTGGTCTGCTTTGATTTGCTTGTAGCCTTTCAGAGGTTACACCACTACAGTGATATTTCCCACAGCTAACAAGGGCTCGGTGGTTCCCACGTGTAGGAAAAGCCAGAGGGCTCTCCGTGGGCTTTTTGGTGCTGGGCATGAAGGGCTGCCATTTTGCTGAAGCCTCCTTGGTGCGTGGAGGTGCTGATATGTCTCCTCTTTGTTTTCAGAGGTAGCAGCGGAAGATTTGTCAGCAGGGACAGTGCTGGTGGCAGAGGCAGAGCTCAGCAGCTGCGTGGAAGATGTGTTCAAGGTAGAGTGTCTGATGTGGTCTGTGAGGAGGTGAGAACACTGCTCTGGGGAAGAGCTGGTTTGAGACTTCCTCAGCAGTTCAGTGTGTGTGTGTGTGTTTTACACCACGACAAAAGCAGCCTCTCAGGCAGTCGTGCTGCTGAAGCAAGGCGTAGAATTGCTCAGAGTAACCCTGAATGAAGTAGTGCACTGGAGGGAGTGCAACTCCTTGATGGATACCAGCGGCACTGCCTTAGCCCTTTCAGGCATTCTCACCTGAAAATGTTCTACAGAGTGGCACTGACCCCTTGCTGGTTGTTTTTCCCCATGTCTTGCTGGTGTGTCGAAGAAAGTAAGGAGAGAGTCGGAGCAGTGGGCTGGAGGCCAGGATTCCCCATGGTGCCGTCACATTCTCTTCTTCCTTGAGCTGCAGCAAGAATTTCTGAGCATTGCTAGCTTTCACTGCTTCCTGCAGGACATTTGTGCCTGGGTGTGCTGTCAGAACAGCCTCAGGACCCGGGCTGTGGTTGTAGACCAGAACATTAGAGCAGGCAGAGTGGCACACAGGAGGTGCTGCTGGCCTGGCACGCGTTGCTTTGGGTGATCAGTCCCTGTCAAAAATGGCATTTCTCTCCTGTCAGCCTCCATCAGGGGCATGCAGCTGGTCAGGGGGAAGCAACGACCCCAGGGAGATCTGTAAGTGCTGAGTCTTCAGAGGATGCCCGAGTTCTCCTCCCAGGCTGTGGCTGGTTCACCCTTTTAGTGCCTCCATGCCTCAATTTCCTGAAACATGGATCGTACAGCTAATGTTACCTGTGGGAGGGAAAGCCTGCTGCCCTCTGCTGCTGCTCAGAAATACCTTCATGCCTGCCGAGGTCTGCAGAGGGCAGCCTGAGCCCGAGTCTGAAGGGAAGCAGCTGGAGCTGGAAGCTTTCATGCAGCTCCCGCACTACATGGCTGAAGGAGTTGCGGTGCATCCAGTCCCCTTGGACGAGATAAACCGAGGAGGTTAAGTAACGAAAAACGAGTAGCCTGTTTTGCAGGGACCCTCCTGAGCCTAACCTTGAGACATGTGGATTTCTGTGTGTGTGATGTTAATTTTAAAACCTGTGGGTGGGTAATCCCTCAGCAGCTGGTGCTGGCTGTCCCGCAGTCACAGATCTGCCCCCAGGAGCTGCTCACAGGACAGGACACAGCCTGGAGGCACTGGTTGGACCTCGGGGCTGTGAGGCAGGAGGAGAAGCAGGAGGTCAGCACCTTTCCTGCCTGGCATTCAGACCCCTATCAGGTTCTGGGGCTTGGAGAGGGCTCAGAAAAATGGGAGAAACCCAGTTCTTGGAGAAAGGCTGCAGCCTGGTTGTATGAATAACCCATCACCTTCCATGTTAGAGGACATGTCCTGTGGGCAGGACAGTGCAGATTCAGAGTCTGGAGCTCCTTCCAGCAAGGATTTTTGTCCTAGCAATGTTGGTAGGGAGCCTTTCCACCTCTGTGGAGTCAGTCTGCTCCCCACTGGAAAATGCCCCTGTCCTTGTAGGACTCATTTGCAGCGGGGTGCTCAGCAGTGCAGGTCTTGGCTCTGGCACTGGAGGGAGAGGTGGGGTCCGTGCTTGTGCTCCCTGTGAGGGAACAGGGCAGTTCTGTGGGGCCCCTCGTCTGAAAGCTTCCCTCATGCCTCGCTTTCCCACCAGTATCACCAGTACCACGCTGCAGGCTTCACTGCCTGCCTGATAGCAGCTGAGCTTTCTGTTGCATCCCAGCCAAGAAGGACATCTCAAGCCCAGGAATTCAACTTCAAGAAGCTGGTGACTGGCTTGCTGGCATGCCCCTAGGCAGCCTAAGCTCTTAAATGCTGTGATTGTTGTAGTATTTTGCGTACTAATGATCTGTTGCAACTAGCTGGCAGGCAGAGACCAGTCTGGAGGGCTGCTCTGTGGCTGCTGTTCACAATGAGAATGCTGCTGGAGTTTGGGGCGGATCCCTCCCTAATGGCACAGCGCTCCAGGCCTGACAGCAGCGAGATTAGCGACGGAGACTCCAGCCTGCCATTTGTGGGGTTTTCTTGCCTAGCAAGTGTCATTTGATGCTGAGTGGGAAACCATCCTTGGGGCTTCATCAGGGAGGCTTTGTGTACAAAAGGTTCTGGTTAGGAAGAACGGCTCCACCGGGATTAGAGCAAGCAAAACATCGGTTTGCATCAATACAGCAGGCCAAGACACTATCAAGATCTTCTTCCTAGGGCTCCTACCTGGCTGTCACCCTGCATCTGGCAGTCAAAAGCTCCTTTGCTTTGTCCCGAGGACACTTGTAGCCCTTGGAGCAGAGGCTTGCTTGCCACGTGGGCAGGTTGGAGGTGTGGGGAGCATCCTAGCTTGAAGGGACAGCATTTTCTGGGTAGATCGTTCACCAGCCTACACAGCTAGAAGTCCCTTGGAGAACTTGTCAAGAGACTGTTTTTTTTCCCCTTTTCTTGAAGCTAAAAGCTATGGAGGGAGATAGACTCTGGAAAAAAAAATACAAGGATCTGAACACAACAAACCCTGAGTCCAGCCAGACAAAGCTTCATATTTATCAATTTTCTAATCCAAACTTTCCCATTACGGCTTTCACTGTAAGTGTCTTACCTGGCTTTTAGATTTGGGCAATTTCTTTAAAAGGATTCAAAAGGAAGCCCAATGTCACAGGACTTCTGTGAGCACTTCTGTGCTCCATGGGCAGTGGCAGGGCTTGATTACAGTGCCCGGGTAACAGCAGCTTGAGTGGGTAGAGGGTGCTGGCTCTGAGGAGGGTATTGCCAGTGCTTTGGGAAGGTGCTGCTTGAGGCAGAGGACAGGAGCACAGTCCTGCAGCCTTCTCAAAGCCTGGTCAGTTCAGCACACATCTGCCTTGCTAGGGACTGATCTGCGTATTTAGGATTTGGCTTTGAATGCAATTTCCATAAAGATTTGCTAATTCAGAGGTGCCTAATGCGTCTCTCTGTATCTTTAGACCTTACCCCCCAGCAGCAGACTTCCCAAGTAGCTAGGTGCAGCGTTCCTGTAGCTTGGAGCCCTGCCGTGGTTGAGCAAATGCTGGGAGAAAGGTGGTGCTGAAGGCTGCTTTTAATACAGAACATGGCATAATCGGGGAGATCAGGCTCCAGGCTGAAAGGAGCAGAGGCTGTAAATGCTCTGCCAGCCTCTCTGGTGGCAGCTGTCCTGCGTGCATGTACCTTCTGTCTTCCCTCGGCCTTCCCTCTGCTCCATGCAGGTGTTTGACTCTTCTCCGTGTGCCCTTCTCTCTCTGTAGGTGTACGTGGTTGGAAATGACAGCTCCAGCCTGCTGCTGGGATCCCTGCAGTCAGTCCTGGGAGTGGTTTTCTGCCTCTATTCCTTCGCCAAGCAGAATGTGTCATACTTACGGTAAGGAAAGACTGTGCACAGCTTCTTCTGGGGTTTTGTTTCTCTGTGCTGCCTGGCTCCAAAGCACATGCTCTACACGGACACGTAGAGAAGTCAAGACCAATTTTCTTACCCGGAACAGCTCATTAAAAGTAGGCAGTAACCACAGGCATAGGCCAGGTACGTGACCTTACTGCCTGACCTGTGCACAGGGAAGCAGTTCTCGCCTTAGTTTGTGTCAGGAGGATTAGAAATGGTAAAAAGCAGCAGCTGGAGCTCTGACTCTTTGAAGTAAAAGATCGTCTTTTTCCTATCTGGGATTATTTTTCTGGTGTGTGCACGACCTGCCTCTCAGCAGCTGTTTCTTGCACTGCACCC
Organism: Stictonetta naevosa; assembly: GCA_011074415.1. Taxonomy (NCBI): domain Eukaryota; kingdom Metazoa; phylum Chordata; class Aves; order Anseriformes; family Anatidae; genus Stictonetta; species Stictonetta naevosa. The sequence goes on from CM021707.1 coordinate 20,045,947, forward strand.
AGCTCCCCCACGACTGACACGATGCTGAGCATTATGTGCATCAGTCGTGGTGGCAGTGACAGTGGTGACCAGGTGTGACTGTCCTCTCCCTGTTCTCCTCCTGGGCTTTCCCTGGGCTGCCCTGAGTTTGGGCCAGCCTGGTACATACGCTCCCAGTGGGTTTGTATTAATGCCTTGGTGTTACTGGCACGTGGGTGCTGGAGGTTTCCCCTAAAAGGTCTGTGCTATTATTAACGACTTGGTGAATCACTCCAAGGAGTAGCGAGCACTGGGGCACGTTCTTAGAACACGCCAAGTTCACACTGCTGCTGAGTGAGCACAGTCACTGCTCGCTTCTCTCTTGACAAAGGAATTTGGCAGGGGTAACAAAAACCACAGCTGCCTGGAAGTGTTCAGGTTCCCAGACCCCTGGCACAGCTCTGCTTCTCGATCTCATTAACCTGCATCGTTCCTTGGCAGGGGTTTCCATGCCACCTTACAGTGCTCCCCGTCTCCTTCCTCTTTCTTGGCACGGCTGACAGCTCTGTGCTTTGTCAGATCGGCACGAAGCGTCAGGCACTGTGTACCGAGGCTGCGTGCAAGCGGCTGTCCTTGAACAAACACACTGTTCACGCAGAGTGCTCCCTTCCTCGCTGGGCTGCAGTCTTGAAGGACCCAGCTCCTTCCATCTGTGGACGCTAGAAGGACAGGCTGTTCTGCTCAGCTCCTTCTGACCTGACACAAATGCCTTCAGCTAGCTGGAGCTCTCAGCCCAGAGCATCCCACGGCGTGTCCGTGGTCACTGCGGAGCGTTTGTGTCTGTCCCCTCTCCCTGGGCCGCGCTGTCACACTGCGGCGCTGCGCAGAGGGCTCCAGCGGGCAGAGCAAGGTCACTGTTGATGTCTCTCTCTCTCCTGACAGCTCCCCGTGCCAGGAGGTCCTGCTGTGGTTCCTGGAGAAGTCGGACAGGGAGACGTCGCTGTCCGTGCTGGAGGGCTGCACGGGGCTGGAGGGCAGCGTGCGCCGCCTCCACCCGCGGTGCTGCTTCCGTGTGGGCAGTGAGGGAGGCGCCGTGGTTGTGGTGGAGGAGCCCATCAGGTGAGAGCTGCTGGAGCACTGCGGGCGCGGGGTCAGTCTCCAGGCGTCACCCTGGGGACTGACTGTCTGGGGACAGGACACACACCGCCAGTCCCAGTGCTCCCCAAATGCAGGTTCCACCTCCAGCCAGGTTCTGTCTCTTGGCCAACAGCGACTGCGTGGAGCGGGTGGAATCCCTCGGGCACAGGTGGCACCGTTGCAGCAAGGACTTGGCGGTGCCAAAGTACCTGAGCCAGGCACTGAACCCCCCTCCTGCTTTGCAGATGGCCTCTGCAAGTAGAGGCAGTGTGTGGCCCTGTGGGAAATAAACTACAGCCATTAGACTCCAGCCGTGCAACCTAGCGCTGTTCAGCAGCAAGGCGTTTGGTTTAAAGAGGGGCAGCTACGTTATTTGGCACGTTACGAGCACAGGCCAGCACTGTCCAGCAGGCAGAGCACACGGCTCCTGCCCAGCAGTGTTCTCTGCATGGGTGTGTCAGGAGCTGCGGGCACCCATTTCCTTCCCAGTGTAACAAAACCCCGTACAAATACCCTCATTCTGGTTTCATTTCAATCTATTCCTGACCTGAATTAGAAGAAGGTCTGCCCTGGGGTTTGCACTGGTTAAACTGAATGTAATTTAAAATGATTCCTTAATGGCCATGCCTCTGCCTCTGTCTGCCCTGCTTTTATGGTTATGACTGCTGCATGAATTAGCTAGTGCTAGGATAGCATGGGTGGACTGAACGTGTGTTTTGTGCTGATGGTTTCTGTTAGTTATTTCTTAAATGAATGCAGGTTAATTAATAAGCTGAGTGCTTGATCATGTAGACCAAATTAACTGAGCAATAGCTTGGCTCAGCTGCCTCCAGGCTCCCAGTTTCTGGCTGTGCTGTGCAGGCTGCTGCTGGGAGCCGGGAGCCTGCCCCCATGAAGAGCCCTGAAACCCTGGGGTCTGCCTGGGGAGAGGGTGCCAAGGGCGATGGGACCCTCTGGGTGCCCCTTGGGGTGGTGTCTGCAGGACAAGTGTGTGCTGAATGTTCCCCCGGGCAGAGGGGCAGCAGGAGCCGCAGAGCTGTTGGGTGCTGCCGGGCCAGGAGCCGGGGACAGGGCCAGCACTGGGGACGAGGGTTTTTAGCAGGAGGCAGCAGCAGGATTTCACCTTGCTGCATGGCTGTTCAGAGCCAGCCCCGGAGAGGCTCTGGGTGTGTTTGTGGCAGTGACATGGTGACTTGTTTCAGTGATGAAGAAGAGGCCCTTTACCAGAAGGTTTCCTCGGAGCAGTGCTACGTGGAAAGCGTAGTGGAGCTGCTGTCTCACTGCCAGAAGAGCGGCCTGGCTGGAGACTTCTTCATCCGCTGCCTGAAGGTGAGGTGGGAATGGTTTCCCTGGCACAGGCTGTGCGGCAGCTGGCAAAGGGGACCGAGCATCACTTGTGTTACTGGGAGCAGTGGGCAGGGCACGGTGGAGCACTCCGCTGCAGACGGGAGGTGCAGGTGATGTGGATGTGCTGCACACAGGACTGTCAGCCCGTGGGGAAGGAGGTGGCTCCTGCAGCATCGATAGTGTGGTGGCTGTGGTGACCCTGGAACTGGTTTGCTGTGCCCAACCGGTGCCTCCCTGTGCTTCCTTCCTGGCAGGCGCTGACACACGTGGCTGCAGAAGACGAGGCAGAGGTGAGCCCTGGTGCCCCAGCTGGAGGGGGTCTGCTGGAGCTGGAGCAGCACCACGACAGGCAGAGGAGGAAGCTTCTGGTGCTGCAGCTCGTGGCCACGCTGTGTGAGAGTGTCTCGGACACTGTGTTCACAGACATTGCTCAGGTGGGTCACGGCAAAGCCCATGGGGAGCAGCAGCTGGGGTGCATGGTGGTGCTCTGTGCCACTGGGCTCCAGGTACACGATTACTAAGAAACAGCTGGAGAAAACCAGAATATCCTCAGGAAAAGCAGCTTATTAAGTCAGTTGTGAGTGTCTGAAAAAAACACCATCCTGTGCAATATCAACAGAGCTGGCATGGCTGCGTTCATGCACTTACAGATGTCTTCATGAATGTGCATCTGCAAAATTTATTAGACACTGTAATTTCAAGGGCTTGCTGAACCTGGTACCAAGCAGGATTGTTAAAATGTGCTGCCTCTGTCACCCCTGAGCCCACGCTGCAGCAACACTGAAGGGAATTCCTGTCCTGCACCTGGCCATCTTTGCTGTGCACTGAGGGCAGTGCTGTGTTCACCGGCTGCTTTGCATGTTTAACTTCCTCATCCCCTTCTTTTTAACTCAGTGACCTGGTTGTGCTAGTTACCTGTGACTTGCTGAAGCAAAGCAGGTCACTCCTTGAACGGGTTTTCTCACGGTTCTCTTTGGGACAGTGGCATCTTGTGCTGTGCTCTGCAGTGGCAGCGCAGTGACACCAATGGTCACCAGCGGGTCTGGCTCTGCTGCCCAGGTCCAAAAGTCAGGAGTGGGAAATGGGGAAGGATTTTGCTGAATTTTTGGGTCTAGCGTGTCTGGTGTAAAAAGAAACACACACAAAGGAAACAAGGCAGACAAAAAAGCCATTATACTTCAGCCTGCAAGTAAACACCAGGGGTCATATTTCAAGGAGTGATCCCTCAGGTTTAAACAAGCATCTGCATAGCTGTGTTTTTAAGCATTTTCTGCAGCACACGGTTCCTCCAGGGGGTTTGTTCTTGCTGCAGCCACTCTGCAGCATGTGTGTGTATAACAGGGGTGGAACAAGCAGGAGCTGTCTGCGTGAAGCCTGAGCCAAGGAGCAGCAGCAGCTGTGGACCTCCTCAGTTGCACGATATATTTTATCTACATTTTCCTGCTCACAGTTGAGTTTTATGAGATTCACTCGATTTCCTTGGTGTTGCAGTACGCTCTCCTGCTGAATGAGACAGAAATATCACGCAGAGTTTTATCTTTCAAGCTTTTTATTCACTGTAGATATTAGTTTCTTTAATTTTTGGTATCTACTACCTACTGGCTGTTGTGTTGTTTCATTTTTTACATCAAGTGTAATTTCAACCCATTCAGCTTGTGTGTCACTGTTTTGTGAGAGGAGCTGCTCTGATGCTTGTTTTTACTCTGCACTCTTGCTGTTTAATGTCACTTTTTTTTCTGGTCTTACTAGTCCAGGAAGTACTTGTGCCCTTTCTGCAGCCCCTCGGAGCCAGTCTCCTGCTCTCTGCTGCAGTCGGGGGGCGTTTGATGAAGCTGGCAGCAGTCAGCCCGCTTGCCTGCGGTGCCTTAAGTGATGGCAGGAAGCTGGAAGCGTGGGGAACTGGTGCAATAGGACGTTTTGCTTTGTTTTCCAAAAGAGGAGCTGTTCCAAAGGGTTCCTCTTATTTTGCAACAAGCATGTTAAGTGGCAATGACCGCTATTCATTCCTTTCCCACCATGAATGAGTGCCCGGCTCCTGCCACGCTCAGTGAGCTGGCCCAGAGCAGCGCTCGCCAGTGCAGTGAGCAGACAAAGGAGTGGAGGGAAAGAAGTATTAATTTCAAGCTCCATTAGAAACACAGGAAGCCTGTGGGATCAAAGATCTTGGTGCCAAGTGTCAAGCAGGCCAAAGCCAGCCAAGCGGGATCGTTACTGGCTTGGAAGAAAAATTCTGAGGAAATGACAAACTGTGGTACACGCACACGCAGCGAATGGCCTGTGTCGAGGGCCGGCTGCCCGGGGAGCACATGGTGTCTGATCCCTGCCTTTGTCTTCCCGCACTCGGGGAGCCCTTTGAGCTGGCAAATTGGGGTAACTGCTGGGAGTCCTGCAGAGCTTGTCAGCGAAGGGGTTTGGCTGTGAAATGCCCGAATGCTCTTGGTGCCTGTGGGTGTCAGGATGCTGTGCTGGCCTGGGGGGCTTGCGGAGGGGTGCCGGCAGGCGTTATTTTGTTAGGATGAAGTTTATCTGAGCCGTGATAATCCCTGCTCGGCTCCATGTCTTCCTGCTGTGCCTGGTGCTGCTGGTGACTTTGGTCCATGATGGCAGTCGGCAGAGCCGATGCTTTCCCAGAGCTGCCTGGTCTTCATCTTCTGCTGCTATTGCCTAATTCAGTTTTTCAAGCCCAAACCTTTCTGCAGCACAATCTCGTAGGGACCCTCTGTGTTTTCCCCTGGTTGCCACCACCCCCTTTGCTCCCTCTGAGCAACATCTTTGCTCTCTGCTTCCCAACATGCCTCCTGTGCGACCTTGCTTTCCCGACCAGCTTGTTCCAGGGCTGCAGGGAGGTGCAGGGGGAACACGTGGGCTCGTACAGCCCTGCGGTAGGGGCCGGGCTGTCAGCACCTTCCTGGTTCAGCTTTGTCTGCTGTGGCTCAGGGAGCGGATGTTAGCTTTGGATTTTAGGTATTGTGTTTCACAAACACTGCTTTTCTCCCTCAGAGGGCAGGGCTGCGCGGGGAGAGAAGGGGAGCTCCTGGCTTGGGCACTGCCCCCCCTGCAGCTCAGCCCCCCAGTACCTCCTCGCTGCTTTGGACAGCAAGGTGTGGGGTTCGCTGCCAGGAACATCAGCCTCTCCTTACTAATGCCCTGGGGGCAGGCAGCGGTTCGGGAGCTCCACCACCACGTTGTCCTGTACCCTCAGTGCATTCCCAGCTGGGCTTCACCGGGGTCCCAGCTGCCCCCCAGCTCCCCAGGGCTCCCCAGCAGGGCTGGCATTGCAGTGTCCCTGCCGCAGGGACAGTCCTTGTGATGGCCAAGGGATCTGCAGCAGCTCTCGGTGGGCTGCTCAGGGCATCTCCTTCCTTCCTTCCTTCCTTCCTTCCTAACCGCTCTCCCATCCGCTGGCAGGTGGAGGAGTTCGTGGCAGCCACGCTGCAGCGGGCATGCGTCAGCCTGGCGCGGGGCTGTGGCACGGCGGTGGAGGCGCAGACGCTGAGCATGGCCATGGGGCTGGTGGCTGCCGCGCTCGGCGGAGCCGTGCAGGTGAGCGGGCACCGGGCAAGCCTCTGGGCTGGGGGGCTTCACTGTAGGGCTGGGGGAGGCGGCACCGTCCCCACAGGGGGTCCAGGGGGTCCGGGTGCTCCCGGGGCTGGGTGTCCCGCCCAGCCGCAGTGTGTTGGTGTACACTTATTGTATTGTTCCTGGGAGCACAGCCAAGGGTGCCTTCCCTACAGGCTTGCCAGAGCCCTCTTGACGCGAGGGCCGGGCTCCACGGCCACGCTCTCTGGTCCCAGTTATCTCTTTGGGAAGCGCCGGCCTGCCTGCACACGCGTGTGCTGCTCTGGTTCCCGCTGGCATTCACAAGCCACTTCCTCCTGTTTGTTTTGTCCCTTTAATCCAGCTCTCTTGACAATGCCATGTGTTCCCAATAACAAAGCAGCCAGACACAGAAGGCTGCACCCTCCCAGCGAGGAGGAGGAGGAGGAGGCGGCGGCGAGGTGGAAACCTCTTTGTGAACCCCACAGGCATGCCCGCAGCTGCTGGGCTGGCCGTGGGATCTGGTGGCTGTCACCGGGCTGGGTGGGCTCCACGTCCCGCTGCCCTGAGGTCCTGAAATCTTGGTGTGCCACCAGCTCACGGAGACGGTGCTGCCTCGGGCAGAAATGCTTCAGTGCAGAAGGCAGCAGAGAAAAGCTCTGCTAGCTCACAACGTGTTGGCTAATTCATTCGTAATCCAAAATCTGCTTCTGAGAAGGCAATGACAGAGCAGCAGTCTCTTTACATACCACCTCCTGCACCCCATACATTCATGAACTCCACCTCCAAAGCATCCTGAACCTCTCCACAGAGGCTGTGCTGTTCTTCAAGATACTCTAGAACAGCGGCGCTCGCTCAGTTGCACAGTGTCAGCTAAATGCCATTGGAGAGTGACAATGTGTCCTAGTGCTGTGAAATCTCTTCTGGTTACATCACTGAGCAGTCAGTCGCTTCATGCCCAAGGGAAAATTCAGCCATTAATGGGAAAACATAATTTATTGTGTCTTGTGTGCCGAATGCCTAGCACTGGGAAGAGAGACATTTAGTTAAAAAAAAAGAAAGAAAAGTGTGGTACATTCACAAACGAGGAGATAACAAGCAGTGTCCTTCAATTAAAACAGCAGAAACTGCCATTTCTCATGTAATAATGACCAGTTCTCATGTAATTAATGACCATATTGTGGCAGTTGATGTGCAGGGAGAGGAGGTGCAAAGTTCCCCATCAGGTGCCAGCTCGGGGTGTTGCTGAGGCTTGTCCTCGGTGGTGCCTTTTCACGCACAGGCCTGGGGCTGAATCGGGTGCTCAGCGTGGGGCTGGAGGGGCTGTGCCTGGGGCTGAGCAGCGGGGCTGGGGCTGCTGGGCACGCCTGGGCTCTGCTCCCACCACCACAGTGCCCCAGCACCCCGTGCTCCACTGGTCCTGCATGGAAATGCACAGCCTGGGACCTGGAGCAGCTTCAGGTCCCGGTCCTGGTCCTGGCAGCCCAGCCCCTGCCGTGGTGGGCCCAGAGCAGTGTTAATGGTCCCCTTCCCTCGCCTTGTTAATGGAAGCAACTGCACCGCAGATTGAATGAAAAAGGCTGCCCGGGGCAGCTGGTGCTGGAAGCAGCAGGAGAGGCTGCAGAGCTGCTTGGTTTTGAATGGCCAAGTGGGTTTTACATAATCATCCAAATGCTCCCCTGAAACCTCTGGGAAAGCGTTGCTTTTCAGGCCTTCGCTTCCCAGATTTTGCTTCTGGGACCTAGCAATTAAATCCTAAACCCAGGTTAGGGCAGGAACTGCCCCCACCGCGGGGTGCAGCTGCCCTGCGGGGTGCTTCCTTCGGGGATCCTGTGGGATCTGGCAGGGCAGCGAGCTCCTCCATGCTGCTGCCATCCCCACCTGCTCCTCCCACACCTTGCTGCTGGGTTTAATGTGGGGATTAGCGTCAGGGCTAAGTGCCTCTGCCTTTGCAGGTGCTTGTGGCTCCGGAGTCATGGTGTTTGGGGTGCTCGAGGCCAGAGGCTCTGCGCCGGGGCACGAGGAGGTGCCCTTGGGAGTTCCTACAGCCGTGGCTGCCTGCCCTGGTCTGCTCCTTTCCCACCTTCTCCCCTGACACACACTGCCTGTCCTCAACCCAGAAAGCTCCCGTGTTCCTTTGTAGTGCACAAAGCCTTTTATTTCCCAAATGAGGTCTCCCCCGTCGCTGGAGCTCTTCACAATGAGCCTATTGAGGCAGGAGCAGACGGGGCAGTGCTGCGATTGATGCGTTACTGCTAACCTGGCGTTTCGCTTGGCAAGCACGCCGAGCCAGGGCAGAGCAGCACAGAGGGGCCCTTACCCTGTTGTGTGCCCCGAGATGTGATGTTCCACCGACCTGGCTGTGGGGTGCTCAGCAGAAGGGTGCCCTGCAGCAGCTGGTACCGCTGGGGCAGCCCTCGGTGTTCCTGCAGTCCTGCTCCTGCCCTCTCCGTGCTCCCCCTGCCCCACAGGGGCTTGTGGTGTTTGGCCATCAGTTCCATACAGCCTCACCATAGCTCTAATCCCAGAGTATTTCTCCTGCTCCTGGCACGAGGGAGCGGCCCCGTGCCAGAGGAAGCCTCCCGCTGCGATCACTCCAGTACTGCTCCTCTCCTCCCCGCAGCTGAAGTCGAGTGACTTCGCCGTCCTGAAGCGCCTGCTGCCCTTGCTGGAGGAGGTGTCCCACACCCATCCCGACCCCGTCATCCAGGAGCTGGCCGCGGACCTGCGCATCGCCATCTGCACTCACGGCGCCTTCTCTGCCCAGACGGTTGGCACCGCTGCTGAGACCTTGATGGGGAAAAAGCTCGGGCCGAGCAGGACAGGAGCGGGGAGCCCTGCAGCCCCCCCCCGTCACAGCCCCCTGCCAAAGTCCCAGGGCTGCTGGGGCACCGACGCAGCCTGGCCGTGGCCGCAGCCGCCCCTTGGCTCCCAAGGAGGGTGAAGAGCAGAGCGTGCACGAAGAGCCCGGTGCTGCGGGTCCTGCTGCAGCCCCAAGCGCCGAGAGCCTGGCCCCAGCTCAGCTCCAGGAGCTCCTGTTATCAGCCTACGATCCCCAGGTCCCTGTCCGGGCAGCTGCTGTGCGTGGTCTTTCCAGCCTGATATCGCAGAGGGACCCGGAGACACTGCAGATGCAAGAAAAAATCCTCCAGGTAGTGGACCCTGTGCTGTCACCATCCCTGTGACAGCGGCGTGGAGCTGGGGATGAAACCCGTGGGGCTGGCAGTGCCCCTCTCATGTCCTCAGAGGCTGCTGGTAACGAACCCCTCTCTTGATCCTTACAGGTTTTCCTAGAAAACGTGCAGCACGAGGACTCCTTTGTGTACCTTTCTGCCATTCAAGGTGAGCAGTGCCTGACCCGACGGCTGCGTGGTCCCGGGCCCTGCAGGGTGCTGTGCCGCTGTGCCCCGCTGAGCACCGTGCCCCCGAGCCCCGCTGTCAGCAGCGATGAGCCTGCCAGTTAACTGGCCTGCCACGCAGCGTGGTGGGCCTCGTTGATCTGAAGCACTCCTTGTGCTTACTCAATGGGTAATTAGTTAATTTACTGCCTGATTTAACTGCTAATGCGCACAGACCACAAGCGTGCATCCCCACTGCGGAGGCGAGGGTGCCCCGTGCGGGTTCACAGCTTGAGGCGTCCCCCAGCCAGTGACACCCGGGAGCTGGTCGCCATCCCCGCACCGGTCCGTGCCCCAGCCCTGATCTCCCGGGGGCTGCGTGAGCACAGCTGGGCGAGGGCTGTGTTACGAGCCGGCCCCTTAACCCCGCTCCCACACAGCCCTGTGCCTATGCGAAAGTGGAGCAAAAACCAGCTTCATTTACCCCGCAGCCTGGCTGCAAGGGTAACAACCCAAAGATCTTTAAAGACATTTTTAGCTCGCTGGTCGGTTCCCAGCAGAGACTTCGGTGAAACTGGGCGGGTGGGGATTGGGAATGGGCTCTGCACCCCCAGGCGGGCTGTTCGCCCCTGCTGCTGGGGCTCGCAGTGCTGCCGCTTGCCCGCTTCCCAGGAAATGCGTGGGACTTCTCCTGCTCCAGCACGTTCAGCTCATCCCCTTCCCGGTGCGTGTGGCACCGGGCTGGCTGCGGCGATTTGCATGCAGCTGCCTCTGAATCTGGGCATGGCTCGGGTGTCCTGCACAATGGACTGCCCGTGCCTATCGGGCTGTCTCCTGTGGGCATGTAAGAAAGCAGAGGTAATTCCGAGGGAAGGTGTTCCAGCAGCCCAAAGTGTAACTGGAGCCCTTGGGAGACCCCTGCAGAGCAAGCAATTATTTTAGGGCCACCAAATGGGAGAGGAAACTGTTCGGGGGGACTGGGGTTACCCTGGAGGACTGCAAAGTTGGTGGCCAGCCAGTGCACCGAGGCTTGGTGGTTTTAGGGAGCTGGGGAGAGGGCGAGGAAGCACTGTCCCCGGTGTCTGCCCTGTGTGCAGCACTTGAGCAGGTAACCTTCATACCCAGCTGGAAAACGAGCTTATCAATATGCTTCCTTCTCTCTGCCTGTACGGTCTTGAGTGGGATGGGTTTGTCCTTGCCCTGCAGGTGAAATAGAAATGCACGCTTACATATTCCCCGAGTGATTAATATACAGCGTGCAGCTGCCTCCGTGTTTCGCAGCCCTGCTACAGTTGTGATTAACCCTGACGCAGTTCCCTGTGGTGGTGAGTCACCCGTGCACGCTGCTCGGGCTGCCGAGCCGTGCCATGCTGAACCGTGCCGTGCC
>CM021707.1:20056660-20068282 GCA_011074415.1 Stictonetta naevosa
CCGTGCCAAGCCGTGCCGTGCTGAACCGTGCCGTGCCAAGCCGTGCCATGCCATGCTGCACGTGGGGCCTGAGGGCAGCAGGAGAAGCTGCTCCGGGGGGCTCCAGCTCCCCCAGGCGGGGCTCCCCTCCAGCACCTCATGCCGCTGTTGGGACGTGGCCACCACAGATGAGAGCTGCAGCACCGGGCGCGTGCGGGGTGATGCCAGGGGAGAGGTCGCTGCCCCTGTGGATGCGCCCGGGCTTGTGGATGGTAACCCGCACCGGGTGCTGGGCGATAACTGGGGAACTGGGTTGGAGGTGAATGCTCCTGGAGGGCAGGGGAGAGCTGGATCCGTCCTCCCTCAGCCCCTGTCCTGACTCAGCGCTTGGCACAGCCGGGGCAGCGCTCTGCCACCTTCATTTCCCTGGAGAGTGGCTGCCTTTTGCCACCCCGGTGCCCCAGCCAGAAACATTCCCAGGTCTGGGAGCCCTGGAGCTGGCAGAGCCCTGCCAGGAGGTGCGAGCAGGGACCCCTCCAGCCTCCAGAAACGGCACCCACGCTCTGCTGGAGCCAGAGAGCTGCCCGGGAGCTGCACCCTGCCAGTGCTCGCCGTGGTGGCGTCTCCCAGCGTGTGACGTCTGGCTTGTTATGTAGACACCAGGTCAATGAATATTAACCAGCAGTAATTAGTGGACACCTGCTGCCAACTGTTAAATAATTTATCTCTGAGATTGGCGTCCAACCCCAGACCACGCTAGGTACCTTGGCGGTTTGGCTTTGCACGGAGGGGCTACGTGATGTGTTTGACTGAGCAGGCGGGGAGCGACGCTCGTTTGTGCAGAATTAATTTTCAGCCTGGGTGTACCTGCTGCCTGAAACTCGGCAGTACTGAGCGAGCAATGGGAGGATTTGGGGTAATTTCCCCAATTACGCCCTCAAAACAAGCGAACCCCTGTGCCATGATGTCCCCTGACTTTCCAAAAGCGCATCAGGGAGCTGGAGGGGGCAGCTGGGGTCTGTGCGTGCCGGCTCCCCCCATGGCCCTGTCAGTTTGGTTTTGACACCCGGGGGATCGAGCAGCCCCAGCGTGGTGCCCGCCAGCCCTTCGGGGAGTGGTGTCCCCAGTGAGCTGGCTGTCACACCGGCTCTAATGGCACGGACACCGCTTGGCTTCCTGCCTCTGCTGGAGCGCCCAACCCCCTTCCTGGCCATCGCCGTGTCACCTGTAATGGATTTTGGGTCCTTGCCTTTCTGAGAGAGCAATCCCAGCATTTTTCCCTCTCCCTCCTGCCCAGTGAGGAGCTCTGGCACTGTGGAGCTGGAGCCGCTGTCAGTGCGTGCCGCTGCTCGCTGTAACGCGGGGCCCAGCGGGTGCTGCCCGGTCCAGCACAGCCCTCACCGAGCACAGGTGAGACCCATGAGCCTGCGTCTGACCCGAAGCTGCTGCTGGAGTCTGGTCACGATGCAAACCACCAACATTTCCCATCTCCTCGGTTAGGGACGTGATGCAGAGTGCTGTCCATGTATGTGCCATCCTCGTGTCCGATCCTGACCCCTATTTTCTTTCCCCTCCAACCTCCAGGCATTGCCCTGCTGTCCAGCGAGTACCCGGAGCAGATCCTGCCCACTCTGCTGGCCCGCTACGGGCACCCCGCTACGGGCACCGAGGACACCCCGGCTGCTGTGAGCAGGATGAAGCTGGGCGAGGTGCTGATGCGCGTGACCCGGGCGCTGGGTGAGTGGTGCCTGGGCACGGGGTTGTGTTGGGGCGTTTTGGAGACGAAGGCCAGTGAAAGCCCAGGCTTTGTTGTGCTGTGGGTTCCTGCCGTGCCCACTCAGGATCATGGGGGTGCGAGCAGATGGGGCCAAGCCTCCCGTGGGCAGGGTGAGGCTGAGGGGACCCCCGTGGCGAAGGGACGTGAGCGGTGCCGGGGCAAAGAAGTGAGCCGGAAAACGCTGCCGGGAAAACCAAGCCCGGGGCTCGAGTGTGTTGCACAAGGGCCCGCGATTCCCTGGAAAACCCCATCCGCCTGCCTGCGGGGCAGACGGGAGCCGGATGCCGGGGCCTTCCAGGCTTCGCCCTGCGTGGGGGGACTGGCCCCATGGGAGCAGGGATCCTGTCCCGCCACCCGGCAGCTTCCCAGCTGAAGCCCCAGGGGCAGGAGCGGGGGCGCGGATCCCGCAGCCGGCCCCCCTCACCCTCGGCAGCCCTCGCTGGGTTCAGAGGACGCCGGGAAGCGCCTGGACATGCAGGGCTGAGGGATGAAAGCTGTACGAGGCCTTTCCGGCAGCTGCTGTTGGGACATGTCCTAAAACGCCTCGTGCTTCTCCTGGTAGAGGCAAGGCAGACGAGAGCAGGCATTTGGTGTTTCCAGGGCACCAAGGGAAGGAGGAAGCCGCTCTCCCCGCTGCCGTGGGGCTGCCGGCAGCCCCATCCCAAGGGGCTGAGCTGGGCCCTCCAAGGGCAGCAGGCAGCGCGTGGCAGCCGGTCCTCCTGGCCTGTGCACCCTCTGTTCAGTGTCTGATCGCCCTTGGGCTTGAGAGGAGCATAAAGAGCCCTGGTCCCGCAGCCAGGCCCCTCAGCCCTTGGCATCCAGCCCTCGCATTGTTCCCACCAGTGGCAGCTCTGTGCCACCCTCTTTCCTGGAAACCAGGTGGCAAGGTGCGACCTGCCCAGCCTTCGCGCAGGTAACCACAGTCTATTGTTTGTAACAGACGTGCTGTGCAAAAAGGCTCCCCGGGCACAGCAGACACAGCCCAACAAAGTGCTGTGTGCTGCACCCCGAGCCCTCCCCTGCTCTGCTCCCCTGGGGTGGCAGCTCGGGCATCACCCTCGGTCCCCATCCACGCGGGATGCAGCGCGCTGCGTCGCCCAGCACAGCCCAGCTGCTTGGGACAGCAGCAGCACGGCTTGTTGAGGCAGGATGGTGACTGTATGCCCCGCAGTCCTGCTTCAAATAAAAAGGGAAGAGAAATCCTCCCATGGGGGGAATCGCTGCCGTGTGCGGGGTCGGCGTGGGTTTGGGGACACGGCGGTGGAACAGGAGCAGGGCACGTGGTGCTGTGCTGCCTGGCTGGGCGACAGTGACCAGCTCCGTGCTTCCTGGCTCTGGCTGCACTCGAGGCACGTTGAGCTTAACTTGGTGTTAAGGCAGCAGCTGTTCCAGATGGGGAAACATCTGTGCACGTCTCCTGCATGCCGAGGAGTGACGTGGCAGCGCTGGGCTGCTCATAGGAGCTCTTGGCCAGGGCTCCAGCACTCCCCGTGAGTGCTCCCCGCACCGCACCAGCTGCAGTTCAGCATCGTGGGCCGGCCCCACGGTCCCTGCAGCGTGGCCACTCGGGCTGCCCGGGTCCTGTGGCTGCAGGGGCAGCTCCTTGTGCTGCATCCCGTAGGGTTGGTGCTGCCTCGGTCACATCTTGGCCCCTGGGACGGGGATGGGGGGTTCACATGCTGCACCCTCTGAGGTGCTGGGCATTTGTGTCAGCAGTCACACCTCTCCACGTGGTGGCTCCCGCCTGCCACACGGCTGCGGAGCGGGGTCACCACTGCACTGCCACCTCGAGGGTCCCCACAGACCCCTTGGGTGACAGCCCTGCTCCGAGCCCTGCCCCAGGGAGCGTGGCAGCTCCTGCTCTGCTGCGCTCCTGGCAGCAGCTCCCCCGTCCTCCCTCCTCGCTGCGGGAAAAGTCTCTTGGCTCTAGGCATGAGCAGCAATTGGCAAAGGGCCCTTTCTTTAAAGATAATAACATAATTGCACTGCAGTGTGTCAGTGTTTTATTCAGCTCCTCGGTAGTTTGGATCCTTCAAAGGCGCTTTATCCTTTAACGACACCTCCTCTCGCCTCCCAGGCGGGCGGGAGCTGTGCTTGCAGGTACGGGGATGGCCGGGCAGGCTCTCAGCCAGGATTTCAGGTGCTGAGCGGAGGTGCGAGGAGGAGCGGACGGAGGGCTGCGTCGCCCACGAGTGGAGCCCCGAGGGGAGGGACGGGCGAGGGGCACGGTCGGGGTTTGCACGTGGCAGGGCCGAGCCCTGGCGCTGAGCGCCGCGGCCGTGCCCATCCCAAACACAGCCCCGTGCCCTTTGGTCCAGCTTCGTGCCAGGGCTTAGCGGTGCTGGGCCAGCCCCGAGCAGCCTCCCTGCGGGACCGAGCACGGGCACGGGACGTGGTGGGGCTCCCGGGGGCGCTGCCGGGGGTGCTGGCAGCAGGAGGGTGGGCACGGCCCCCGCGGGGGCTCTCCTCCCCGCTGCGGAGCCTCTGCTGCGGGCAGCGACTGCGGCGTGTCCTGGCGCGCCGGCGTATTTATAGAACACGCTGCACCGAGTTGTTTCTGTTGCAAAGCTTCGGTATTCCAGACAAAGGACTTATCTGGTGCTTCCAGAAACACTTTTCTCTGTACAGCAGCACCCTTGTGATTCAGAGCTGTCCTGCTTGCTGCCTTGCACCTTGCCTGAGCCCCTGGCCGCGGGCAGAGCTGGTGAAGGCAGCGATGGGGAAACGATCCCTGCCCTGCTGCCCTCCTGCTGGAGCAGAGCCGAGGATGCACCTCCCGGAGCGCTGCAGGAGCCGCGCACGGTCTCCTGCCACCAGCGGGGTCCTTGTCAACCCCATGAAGAAGCATTTTTGTTTCTGGCACCTGGCAGGAGAGAGCTGAGGACAAGTTGGGATCTGCTCAGCGCCGGGATGAGGACAGGAGCGCACGGGGCTCTGAAACGCAGCACAGCGGGGGCCGTGTGTGGCTGCCCCGCGCCGTGCTGCAGCCCCAGCCCCACCAGGGCTGGGGAAGGGCGAAGCTCTCCCCCCTCACAGGATCCATGAGGAATTTGCATCGTTCCTCATTGTCTCACTTGTGGCAAGTGAGATCCGAGAGACCCCTGGAGCTTTTCTTCCCCCGCTCACCCCACACGAACACCTCCCCAGGTTAACCTTTGTCCGGCAGCCCGTGCTGTACGGGATCAGCTTCTGCAGGAGGGTGCCTCCACATCGGGAGCGCTTCAGGCTGGCGTTTCGGTCGTGCAGGACCCGGGTGTCCTTGTGCGCGGGGTAATTGTGCATGCAGGTCACTGCCTGCGCACACGCACCTCTAATTAGCTGGCTCACACATCCCCGGTGCCTGCCTGCGCTAATTGGCTGTGGGCTCTGGGCGCTGAATGATGTGAGAATTTGGGCCTTCGCACTTCGGGTTGTTTATTTGTGGCACGTCACCTACCTGAAAGGCCCAACAGAAGACTGAGGGAATATGTGATGCACCAGGCGGCCCCAGACAAAGATCTTTGCTCGGGGATGCGTGACACGAATCTCACCCTCTCCGCAGAGCGGGGATGCCCGGGTGCCTTGTCCCCAGCAGCGCAGGGGGTCACCGTGAGGGATCGGGCTGCATTGTGCTCCAGATGCTGCATCCAGCTGTCCAGCTTCTGTCTCATGGCTGTGCTGGGAGCGAGCCCTGGTGCCCTCTGAGGTCTCCTCCCAGCCAGCCGTGCTGTGCCATCTGCCCGGCATCGCCGTGACCGCTGTGCTGTCTCTTGCAGGGGACATGGTGGTCAAGTACCGAGAGCCCCTGATCCACGCCTTCCTGCGGGGCTCCCGGGACCCGGACAGCGTGCTGCGCGCCAGCAGCCTCTCCAACCTGGGGGAGCTGTGCCAGAGGCTCGGCTTCCAGCTGGGCTCCATCATCCAGGAGGTACCGAACCCCCCCCCGACAGCTGCCGTCACCTTCCCTCCTGCCACTGCCTGGGGCTGGGGGCCGTGGGGACAGGGATGCTCTGGCTGGGCACAAAGTCCTGGGCTGTGCCACCTGGGGGCCTGGGCCAAGGTCTTTTGGGGGCAGGCGGTGGGGACGGCTGCTTGGCATGGCACCAAAGCCCCCAAAGCCCCGTGGGAGCCCCCAGCTGTGCCGTAGCGGGGCTGGCTCTGGCTAACGAGGCTGCTTCGTCAGCTGCCGGCAGGGCTGCTGCTGGGGGCACAGCAGCACGGTTTCTTTCACGGCTTACTCTGGGAGAGGACGTGAATGATGCTTGCAGATATTAGAGTGTAAAAAAGTCATTCAGTCTGAAGCAAACACTTGGGAAAGTGTAGCGCTGATTTTCAGGGCTGAGAGCTTTATCAACAGCTAAAAATGTCTCAGTGATGGGAAGTGATAGACAGCCCCAAGGAAGCACAGCGGGATCTGCTCCGCCCATCCTCGCTTCCCTACAGCAGAAGACCTCAAGACATATTTTTGTACCTGCCAAAGGCACCTCCTCCCCCTTAATGAAACCTCATTATCCTTCACGCTACTACCGACGGGGAGCACTCGGCGCCCACGTGAGCACCACGGCAGCGGTGCTCAGCCCTCACCCGGGTGGGTGCCTGGGGTGGGGACACGCGGAGGTGCCCCAGCTGCGCTCCTGCGAGGGGCAGCCAGGCTTTGGGCACGTTTCTGCCCTGGCTGTCCGGGTGTCCAGCACCCAGCCTGGGACCTGGGGCTCTGGTCGGGCTGTGGATGTTGCAGCGGGGCGAGGAGCACGGCATCGGGTGTGGGAGCTGCAGCCCGGGCTCAAACGGGGGCCGATCTGCATCCTCTCAGCCGGCGAGCACCGTGCCCAGCGGCTGCCACGAGGGCTTGCACGTCTGGGGAGCTGCGAGCAGCAAACCCTCAACGCCGTGCTGGTGTGGGCAGCTGGTGAGATTCCGGGCTGGAGGGAAGGCAGCAGCATCGGCGCGGCACTCCGGCTTTTCTCCCTGGGTTCCCTCTTGCTGCTGCTCGCGCATCGATGGGGTAATGACAGCGTTTGATGAGATGCCAATGCACCACACATGCAGCTATTTCGGGAACGCGTTAGCTCTGCTAATTCTTCCTGCTGTCACTGGGTGTTTAATTAGGTTCCTTCAACTCTGCTTTTTCTGAAGCTCTCAAAGACGTCCGCACAGCGCTCAGCCCCTGGCAGGGAGGTGCACCTGGCTTTGAGCACCGGTGCTGGGAGGCACGGCCCCGTGGCAGCAGCGTTCCTGTGTGGGCTTTTAAGGACACTGTGTGACACCAGGAGCACTCTGCAGCCTCGGCTGGGCTCGGTGCCCTCTGATGAAGGCGAGCTTTGCGGGGGGGGCAGCACTGCCTCCCTCACCTGCTCGTGCTCGCGGTGCAGCCGCTGTCCCCTCGCTCCGCTCGCTTCCCAGCTGCCGTGCTCAGGGTCACAGCCCTGCAGGCAGAGCAGCGCCAGCATCAGCTGCTTCAGCCGGCATCAGTGCCACCGCTGGCTCTGCAGGACTTGCGGCAGTCACAATTTTTGCTGCAGAAGTCCACCCCCTGCTTGGGCGCTCTGCAGTGTTGCAGAGGGACGCAGGGCTCGCGAGGCAGTGAGCAGACAGCGTGGCTGCAGCTCCAGGGCTGGCAGGAGAAGGGCACAGGGACGCGTCCTCGTCCTGGCGTAGGGAAAGCCTTTGTGCGTAATTACGGATGATGAAATCCTTTCCTGAGGACACTGCTCAGCACCGCTCTGCGCTGCAGCTGCTGGCCGTGGTGGTGCCCTGGGCTTCCCCAGGCAAATTGCCCCGGCTTCGGGTGAGCTGCCTTTGGGCTCTGCTGCTCCAGCCCCGGGGAGATCAGGGCAGCACGGCGAGAGCCCGGCAGCGGGTGCAGAGCGGCGTTTCTGAAGGACGGAGGTGCCAGGAGGGTTTTCCATCCCCCAGCCTCAGGCCACGTGGGGCTGTGGCTGCCTCCATGCCGAGTGGGACCTCCCTGCACGTAGCCGAGTGCCAGAGCCCCACGCCGTCCCTGCCAGGTCACCCTGCGTCCCCTGATGGGGACTCTGAGCCCCTGCCTAAGGGCAGGCTGTGGGTGGTGGCACCCACCCTGCTGATGTCCTCCCCATGCTGTCCTCGCAGGTGACCTCCTGTGTGACGGCCATCGCCAAGACGGACCCCGAGGCGGAGGTGCGCCGAGCCGCCGTGCACGTGGTGGTGCTGCTGCTGCGGGGGCTCAGCGAGAAGGCTACCGAGGTGGGTCACCTCCCGCTGCCCCACGGCACGGCCCTGTAGCAGCGAGTGCTCAGGACGTGTCCCCAC
This sequence comes from Stictonetta naevosa, assembly GCA_011074415.1. Classification (NCBI taxonomy): domain Eukaryota; kingdom Metazoa; phylum Chordata; class Aves; order Anseriformes; family Anatidae; genus Stictonetta; species Stictonetta naevosa. The sequence continues at coordinate 20,064,687 of CM021707.1, forward strand.
GTGGTGACGGCTGCAGTCACCCCAAGCTGGCCTTGTGGCTCCGGCATGTGCGGCAGCTGCAGGGAGTTAGGAGAAAATTAACTGAGCTATAATTACGTGAGCAGCTGCAGGCTTCCTCTGCCTAAATTACTGCTGATTCTGGTGCAGGCGGGCGCTGTGCGTCCTGCTCCTGGTGGGAACGGCCGGGAGAGGGCTGGGCTGGGCGCAGCAGGGACGGAGTCATCCTCGCAGCACCGATGCAGGCAGCAGCTTGGAGAGCCTGGCATGGTGACAGCCCTGCCAGCTCCTAGCTGCAATCGTTTCAGTTTCTCTCTCTCCTATTTCTTTAAGCCAGAGCTGCCCTTTTCCTCTCTGTCCCTCCATTCTCGCCCTCCCTGCAGCTCGGACCCAGCATGCAGCCTTTTGGGGACAGCCTGGTCGTATCCCTGATACGTTCCTCTGCGATCGCAGACACGCAGCACGTCCTGGCACCGGCCACGACTGGAGCAGCCCCTCTGCCTGGGGCTGTGGCTCCAGACTGCTTGGCTCTTGCCCTCTGCCCGAGCTGGCCCCGTGGCCGCCCGCCCTCGCGCACTGCCTGGGGGTGACCCCTCGCAGGGTCCCTGCCCTGGGGACACATGCAGACGGGTGCTTGCGAGGGCACCGCGGCAGGAGCAGCCGTGCGGGAGCGTTCCCCGTGTGTGCTTTGTGCTCCGTGCACGCCTGCTCTTTGTTTCTTTGTGGAGGCTTCAGGAAAGGCTGCCGGTGTCGCTGCCGGTGTCGCTGCCGGTGTCACTGCCGGCTTTCCCCTCCATGGCTCATTGCTTCCCCAAGTCGAAGCTTCTCCTCTGTTCCTCCACTCCCACGCCCTCTAAAAAAAGCCCCCAGCTCCTGTGCCACGGGGAGCACGAGGCTGGGGGCCGAGCCACGGCTCCGCATCTACCTCTGAGCTCGCTCCAGCTCCCTGCGCTCCTCTCGAGCTCTCGTCCTCCTCAGGGCTCTGCTCTTCAACGCACCCCGCTCTGGGAAGGGCCTGGCTCCTTCCTCAGCACTTGCAGGAATCTGCCCCCGAAGCCATTGGCAGTTGGCACCTCTTCCTCCTGGCACCCGCTCCTGCTGCGCCCTCCTCACGGGCCCTGCAGCGGGGGGCTGAGCCCGGGGACAGCTCAGCAGGACGGCTGTCACCCAGGGGCTGCTGCCAGCGCTCGGCCACCACGGGTGGGCACGTGCTGGGGACGCTGCCCGGCCCCTCCAGCCACAGCACCCATTTCGGGGGACATCAGGGCACAGCTGTGTGGCACAGTGAAGTTTTTGCATTGCAGCTGTGAATGACTTTGTCTTCCCCAAACCACGTGGAGCACCTTCTCCTCATGAGCCCATGTCCGTCTGTCCTGGCAAGCCCAGAGGCTGTGGAGCCTCTGCCAGGCACTGCCTGCAGGAGCTCGGGGCTGCTGGCTGTGTGCCCCGTGCCCGACCTACAGCTTGTGGCCCCGCACTGAAGGGCCGCCACACTGGGCCCTCCTTCCTGGGGCAGGGGGACGTGGCGGTGCATCCCTTGGGGCACTTCCCTGCTGGGCTGTGCCGTGGGGCAGCACCAGGTTCTGGGAAGCCGTGGGAGCTGCCCTGAGGGCTCCGATTATTTGGCTTGGGAAGAACCAGGTTTGCCAAGGCCGTCGCCTCCCTTCCCACTTCCCAGCAGTGTGTTGGGGCTCAGTTCCTAGGAAGGAAGCAGACGGTTCCCCGCGGGAATCCCCAGCGGGCAGCTCCGGGGTGCCCCTCTGCAGGCAGGGGTGCTGCGGTCCACGGGCGGATAGCTGGGGCTGGTCACGGGCCTCATCCTGCAGAGGGGCTGAGGATGCTGCCCCCTCGCAGGGCTCAGCGCTGCAGCAGTGCACGTGAGCAGGGCCGTGCCGCTGGTCATCGTCCGTAGCTGTCCTCGTGCTCTGCGCCCACCCCGGCTGCTGCCAGGGCCGCCCAGCTCGCGCCCGTCTCCCCCATCCCTGCGGGTTCAGGGGCCTGGCAGTGCCGTGCGTGTGGGGAAACTGAGTCACGGGAGGGGAGGGCGGTGAGTCAGCGCGGCGATGGTGGTGGTGCCGCGTCCTGGCGCTGCCCAGGTGGAAGGGGCACAGCCGCGCCTGCCGGGGCACGCCGGGCACTGCACGGGGCTAGTCCTGGGTGCCGGCGGGGCTCCGGCGGGTGCTGACCGTGGCTCTGCCCTCTGCTCTCCCCAGGTGCTGCGGGACGTGCTGCGGGACCTGTACCGCCTGCTGAAGCACGTGGTGGCGGCCGAGCCCGACGGCGCGGCCGTGCTGCACGCCCAGCTGGCGCTGGAGGAGCTGGGCCAGGCGGTGCGGGGCGGCCTCTTCCCCCCGCAGGTGCTGGAGAAGAAGATCGTGGTGCTGCCGTAGCAGGTGCTGGCAGCGCTCCCCTACGGAAAGAGATTTTTCCTGCTCCGGTGCCGGGCGATTTTGCTCCCTGGAGGGGACAGGTTTGCTGCGCCCTCGGGCCGCCTGCAGCAGGTGCCGGCCGTGGTGGAACCGCAGCAGTGCCGGGGGCAGGCAGCCTCACCAGCCCTCCTCGGCCGGGGCAGCACCAGCCTCACCGGTGCAGGGATGTCGGATTAAACGGAGAAACCCTCTGCCGTGTGTGTGATGTCTCTGGGAGCCACATGAAGCCCCTGGGTGCTCTCAGCTGCGGTCATTCTTGCCTGCTTGGGATGGTGACAACCACATGGGCCATGGAGCCCCTGGGTCCTGGGGGGTTTGGGGCATCAGCCCCCTGGAACAGCCCTTCGTTGGGGGACTCCAGCTTGGAGCCACAGCGCCAGTGCTTGGGCTCTTGGGGCTGGAAGCAGCGCGGGGTGCTGTGGCTTCCCCTGAGACCATGGAGGGAGCTGGGATGGAGAGGGGGCTTCGGCTGCAGCTGTGCCGAGCTGGCTGCTGGCACTCGCCCAGCCCCTGGGGTGCCCGTGGGCATCAAGGGGCACCAGCCCCGGGTGCAGGCCAGGGAAGAAGATCCCTGGAAGCAGTGGCTGGAACAGATCCAAAATGTGATTTTAGCCAAATGGGAGTGATTTCCCCAGTGGAGAAGAGGGAAATGGTGCTGGTGTTGCCAAGCTCCTGCCCCACTGGCACTGGGGCCCCCCCACCGCCTTTTCAGCAGCACTGGGGAGCTGCACCAGAGCTCCCCCCATCTTAGGGCTGGGGCTGCAGGGCCCTGCGGGGCACCTCTTTTGGGGGACGTCCCAGCAGTGGGGTCACTCCTCTCCATCAGAGCAGCCCCCACTGGTCCCTCACCGAGAGGAACACCCCAAGCCTGCAGCGCACCGTGCACCCCGCTCCTGGGCCGGGAGCTGCCCTGCACCCACAGGACACGGGGAGCAGGGACGTGCAGGGTTGCACCAGGGTACCGTGGGGTCCTGCGGCCCTGAGCCCCCCCAGCACCCGCAGCAAATCTGTGCCCCAGCCTCCCCGCACCGTGCTGGGCTGAGGGTTTGTATGGGGTCAGTGCGCTCCTGCCCTGCAAGGCTGGGGTGCTGGGATGCACCACAACCCCAACAAAGCCACCCGTGCCATGCCATGCCGTGCCGTACCGTGCCGTGCTGTGCCGTGCCATGC
>CM021707.1:20069381-20079991 GCA_011074415.1 Stictonetta naevosa
CCCGGTGCCCGGTGCCCGTCCCGCAGCCCGGATAAGGGGGAGGGGGACTCCGGGCGCTGCCGGCCCCGCAGCTGGGGGGGCCGCCGGGTCCTGTCGTGGGAGGGCCTGGGGGCTCGGGGGGGTCCATGCCCACGCAGGGCTTCTCCCTTGGGGACCCCCCGGTGCCAGGTCCCCGCTGTCCCCGTGCCCTTCCCTGTCCTCCAGGCCCTGCAGGGCGGCGGTGGGGGCACTGGGATGCGCCCCTCCCCACGAGCGGTGTCCGCAGACGGATGGGGCACACGCGGGGTGGGAGACAATCAGGGCCCCCCCGCTGTCCCCGCGTTCCCCTGTCCCCCCTGTGGTGGCCGTGCCCTGACTGTCCCCATCCCGCCCAGATGCCAGTGAGCCTCTCCACGGCCCTGCGAGTTGTGGGGACCAGCCTCTTCGCCTTGGCGGTGCTGGGGGGCATCCTGGCCGCCTACGTCACGGGGTACCAGTTCATCCACACGGAGAAGCACTACCTCTCCTTCGGGCTCTACGGGGCCATCCTGGGGCTGCACCTCTTCATCCAGAGCCTCTTCGCCTTCCTGGAGCACCGGCGCATGCGGGGCGAGGGGCGGCCAGTGCGGCTGGGGCGCTCGGTGGCCCTCTGCATCGCCGCCTACCAGGAGGACCCCGACTACCTGAAGAAGTGCCTGCGCTCCGTCAAGCGCATCGCCTTCCCCGACCTCAAAGTGGTGATGGTGGTGGACGGCAACGGCCCCGACGACACCTACATGCTGGACATCTTCCACGACGTGATGGGCTCCGAGCGGGCGGGCAGCTACGTCTGGAGGAGCAACTTCCACGCGTGGGGCGAGGGCGAGACGGAGGCCGGGCTGCGGGAAGGGCTGGCCCGCGTCCAGGCGCTGGTGCGCGGCACCACCTACTCCTGCATCCTGCAGAAGTGGGGCGGGAAGCGCGAGGTGATGTACACGGCCTTCCGGGCGCTCGGAGACTCCGTGGACTACATCCAGGTGGACGTGGGGGCCGGGCGGGGGGCCGTGGGCACGCCGTGAGCAGTGGGGTGGCCGTGGGGACCCTGCAGGTGCAGCCGTGCCTGCGAGGGCTTCGTGCCACCTCCTCGGTGCATCCCGTGCCGTGCGCAGGCGTCACCGGGGGGATGCCATGTGGTGGCACTGCGTGGGGCTCCGCGCCCCCGTGCCCTGGTTGGAGGGCGCCGAGGGCAGGTCCCACCGCGGTGCCGTCGCTCGGGGCCGGTCTGCGGGGCTGGGTGTCCCGGGGCAGCGGTGGCCGGGCACCGCGGGGCGCTCCGCTCCCTGCCACCGCCCGCCGGTCTGCGGGGCCCTGCCTCGTCTCGCCGGCCGCGGCTCGGGCTTGCCCGGCTGGGGCTGGGCCGTCTGCCGGGCGCGCGTGGGCGGCAGGAGCGGGGCTCGACGTTGCCTCTGCCCCCAGGTGTGTGACTCAGACACGGTGCTGGACCCCGCCTGCACCGCCGAGATGCTCCGCATCCTGGAGGCAGACCCCCGCGTCGGCGGCGTCGGCGGCGACGTCCAGGTACCGCGGGCAGGGAGGGCGGCGCGGGGCGCGTGGGGGCACCGCCAGGCCGGTCCCGTTACCGGCGGTGCCGGCGCTGACGCCGTCCCCTCCCCAGATCCTGAACAAGTACGACTCGTGGATCTCCTTCCTGAGCAGCGTGCGGTACTGGATGGCCTTCAACGTGGAGCGCGCCTGCCAGTCCTACTTCGGCTGCGTGCAGTGCATCAGCGGGCCCCTGGGCATGTACCGCAACGCCCTGCTGCAGCAGTTCCTGGAGGACTGGTACCACCAGACCTTCCTGGGCAGCAAGTGCAGCTTCGGGGACGACCGGCACCTCACGAACCGCGTGCTCAGCCTGGGCTACCAGACCAAGTACACGGCCCGCTCCAAGTGCCTGACGGAGACCCCCACCCGCTACCTGCGCTGGCTCAACCAGCAGACCCGCTGGAGCAAGTCCTACTTCCGCGAGTGGCTCTACAACGCGCTCTGGTTCCACAAGCACCACCTCTGGATGACCTACGAGTCGGTGGTGACCGGCTTCTTCCCCTTCTTCCTCATCGCCACCGTCATCCAGCTCTTCTACCGCGGGCGCATCTGGAACATCCTCCTGTTCCTGCTGACGGTGCAGCTGGTGGGCATCATCAAGGCCACCTACGCCTGCTTCCTGCGGGGCAGCGCCGAGATGATCTTCGTGTCCCTCTACGCCCTGCTCTACATGTCCAGCCTGCTGCCCGCCAAGATGTTCGCCATCGCCACCATCAACAAGTCGGGCTGGGGCACGTCGGGGCGCCGCACCGTCGTGGTCAACTTCGTGGGGCTGCTGCCGGTGTCGGTGTGGGTGGCCGTGCTGCTGGGCGGGCTGGCCTACACCGCCTACAGCCAGGACCTGCTCAGCGAGACCGAGGTGGCCTTCCTCGTCTCGGGAGCCATCCTCTACGCCTGCTACTGGGTGGCCCTGCTCACGCTCTACCTGGCCATCGTCGCCCGGCGCTGCGGCAAGCGGCAGGAGCAGTGCGGGCTGGCCTTCGCCGAGGTGTGAGCGGGGTGCCGGGGGGACGGGGACATCGCCACCGTCCCTGGAGCAGCCCAAGGCAGCGGTCGTGATCAAGTCTTGTTTTATTTTTCCTTTTTTCTTTTTTTCCCCTTTTCCCTTTTTTTTTTTTAATTTGATTTTTTTTTCTGTAAGACTCAGCCTGGTGGGTGCTGGCGGCCAGGGAGCGGCCGTGCCGGGGCTGCCTGGAGCCGTGCTCGGCACAGCCTTGGTGCTGCAGGGGCAGTGCCAGCGCCCCCCCCCCTTGCCATGAGCGTTTGGGCGCTGTGGGAGCTCCGCTGGCTGGGCTCCCCCCGCCCTGCCGGGGCTGCCGTCCTTCGGTGCTTTCCCCAGGGACCCCGACGTCGTCCCCACGGTGCTATGGAGAGAGGACCCCACGCGTCCGGCCGGGTGCTGAGCCGTGATGCTCGATACCGCTGGGGTTGCTGCACCCCCACGGTGTGTCCCCCCCCCCCGTCCCCAAAATCCCCGTGCAGCCCCTGTGTGAGCAGGAGCTGGCTGCAGGTTCAGCCCCGCTCCCTGCCGCGGGTCAGGGGCAGAGGTGGGATTTCACCGCAGCGTTGGCACCACTTCCCCTGGTGCTGCCAGCTGGGGCCACCCCCCCAGGGCCTCAGCACCCCCCGCTCCGTCCCCACGCAGCTCCGGCGGCTCACGAATGTCCCCGAGGGCCACGTCCTCGCCCCAGGGCTGTGTATGTGCGGGCACGTACCCACAGCTCCCCCGACCCCTCTCGGGGGGCCCGGCTGCCCCAGGAGGGCGGCGCCCCCGTTGTGCTTTGCCAAAGAGCTCGGGGGGGACCCCGGCTCCTATTTTTGTGCCCGCAGCTTGGGCAGGAGCAGGAAAAGCGGGGCCGGGGGCTGGTGTCACCCACACGGGGCCGTGGTGGAGCTCCGGCCAGCCCACGGCCCTGCAGAGCCGAGCGCGCCCCGGCTCCGTGCCAGCTGCCTCCCCACAGCCCCTCCTCTGCCCCCCAGCTCTGGAAGCGAGGAGGGAGCCTGGCATCTGTCTAGACAGCAGGAGGGAGGCGCTGGGTTTTGGGCCCGGACATGCAGAGGAGGGTGGGGAAAGCCAGTTCCCAGCCTTTCCCTGCCCACCGGGTCCCCCCAGGTGCTTACCCACGGCCGTCTGCCCTGGGCCCTCTTTTTTCAGGGCCAGAACCTTTCTACAGCCGAGCAATTTGGGTTTTTTATTTAAGACGAGGTTTTTTAGGAGACTTTTGTAGCTCTTTTCGTATTTACACTTATTGCTGATGGTTTGTAAATCTATTTATTTTTTAACCCGTGTTTTTTTCATATTTTGGGAGGTCTGTTTTTTATATCCCGCTGGATTTGTCACAATAAAGACTTGCACAGAGGAACGCCGGCGTGTCAGCCCTGCTCTCCTCCTGCCCCAAACCCACAAAGTGCCCCCCTGTGCGGGGGGAGACTCGAGGGGAGTCGGTGCTGAGGCAGAGGTGAGGCAGACCCTGCCAGTCCCCAGCTGCCCCCAGAGCTGCAGGGGTGATGTTGGGGAGGGACAGATGCTGATGAGTGAGGCTGAGATGGAGCCAAAGCCCCCCCAGAAGCACGAGCACGGCCGCAGAGCCAAGTCTGCCCCCACGGGGCTGCAGCTGGGCTCTCCCCAACGCTCCTCACCTTGGAGGGGTGCTGGGTCTGTGTCCCGGCTCTCCCCTGGTGTCACCACAGGGGGGACAGGGGACCCGGGACGGGAATGGGGTGCCCACAGTGCCAGGGCTGAGCCCCGTGGTGGCAGCAAGTCCACGTCCTCGTGTCTTGGGCACACTGGTACCAGTAGCAGGTCCGTGTCCGCACACCTGGGGCGCGTCGGTGATGCCGGCAGCAGGTCGGTGTCCTCATGTTGTGGGCACGTCGGCGATGCCGGCAGCAGGTCGGTGTCCTCATGTTGTGGGCACGTCGGCGATGCCGGCAGCAGGCCGGCGCCCTCACACCTTGCGGGGCACGTTGGTGATGATGGGCTTGGGGCGCGTTTTGAAGAGCAGCTTGGTCTTGATGAGGGCGGTGACGGCGTAGCGGCCGTGCGGCTCCGTAGGGCCGGCCGCCTGCTTCACCAGCACGGCGAAGGGCTTCTCCAGCGTCACCACCTTCCCGTACAGGACGTGGTGGCCCACCACCAGCACCGGGACGCCCTGCGGGGGGGGGTGAGCAGAGGCTGAGGGCTGTGAGCGGCCCAGTGGCGGGGCGGCCCCGCGGCGGGGGGTCGGGGGGGCTCCGTGCCTCGCGGGTGTAGTGCAGGTCTCCCAGCAGGCTCCCGGGCAGCGCGCCGCCGCTCCGCGCCTCCACCTCGCCCTGCAGCTCCAGCAGCACCCAGCGGGGCAGGCCGCCCGCGCTACCGGGAGACAGGAAGGGGTGAGGGGGGGGGCACCGCAGGGCGCTCGGCCTAACCGGTACCGGGCACCGGGCCCGGCTCGCGCTCACCTGGACACGACGAGCTGCACCATGGCACGGCCTGAGGAGCCGCGGTCACTGCGGGCACGACCGGGATGGGACCAGGGGGACCCCACAGCGTGCTGCGGGCCTGGGACACCCCGCTCCCCCTGGGACTCCTACCGGGACCCCCCGGGACTTCCCCCAGGACCTCCTCGCTATCCCCGGGACTACCCTGGGACCTCCCCAGGACCCCGGGGACCTCCCTGAAACCCCCGGGACCCCTCGCGGGACCTCCCCGAGACCTTCCTAAGACCCCCAGAACCTCCCCGAAACCCCCGGGACCCCTCCCGGGATCTCACCAGGACCCCCGGAACCACCCCAGGACCTCACCGGGACCCCCGGAACCCCCTGGGGACCCTCCCGGTATCCCCCGGATCCCCCCATGCCCCCTCACCCCCAGCCCCAGCACAACCCCAGCTGCCCCCCACCCCTCCCGTGCCCGGTTGCGTCCCCCCGGCCTCCCCCTCCCGCTCCCCGCTCTCTCCACCCCGTGCCCCGTGCCCCGGTACCCCCCGGTGTCCCCGCTTCCTCCCGGCCCCGTTGTCCCGCAGCGGTCCCGGTGAGGCGGTGCCGGCCGGGGGCTCCCCTCTCCCCCCCCCCCCCCACCCCCGGTGCCGCCGCCGCCGCCGCACCCGAATCTCCCGCCGCGCCGCGCTTCCGCTTCCGGCCCCGCCCCCTCCCGGTGCACTTCCGCTTCCGCGGAGCGCCGCGCGCACGTGGGCCCGGTGGCGGCGGGGCGGGGGCGGGGCCGGGACCGGGAGCGGGGCCGCGGCCGGGGCCGGGATGGGGGAGTTCGAGGTGCACCGCGTGCGCTTCTTCGGCCTGGTGCCCGCCGGCGTGCGCTGCCTCGCCTACCTGCCCCGCGGCCGCCGCCTGGCGCTCGCCCGCACCGACGGCGCCGTGGAGGTGTACGGGCTGGGCGGGAACTGCTTCCAGGAGAAGGTGGGGAACGGGCACCGGGGGGGGGGGGGGGGGGGGCGGGGGCAAGGGGGAACGGGGGGCACCGGGGGTAACCGGGCAATGGGGGACTGGGAGGATTGGGATAACTGGGTACCGGGAGGACTGGGGGCACTGGGGGGAACAGGGCAATGGAGGACCGGGGGTAACCGGGTGCCGGGAGGACCGGAGGCACGGGGGGTAACCGGTCACCGTGGGAGCATCCCGGTGCTGAAGGCGGCGCCCTCCCTCAGGCCATCCCGGGGCACCAGGCCCGCTCGGTGGAGGCGCTGTGCTGGGCGGCCGGGGAGCGGCTGTTCGGGGCCGGCCTCAGCGGGGACATCACCGAGTACGACCTGCAGCGCCTGCGCCCGGCACACGCCGTCGACGGCTTCGGGGGGCCCATCTGGAGCATGGTGGCCAACGGCGGCGGCACGCGGCTGGCGGTGAGTGCGGGGATGGGGACGGGCCGGGGCCGGGGCCAGGACCCCGCCGCTGACTCCTGTCCCCCCAGATCGGCTGCGAGGACGGCTCGGTGAAGCTCTTCCAGGTGGTGCCCGGCGGCATCCAGTTTGAGAAGAACCTGGACCGGCAGAAAGGTGAGCGGGGGGCTCGGCGGCGGCATCCTCCCTGCGCCCCCCCAGCTGCCCTGGCCCCGGTCACCGGGGGGCTGCGGCGCCCTGCGGCGTTCCTGGAGCCTTCTCCTTCGCAGGGCGCGTGCTGTGCCTCTCCTGGCACCCCTCGGGGACACACATCGCGGCCGGCTCCGTCGACTTCATCCGCGTGCTTGATGTCCGCTCAGGTAACGAGCTGCCCTGGCGATGGGGCACCGCTCCCCGCAGAGCCTGGGGTGTCCCCGGCCCCGGGGCAGCAGCAGCAGCAGCTGCGTGCCCCTGCTTTGGGCTGTCTGCACGGCTCCGCTGCAGCTCCCAGCCCAGGAGTCCTGCAGCGAGCTGGGCACGGGGAAGGGACCAGGCAAGGAGCCCGAGGTTGCCCTGCTCGAGGCAGAGAGGGAACCCGGTCCCAGCCCGCTCCCTTTCCCACCCCGACCCATCCTTCCCGTACCCGTACCTCAGGCCGGACAGTGCAGAGGATCATGGTGAACTACCACGTGCCCAAGCCCAAGAAGCGCGAGTGCGTGGTGTGGAGCATCGCCTTCCTGTCCGACGGCACCGTCGTGAGCTCGGACTCGTTCGGGAGGGTGCAGTTCTGGGACTGGGAGCGGGGGACGCTGCTGGAGTCCCACACCGTCAGCACCTCGGCCGTCCTCTCGCTGGCTGTGTCAGAGGTAGAGCTCGCCCCTGCTCCTGGCAGCCCGTCGGGCCGTCCCCCACGAGCTGCAGCCCTCTTTCCCCCCCCCCAGAAGGAGGACAGCATGGTGGTGGGCACCTCGACGGGAGCCACCTACCAGTTCCAGCTGCTGCCGGTGAAGGCGGGCAGCCAGGAGAAGCGCTGGGTGCGGACGAAGCCGTTCCAGTACCACACGCACGACGTGCGAGCCGTGGCGCACAGCCCGACAGCTCTCATCTCCGGAGGTAGGGGCTGCGGGGCGCGCTCACCAGGCAGCCTCGGGTGGCGGCGTCCCCCTCCCCGCCGCCTCCTCACCGCGCTCTGCCTGGCTTCCAGGCCTGGACGCCCAGCTGGTGATCCGCCCGCTCATGGAGAAGATGCAGAGGAAGGGCTACGAGGCGGTGCTGCGCAAGTTCATCTTCCCACACGTGAGTGGGTGCTGAGCGGGGTCCTGGGGCAGCTGCCCGGGGTGCGGGGCAGGCTCTGCGGCAGCAGCGGGGCCCTGCAGGGTCTCCTCCCCAGCCCCGGCACCCGGAGGCTCCCCCGATGGGCTGGGAGCTGGCGAGCCTGTCCTGCTGGTCCTGCTGGGGCTCCCTCTCTCTGCTCCCGTCCCACGGCACCCGAGCCGTTCCTCTCCAGCCCCCCGGGGCGTTTCGGCTCGCCCCAGCCCTTTCTCCCCGGCTGCGGGCTCCTGACAGCGCGCCCGCTTCTGCCCGCAGCGCCGCCTCGTCTCCTGCGCCAGGAAAGCCCGGCTCCTCCTCTTCCAGTTCTGCCAGCACCTGGAGCTCTGGAGACTCGGCTCCACCAATGAAACCGGTGAGCCCGCGGTGGCTGTCGGGTACAAACGTCTGCATTTTATCTTGGGGCAAAGCCCCGCAGCGCCTGGGGCGCTTCAGGGTGCGAGCAGCCCTGCTGCTGGGGACAGCGGGGTGGTGTTTGACATCCTCCGGAGCTCTGCTGTGCTCACCGCGCTGCTGCTGCTGCTGCGAGCACGCTCTTCCCCCTGAGCTGGGTGGTTCCCGGGGAGCTCAGGCCTGGGGCGAGGCCAGGGAGGGGTCTGGGGTGTCCCTTGGTGCCCCTTGGTTGGCACCGCTCCCCCGGGCCCCCAGCTGCTCCCTGGGACCTGTGCGGTGTCCTCCATGTTTGCTGACGTGCTGCCTGCTTGGTTGTCGTCCCAGGAAAGGACGGCGAGGTCCTTCCCGTCTGCAGCATGCCCGAGCACCTCCTGCAGCTCAAGAGCAAGGTAGGGCTGGGCCGGGGCTGCAGGAGGTGGCTGGGAGGCTCTGCTCCCTCCGAGGGCTGAGCTGCGGGGGCCAGCAGGGACCCGCTGCGGTGCCCGGCCCCACGAGGAGGGGTGCGCGGGCTCGGCACGCTGCCGGGGAGGCTCTGCGGGCCCCGCTCAGCACCTCCACGTCCCCAGGGTCCCGAGCACATCTACTGCAGCTGCGTCTCGCCCTGCGGCAGCTGGGTCGCCTACTGCACGGCCTCCCGCTTCCACCTCTACCGCGTGCAGCACGAGGGCAACAGCGTCAGCGTCAAGAAGGTGGGCACGGGAGGGAGGGGAGGGCGGCGGGGGGAGCTGGCACGGCCGGGGAGCTCCCGGGGAGCGGGGGGTGACCGCCAGTGCTGCCTTCCTCCTCAGGTCCCCGGCGTGCCCAAGCTGCTGCTCCCGGCGTACCAGCTGCAGTGCGCCTCCGACTCGGGCCGGCTCTTCGTCGCCTCTGACCGAGGCTCCGTCCACGTCCTCCAGCTGCTGGAGCCGGGGGGCTGCAAACACCTGCACACGCTGCGCCCGCCCGCAGGTGGGGAGCGGGCACCGGGGTCTGCTGGGGGTGCAGGGCTGGGGCTCAGCACCGTGCTCACACTTTTTCTGGGGGGGGCTTTGTGGGTCCCTTCCCAGCCTCTGTGTCAGCCCTGCTGGGCTAGGACGGGGAGGGGTGAGCCCAGGCTGGTGGGGGGACGCAGGTCCGGGACACCTGGGGGGAGGCTCGGTGGCTCCTTGTGCCATCAGCACCCACTGGGGCGGGCGCGCGGCGTTCCCCCAGGCACGGCCGAGGCTGTTTACCTGCTGGCATCGAGCGCGGATGGGAACTGGCTGGCGGCGGTCAGCGGGGACTGGGAAATCCACATCTACGGCCTGAAACACTTCAAGGTAGGAGAAGGCGCTGGGGGGGCTGAGCGCTCGGCCTCGGGGTGCTGGGAGCACGGGCTCTGGGCCGAGGCCCCGCTGCGCCCCCGGGGCAGGGAGGGAGAGGTCCCGCGAGGCACAGGGGAACGTCTGTGGGGCAGAGACTGTCCCCGTGTGCTCCCAGCTTTGTCCCCTCCCGTTTCAGCACCACTGCACGGTGCCCACGTACAGCTGTGCGGTGACAGCGCTCGCCATCCACCCGGCCACCAACAACCTCGTCATCGCCTACGCGGACCAGCAGGTAGGAGCTGTCCCTGCTGCCGTCCCCGGCAGGATCCTGTCCCCCCGCAGCGCTCGCAGCCCGGCTGGGGGTGCCGTGTGCTGGCACGGGGGTGATGCTGGGGACTGGTGGTTGTGGGACCGTCCCCGTCCCCCGTCCTGCCCCGCAGCTCTTCGAGTTCAGCATCCCCGAGAAGCAGTACACGGCCTGGAGCCGCACGGTGCAGAACTGCGGGCTGCACAAGGCCTGGCTGGAGAGGGACTCGCACATCACCCACATCGCCTTCAACCCCCAGAACCCCGCGCACATCCTGCTGCACGACGTCTACATGTTCTGCGTCCTCGACAAGTCCCTGGTGAGCGGGGCTGGGGGCTCCCGGGGGGCTGCTTGTGCTGGCGGAGCACGGGGAGGGCACCGGGGGTACTGGGGAGGGGGACACCGAGTGCCTGCGGTACGGGGGGGCCAGGATTTGCACCCTGGGCCCGTCCCAGCCCCGAGGAGCGCGGGCAGCTGACGCCGTGCCCCCGCAGCCCCTGCCCGATGCCAGCACCCCGCTGCTCAACCAGAGCATCCTGAAGCAGCTCCCGGAGCCCGCCCGGAAGCGGCAGCTGCACGCCTTCAAGATCTGCAAGAAGTTCCAGGTGGGCTCACGGCCACCGGCCCCCGGGGCGGGGGGTCCCGGTGCCCCGGGGCGCGGCGGGGGGGGGGGGGGGGGTGGGGGGGGGGGGCCCCCCGGCCCCCCGCTGACCTTCCCCCCCCCCGCCGTGCCCGCAGCCGCTGCTGTTCGCCGAGCTGCTGGAGGAGAACCGCCTGGTGCTGGTGGAGCGGCCCCTGGCCGATATCCGCGCCCAGCTCCCGCCGCCCGTGCAGCAGCAGCTGTTCGGCACCTAGCGCCGCGCAATAAACCGCTGCCGCCACCGCCACCCCTCGGATCTGACTGGGGGGGCACGGGGGGGGGGG
>CM021707.1:20096094-20129926 GCA_011074415.1 Stictonetta naevosa
GGGGGGGGGTACCGAGACCGGGGGGGAGGTACCGGGACCGGGGAAGGGGCACCGGGACCGGGAGGGGCTACCGAGACCGGGGGGGGGATACCGGGACCGGGGAGAGGGCACCGGGACCGGGGGGGTACCGGGATAGGAGGGGGGCCCCCCGACCCCCCCCCCCCCCCCCCCCCCCCCCCCCCCCCCAGACGAGGAGGGTACCGCGGGGGCCCCGGCGATGGGGGGAGGCACTGGGGGGACCGGGATGAGGAGCGTACCGGGAGGGGTTTACCGGAACGGCACCTGAACGGGGGTTATCGGAGAGGGGTGAGGCACCGGGACGGGGGTGCCGGGGGGAACTGGGACAGGGAGGGGTACCGGGACGAGGGTTACGGGTGGAGGGGAGGGGGGCACCGGGACGCGCTTACTGCAGGGAGAGGCACTGGGGGATTACTGGGAGGCACCGGTGTTGAGGTACCGGGCCGGGGCACTGGGACCAGGGGAGGGCACCGTGGTGGGAGCGAGGGCTCGGGGCAGGGGGGACGGGGGGACAGGGACAAGGGGACCGGGACCGTGGCCGGGCCGTTGGCACGTGTGGTCAGACGCCGCCCGTCCCGCAGCATCGGCGAGAACATCCAGCTGCTGGTGGAGCGTCCCGACGGCACCTACTGCTTCCGCCTGCACCGCGACCGCGTCTACTACATGAGGTGAGCGGGGGGCCGCGGTCGGCGGGGCCCATCCCTGCCGCCTCGCCGCCCCCTCAGCCTCATCTCCCCGCAGTGAGAAGCTGCTGAAGGGGGCGGCCAGCATCCCCCGGGACAGCCTGGTGGCGCTGGGCACCTGCTTCGGCAAGTTCACCAAGACGCAGAAATTCCGGCTCAACGTCACGGCGCTGGATTTCCTCGCGCCCTACGCCAAGGTGGGGCGCGCTGCCCCGGCCGGCTCGGCCCCTCGTCCCCCCCGCCGCTCACTCACGGTGTGTCTCTTGCAGTACAAGGTGTGGGTGAAGCCCAGCTCCGAGCAGTCCTTCCTCTACGGCAACCATGTGCTGAAGTCGGGCCTGGGCCGCATCACGGAGAACACGGCGCAGTACCAGGGCGTGGTGGTGTACTCCATGGCCGACGTCCCGCTGGTGAGCGGCTGGTGCTGCCCCATACCTCCTGCTGCCAGGCACGGGAGCCGGGGTGCAGAAACCTCCCTTTCCTCTCTCTTTTTCTTCCCCAGGGCTTTGGGGTAGCCGCGAAGTCCACCCAGGACTGCCGGAAGGTGGACCCCATGGCGATCGTGGTGTTCCACCAGGCCGACGTCGGGGAGTACGTGCGGAGCGAAGGCACGCTGACCTAGGGGAGTGTGAGAGCTTGGGAGCCGTGAGCGTTTCTGGGCAGAAGGGGCTTGTCCTGCACCCTGCGTGGCAGCAGCACGCGGAGCCGCTGGGAGCTCACCCCAGGGGGGCGGCCGCTGCCACCATGTGCGTGCGGAGGCACCAGAGCTGGTGCTGCGGTTGCATAAAGCCCGTTCCTTCTCCCAAAGCACTGTCGTCTCGTGTCACTTCTCAGCCTTGACGCCTGCCTGGGGTTGGGGCATCAGGCAGTGGTACGCGGTGGGTGAACCCCAAGCAGCACAGCACCACGTGAGGCTAAGGAGATGAAGCCAGAGCAGGGACCCCCCTGCTGCGGGTTGAGCTGTCGCGGGCTGACAGCTCTGTTACGGGAGGGAGGAAGAGGGCAGGCAGCTGCCTGCAGGGCCGGGCTCACCCCACAGGCTGGCACAGGAGGGAGAGCAGCCAGGGCTACCCCATTCCTCAACCAAGCAAGCATGTTAGAAGCCTTCTTTATTGGGTTTATAATCAAAAAAGACAGGTTGAGACTGCCTAAAGGCTGGCAGAGACGGAACAAACTGCCGCACGGGTACAAAGGGGTGTTCTGTTTATTTTGGTTAGGAGGTAACTTCAGTTAAGGCAGGGCTGGAGCTGAAGGCTGGCTGAGCTCTGCTTCCAGCTGACCCAGGCTCTCCCCGCTCTGCGCGCAGCCGGAGGGGCTGATGCAGCCCGGTCCCGGTGCCGCGGGCAGAGGCAGGCCGAGCGCTGCTCCCGTCGGGGCGCTGTCAGCACCTCGGCTTGCTGGAGCCCTGCACGTTGAAGAGACGCTTCAAGAAGTAAAGCTGCAGGACCCCCGAGAGGACAATGACGCAGCTCTGCGCCATCGACCAGCAGTTGACGTAGCGGTAGTTGGACTCGAGCAGGAAGGCGTCGGCCCCTTTCCTCATCCGGGCAAAGTTGTAGAACCTCCACATGTGGAAGATGTGGAGCTGCAGCTTGCGAATGCTGACCTGCAGACACAACGCAGCGGGAGAGGAGAGGAGGAGCTGCTGCAGGGGGTGGCAGAGCCCCGGCAGGAACAGCCCAAGAGCCACCGAGGGCTCAGCACCGAGTTCAGCTGCAACACATCAGGCAGTGACAAACGCCCTTCCTGGGGTCCGTCGGGAAGGACTTTCCCTGCAGTGAGGGAATGCTGGAAGCCAGCACACCGGTGCAGGGCCCCATCCCATAACCAACTGCCTCGCTACCACCCAACCTGGATCCCGGCGGCCAAAGCCGAACACCTCCAGGATCCTCCGTTTCCAGGATGGGACTGCTCCAGGCAGCCTCGCTGCTTTGATTCCAGCCCACCTGGGGCCTGCCTGACACGTGCTGTTTCAAAGCGCTCTGTGGTGGAAGCGGCACTTACCCCGATGGCCTCCACGGTGTCGTTCAGCTGCCTCCTCTCTGCTGGCTGCTCCCTCTCCACGCTGAAGCCATCGTAGTAGACGCCAAAGTTGAGGTACACCTGCATGAAGCCCAGGTGGTTACGCTGGTTGTCCAGGCACAGCTGGTAGAAACCTGCAGAGAGAAGCGGGGAGTTTTGTTCCCCGGGGTGGAAGAGCTGCAGCTGCTTCACGCTAACGCTGCAGGGAGGGTGCTGTGGACACACAGATCAGTCCTCGGGGAGCTCGCAGCCCCCAGACCACAGGCAGCAGCCTCCCGCCCCTCGGGACCAGGGCAGCAGGGACCTGTCTCCCTGGTGGGGAAGTTGATCTGTCCTCGCACGTCCTGGGAAGCGCCGATCTGGAAGCCGTTGGGGTCGCTCGCAGTGGCCAGGATGATCCTGCTGTTGGCGAAGCCCGTCGCCCGCTGGACCTGCAGGCAGGGGATAGCAAACAGTGCCCTGCCCCGAGGGGAGCCCGTCCCCACCCCGCAGGGCACTTCCGAAGGGCGTTCGTGTGCCCGGGGAAGCAGAGAGGGGAGCGAGCGGGGCAGGAGCCCAGCGGAGTGCCCGGGGGGGGTTGGCCATCGCTGGGGAGCTGATGGTGCTGGCTGCGCCCCGAGGCCAGGAACAAAAATGCCTGTGTGAGCTGCCAGCTAGACGTAGAAAGGAGAAAAATAAAAAGCAAAGACACGGCCCTGAGAAATTTAACCCTGGACTGAGGTTCCTTGTCCCTGCTCTAGGTGCTCATGCAGATCTAGGGTTGCTGTTGGTCCCAGGAGGGCCAGCGAGGCTCCACGCACACCATCAGCCCCGCAGAGCAGCTCCTGGTGCAGCTCCCTGCCACCCACAGCCGCTGGTGCCGGTGCCCTGGGCTGGGCGAGCACACGTCTGGGGACAGAGCTGGGCTCGTGCTCAGTCCCTGCCTGGCGCAGGGTGGTGGTTCTGCCCCGCTCCCCTTCAGCCAGGGCAGTGTACACTGGAGATAAAAGGCCTGGAGTTTCCTCGTGGGAAGGAGACCAAGCGCAGGGACAAGCAGATATGGCTGTGCGGGGACCTTCAATGCTCCTTCAGGTGCTCCGAGGAAAGCCGAGGTCTGCAACGGCCTCGAGCAGCTCAGTGAAGGGCAGCGCTCCCAAAGGGCAGGCTGCTGGCGTAAACCTGAGCTCCCTTGGGGTGCACAGGCACCACAGCTGGAGCACTCACCACCTGGTTGCTCCACACCTACTTAGGGTTTTAAAGGAGGTATTTGAGGGGGAAAAAAAAAAAAAAAATGGTAATGAGAACAAATCTGCCTCAAAAAAAAAAAAAGTCTCAGCCATCCGAGTCACCGCAGGCATTCCCCAGCGCACCCAAGGCCCTTCCCCACGCAGGACAAACCTCCTCTGCCCCGAGGACAGCACGTCTGGAGCTCAGCCGGCACGTGGCCGTCACCCTGCAAGGTAAGGGCCCCTTCCCTGCGCCTGCCTGGACCAGGCAGGGGGAGAAGTGCCCGCTGCGGGACCCGCCAGCTGCCGCTGGCCATGGAGCCGCCATGGGAGCCACCCAGCGCCCCGTTCCCGACCCCATCAGCAGAGGCGCCGTGCTTACGGCCTCGCAGAACCCATCCCGCAGCTCTCACCTCGTAGCTGAAGAAGAAGTTGCCGCTCTGGTGTGCAAACTGCCAGAAGCACTCGGTGGTGCCAGCGGAGACGATGACGGCGAAGTCGTAGCGATCCGCGCCGCGGAACAGGGGCTCGTCGCTGGACCCGCTCAGGGGCTCGGTCCTGGGGCACCCGGCGGGGCCCGGCAGCGCCAGCACCAGGAAAGCCAGCAGCAGCATGCTGCTTCCAGCCTGCAGCCGGGGCAGGAGCAGGGAGCCTGGGGGGGGTAAATCATTAACGGCGCCTGCGCTGCCGCTCGCTCCCCCGCTGTCACTTGGCAGCGCTGGGGCTGGCAGCAGCAGGAGCACGGAGCCTGCTCCGCTCCTCGAGGTGCTCTCCGTGCACTGAGGGATGGGGCTGGTGTTTCCACGCCGGAGCTCACCCAGCTGAACCCTTCTGCTGAGGATGAAGGATGCTGTGAGGATGCGCCACGGTCACCAGCAGCAGCTCCTGGTGCACAGCGCTGGTCCTCCTGTCCCCAACCAGCCTCGCCCCTCTTGCAGAGGAGCCCCCGTCCTCGTGAACGAGATGCTTCAGCACCAATGTTTCGCCCCAAGAAGCACGCAGAGCCCTGCGCAGGCCAGCGGAGCAGGGCACGTTGCTCCCCCGCTGCTCTCCTCCGGCACACCGGTGTTTGCCTGGGGCAGCTGGGGCAAGAGCCCAGAGCAGGGGAGGGGAGAGAACATGGAGAACATGCTCTGTCCCAGTCTTGTCTTCTTCCACCTGGGCACGCTGCAGGCTCTTCCTCACACTGGTGATTCCTGCCCCAGTGCTCGCATCTTCTCATCAAGCCTGGAACGAGCCCCACAAGCTCCGGGCGGTCCTGGCTGCCTGGGGCTACTCCAGCACAAGTGAAGGAGCTGCAGGAGCAGCAGGGCAGGGAAACGCACGGCCGCTGACAGGTGCCGGGGGAAGCTCGTGCCAGCAGCTGCTGAAGGGCAGAGGGGAAGCAGGTGTTTCCAAACAGAAACCTACCCAGCACTAGCTCCAAAGGAACGTGGCCACAAAGCCACCCGCACCTCCAGTCCGTGTTGCTACATTTCATATCCCTGCAGAGCCAACCCTTACGGGGGTGTTGCAGGTTACGCCTGCCACGCTGGCACGTGGCCATCAGGGCTTTCACCGTGGCACCTCCGTTCCCTCACAAGTCCGTACAAAGCTGGCTGGCTTTCAGGCAGCGGAGCTGCCCGCACCTCAGCTGGCAGTACAAGAAGAGCCCCCAGTGCTAAGAAAAACCACCACAGGGTAATTAGAAGAGCCAGTAGGAGCTGCTTTTAGGAAATGCCTGCCCCTCTGCCCTTTGACTTCAACGGAAACACAGCCCAGAAGGTGATGCTTCATGTCCGTGCCTCACTTTGCACCCTCAGGGCATCTCTGTTCCACCCCAAACAGCTGCTGGTGCAACACTCACAGCCAGCTCAGGAAGCAAACTGGGAGCCCCCCATTTCTGGGGCTGTGCACGCCCAGGGGCCAGCGAGCAGCCCGTGTCCCAAACCGCCTCGCTCCCATCGGGGCAGCAAAAGTTCACACACTACGACTCTGGTACTCAACAGGAAAGGAACTTTATTTTGCAGATCATTCAGACCTGGACTCCAGCCCTGGGCCCTGAAGGCAAGAAACAGAGCGCTCAGAGCTCACGTGCTTGCAGGAATCGCACACGGAGGATGTTACTAGGAAGGAGAGGGGTCAGTAAGAGAGGATCAAAGTCATTAAACACTGAACTGTTTAACATGGAACTAATCAACATTTAAGTACTGAAAAAGATGTTGTTAAAGCCTCAGAAAGCAGAGAGCAAATCCCACTTGCAGACCAGACATTTACGAAGCAAAGAACTGTGGGAGTAAACCAGTAACTCACCTTCCTACATCTCTTCAGCCCAGAAGCTCTGGGGCTATGTGTTGCCTCTCCCACAAGGGAGAGAAGAAACAAAATTCCAACATTTAGACAAATTAAAACACTAATAGCCACTGATAAAATTATCCTGTCACTTGACAGTATCTGAACAGAGAACTTGTTTCAGCAGCCCATCAGGTTGATATTCATTCTGCAAGGGCTGCAGCTGTCAGGTAGAGAAGGAAGTCCTGACACAGGCCATCTCCAAGCACACGCAGTCAAGCTGTGCGCTTTCTAGCACCCGCAGAAGACCTAAACCTTCTATCTACAACTCAAGAAACAAGACTCTTCGGTTCTTGCCACACATGGTTCTACCTGCTGCAGCAGTCTCTGGTACCAAAAGCCAAAATCCCAAAGCTGCTGCGCATCAGGGAAGAGCGCTGCAGCCTCACTGCTATTATTGCTCTGGTCAACTTTTCAAAACGAAAACAAAACCAGTTTTGCACTGAAGATCCCGTGGCTCCCAGCTTCAGAGCATCCCCAGCCTTTTCATGGTCCGCCAGCGATCCTTGATCATCACCGACGTGCGGTTCTGGAAGGGGTATTTCTGGCGAATGGCCTTCCATCTCCCTTCTCCGTACTTCTTTACTCCCTCTTTGATCCACTCACTTTCCTGCATCGTCCATTTCTACAAAAGAGCAGGTAGGCAGCATTCTGTGAGTAAAGCGCAGCTCCAGGAAGGAGGTGCATTTTGCTGGGACTGCACTGCATCTCCTTCCTGGGGAGGTAGCCCTCCTTTATCACCTGTGCTAGGGACATGGAAGGCAGAGCTGTTCTGACAACAG
Source organism: Stictonetta naevosa (assembly GCA_011074415.1). Classification (NCBI taxonomy): domain Eukaryota; kingdom Metazoa; phylum Chordata; class Aves; order Anseriformes; family Anatidae; genus Stictonetta; species Stictonetta naevosa. Next base: position 20,103,136 of record CM021707.1, read on the forward strand.
CACGTGCAACACCCAAAAATCACTTTGTTGCAGATGTGCTCTCATTTCTAACCGAGAATCACTGAGCTCCAGCACAAGCTCAGGAGTAGATGTGCCTCCCAAAACATACTGCTGATCACATAAACGAGGAATGACTCCTTCACGCAACAGCAAGCGGAGGTACTAAGCGCTCACTGCCTGCCTCCCGCACAGCAGCACGGATTTAGTGCTACAACTGCAAGTTCAGCTCTGCAGGTCCCCGGGTTTTTGTACGGGAGGCAAATCAAGAACTGCAGGAAGCAGCCACGAGGAACAAGGCGCTGCACCGCGCACGGCAGCACAAGAGCCAGCTGACATTCACCTCCAGGTAAGGCTGGCCGGGTTCCTGGAAGCTCCTGGAAGGCGACAGCTGCCTCACGCACGTCCCTCACCTGAGCGGGACGCTGAGCCTCCCCAGTGCTTGGGAACACAGCAAGCCTACTTCTGAGGGGCACGCAGGAAGGAAAAGGGACTTTGCTCCAACACCCGATGCCTGGCACGTGGGAGGCACACAGCTCTAGCCAGCTACCAAACCGGGCTGCTTTAACAGTGAAACTCGAGCCAGCTTGGCGAACGTGAAGGTCTGCACAGCGCTGACATAGCCCAGGCACTGCAGCACTGGCCTCAGCAAGAATCGCCCTCCAGCCCAGCCCCCCGGGCTTCGTTTGAAGCAGGGCAGCAGCTTGTCCTGCTGCGCTGAACTGCACCAGAGCCCCCTCACCAACACGTAGTGCAGATCATCGACAGTTTGCTCTTCTGTAAAGACACATTCTCATTTCAGACCTTACAGAAAGGATTTACGGGCTCCACATTACCTGTTTCTTGGAACCAAAGACTGCAGATTTGTGGCCGTTTTGCTCCGGTAATACTGGAAAACAAGACAATAGGATCACATTTCACAGTAACTCAGGACACAGACGCTCCCAACAGACTGCCTTTGGCTTAACTGCTGAACTCTGCAGTTAGCCTATAGTAAGAGCGTCCCATGACAGACAATACAAATAATTTCCTTTGTCCCTCACTTCTCTGCAGCCCGTTTCAAGCCCCAGTTGCTTTATGGGAAGCTTCCCAGTAAGATCTGCTTTGTTTTGAACTGGCCAGCATATCAGGAACAGGGGCACCCATCCAGGATGCAGCTACGCCATATGCTGAGGCTGGAATTAGGCGTCCTGGAACCAAGCCCACCCCTTTTCACCAGCAGTGCCAGCTAAGCTGTGCATATACGTGCAAAGGTAACTGGACTGGAAAATCAATCTGGCTGATAAAGGTAAACTTAACCCTTATTTCATGGCAATACAAACACGAGCAGGGAAGAAGCTGTATTGCCAATATTTACATCCTGTAATTTAAGCATTATTAGTCTGAAACCCGAACAAGAGTTCTTGGCACGCGTTTCAGGTTAGAGGTACAGAAACCAATGCCTCAATGTTGGATATCTGGCCATTTTGTTGGGCTTCTACAATTTCTGGTTTCCAAACTCACACAGAGGGTAGCACAGGCCCCATGAACAAGCCACAAAGCCAGGATTGCCCCCAATTAGCACCTGTGACAGCAGCTCTGTCCTTACCTACACCTGAGAAGAGTTCTTCCTCATCACTCCAGCTGTCCTTCTGTTCCTCAGCGTATGAATTGCTCCACTTTCTTTCCTGGGACCTGAAAGGAGGCAAGCATTTACTTCAGCTGACAGCCAGGAACAGTCTGGGGGCGGGGTGCAGGGCCAGCAGGAGCACAGCAGGCAAGCTCGCGGTCAGCATGCAGGGCAGAGAAGCGTTCCAGGAAGCAATGACCAAAGCAGGCACCCCCTCCTCTCCCCTCGGTGTGGGGATGAGTTAGGAGCCCCTGCTGAACGACAGCACACGTCACGGACCCAGCCACGAGCGGCACACTGTGCTTTGTGACCGGCATTTCCGCGAACAAGCGACCAGGTGTTAGCGACAAACACCCGCAGCAAGCAGACGCACCGCACGTTCCACGCCATCACCCATGGCTCCAAACAAAGACCTCTCCTAGAGAGCTGCAGCGTACCAAAAAAAAAAGCCAACAAAAACCACCACCACCACCACAAACGTGAGGAGAGACAGCGTCACCACTTGCAAGTCTTTGAGATTGGAAATGTGAAATCCCCAGATGACCCTAGGAAGTGGGCAACGTGCCTGTGGGGTCGTCTCTTCTCAGCGGCACCTCTGACAAGCTCAGCCCTGAGCAGCACCCAGCAGCAAGGCACTCGAGATCTCACACCGCCACCCCAGCGCGCACCGCGCCGCAGCACGGCTCTACTTGCAGCCGCTCCCCTGCGCTTCAGAGCAGGGCAGCCCGTCTGCAAAGCCAAGCTACACAGAACACCACGACCTGCACTGCCCTCCCTCGGAAAGCCAAACTGTAGGTTCTTAAGTCTTCCTCCAGAAGACCAGGGGAAGGCGTTTTACTTTTCTGAGCACATTAAGCTACCCTCACACAAGCCTCCCAGCGTTGCTGCTGGGGATCCAAACGTTACTGCTGCCTGCTGTGCACCTCCACTAGCCAGAGAACAGCAATGAAAGCAGGAAGCTCTGCTACACCTCGCTATGGCTTGCAGGAAATACTCATGAGACTTGGCTGAGGTCTCATAGCAGTATTTCAGACTTCTTCCACTAAGCATACTTTGCTGTTATCTGTAGGAAACCCTGATGGAAATGAAAACCCTCAAATACCCCTACCTCCTACAGCACGGTCATTTCAGCTACAAGGTAAGAGGAAAGCTGCAACTAGGGGGTTCTTAACCAGCAGAGGTTTCAGGAAAAGGAGCACGAGCTCAGCACTGTACTTAGGGGTTTGGTTACCCAGCTGTGCCTGCTGGAATTGCCACCAGCACTACCTGCACTAAGTGCTCGCTGCCAGAGAAGCTGGGTCATTTTCTCACCTCCAGTAAACGAACGATGAGCCCTAAGGACAGTTTACTTTACCTGGCTCCACATATGCTAGTGGGCAAGGATGGGCAATAAAGTCATCCTGAATTAAAGGCTTTTGTCGTTCACTTTACTGCAGGCAGCTGCAAGCCAGAATACTGGGTGCAATTAGGCTATACCACAAGAGACAGGCTTCATACTTGGCACTCTCAGTAGACTCTTGCTGGTTAGGCAATTTCTGAACGGATTTAGAGGCAGAAGACACAACTGGCTCCTGGGAAGAGTCTGGGCTTTCACTCGACTCGTTGCTCTGGTTGTCTTGCTCCATGACAAGTTTACTTATGGTCAAGCGTTTGACCTTATTGGGAATTTCAGGAGGGTCTGAGATCTCAGAATCTTGGTTTTCCTCTTCCTTCCGTCTCTTGTTTCTGTGGGATACAGAAGGAGACAGTTGCTTGGGGAAAGAAAAGTCTGTTTCATCCAGTTTGGTGAAGAGCGCATCTGAATCCTGGGAGTCTGACAGGATCTTGAAAGCTTCTCTCAGAACAGAAATCCCAAACGAGGATACAGTTCCAGAGGGCTGCCTACAAAATAAACAAAACTGAGCAGCTTGTAAATGTTTCACCACAATGGCTGACATCCCTGATGACGCCTGATGACATCCCTGACATCAGGCTTTTCTCCTGTGGTGTGACCCTCAACAATTCACCACGACCCCAGGGCGCTAACATCTACTGAGGAGGGCACTCCCAACCCTCCCAGCGCTCCCACGCACACCGACACCCCCCAGGGAGCCCGGCTGCTGTGCTGCAGGGGCGAACCACGGACCCTGGCACAAGCCGGGGTCACCTGAAGCACACAGACACCAACCACCACTCCACAAGAGCAAGTGAGACCTGCTGCCAACTTTTATCCACCACATGGGGCCAGATTTCTCTGCCCACCTTTCCGAGTCCTTGGAAGGCACTTCTGCAGGCTCTGGAGCTGCTGCCGCTGGCTGCTCGGATATTTCCATAAGTTCTGAAACATCTTCCAGGTTCTTAACCGCCGCTATTACGTGCTCAGGAGCTGCTGCAGGGTAACTACTTTCTTCCATGGGCTCAGGAGCTCCTGCTGGGTCCTCTGCCCTCTCCGCGGGGCCGGGAGGTACGGCCATGTCTTTTGCAGTTTCTGCAGGCTTTGGAGCTCCTGCTGGGTCCTGTTCCATCCCTACGGGCTCAGGAGCTGCTGCCTGGTTCTTGGCCCCAGTCGCAGATGCAGGAGCCGCCGATAAGCATTTTGGTTCTCCAGCACGTTCTGAATTCAAAGTCTTCATCATCTTTGACAGGGAAAAAGCAGGTAACCATTACAACAGTGGCTCCCCACAACACCGTTCAGTTTTTACCTTCTCCCTAAGGCATTTTAAGCTGTTACTTGCAGCTCAGGGGGCACTGGGCACAGAGTTCACATCTGCCAATTGAAGTCTGCAACGTGGTTTGAAAAACACGCTCAGCTGTATAAGCCTTTTGGGAACAGACAAGGTTCAGTATTTTAGACTTAACCCTCTGTTAATTGGGTGTCTGAAATCTGCAACTCACAACTACAGCGAAGGCACGTACAGGCCAAATCACTGAATTTCCTTGTCCCGTGGGAAAGGAAGTGTCAGCTCTCCCCAGACCCCCATCCCACGCCACCGCCCTCTGCCCTCGCAGGAGCAGAAGCAGGGGCAGACACACACCGTCACCAGCACCGGCTCGGAGGTGTCCACGTAGGTCTTCAGGAACTGGAACATGTCCTGCTGGAAGTCCCCGTACGAGAAGTCTCTGATCATCGGATGAGCGTGGTTCTTCTCCCGGATGATGGCCTGCAACTCTGCCTTCTTTTTCTAGAGAAAAGGCAAGAACATTCTGCATGGCTGTCAGGGGGTATAAATGAGGACTTCGGGAGCTTGGATCTGGGCAAAGACTGGAGCTTTCCCTTCGGACGCCCTGCGTGCCCAGCTAGCTTACACTGCCACAAGGCCGGGAAAAGGCTGAAGGACCAGGAGATCCACCCTGAACACGAATAAAGAGGGAACTCTCACGTGACAGCCAGAGAACTACTCAACACTGAGGGTTCACCTTTCGAGGACTCCTTCCATTTCATCCCCCCCCCCCTCTTTTTCCCATTTACCCCAGAGGCTTGCTTCTCAGGGAAGCCTTTTAGGCCTGCAACGGGAGCCCCGTGACATCCCATAGGACATACCCGACGGTCCTCACCCACCTTAGTCAGATGGGGGCTCACCTGGACCCTGGGATCCTTCCCCATGTGCCTCTTTAAAATTGCTGAAGCTTTGTCAAACTCTCTGTTTCTGATGCAGACGATAACGGCCTGCAGAAGAAAAAACACTCGTTTCTCCGCTGGCACTGCGTTAACCGTACAATTCACCAGTTTTAGGGAAGCACATGTCATAATCAGCCAGGGCACAGGGGTCGCAGCTTAGTGCCAGCTCACACGGAGAACCAAGCTCTGCCGTGACACCAGGACGTGTTTGCAGTCAACTCGCTGCTACCCCGGTACGTTACAGGTGACAACTCCTACTGCTGTTTATTCAAGAGCACAACTGGACCAAGAGCGAGCAGAGAACTTATTAAACAAGACAGAAGTCTTACAGCCTCCTTCAGCATTTTCTGGACAGGTTCCACCTTCTTTTCAGGCACGCTGAATTCTTTCTGAAACAGCTGCAGGATGCCCATTGCTGACTCAAGCGGAGTGAGGTCCATCTCTCTGTCGAAGCTGCAATCTAGAAAAAAGGCACAGTTTGTGAAGCGGACACGGACAGGCTCGGTCTGAGCTCAGACGCTGCAGCTACAGCGGAGGAGGGAAGGCAGACTGGGTGCCGGAGGAGCCCGGGGCCCGCCGGGGGCGCGGGGCGCTGCAGAAGCCGGTCCCGGCGCTGAGCGACCCACCTAGACCCACCTAGGTTCTCGCCTTCCTCGATGCGGGACAGGAACTGCACCGCGCGCTTACCGGGAGGTGTTACCGGGGGATGACCGGGGCCGTTACCAGGGCGTGTAACCGCGGGGTGTTACTGGGGGCGTTACCGGGGGGCTGTTACCGGGGGTGTGAGCGGGGCCGTGGCCGCAGCCGTTACCTGGGGGTGGCCGCGGCCTGGCCCCACGCCGTGCGCGCCCTCCCGCCCCCCGGTCCCGGCGTACCTTGCATGACGTCGCGCAGCTGCCGGAAGTCGCGGTTCCTTCCGGCGCGGTAGGCCGCCACGGCCTGCTGGAAGTAGAACTGCAGCACGCAGCGGTTCATCGCCTCCTCGTCCCGCTCCGCCGCCGCCTTCTCCCGCCGCCTGCCAGCGCCCCGCGCCCGCTCGCTCGCCATCGCGCCGGAAACGGAGCACGGCCCTGCCGGAAGTAACGACAGAGCCCCGCCGCGGCGCCTACAACTCCCGGCGTGCCCCCCGGCACCCCCCCGAGCCTACAACTCCCGGCGTGTCCTGCGGCACCCCCCCCGCGCCTACAACTCCCGGCGTGCCCCGCGGCGCCCCCTGCCGGCCGCCCCCGCCACGGCGCCGCCCGAGGGGGCGCGGAGATGGCGCTGGGGGCCGGGGTCTGCCCCGGGGGACGGGCGTGTGCTGCCCGCGGCCTCGTCCGTCCGAGTCCCCCGGCGGGAGGGTGCCCGGGCAGGGGGAGGGAAACACCCCAGGGGAACCCGCGACAGGCGGGGGGCACAGAACTGGGGGCCCCGTGGGGACAGCAATGTGCTTGGGTCACAGAACCTCACCGAACAGGTGTCGTGAGCACCGTGGGTTTGCTCTTTTTCTGTCACGGCACATAAGGACACACAAGGGCAGGACTCCTGGACCTCGCTGGCCTCCCCGGCCCAAGGAAGGCCCGAGCAGGCACAGCAGGAGCACACGATCAGGTCCCCACGCAGCCTTCCAAGCGCAGCCTCTGGCTTCCTGACAAGAAATCTCAGTGGTTTCTGAGAAGTTCGGTGGCAGCTGTGCCCACGGCACACGCTGCCCCGGTGAGATGCTTCCCAGAGTGAGCACAGAACTACGCAGAACTACAGCCCCTTGTTGTACTCTGAATCCTCTGTGATGAGCGGAAAGTAAATGGGAGTTATGGGAGCAGGCGGTGGGCGAGGAATGTCCACGATCAGTTCCCTTTCAGGAAAAGGTTTGGTGTTTTGTGTGCCAAAAGAAACACCGGGCAGGAAGGCACACATTGCAGTCACGTTTGTGCCTTTTGGTCATAGCTGGTTGATTTACGGGTCTTGATGAGGTGATTACGGATGAAAGAAAACATTTAATGGAACACGACCTACACGCTGCTGCGGTCTCGTGCCTCTGCCCTGTCCAAGTTACAGCAGAAAACAAAACAGGAAAGTTACAAGGGGCACTGTGGTCACCGCACTCTGCTGCCTCCCGTGTCGCAGCGCCGGCTGACTCCTGTCTGACGGTGGCCGTGAAGGGCAGCGCCTGGGTTGTGGCGCTCAGTGAATACGGACGGTGTGCCACCACCACCGTTATTTGTGCTGCTAACCTGCCTGGAAAGACTGACCAAGGATCGGGATGCCGCTGGGCTACGTCCGAGTGCAACATACTGTGCTGGTAGTCCGTACAGAACAGATGGCTGCCGAGAAACGGCAGCGGGACGTTTGTCACAGCAGAAGCAGGAGCTGGCGGGAGGATAACGGGATTGCCTTGCGAAATATATGGAGGAGAAAGCCCCGCAGCACGGGAGGTGCAGAGCAGGGGGCACACAGGCGTTTATTCGGAGTTTTATCAAGTACAAACTCGTCGTGAACCAGCGGGAGGCCCGTACGTTGTAGTGAAAGCAAACGGGCAGCGACGCGCTCTGCCCTTACCCCGCCCGCCGCGCCGCCCTCACGCCTCCGGCCCCCGCGCTCTCGCCGCTCGCTATTGGTCCGTGCCCGCCGCCGCGCCCTCTCTATTGGCTGCTACCCGCGCCCGGAGTCGCCCCACCGCCGCGTCCGCTCGCCCCTCATTGGTCGGCCAACGCCGTCACTACGGCGGCCGCCGCGGGCCGATCCCCGCGCTGCGCGAAGCTGCCGGCGGCCAGCATGGAGGCCGGGAAGCGGGCGGAGGGCGGCGGCGAGGCGGCGGAGGCCGGGCCGGTGTTCACGCTGCAGGAGGTGGCGAGAAGGAACTGCAGCCGCGAGGCCTGGCTCGTCATCCACGGCCGCGTGTACGACGTCACCCGCTTCCTGGAGGAGGTGCGGGGCCGGGCCGGGACCGGGCACCGGGAGGGCGGGGAGGGGGAGCCCCGTGCCGCCGGCTGCCGGCCCTGAGGGGCTCGGGGAGCGGTGCCGGGCCCGGCGGGGCTCTGAGGGGGCCGCCCGGCGCCGGCCCTGTGAGGGACCGGGCCCGCCCGGCGCTGGGGGCGCGGCGGAGGCGTTGCACCGGGCCCGGCCGCCGGCACCGAAACGCCTCGGCCCGGGCCTGCCTCGCTGCGGGTCCTCCCGGTGCTTGGTTCTGGGGACCCCGAGGTACCGCAGTGCACGAAGGAGGGAGCGGATTTCCCTGTGGTGGCTTCATCTCGCCGGTGTCTGGCCGTGTAACTCCTTTGTGACGGAAATTCTTCCTTTCCTCCCCAGGCCCGCGTGCGGGTGCTGCCTGCCGGCTCCCTGCTCGCCTCCGCCTGCTGCGGGCGCTCCGGCAGCGGTCGGCTCCGTGCGGTGCTGGATGTGGAAAGAGGCCCGCAGAGCCGCTGCTGGGCTGCGTGCTTGGAGCTTGGTGCTTGGCTGTCGAGGCCTGCAGGCACCCAGCGTGCTGGGAGGCTCCCAGGAGAACCTCCCCGTGGGGGCACGGCCGTGCAGCGCTACGCAGCGGCAGCGCGATGGGAAGTTGGCCGAGGTCTGTCTTCCAGGAGAGCCCAGAGCTCCAGCTGGGGCGAGGGACCGGTCGAACGTTAGCTGTGTACAGCCACAGCGAGGTGCACGTGGTGCTGGAGAGGCCTGGTAGGCAGGGAGGGGAAGGGAGGCAGTCCTGCCGAGCGGGACTGCAGCTCGGGAAGCAGCTAAACAGAGCTATGAGCAGAGTGAAGGTACTCGGATCCCTGGCCCAGGGTCAGTCCACAACACCAGGAGTTTTCCAGCTGGTACAGGAGGATTGTTCGAGCAGCTGCCTGCCCCCTTTACATGCACGCCCCCTCTGGTGCTTGGGTTCCCCGACAGCAGCCCAAACCGGTCATCTGGCACCTGCCAAATGCCTGAGAGAGCTGCGGGGACAGCTAGCTCTGCTGACTGAATGAAGTGGGCAGGGTGGCGGGGATATCCCCAAGAACACTTGCTGTTGCGCCAGCTTCTGAAAGCCTTCGTGTTTGCCTGCATCTAACCGCCGAGTACAAGAAGCAGGGGATGTCAAGGAAGCTGGCTGGAGCCCATTTCAAAATAAACAAATGGTGTTTCTTCACACAGCGGGAGCGGGCCAGCCTTTCCAAAGGACGCTGATGATGCATAAAGGTTAAGTAGAGTCAGAGGAAGACAGAAATGTGGAAAAGCAATTTGCTGCTTGTTTCTAAACAACGAGGCACCTTGGGCTTAGGAAGAGTCAAAAACAGCAGGAAGTTGGGAAAGTACCCGCAAAAAATGTGTGCCTTGTCTTGCCTTCCCTCCGTGTTCAATTAGAGCCGCTGTTCATTGTGTTTCAGACCTAGGCTTTGAAGGTTTTTCTACCTCTTTTCTTCTTCACAAATCCCATTTTTGAGGTGTTTATCCCCAGGCCCGTGGTGTGAACGATGCCGTGTTTCCAAGCATGGCTGCTGCGTGGTGGTCCCAGCCTTCGCCTCGGCAGTCTCTGCGTAAGATGGCACCTGGGGTGCCCTTTATCCCATTCCTGGTTTTATGGCCTAAAGATTTACCTGGATTAGGGAAGGGAGGCAGTAAGGTAACTGGTACGCTGGTAACTGGCAGCATGGTTAGCACAGCAGTCTCTGCTATGTACGCCCCTCGCTGACATGGTGAAGTTTGTAAACGCAGATCAAGGCCTGATTTATCGGCCGAAATATGCTTTATATCTGCAGCCCCCCTGTAATCAGTCCAGTGACAGCAGAACAACGTGTGGCTGATCAGAACCAGGAATGTTTGCCTTGTTTAAAGGTTACAGTTGTCTGATAAACTGTTGTGCCTTAGAGCTCCGAGCTGTCCCTGCAGCTATCAGGGTTTCTGCGGGTAATATTTCCCCGCGGTCCCGTGTAGTCACTGAAGCAGCGCCTGATTGTTGCCTTTCCTGGCCTTTGGCCATGGGTTATTTGAACAGGATTGCCGAATTCCACTGGAGTGTTACCTCGGAGTGATTGTGTTATCTCTAGGAAGCCTCGCTGCTAAAAGGCTGCCGAATATTGCTGCGTGTTCTGCAGACTGGGTGCAGCAGGCCAGCCGTTAGCTAGCCCCGAAACCTGGGTGTTCTTTGACATACAGGTTGGTTTAAACTTCCAGTTTACAGCTGGTCGTTTCCTGTGCAATAGGCAATTAATTAAGATGATTAAGACACTTATCGCATAGCGCAAGTCTCCTGAATTATGAGAGCATGAACAAAATGGAGAATGCAGAGACAGCAACTGAAATCTCATAGGTGTTTCTGAGAGATCGCATGCTCCAGAAAGCCTGTAAGTGCCTGAAATGAAGTGTGATTCCTTGAAATCCGAGACAGCCTTACAGCAATTGTCTCATTTTCTTCCAAATCTAGGTAACTGGACCACTGGAATACACGTCATTGCTCTTGTCTGCAATAGGCTAGGAAAGCAAGGGTAGACTATGGCTGGAGCAAAAAGGGCTGGCTTGTCAGGTAGGTGTGAACGAGCAGTGAGGAAGAGGAGGAAGGCAGGCGAGCCTCCCTGGCAGGTCTCCGAGGGCTGGTGCTGCTCACACGTGCCCTCACCACACTGCTGTTACCATCTGTGGCTTTTAACTTGTGCACCAGCTGGAGCGTTCGTATTTCCACAAGCTTTCCTGTGGCAGAGGGATTTGTTCTACCTCCGTACGTACGGAAGAGTTTGGGGATGTGTGTTTCTTCTGTGTATCACTTGGCGATCTGAGTCCCTCACAACTTGGATGTGAGACTTTTCATCTGAGCTGAAAGTAAAGTGGGACAGGCAGAGGGAGGTTTCAGGCGGTCGCTCACAGCAAGGAGGCAGCAGGGTTTTAAAGTCTTACCTTCGTACTGCACCAGCAGTAAGAAAACAGTATTGAATATCTTCCTTTGTCTTTCTGCGTTTAATTCCTGCGTGCTCGGGTGTGTCTGCAAACAGAACTCGGTGAGGAAGGAGGAGGAATGTCAGAGATCTGTTTTTGCTCACTGCCTTGCAGCAGCACTGCAGAGGCTCTCTCGGGGAAGCCTGTTTCTGTCTTACAACAAGCCTTGCAGGATGTGTGCTTGATGAGCACCATTTGGGTGCTTGTCCTTGTCTTCTGGCTTGCGTAGTGCCACACGTCGTTACTGCACGGGAATGCTCTTCTCTTTTGTGGTTTGTTTCCCTAATACGGGGGGCTGGGAATTAAAGCTTTTGCATCTCTCCTCGACCTGGTGATCTCGTGTCTTACCTGATCCAGCACCGTAATTAGCCACAGAGCTTGGTGTTGCTTCCATGTTTGTAGGTCACGGTGGGGCTGTAACTGGCTGCCATATGCGACGGGCTTGGAGTTTGCAGAAAGACAACCCAGGGCTCTTGCCTTCTGCAGAGGGTTTCCGCGTCGTGCTCTCAGAAGCCTCTGCCACGTGCTTCCAGCAGCACGGCTCTGAGCTGCTGCCGCTCCGTGTCCCCTCCAAAGCATCAGCAGCATATGAAAAGCAAGTTGGGAGTGAGTACGGGGTTACACGATGCCCTACTGCTGTTCTCTGCCCTGTGGAGCCCGGTTTGGGATTCGAAGAGCTTGATTCAACGATCACACTGCAATGATCCTTTTGAGAGCGCTGCTGTAGCTCTGTGTATTGTGGAGTGTTTCCTGAGCCTGGGCTTTATTCCCCCGAGGCCTCCTGCTGGCTAGGGGCAGGCCAGTTCCTTCTGCCTGCTGGGCTGGGGGCTCTGGGTGGTGCCTCCTGCGGGAGGCGGCTGCTGGGGCTTCTGCTTCCAGCTGTAAAACTGTTCTCGGCTCGCTGATGTTGGGCACATCCTTCCAGAACCGGTGCTTCAAGGCTGTCCGCGTGTGCTGTGTGCATTATTGAGCTCCCGACTGCAGTGACACGGGGGTTCTGGTGCTGATGGTGAGGGGCACCCCTGAGGGCTGGCGCTTGGGCCCACCTCTCTTGTCTTGTTTGCTTGTGTCCGTTCCTTTCCAGGAGGAGGAAAGCTTCGTTTCAGCCATTATTTCCTCTGGAAGTACATTTTATTTTCAGATCTTGCTGCACTTCTCGTAGTTTTCATGTTTTTCTGCAGGAGCTGTAGCTTTTGGAAGTTTTGTGACTTCTTGTATAAATAGTCTGGTTTTACATGCGCGGGTATGACAAGGTAGGAACTGTCTGGCTGCAGTTGTGGGTGTCTAGACTGGAGTCCTTTCAGAAACACGATATCCCACAAGTTTTTTGAAGTATTTTTTCTTTTTCCTTTTGGCTTGGTGATTACAATTAAGGATGAATGTACACGAGTAAATAATTCTTCTTACTTGAGGGTTTAGCAAGTGTGTAGAAAGGCTTCACACCAAACACGTAAAGAGCAGTAGCATTTCACATTCTTCTCTCCTGCACTTTGCTGTTTTTCTCATCCCTTGGACGTGCAGTGCCTGGCTGCCCCTGAAAGCCGATGGCCGCTCCGTGTTCCCTGTCACTGCAGGGTTTTCTTTGCCCGTTTAGGCTGGATGGGTAGCAAGTCAAGGTTATCTTTTTAAAATCTCAGCTCTGACGTTTTTCCATGTGACATGAGATTTCTGACGAGACGTTCCTAAGGACTTCCTGTAGAAGGCTTAAAGTAAATGGTCAGCCCTTCTTCCCCTAATTTCTGTGGATCTTTGTGAGCGTGCTTATCAAGTAGCTGAAAATTGAATTACTGCCTGTGCACGTTGTGCAGAGCGAGGTACAGCATCCTACCGCTGCAGCCAGCTCCGAAAGCGTGAGCCGAAGGGTGGCGAGGTGAGCTGGAGGGTGGTCCTGCGTGAACAGGGACAGGCGCCCGAGACTGTAGAGAGCTCGTTGGTGGCTGCCAGCAGCCCACCGCTTCCTCTCCGTTTCTGTAGGGCTGGATTTCTGCTGGGGCAGTCCCTGCCTGACTCCCTCTGAGATCAAACCGGCCCTAGTGGGAGAAGCGGCGCGAAGCAGCAGAGCGGAGCCTGGCTTGGCGTGACAGCGAAGGCGACATCACAACTTGAGTGCTGCCCAGCTGCCTGCTGGGCTGAGACTTTGCCCTTCATGGCTGCTGAGAAAGCGCCGCCTTGATGATGTTGCATACCTGGACAACAAAGGGATTTGCTCAGAATAAAGAGCTCTGATGTGGGGATTGCAGAGCTGGCTGCACCAACTCCCTGCAGGAGACAAGCGGACTGCTTTCGTGTCCACATGAGCATGTTTGGTATGAGGTGTGAGAGCCAAGTGAGAATATTTCGACTTCTGGCAGCAAAAACAAACGAGCTGAAGGAAGAGGGGCAATGACAACTGTTCTGCCTCTGTGGGAAGGAAGAGGATATTACAGAGAAAAACAGGTGCTTTGGTCCTTTGATGTGAAATGTAGCCTGACATCTCTTTCTCCAGTCCCAGGCTTGTAGCTGTCAGAGGAATCTCGGGCAGCAGTGAGCAAGTCCCCTCTTCTCAACCAGCGTGTCTAGTGCTTGCTGCCTGCTGCTCCGCAGAACTGGGCTGCTCCCTGTGTGTGCGCTCAGCAGCCTGATCGCTTTATTGGTTTAACTGGATTAGCTGGTAGTTCAAACTGAACTATTTGTTCCCATACACACTGTAAAGAGATTGCACTTTGCTGGCCTCGTGGTTAGTGCTTCCTATTGCCAGGCTGTTCCTGGAATCCTGGCACTGACAGTGCTAGGGGAGAGCCCGGCCCATCAAGGAACAGAGAATTGCACCAGATATTTTTGTCGGTCCTTACTGCTCGGTCTTGCCCGTGGCTGTCTGCGCCCCGCAGCAATGCCGATGTCACTGGGGAGCGACTAGTGTTGTTAACACTTCTGGGTTCCTGAAAGCAGTACGCGATGTCACGCAGTAACGTGTTCTGTTGGTTCTCTTTTGCTTTCTCCTGCGGTCGTTGAGTAGCCGTAGCTCCACCAGTACTGGACTCCATCCAGCGTGCATTAGAGTTGTGGCTTTTTATGCCACTAGAAAACATGATGTGCTTCTCTTTTGTTCTTCTCCCTTCCTCATTGTACAGTTACGTGCAGAGAGAGGCTGTCTGCCCAATACCATTGCTTTTTGTAGTGTCTGAAGAAGTAGAACATCATTTCTTCCGCTGGTGTCTGTGAAAGCAGCGCTCTCTGGTGCTTTGCTGGCAGCTGGGCTGTCACACAGGAGAGGCTCCTCTGCAAGTGACTCTGATTTGTGCAGTGAAGCCTGTGAAAGGCTACATGAGGATATGCCTTCTCCTATGTTATTTTCTTGCCCAAAACAGTTGCAGAATCAAGAAAAGAGATGGCTTGGTGTGGGGGTCAAAGCTGGGCTTCCATTTATAAGTTGGGGATTTGCCTCTTTGGAAGGATTTCTTTGTTGTGCAAGGTATTTCCCAGGCTGTGCAGCACACACCATTTTCTGCGACCTGAAGGAGCGAGGTTGGATGATTGAATCTTCGGTAGATATTACTGATGATGTTGGCTTGAGACATCCATAGTGCGTGAAAAGGGCTAGAAGGGCTGCTCAGACTCTTTGGAACCCGGCCGCTCACTCACCTGAGGTCTTCTCTTGCAGCATCCAGGTGGAGAAGAGGTCCTGCTCGAGCAAGCTGGTAAAGATGCCACGGAGAGCTTTGAAGACGTTGGGCATTCCACGGACGCCAGGGAGATGCTCAAGCAGTACTACATAGGGGAGGTCCACCCGGTAAGGCCCCGCTGGGTGGGACAGCCCTCTTTCAGGGATGGGATGGGGCGGTATAAATTGTGACTCTCCTTTCTGCAACCCAGTAAACGCCCACCAACACGTGTCTTGCAAGATACGTTTTTATACGGTCTCTGTATCACCGAGGATTTCTAATGAGGAAAGAAGACCTCTGCTGAGGAAACAAAACTAGCTCAGTCTTCTCTTTCCACCGTTTAGAACAGATTTCTCCCTACATTAAATCGGTGGCACTTAAAGAAGCTAAACTAATCAATTCCTTCCTTAGCTGGTGAGACCACAACTTCCCCTTGCCTTAAGACTTAGAGTTCAGGAGGGTGAGAGACCACAGGGGCACAGCACAAACACCAGGTTCCTGCCTGCTGCAAAGTCAGGGCCTTTCGGTGCTGTAGGTACGCCTGCTTTGAAAACGAGTCCAGGCAATTGCCCGTGTGATGAGGACTATGTACAGAACAATTCCCTCATAATGACTTCGGGTTTCGCTTATCTTTTTCTTCTTTTTTTTCCCCTTGACAGCATGATCGTAAAAAGGAAGGTTCTAAGGTAAGCTGTTGGTGTTTTACTGTTCCATTTTATTTAATGCTGAGGAAACTACGTTATGCTCACAAAATGAACAAAGAAGTTGCCAAACACCTTTTATTTTGCTTTCTTTTTTTTTTTTTCCTTATGGAGCTTGTGGCTTTATGTTTACAAAGTACATAACGAACAGATCTCCTAGGCAAATTACTCCTTTTTTTTTTTTTTTCTTGTTGTTGTTCAGAAGCTTGGCAGGCACCTCAGTGTGAAATTTGAAGTGTTTTTTTGTGCCCTCTCTTCCCCGACGTCAGCGATGCTATTTCTACACCTCGAGCCACAGAGCGTTTCTTGCAGTACTTGCTGTGTCCTGGTCACTGAACTGTTAGTGTTGTTCTGTCCAAGCCACCGCGGGGCTGGCTGCAGAACAAGAATTCTCTGTTAACTGCCCTAGAAATGATCGGTGTTGGTTAAAAGTCAGGTACTCCTGGATTAGAACGGGACACAGTGTTGCAAAAATGCCTTTAAAACGGATGGGGAGAGGGAAATGGTAATAAATAGAATCCAGTCTGAGAAGTAAACATGTGTCTTGCAACTGGCTTCTCTTCTTGCCTGGCCTGAAGGCTTGGACCCGGCACAGCTCTGCCTTCAACAGCGCTTTCATTAGCTGTCGCTCGAAGCAGGGCCACTCGCAGAGTACCGGGAATCAATAAGGAAGCTGTCAACAGAGAGCAGTAACTGAGGCCCTTGGGAGTGTTTGCTTGTTATAGCCAGCCATAGAAAGAGCCACTTGGGGATAGATAAAGGCAAATCTTAGTTATAAAGTGGGGCTGCGTGATTCTGCCTATATTCACCTTCAAAGGTATTGTTCAGTGTATAAAGTTCAGTGGTTTATGTACAGCTGAGGTCTTTCTAGTGTGCAACATCTGTTTTTGAACTAGGCTGAAATATAAAGTCAGCAGCAAGAGATAGAAGTCAGTAATGTGGATCCCCCTATTTAGTTTTTTTTTTTAATAATAATAAAAAAAAAAAGTAGTAACATTATACTCTTATAATTCAGCCTAGAGGTAACTCCCTATGGATAAGTGTAAATGTTTAACAACCACTGAATGTACTGTGGCAGAAAAGAAAGTGCTAAGATGCCCAAGGAGTGGGGATAATGCTGTTCAGGAGGGGAAGGAAAGGTGACTTTTTTGGCTGGTAGATACTGGTTAAACTGCAGAGCAGCAACAGCGATTGAGGAAGAGGATGTAGAGTTGATAAAAATCTAAATAAGAATTTCAGTTGATTGGAAAGCATGCTTAAATTCTGAGTTTTATGAAAAAAGTATGAAAGCAGGTTGTAGGCAAAGGAAGAGTTGAAGAGAACTTTACAGTTTTATGCTTTGGTGGCCAGGCAGTAGGACCACAAATGGGGATGTGGACAGAAGGCTTTGGGGAAGCGATCATGGGGAAAGAATTATCTGCCTCAGATCATCAGTCATCGTCCGTATGATATGAAATGAACAGACCAGTTTGCAAGGCGATGAGCAAGACCGTATTTTGAGAGAGGTTAAAGTCCCAGTGTGAAGCTGAAGGTGGGAGGGATTGGGCTGATTAAAAGAATGTGGAGGTGAGGAGGAAGGCAAACGCCCCCAGAAACAGCAATGCCTGTGATAGAGAGGATGTTTGGGAATGGAGGGGGAGTGTTGTTTTTCCTCTGTGTTTGTAAGCACATGTCCGGTCTTGCAGTCTCATTTATTAGCACAACATATATAATGGTTCTTTTCTTCCCTGCTAACTCCCTCTTTCTTCTTTCAGGATCAAAATATGACATCCTCTGGCCAAGCAAGGTATCGTACAAAGTAATCATAGTAATAAATAAATAATAATAAAAAAGAGAGATTGAGGGGTTGGGAATCTCCATTCATAGACCTGCAGACCAACGCTACTGGGCAGGAAAAAAACCACAGGCTGTTACTGCGCTGTCCTTCTAGCAAGCAGGTGCTCCAAAAGAAGCTGCCCAACTGCATCGTGCCAAGTCAGCTGCCAGGGCATGCACCTCCCTCGGCGGAGGTAGTGAGAAGTCCCCAGCTCCTCGCTGGGCAGAGCAGGCATCCTGGCGTTGTGCAGCTCGAATCCTCTGGCCCACGTGTTCGTATTACACAACGATGGCTGCGGTCCCTTTTCACTACAGTGATTATTTGGGTGGTCGCTGCAGGCCAGGCATGATGCAACGCAGCCGTGTGTGGTTTTTCAGAAGGCCTGACCGTGACCAGCACAGTTTAGTTGAAAATGCAGGAGTGCTTGCAACCAGAAGAGGGTCCTAGTCTTTCACAGCCGATGCAGAAGTTTTTAGCTTTTAATTATTTTTTTGCCAAGGAGGCTGCTGAAGGTGAGCCTGTGGCCTCAGGTTTGTGAGTGAGGATGATTTATTGTGGGATAGCTGTAGCAATTTCCATGCTTGAGTCAACGCAGCTGTTTGTATAGCACAAATTACAGTCTGGCTTATTTAAGAAAAGAAAAAACAACAACAAAAAACCCCAATTGGTTTCTGTATGTGCCAGGCTGGAAAGTTCAGCAACCCAGCTGCTATTTTATAAGCAACCAAGCCATCCTTGCAGTCACAGGGGCCTCTCACAGGGAGCGGGAGAGCACTGAGCATGGGACTGTGCTCTGTGAG
This sequence comes from Stictonetta naevosa, assembly GCA_011074415.1. Classification (NCBI taxonomy): domain Eukaryota; kingdom Metazoa; phylum Chordata; class Aves; order Anseriformes; family Anatidae; genus Stictonetta; species Stictonetta naevosa. The sequence continues at coordinate 20,121,184 of CM021707.1, forward strand.
CTGGTGGGAGACGGGTCTCGAGAGCTCCCTGGGGGAAAACAGCCACGTAGCGAGTGCTGAACATCTCGAATGATTTATTAACTTGATATGTTCTTCTGTTTTATGTTGTTTGTGGGTATTGTCTTTTTTCTGATTTTTTCCTCCCCGTAGCTTCTGGTCAACATGGCTAATCCCCATCTTCGGAGCACTGGTCATAGGTTTGATGTATCGCTATTACATGTTGGAAGGGAGATCGTCGTGAGCTCACCTTGATGGGACCTCAGAAAGCCTGAAAGAGCATGTGTGAGAGAGCGCATGCATGCAACACGCGGGATTCTAGTTCCCCCCGCCTTTCATGCCTTGCTTTTAGCTTTGGGTTTGTCAAGTGGTGTTGATATCCATGGGACCAAGCTGATACCAAACCGTCTGTCCTAACTCTGGGACCCGCGCCCCTTCCATAACTTCCTCTTGCTGAGGCAGGGCAGGCACAGCATCCTGTTATTCTGTTACGTTTGTGTGTGGTCTCCCTGGCGTGTGCGTGCTTGCGCTCTCTCTTGTGCTCGCTCTCTCTTGCTCTCTGAAGTAAAACGCAGATAACCTTTTTCTTTCAATGCCTTTTTGTTAAGCCAGACAACGTGAAACAGCTGCTAGTGAGTCTGTGGACTTGCCTCAGTACTCCACGTAGCATTGTCAGAGATAAACTGCGAGTTGTCCACAGTCCTTTCCAGAAAAGATTTTGAGAGATTCGGTTCCACAGTAACTTTCCAAGTGCATGCAGGCTACACTAATTGGAACAGCAGGAAATTGTTAGCTTTGCTACCTCTTTCTGTCTGTTTTTAACGGTTAAACAAATATAAGTATTTTAAAAGTGATTCTGTTCATTTTGTAATATTTGTACTTGTCCCTTTAACATGGATATTCTGTGAAACAATTTATGCCTTGGATTCTGGTTTGTCTGGGTGCTTTTGTGCTGCGTGCGGCAACACCAGAAATGGGAACTGACATGTGGCTTCTTGAAAGGGAGATTTTTTTTCTCCCTGGGGTCTTGATCCAACATATGTGTTGGATACAAAACTCGTTCTTACTGCCTGTGAATCTGCACCAGATGTGGGGGGGGGAAAAAAAAAAAATCCTGCCTCTTCTTCCTAAATAAAAAGCAAAAAGAAATCCAGTGGGGATTTGTGTATAGTGCTGTTTTTGTCTTGGAATGGAGGAGGACGTTTCTCCTTTCTCCTCTTCTTGTGCGTTCTGCAGCCAGCAGCATGCAGGAAAGGTCAGGTATGCCTTGTGTGTGGGGAGGCACGGATCTCTCCAGCTCTTCCAGCACGCTGGGCTGTGGTTTCAGGATCTGCTAACAAAAGGAAACTCGTGCTGTGATGTCTGATACCTTTCAGTGGTCTGACGCTGGTTCCTAGTCCTAAGCATATCCTCTTTCTGAGCTGCAGCAAAAGGGAAGCAATATACTGCGGTCCTGGCTGTGAAAACCTCCTGTCGGTTGTGGTTTTTCTTGCTTCTCTCTTCCATGAAATCGCCGTGCTCCTCAGAAGGCTGCTCAGAAGAGTTTCTCGCACTTGGAGTTACTCTCCACCTTTTAAAAACGAAGGCCGAGGATGTGTATAGCCACTGGGAGCAGACCGCGCTGCGGGGCTCTGTTACTCCCTCTGTTCTTCCAGTGGGCTTGGCCCACAGGAGTAGGTTGCGTTTCCTCCAGTACTTAGAGCAGTTTTTTTATTATTATTTTTATTATTTTTTTTCCTGTGGGATGTTTTTTTCTGCTACTGATTGTTTTGTCTCATACAGTGAATTATCCGGCCAACCTAGTGCACGATGTAGGGAAACCTGAAGTTCACCATTGTCACAGCAGCTCCTGAATATCCCACTGCAAGCTCTGTTTGCCCCTTGTTCTGTCCTGGCTGGTTTGGTGGTCTGATTTCTGTTTATTCTATCTTAATAAGAGCAGAACACGAGTATAAATTTGAGCCAAGGAAAAAACAGTGGGAAAGATCTGATAAATTCCATTTAGGTATATTTTTAAAGGATAAAGGTGACAGGCCACAGTCGTACATTAATACAGGTCTTTAAGCAAGCAGTGGGTCAGTCAATCAAAGTTCATGGAAAACAGATTTTATCAGCCTAACATGATATTTTTATATCCAAGATTAGTTGAGCTGCTTAGGTTTTTGGAAGGCTTTGGAATTGATCCCGCAAGGTCTGTTGCTTGATTTAATAAATCTAACACAAACAAACACGAGGACAAAGTGAAAAGGGAGAGATTGGATTTAACAGTGAAAGGGCCGAGTCGCACCACGGAACAGTCTGTGCTGATGGGAATTGGGCTGTGCCCTGGAAGGAGGCTGATGCTCCCTGGGAACCCAGCGCAGTGCTGGTGCCTGCCGGTGAGCCGCTGGCACTGAGCCGTTGGGGCTGTTGGCACGTTTGCTGCAGGGCTGCGTACTGGGACGCGTGGGATGCCGTGCTGTAACCCGGGAAGTGTGCACGCAGCATCACAGGGAGGTGGCAGAGCATGATGCCATGGGGTGAAGGTGGAGCGTGTTTCTCCTGCGGCAGTGGGTTTGGTGGTGTTGCAGTGAATTAACGCTGTGGCTGTGCCGTACACCAAATGCCTTTGGCTTTTACAAATCCATAGAAAAGCCATGTAAATGATTAAAAGTTTGGAAAACATCATTTATGGTGAGGGAGCTGAGCTCAGTCTAGCTTATCGAAGAAAAGGTTACAAAATCACAGCGTGGAAGTGCTTGCATGTGGAATAGAAACTTTGTCATGGGGCTTTTGATGAGGAAGGGCTGTTTTTCAAAGGTTACCTTGTTCCGGAGGGGGTGAGTTCAGGGGAGCCCAGAGCCCTCTGCAGCAGTCGGATGGGTTGCTTTTAGGAACCTGAGGCTGGCCTGAGAAAGGGGCCCCTGGGATGGTGCACACAAGTTTGGATTCTCCATGGGCATCATTCTACCGTTTGCAGGAGCTGCGTTGAGGCCTTCTGTGAAATGTACAGGCTCGGAGCAGCGGCCTGGTATCAGCATTACTCTGCAGTCCCGCAGCTCCCTCCTGGGCTCTGGGGACGGAGCTGGGCTGGGCTGAAGGCCGCAGGAGCACAGGACCTGCTGGCCCCACACGCTGCCTGGGGAGCAGCCCCCGTCCTCCCAGCTTTCCTCCTGCGGTTTGCCCGGTGATGGGTCCAGTGGGTGTGAAAGCACTCAGGGCACAAAGGAGGCATTAACAAAGTTGTTTACCCATTTCGTCTGAGGATTAAAGGAGGCTTCCAAGTCTTTGTCCTGGCACTGAACTCCTGCACAGCTGGTGCTGGCTCGGCACAGCTGCACCACGCAGGCGCTGCCTCGGCTCCTGCCCTGCCAGGAAGGTTCCTGGGATGGGAGCTGGGCCTGCGGTGAGGGCTTCGTTCAGGTGGCTCGGAGGAGAGGTTGAGAGGTGGAGAACTGCAGACGCGAGTACGGAGGCAGCGTGTGGTGAGCGTAACTGCACTGCAGCCGCTGCAGGAGCACCTGCGGAGCTCAGCGCTGGCGGCTTCTGCCCCTTGTTCCTGGACAGTACGGAGCATAGCTGCTTGCTGGCCCGAGGGCAGGCAGAGGAGAGCTGGGAGCTCCAAATACATTCCTAGTTTTGCTGAAATTAGCTGATAAAGGGAAGGACTCGGAGAGAATAATGCACAGAGTTCTCCGGTGCTCTGCAGCCGCTGACGGCTGTGAGGACGGGGACACCGGTGCCAGCAGCACCGCGTCAGAACGAGGGAGCTCCAGCCCTAATGAGCTCAGGGAAAGGACTGTGCAGCTGTAGTGCAGCTCCAGAAGGAAGCTGTTGGTTGTGACAATTGTTCTGCTTAAAACTAATAATGAGTTAAAGCTGAGAAAACGTGGAGCTATTGCAGACACAGGATTTGTCTTCCTGGCAGAGGAAGGATCCTTCGGATGGCACCAGCTGAAACAGCCTCTGCCAAAGGGCTCATTCAGAGCACGGGCACCGCGTGAGGCGCTGGTTCTCGCGGTGTGTCAGGAAGCGGCAAGCCGTGCAGCCCAGATTTTGGGGGGTGAAAAGGATTTTCTGCAGAATTCATTCCATGGTGATCTAAACACGGATCGTTTTCCAGCTCGCAGATAATAAACATGGTGCAATCGTTCTCCTTCAGCTCTAAACTTGCTTATTTGTCCAGAAGATCTCGGGGACCAGCGACGCATTTACGTGGCTGAGCACTCTGGCTTTTCCAGTTTTGTGAGCGCCTGCTCTCCGGTCAGCAGCTGCTGATTCGGCACAATATTTAATGCTGTCATGATAATAATGGGACTTTTTATAATCGCAGCAGGGGCGCAGGGAGAGCCCCATATGTAATCCTGATAAGTTCCAGTCACCTGCTCAGGAAGTGTGATAAGCGAGCAGCAAAGAAGCTATGGAAGCAAGTTTTGCCAGATAAGAAAGTGAAGTCTGTTCCTGTGCAGGAGAGCAGCCTGCCATGCCCTGGGCCACGTCCTGGGCAGCAGAAGTCTCCTGGTGCCACAAGACACTTGGCAGTGCTTCGGCAGCCCAGACCATCGTCACCACCTCTGTGGGAGGGTGATTTTCCGTGGAAAGATGGAACAGCAACTGTGAAATACAGCTTTCATTGACACGTATCCTTCTGAAGGAGTATACCTTCCCCTCCCACAGCTGTCAGCAGAATCTAGCTCTAACAAATTTGCGTAATTGTAGCTTTCACGGGAGCTGCACCAGCTTCAAGGAGGCAGCACTCGGTTGGGGCATCCCGGGAGCGAGCAGAACTTCGGCAAGGGCACGAACCAGCAGCTGCTGATGTGGTAACTGGGGCAGGAGAAGTGAGGGGGAACTGCCTGCTTTGGTCCTGGGGTTTAGCTAATGTAAATCAGGGACCCATGGAATTGGTGGCACCAGTCACCTGCGAGATGAAGCTGCCATGTGGCTCTGAAACTCTTCATGGACAGCATGTGGGCAAAACAAGGCATCAAAATATGGGTGTGGATGAAATGCCTGGGGAAAAAAGGACATAAATTGGGCTGGAAGTGGGAGGGTTGTACCTAGGGGAAGCAGGGGGCACTTTGTAACCAGTGCTGGATAATTCATGAAGCCAACTGCGCATCCCTCATGGGGTCCTGGCACTAAAACGTTCAACGGTCCAGGAAGCAGAGCCTGTGGTCACAGGACAGGACATCCTCAGAGCGCGCTTAGTAAAGGAAAAATGGATTCACAATGCAGAGGAAAGTTGTGAATTATTTTCTTGGCAAGCACTCCTTCACTGTAAACTTCATCTTTGATCTAGAGGAATTGGATCCAAAATCCATAGAAATACAGAGAAGGTTTTGGAACGACTCTTAAACCTGCTGCCAAGTCTGCAGGGTTAACAACACGGCACTGGCAGAGTCCATGGGGTGTCCTGCGCAGAGATGATACAAGTCCTCAGCAGCAGCTGAACCATCCCAGTAGCTGTGTTGGCCTCAGTGCCACCTTCCTGCACCATGTGCTCCCCAAGCCGGGAGCCTCTGAAAATTGGGAAGTGTCCCTAACAGCCAGAGTCAATTATTAAAACTTTTGACTGAGACAAAATGAACTTGTTTTGCTGAGACAGCTCAAGTCACACAACAAGCACTGAAGGAATGAATCCTTCATGACCATGACAATGTATAAAACGCTCCTGACAAAGCTGTCCCCCAGCCTCATACCCCAAAGTACCTATTTCTCCATCCATATGAGAGTTACGTTGCCTGTCACATCCCACACAGGCCTTTAACAAAGATGCTGCACCACTGGCCAAGTCTCCTCGTGACTGCTTGGAGCAGTTGTGTTTCCTCTGTCGCTGCTCCCAGCTAACAGGGCAATAATTTGTAACAGAAACCCCTCCGGTTCTTCGCTTTGTGACCTTTTGCTGCTCAGCTGCACGTCACTTCCAATACCGCGCTCTTTGGGATCATAAAATTATTTTTGAATGCTGTCCTGCCTGCCCTGGACAGCCGCCGTGCTGGGCTGTTGCTGCTCATGAGTGCTGCCCTTCCCGTTGTGGTATCCTCCTCCTGCGCACGGAGCCCGGGGTGCTGGCATTCCTTGCCTCGCACGCTGCAGGACACGAAGTGACCGACGGCAGCCTCTGAGAAGTCCCTTCAGAAATACTGCACTAAGCATGGGGAAAAAGCTCAATATATCTGAGCACTCTTCTAATGGCAAAAGCGCCACTGCTGCGTCCTAAACCTAAATGTACACCAAGCAGTCAGGAAATCAGTGAATCGTGCGCACAGACTCCAGCGCCCAGCCAACAGCCCAGGAGCCACGGCCAGCACTGGGGGGGGAAGCTCCAAACCGCAGCTCAGGACAGCACCACCAGTCATGTCATAAATAGAGGGCAGGCATCCTGATGGCCTCCCGCGGCCCCGTGCCTCCATCACGAGGCTGAAGTGGACACCGGTGTCACAGGCGCGCCGCTGCCCCATCTCCAGGGACGCTGAGAGCAGAAATTACTATAAAACAAGTTTCCTGCCAAGCTCAGCAGCTCTAATGAGTCAGGAAGCAGTAATCTGGGAATAGGGGAGCTGTTGACAGAGCCTAATTATTTTCTGACAGCCTTCTAGCGCAGCTAGAAAATACAACACCTACGTGGCTTCAGGACTTGCAAGTGAGGCCAGCAGCACCACGCACACTTGCAGTGTATGCACACGCATGCGGCTCAGCCTGCCTCCCGCTCCCACCTGCCGCTACCTGACCTTGCACCGAGGGGAAGAGCTCAATCACGAAACGAGAAAATTCGACAGAGCACGTAACTTTTTGTGGGAAGTCTCCCGCTTCATTGCCTGGCGTTAGTTGGCCGGGGTTTTTGTGTGTTCCAGCTACGTTTATTCCATACATTCAATGGCAAGACTCAGGCGCGCACGGCGCTGTGCCTCCCAGGGCGCAGGAGGAGCGGGCAGTACCGCGTGCTGCTTGTGGGCACGGCTGCGGCGCTGGCACGAGGATGGAGCTGCCGGTCCCAGTGCCATGGGCTGCTGGTGGGGCTTGCTCCCAAGTGGGTGCGGAGCAGGGAAGGACACAGCTGAGCATCGCCACGTGATGAGGGCAGCATCCCCAAACTGAGCCCGTCCTTCTGTAAATCTCCGCTGCGCTGACTGGGAAAAAATGGATCAGCGTGCTCTCCCAGCTGTGGGCCCTCCGGCTCCAAACAGGGCCAGGTTTCCTTTCCCTCGTTGTTTGAACTTCCCTTGTTTGTGTAGTTTGCACAGTTATGACCGTGCTCACAGTTTCCACTCCAGTCACCATTTGCAGCTCGCCCTTTTGGGACATGAAAGATCTTTGTCCATCAGCCAAACCGACTTTGGGAAGGACCCACAAGCACCAAGCACCCATAGCGGACCTGAAGCTGGATGTTCAACCACAGCCAAAGGCACAAAATGTTCAAAAATCGTAAAAGTACAGGAAAATGTACAAGTTCAGCGCTCCATAATCTACAACCTCCTTCAGCAGGCAAGCCCCTCCGCATTCGTCAGCCAGGCCTAGAGCCCAGCATTGAGCAGGGCAGGAGAAGCCAAAGGGACCACGAAGTCCCCATGTCCAGTTCCAGCAGCACTGAGGGGGCACCGCTGACACCAAGCCTGCGGAGCCGGGGCCCTCACTCATGGGCAGCCTTTCCGTTGTCCATCTACCTGTGGCATTAAGCAAGCCCCAAAGTCATGCTAGTCCATGAAAGCTGCGCAGATTTTGGGTTTTGGTATCAAAACTGCTGGGTTGTGCCGGTCTCTGGTGACCTTCAGCCCTCACGAGTAACTGGTTTGAATTCCTCCTGCGCCATCCCCGAATTTTCTGGGCAGGGAACACACGCTGGGTTTCACTTGCTGCCCACACAGCCCAGCAGTACAGCCAGCGTGGAGCCTGTGGCCGGGGCTGGTGGGAACATGCAGAAGGAAGATTTGGTTAAACGCTGTAGCCGCCCTCCTGGTTTAAACTCAGCCAGGTCTCGGGCAAGGCTGGAGGCTGGGGGCAAAGGTCCCGACTCCGGTTTGGGTTGGCAGCAGCGACCAGGAAACCTCTCGCCATGCCTCACCATGCCCTATCCGTCGGTCCGTCTTGATCTGCTTTAGTTCATTGCTCCGTCCTTCACCGCTTCCCCTTCCAGGAGCAGGACCTGCCGTTTTTCCCTGGATGCTTCATTTGGTTTTCGTATTTTAGTGCCACCCTGAGAGCAGCTCTCTCGCCCCTCAGGGGAACGACGTCCTCTCCTCGCTGGCAGCCGTGTTCGTGCCTCCCCAGGCCCGGGCGCAGACGAGCTCGGCCTCTCCCCGCGCAACCTCGGAGGGCTTCTCCAACCCTGCCTGCGCGGGGCCTTGGTGCGTCCTCGTGGCACGTGGCGTGCCCGGCTCTCCCTGGTGCTGCCAGGCCCAGCACCGAGCGCAGCGCCTCACCCGCAGCCGCTGCCTCATTTCATCCATTTATCGGTCGGTTTTTGGAGAGGAGGCAGACGATTTTGGGGACAAGATGGACTTTTTTGGGGCAAGGCGGATGCTTCTTGGGAACAATGCAGATTTGTTTGGGGACAATGTAGATCTTTTTGGGGACAATGCAGACGTTTTCTGGAGACGACGGGGTCGTTTTTTGAGGACGATGCCAGCGTTTTTCGGGACGAGGCAGACGTGAGCCCGCCCCGGCCTCCCCTCTCCTCACGGCCCCGCGCGAGGCCCCTCACGCCCCCCTCCCCCCCCGTTCTAGACGTTTCCGCGCCCCCCGCCCACGCGCGGCCCCCCCCGCT
>CM021707.1:20130326-20193918 GCA_011074415.1 Stictonetta naevosa
TTTTTAATAGTTTTTTTTTTTTTTTTTGAAGCTGCTCGCAATGCGCTTATTAACCGTGAGTCATGTGTCATTAGTGCCAAACCTAAAAGAAATAAAAACGCGGCCACGAATGGAAGTGCAACTTGGGAGCTCCCGGGCTGCCCTCGGCCAGCGGCTCGCTGCTGGGCCTGAAGTTGTGTGAGAGGCGGGGGGGTCCTGGGGACGTGGGGCTGGGAAGGTGGTGGGTTTAGGTTGTGGGGTTCTTAGGGGGTGTGTGGCTACGGGGGATCCAAGGCCTCCTGCTTTCTAATGTGTATCCAGTTGGCTTCGGTTCTGGTGAGGACAATGGAAGGGAGAAGTATTTTGAGACAGGGTGGATCTTGGAAATTAAAAGAAATGAAAATACAGGTGATAAAAATCCCATCAAATTGGGCTTTCAAATTCCCAATGCAATCAATAAAAACCATAAGTTATTAAATAATGAGGAAAACATCTGAAATAAAAACCCTCAGTGTAAGGCATGGAACTTCTTCAAGGACTTGCGCTTAATTGAGCAGAACTTGTGAGCTCACCGATCCTACTGTGAATGCTTGAAAATCTTGATTTGTTTCTAGTTAACAGGATGGTTGAGTGTCTGGGTCAGGTAGCAAGAGCTTATCGGAAGGGTTGATTAAGAGCGTATTTTCCATCCGGCAGCACAGATGTGGGGTCAGAGCTAGCAGGGGTCTGCAGGAGGATGTCTCGTGCTTCGAGTAGCCGTAACGAGCCTCCTGGTGCAAGCGAGAGGGCACATGGTAGAGGCGTATAGCGCAGTGAATGGCCATAAAGAGGCCGCAGCAAGGATTGCTCTTTATGTTTTGTCACAACAGAAGATCAAGGAGATGTTAATTTGAAATGCATTTTAATTTAAATCGAAATTTAGAATGAATGAATACGCTTTTACAGTAATAATTAATCTATTCTCTTTGCTGCAAGGTATGTTCGTATGACTTTAGCTGGATTTAGGAAAAGGTATTAGCGGTTATCTGATTAATCAGAACACGCTCGGTTGCTTTTTTATTTAGTTTTATAGATAGGTGCAGATAAACTTATCCTGTGGACTTACACTCGGGATAAACTTACCCCGTCAACTTATCCTTTGGATCAGAGCATAGGTGCACCTGATGAGATAAGGGAGAGGCCTGAAGCCGCGAGGGAGCCACAACTATGCATTTGTGATGAGGGCGTGCGAGGAGCTCCTCGGCAGCGTGCGCCCAGAGCCGCAGCTGAACTGGGGCCAGTAACTTCTCGGCTGGGTCCTAGCTGCGGGCCTGGCAGCGTGAGCGGAGTGACAGTGATGTTCTTGTCCCGGCGTGGTCGGGGCTGCTCGCCGGCGTGTGTTGGAGATGGGAGCACGGATGTGGGCCAAGCCGTAAGTTGGGGTCTTTGTGGGAGTCCCGAGGTTTTCTGGTGTTTGTACTTGAGTTTGTTGGAGCTCAAGTAGAAGAATATTAGTGCACGGGTTGAAATGTGCTTGTCTGCTCTTTAAAAAAAAATAAAAGAAACAAAATGAAGTTGTATTTGAAACTCCAGTGACTGGAGATGTGGCTTATGGTAGTGCTAGTTTTTTGTATAGTTTGGCCCGTTCCCTGGCGAGGCCGAGTTATGTCATCAGGGCACGCTGTTGCTACGCATTAATGTTTTTGCTTGTATGGCCCTTTCACATTAGATTTTTGTTTTCATATTCCTGTCAAAATGTTCAGCAAAACTTCAGAAAACACATAGACCTGAGGTGGAATGGCAATACAAAGCGAGCATCAGTAACTTAAATTTGATCCGATTATTCCTTTGAGTTTTTTTTTTCCTATTATGTTTACCTTGGGAAAGAGAATATTTTTCTTTGAGTATCCAAGTACTTTCTCTCCCGGTTTATACTTTTGCGTAGTTCCGTGAGCCATTCCAGCCAGCTTGAATCCACGCTTGCCGAGCTCGAACACTCTAGTCCCCTTTCCCTTTTTGCTCTGCTTGTGCCAACGTTTCTGCAGCCGTGCGATGAGCTGGGGTGGGGAGCCGATCCTATCAAAATTAACTCCGCTCTTCCCTTCTTCGTTCTCACCGTCCCGTGCCCCCCCAAAAGAAGGGAAGAGAAGCTATGCTTTGACCTAGATGAGTCTCCTGCCCGTGTTTGCTGTGGGCCCTCATGAATGACTTAGGCTGACTCAAGGACGGGACATGTGAGAACCGGCCGTGGGGAAGGGTGGGACCACTCCTCCTGCAGCCGTGCCAGCTTGTGTTGGCTGAAAATGATAGTGAAACAGCCCAAATTGCAGGCCTCTGGAATCTGACCGGGTATGGCTGTTAAAAATAAAAGAAACGCAAAGTGTTGGTGCCTAGGCCTGCTGCTGGAGCTCATCCCTACGGCTTCTGAAGAACTGACTTGTGCTGAGGACGAAATATCCCGCTTCTTAGATATAATCAGTATTTCTAAGACGTGAATGCTTTGTAGCCATTGCAGAAGGATGGGAGCAGCTAGTGAGATCCTAGAGATGACCATAAAGTGCAGTCTTCCCATCTTTACGTAACGCGCTGTCCTCTTTGAAATAAAACAACCAAAATGTGCATACAAATTAGTAATGGAGTAGAAAACTCACTGGAGCGTAAAACTGAAAACCTTGAGGCTAGTTGTTCTGTGGTCGAGCATCATATGCAGCATTCAAGTCTAACAAAGTTAGCTATTCATGACGAACGGCCAGAGGGAAAAAAATGTGATGAAAGCAGTTCATCCAGCGTCAGGTACTAAATGTGAGCTGATGAAATGTGCTGCTTTAGCTAATGCCTTCATTGTAAGCAACTAAAAAGTAACGTGTGTACTAAAAGGCGCGTTTTTTCACTGGAGCAAGTAAGACCAGAAGTTTTTATCCCCCCTACTCCCTCCCTCTGTTTTTCCTTCACATATCTGAGCAACTGTGAAGCTGCGAGACTTTCTGGAACTGGAAGCAACAAGAAAAATGTTAGCAGTGTCCTAAATAGCTCCCTTGCCCTGGAAACGTCACACAGTCACAACTCCGCTTCCTTCCCTGCTTCAGTGACTGTAGCCTACTTGTGCTCGCGGAGCCGCCGATGCAGGACACGTGCTGCTTAGCGATGGTTTTTCTACTAGAACTTTTTGCGTTCCACGACCCAAGAGGTAACTCCAGCAAGACAGCGAAGGAATTATCTCCGAGAGGTGGAACAGATGCTTTATAGAGGTCTTAAGGGTCTGCTTCTAGTTTTGAAGTTTAGAACTAATTCCAGCAGTTTGGGTAACAGAAATTACACACGGTTTTTAGCTTCTTTTTGCACCTCCCAGAAGGTGCCAGAGCAGACAAACCACGCCGAGTGTCACCGATGGGGACAGACCGCATGTGGCCAGCGTTGGGGCATCAGGCAATTGGACATGGATCCTGCCAGAGTTCCTGAAGCTCTGTCAGCCTTGCAAATCTCTGCTTTGCTTTTGAATCTTTCTAGCTAATCGGATTTAAGATCAGAACTATGGAGTGTGTTGCTGCAGGATGATCACATCAGGATTTGGGGCCGGGGGAGAACGTTGACTGCACATCTTTTCTTTTTGTGCCATAACTCGAAAAGTGCAGGGACGGTGGTGTGCGAGCAGCCCCTAAATTGTGCCAGCACGATTGTTTTCTCGTGTCTGCGAGCTGAATGGGATTGGGAAACCAACCTAGAAGGAGCATGTCGTGCTTTTGATTGGATTTTCTGACGTCGTTCTGCCCCCTGCTCTAGTTTACTGTGCAGCTGCACAAGCGGTGGTGTCGAGACAAGACTGGGCATCTCGAGGGCTGGGATTAAGCGGTGGAGGAAGTAGCAGACGAGGTGGAACTGCCAAACCGGCTCTGCTGTGGAAGGAGATGCTCCTCGAGTTGTGCCTCCTGCTGCCCAAAGGCTGCCGGCCTGGGGGCCGTGTGGGGCTCTCCGCGGAGCGGTGCCCTGCTGGCTCCCACCCGCCTCCCCCTGCCCCGCGAGCTGCTCCTCCGCGGTGGGTGCTGCTGGCTCTGGGGGCTGCGCACGGTGGGTCGGGCTGCAAGTTCAGATGGGTACCCTGCACGCTGAAGGGCTCTCGGGGGCCCAGAAGCTGGAAAACTGTCTTTGGTTCTTGTACAGGTATTTCTGATAGCTGCAGAGGAAGAAAGTCTTTCTCGATACCTTCCTTTCCTCCCACCTTCATTTTTTCAGTTCATCATACTCTTCACTGACACAAGGTTATGCCACCCTGCATCCCTTGTACTTTGTTTTACTCTGGAAAGTTCTGTCTGCATTCTCCGTGCTTGCTCTAACAGCTCTGGGCTTCAGTTAGCTCAGGACCTGCATGTTTGAAATCCATCGTAGCTGCTCCTAAGGGGAATCTATAGCTTGTTGCTCTGCAGCATAGTCCAGAACCTCTTCTTTTGTTCTTTGTTTCCCAGACTGTAGGTTAAGACCATCCAATTTTTATATGTTACCTGATTTTTCTTGGCTTATTTATAAGCTTTCAACAGAATATTTGACTTTTGGGGTCTGTTGATTAATAAACACAAACAATTACCAGACTTCATATGAGTCATATGGAGTCTTGATCTGATTGATTGCACTGATACACAGATTACTTAGATTTAGGTGGAAATTACTTCGAGCTGGAGAAAAAGAAGGAATGGAAATTATTTCTTTTACAAAAAAGACAACAGCCTGACCTGGTTTTGCAGTTCAGATGTGCCAGTAAGCCTTGCAGAAATGGATGAGTGGCCAAAGTGCAGGTGAAGTAAGGTATGTGCTCATCTCCGTGCAGTTTATCACGTGTGTTATCTCCCCTGACTTTATGTAAAGAGTAAACTGATGAGGTTGAAAATACTGAGCCCAGCTTGGGCTTCCCCATCAGTAAGTACAGCGATTGTTTCAGGCGCCGACTGAAAGGAACTCGGGTCTAACTTTGAGCTGTGTTGTAACAGCGGGTTGTGCTGGGCACAGTCAAGCCCGAAGTAACTGCTCTTTCCAGAAGCATGTGGTGCTCTAGCAGCATTTGAAATGTAAGTGCTTCACGTCCCTTCTGTTACGGTGTTCGCTTGGGTGCTTGGTGAGCTGTGTGGCGAGCATCACGGCGAGGCTGCGAGGAAAGGTTTCTCTGGTTACAGCAACACACTGAAGAATCGCTCTCCCAGCCCCGTCGATCTGTTGTCCCTACAGCGGTTGGAAAGGCTTTACGGTTGTTTTGTAAACAGTTGGAAGGGATTTCAGATCATCTTACAGACTTTAAAACAAATGCAGTATGCCAAAGTAACGCGAAGTGCTGTTGTCAAAAGCAGATTTGAGTTATAAGTTCAGGCTTTTTGGTGAACAAAAGGAAGATGCTAACGCACAGCAAGATGAAGCCTACAGAGAAGAAAGAGCTTAAAGACAAGAATAAAAAGTTTGTGTGTTGGAGCTTCACTCGGGTTCAGACACACGGACACCTCCAGGCCAGCAGCTTCAGTCTCACAGTTTGCAGGCCTGACTTTTTCTTTGTATGGATTTGCTGAGCAGCAGAATCTCTTAAGTTTTGATAGCAGCACTACAGAGCGATTGGAAAAGAACAAGCTGCGGAGAGCAGTGGTTTCCAGTAACTAATGGCAGTTCGTTTCCTCGCGCGCAGGGGAACGCGACCTACTCGTACGGCTATTAACTGATGGTGGCTGTGCAGGCTGCTTTGTAAAACGGGGCAGGAAGACGCGAGCTGTCCGTGCCAAGCCGCCTCCATTAAGGTTCTATTCCGCTCCCGGCAGCGTGTTGCTGGCAGCCAGGGCTCCCGAGCTGCAGCCGTAGCAGAGCTCGCGCCAGGCAGCGCGTCGGTGCGCTGGGCGAGGGGGTGCCGCGGGTAACGCGTGCTGCCGCCTTCGGTGCCCCTGCCTTCGTGTGTGCGGTTGGGTCGGGGTACAGCAGTAGTATCAGGACCTTCCTGTTCCTGTTTCCAGCTAAAGTTTGTCTCCTCAGTTTAATATTAGGAATGAGGAGGTCTTCCATTTTAAAATACTGGACTAGGTTTTTGTTTTTTTTTTAGGGGGGGAAAAAAGTGTCCTGGTTTAGAACATGCATTCCAATTAAAACAGTACCAAATAACTGCCCTGTTTTTGTCTCATAAGTAAATGTTGCAGACCCCAGGAAGGGGGTTTAGGCTTGTGAAAGCAGTGAGGGGTACCGGTTGTGCAGGGGCAGGAGAGGAGCTGAGTGTGTTGCGCAGCCACCGAGGCCGATCAGCCAGTGCAAGCTACGGCTTGCTGGGGACCGCGGCCGCTTGGGTCTGAACATCGCTGTGGATGGAGACTCCGCGACCACTCTGGGCAACCTGTGGCAGTGTCTGACCAGCCTCACGGATAAAAATAAATCAATAAATCTCGTCTGTAAGTATATTTAAGTGAGCGTGGTCAGGGCCCTTCCTTTGCCTGCGTGCAGATTTCATCCGGGTATAAAACTTATTTGTTTTTCTTTTAGGGCATCTGAATTGTAGACAGAGCCATCTGCCTCTCCTTGAAACGTGAGCCATATCTGGAGTGGAATTGCTTTTTAATTGGGTGGGGAAATCTTTTTTTTTTATTATTGTTTTGTGGCCTGAAAGGATTCAGTTCAAGCTTTGGTACTTTAAGTTCTGTGCTCTCACTTAAGAAAGAAAAAAAGTTATTTTAGAGGTGTGGTAGCAGGGAAGGGATTAGATTGTGCAGAGTAAAATGAAGTACTGCTTGTCGTGCAGGTATTCCAACACATTAATACAATAGCAAAAGAATTCATTTGGTAAGATTATCTTTCTACTCCTGAGCCAGGGAATGTACAGGGCTTTATTTTACTGAATTAAGCTTTTAGACATGGATGAAAGCAAGTTGAAGCACTCTGGGAGTTTGAAGCAGATGCTCAGTGTAGTGGGCTACCTGTTGAAGAAACTCTGAGGATAAGGTTCCCCTCATAAAATTCGAGGAGGGAAAGGCACATTAAGGGACCGGGAGAGATCTGAAGTATAACCGCGGGTGTGCTGTGGTTTTTGAGGGGCTGTCACAGCGTACTGTAACCGCACAGCGTGCCGGGGCAGAGAGGTCTGAGACGAGGCACGTTGGAGCCCCCAGCAGCTTTTGACAGGGATGCTATATCGGTCCGGATGGGATCATTATCGGCATGCTGGCTGATTATCCCCATGAACTCTAACCGTCAGCAGGCTTACCTTCTGTTACGTAGCCTTTCCTTGAATCCACGTCAGGCCTGAGCGTATCCAGTGCTGTGCATACGGAACTGAAGAAGAGCTGAGCAGAGCGGGTGGAAGAAGAGTCTGAAAGCCATGGACGGTACACCGCAGACAGTCAGGCATTGCCTATTTATTATTTTTCTTGGCTTCAGAGATAAAGACACCCAGTGCAATGACCAGGCAGCAATTTAAAACAAGATAGGCATATATTTTGGTACACTGTTTAATTTTAGAAGCAGTTGATAAATGTTCTGGGTAGAAAAAGTATAAATGAGTCCGGAGCTGCTAGGTTTGTAGGGGATACAGCTGCTTAGGGCAGCCCGTAAGCCAGGGAGGTAAGTCTGCAGCTGATTGTTAGCACCTAGAAAGGTACTCTGTTCTAAACTTCCTGGTTCTTGTAAGCTTTGCCTTGTAGCTTGCTGCTGTCAGAGAAGAGGTATGGCCTGATCAATACTTAGTTCAATTTGGTATTACCATCCTTGTTTTTTGTATGACTTGGCAATTCCGGACCAGTTACACCACTCATTCTTTCACTGCTGTTCTCCCTCTGATTCCATTGGGATTTTAGCTCTGCAGTACAGAAAATAATTTTTTATCCATGTTTTGCCATTAAATATTTGGCTTAGGTTCCTACTCGTCTCCTGAGAGTGATCTGCGAACATGTTTGGAGAAGACCTTGCTTAACACTTTCCGTACCTGATTTTATAAACAACTGGCATCTGGGTTTCTGTGAGGAGCTCCTTCCAGGTGCTGTGTTTGTCATGCAGACTGCCCGGGGGTTTGGAGTGCCCCTGGCTGCTGCCCCCCATCCGTACCCGCAGCATGCGGGACGCCGGGTGCGTGTCAGCAGCGCTGCTCCTCGAACAGCGTGGGGCCGGGAGAGAGCCCTGGGACCTCGTGCTCTGCAGGGCATGCTTCATACAAGTCCTCTGCAACACGTGCGTCTGCTGCAGCATTCCAGCTCACTAGAAAGGATTTTATACCCAATCTTTTTTTTCATTTTCCTGTTTTCCTGTTCCAGCCTGAGCATGTTGAGAGCAGCCTGCAGTGGTGCGCTGTCATTAGTGCCGAACGCGGCAGAAAGCTGAGCGGGTGGCCCAGGGCTCGTGTGCCGAGTTCGAGGCGCCTTGGGCACTGAGGTGTGTGCAGCATCCAGGCTGCCTTCCCTTGCTTCGTGTCCCTCAGCACTGGGGCAGTTTTACCCCCTCACATGGGATCTTGTAATAGCAGGGGAAGCTGGTGAGATACAGGAACCTCGCGTGTGGTTCAGGGGCCGTGGATGTGGTTTGTGGGCTCGGGGTGGAAGGTGTGCTAGGGAGCATGTGAAGTCTCATGAACGCAGTTCCTAACCCCGTTTATATTATAAAATACTGAATCTGAGAGGTGGCTGCAATGTAGTAAAAGTCTGTCTGCTCCCCAGGGCAGGGGGCACGGCACCGAGCTGCTGGAGTTCGGGGTGTTTGGGCACTGCTCTCAGACACGGGTTGGGATTTGGGTGGTCCTGAGGGGAGCCTGGACTGGGACTGATCCTGGTGGGTCCCTTTCAGCTCAGGGTATTCTGCTGTTCTGTGATTCTAGTTCAGGTGCTGTGTTGCACCTACAGGACTGGCATCACGGGCAGAAGCACCTCTGTGTTTCCAGGGAATTTTGATTTTGAAACAACAGCAATGTTTTAAAGTGGATGAGGAATAGATACAGCTAATCTTTGTTCTTTGGACGTAGTGTATTTGTGGTTTTTGGGCATTTCAGAAGGTAAGGCATTGTAGTGACAGTGTGTGAAGACAGGAGAAAACCAATTATCCTTAAAATGCAGTTTAGTGTAGAATAGCAAATAAAGAAGTGTCATTGTTATAACATTTTCTGTACAGATGTTACACAGCAAAATGGAGTTGTTTGAATTCCTTAATTGAATTGTCATACCTGTCGTATTCGGAGCCTTTCCTAAGGGTAAGCTCAGCTCAGTTTCCTGTGTGCTGGAAGAACAAAACATGGCAGCGTTGGACTGGTTTCTTTTAATTCTTAAGGTATTGCCAACAGGTGGGTTTTATTTTCTTCCCATTCTGGGCTATGCGAGATGTGCATCTTTAAACACCGCTCGTGTGTAATCAAGTCTTTAAATGTGGCTGAGAGGCTTAACAGGTCTGTGGAGTGGTGCCCCGCGTGTTCAAGTACTTGGGGTTCTGTCGTTCCTCAGTTCTCTGCCTTGTCCCTCGTGGTGTTTTATTGGTTTCTTGGAGTTCTTGGGGTTTAGCCTGGAATTTACGACTGCATGGGACGGGTGCTTCAGTAAGTCGTTACTGGTCCGTTTCGTGAAGTGACGCTCGGTAAATAAAGTCGTTCTCTCTTTCTGAGATTTGTAAAATTGGATGCAAACAAGACCCAGGATTTACACTGTCTGTCTGCATTTATAAAGTGCTCTTTGAGCTGTGAATGGGGATGACTGAAACACAGCCAGGAAAGCTTTATTTGATATTTGGATGTATGCCATAAATAGAGTTCAGCTAACACATGCCTTTGTCAGTTGTTGAAATTCAACTTTAAAGGGATTAATTTCTCAACCCTACCCTGCTGTGCAGAATCGTGAATATTAACAGCTCTTCTGGAGGTTGGTGGCGTACTGCAGTAACCGAGTTGCGTTCGGTTATAGATTGGTTGCAAGATTACCCGTTTAATACTAGCATTTTGGTACAAATTCTTGCTTCTTTTTTTTTTAAAAAAAAAAAAGGAAGGAAAAACCTTTCAGATTTCATTTATTTTTAAATACGAGAGGCAAAGATCCTACTGTTGTGATAGTGTTAATGACTTTGCTGGTTAATAATATATTACTGATCATCTCTGTTTAAAACAGAAGTGTGTCCCTCAGCAAACTCTCCTCTCTTCACTAACACTCGTAGTGCGCTTTGCTGTCGGAGCAGCAGCGCTTGCAGGCAGGATTGGGATTTTACAGCGTCCGGCGCTGCATCACCGGCATGGAGTGCCAGAGCCTCGGCTTCGTCTTCGGAGTGGAGTTGCACCAGTACAAACTTTTTAATCAAAGTTTTCTAGGGCAGGCAGAATGATGGCATCTGCCTTTCCCTGCGTGTTCATGAATCATGTTGATTTAGGATTTGCTTCTTTTGTCTGAAGCCAGAGGGGACTGGAAGGAAGATTTTATGTTTGGCTGTGTAAAACATCCTTGTATACACTGCAGTTTCTTTGAAAACCTGCCACTGTTGCTGTAGCAGCAACACAGTTCTGCCAGCACTGACAGCGAGAGGAGCGCTGGCGGGAGGCCTTGCTGCTCTTCGCAGTTTGAACGGAGGCCTACATCTCACCCCGCTGTTCCGGGACGTGCTGCGAGGTGTGTGATGTGGGTGTTTTTGTGGGCTGAGCGTGGGGCCAGGCCACTGCCGTGTGTCCCGTGGCCTGCGGGGAGTGCCGGTGCGGTAGAGTCAGACCGACAGCTTTGTAGGGTGCTTCAAGGGGTGTGCAGCAAGGCCAGTAGGTAGCATGTTAGGGGAAACAAAAAAAACACGCAAGTCCTTCGTGGTCGCAGGCTGACCTGCCCCGTGCCTCTGTCCTGGGTTCCCTTCTCACTGCCCTCCTCACTCTCCACGCCTCCATGGAGCTCTGGGATGCTCCTGCCATACATCATCGTTCTGCACCGTGGTAACGAACTCGCTCGGTAGCTCCTCTCCTGGTGCCCGTGGCAGGACCCCTGTGTCCTTGGTGGGTGTTTGGGGGAGGGCAGAGAGCGGGGCCGGTCAGATGGCCCCTGCGGGTTCTTCCTGCCAGCCCACACGGCTGCCTTGGAGGTGTTCCCACACCCAGGCTTTTGTACACAGCGAGTCCGGGAGGGTCACACGACGCCAACGTTTGGCAACAAAGCAAGGCTTTGCTTGTGTGCTCAGTATTTCGGGCTGCTGTAACTCTCCCACCCCTCAGTCATTCTTTGTGAGCGAAGCTATTGTGGCGGAGCCGTTGGCACCCAGCACGCTCAGCCGCTAAACCATATTGTTTGTCACAGACTCTGAGCTGCTGGGTAGAACCATCTTCGTGTTCAAAAATAAGAGAGAATGCCTAGGGTCTTCGGACAGAATCAGAGGCCTTGGTTTTTCAGGTGTAGAATACCTTTGGGGTTCTGTGCCTTGTACAAAAGGATCCGGAAGACCCTGAATTGCATGTGTGTAGTATTGAATCGCAGCTGCCTTCCGAGTGAGGAGCGGCAGGGCCGTGGCTGACACTGGGCAGCCTTGGCAGTGCAGGTTTAAAGCTCACACTTTAACGTGAACTGGTGGAGTCACAGAATCTGTATGCACCCACGCACGGACGCTTTGGACCTGACTTTTTATGCTTACTTGGGGCTGTGATGGAATACGGACACCGCTTTTTCTTCCTAGGGTCTCTTTCATTGGCAGAGTACATGTGTTTTGTTGTACTTTTCTCACAGCCCGTGTAGCTGAAGCTACTTGCAGGTTCATGTACTTCTAATTGCTTTTGTCATAAATATAGTTAATTATAAGCAGCTCTCTTTGCCCATTTACTTGCTGTTTGATCAGCTTGGAGTACATTCTGAGAAGGGGTTTCTGCTAGCACGCTGCCAGCTGATGAAGAGAGTGCACCAAGGTTTTGTCTAATCTCTGGTGTGACTGTCATGTGCTGCAGCAAGGAAATGGCTCGGGAAGAAGCAGCCAAATCTGTGTGGGTATTAAAACATGTTGAGGAGACTGATATCAGTAGGGATCAAGTGGGCGGCCGTTCGGTGCGGAGAGCTTATTAAAACACAAGGATTATCTTTGCTGTTGTTCAGGAGGCCGAAGGAGTGTGGGGAGATTTCCAGGATGTGTGCCTAAGGGCCAGACACCGCCACGACCAGTGGAAAATGCCCCGGCTCTGCGCCTCCCGCGAGCAGCTTGGCCGGGCCTCGCTGCAGAAGGACGAGGGCTTGGGCAGCTTCGCAACCAGTCCTGGCACAGGGAGAGCTAACGGGGCACTAAGCCGCTAGAGATCTCAGTTCTTAGGCCGTATAGCTGAGACTCCTGTGCGGCTGCAGCAGAGAAGTCATTGGAGACGCTCAGCGTGGGGAGCTGCAGGGAAGTCTTGCAAGCACCACGAGTGAGCGAGTGCAGGTGCTGTGCCTTGGGTTTGCTGCGTTAGTGCTGAGCTGATTGTTTGCAGCTACTTCCATTAGCTGTCCTGGCGAAACTACTTCTCTTTGCTCTTCCCACCTCCCATCCACTTGAAGTGATAGCATCTGTCTCCATTGCAGTGCGAAGCTGAGCGTGGAGCGACCCGATCTCAGCGGTGTGCAGCTCCCCACGTGCTGCAGGTTCGGCTGCGTGCGGCACCGGCTGCTCCCACCGGCCTGGAGGTGGTGGGTGAGTGCTGCTGGCGGCCCTGCGTCGCGTCCGGGCTGCTGCTCTTGGTCCTGCTGCTCTGGTGCTGAGCTGCGGTAACGAACAACCCTGCTACCGTATTGCTTTAATTGGTTTTCATTAATATTTCAACTCTGAATGCTTCGTGCAGTTTCAAGCGGCGCACTGGCAAAATCTTGTGCTCCCCAGATGTCAGACTTTGCCGTGTGGGGGGCTGGCTCGGTATCTGGGCTGTGCTGCTCGGTATAACCACGTGAAATGCAGTTTTCTGACCCGGCAGCGTAACTGGCAGGCACATCAAAGTTACAGGCAGCTGATCGGAGAGATTACGCTGGCAGCATAATTGGATAAAGGGCAGCTGAAGAAACTTAGAGTTCTTTTTTGTAAATCTGCCCTTCCCCGTGTGTCCTTGATTTCAGTACCAGGATTTGCGAGGCCTGGGCTCACCTGGTTAGTCCGGTGAGGCATTTGGAGGGACGATGCGAGATTTGGAAGCTTACTGTGAGGAGGGCGCGCGATGGCCGATGGCACGGATGTGTGGCACAGAAACTGGTGAAGGTTTGTGTGTGGGGCTGAGCATGAGCCTCTGGGCTGCTGCCGAGCATTTGTTAGCTTTCTTTTGCTCGTGTGTGGATCTTGTTTATACTTCCTAACAATAATCCTGAAAAAGAGATTCATTTTTTCCTATATGGAGAAAGAAAATGTATTTAAGGAGGATGTTGGGTGTAAATGGAGCTGCTGCTAGAGAAGAACGGGATCTCAGCATCAACTGCTATGTTCTTCAAGGGGATTTAAAATAAGCGATAAATTACCAGGCACTTGTGCTGTCAGCTGACTGAATCCTGACTCCTTTATTCAACGCAGTGGCTGCTGAAGACAGGAATTTTGGTTACATATTTTTCCTGCTAATTAGATAGAAATATGTAATGATGCTAATTTCTTTTTTTTTTCTTTCCTTCAAAAGCAATCCTGAGTTTAGATAACAACAGCTTTTTCTTTATGTGGATGTTTTCCACGTGAATAAATGCAAAGTTCTAGCAGAAGGAGTGTCTGTGTGTGTGTGTGTGTGTGTGTGTGTGTTCAAAACCAAACAGAAACCCAAAACAGTGATGGAGTGAGCTGAGCAGCGGGGAAAGGAGTCAGCTATTTGAGAGCGACAGCAGGCACAGGGAGAAGCTATATCCTCTGGGAAGAGTTGGTTTCCTTGCAACAACTCTAATCTTTCTGGAATTTGTCAGTTTTTGCTTTAATGCTATTTATAGCGCAGCATATATAAACATTGGCCCGTGTTTAGGTGAAAACACAAAGTTTCATTTGAAGTCTGATGAGTTCAGAGCAGGTTTGATGTGGCGAGCTTTCTTAAAGGCACCGGCACAATTCAGATTCCTGAGGAAGGTTTGGAAACGGCCATTCCTATAGCCCGGGTCACTAGGGATGTGTGTTAGCCTGTGCCCTCTGGAAGAAAAATTGGGATGTTTTCCGCAGGCTGAGCCAAGGGCGGCCGCTCGCCCGGCGCTGGGTGCCTGCGTGGCGCTGGGTGCCGTTCCCTGGAGCCTTGGGATGGGGCTGGTGGCGTGGTGCAGGCTGAGCACGGGTTGGCTTGTAATGGTCTGGGGATCTGTGGGAATGAGCTTCGGTTCTAATGCTTGCTCCTCCTGCCCTCCCTCTCCTTACTGCGTCGATAGGGTTATTCACAGAGATCGTGCTTGTGCTTATGGTAGACAAAACTACCGGTTCCCTGAGAAACGACACGCTTTGGGAGGTCTGGATCTGAGCATCCCTTTAAAGCAGCAGATTTGGCTGAACCTTTGTCACTTTGCAGAAGTAAATATTAAACAAAACAAAACAAAACCCTAAAGCTCAGTCCTACCTCGTTACTTCATTGGCCTCCTGAGTGAAGTTACTCGTCTTCAAGAAAATTTGCAATTCAGCAGAAAATAGACCAGCACACACCTCGTGGTTTCCTAATGCCACATTCTATTTGGAGATGTTTTTGACGTATTGACAGCAGTGCCAGTGGCCGAGCTTATAGGGGCCATTCAGCATGGAAATAAGTAAACGTTTTCTCTGAAAGCTGTTGGGATTTTGTGGTTCACAAAGTATGTTGCCCAGCTCCGTCGCTAATGCTTTTTGTACGGAAGCAGATTGGCATGAATGACCCTTGCTGCTAAGTTTTACTGCCCAGCTGGGAAGCTGAGCGACAGTGGCTTTAAAAATCTGCGTTGAGTTTTCCATACCCGTCTCAGGCACGCAAATAATGTTTATAAAGGGTTTTCCTAGAGTTCTGTGGTGTAGAGCTGTCGATTCAGCTTGCATCTGTTCAGCGGGGTTGTTTGCATCCCCGCCTTGGGCGTTTGAAACAGGCATGCATCTTTCATGGGTCTTCTTGAAGAGGTGCGCTCAGAGCTGCGCTTGTGGCCGTGATTATCTCAGGTGACCTAACGATGTGATCGGAGTCATTCCGTGCAGCGAGAGCCCTTCCCAGCTGGGCTACCTGCTGCCAGCCCGTGGTCCCTGGGCTGCTGTGCCTTGTGGCTCTGGGACCCAAGTCACAAATCCCTTCTTGGCGGGTCAGAGCTTCCTGTGAACGCCGGTTGGCACCAGCAGTTTTCTTAGCAGAGACTGCTTGCCTAGGAGTGTCTACATCACTTTATCAAAAAGCTTGAGGAAATGGAAATGAGGAATCTTACGTAATGTGCTGATACTTGCCTGATATTTGACTTTGTAGAATGTTCTGTAGGTGATGGTGCTGTGAGCCTCTTTGAAATGCAGTTGCACAGGTTGGGTTCTGGCAGCGGGTTTGTCTTTGGTTCTCATGTGATTCTTGGTTTATGCAGTCAGCTCTTTCATTCTAAATGAGTACAGCTTCTGTGGAAGTTCATGAAATATTTCTTTGTTTGAACAAATTGGTGTGTTTTTTGTTTCAATCTTGAGAACGTGTATCTTCATGTTTCCATGGTTTGTCTTCTGAAAGAACTTTTATTCCATAATGTTAGGGGCTCGGAGTACCTAATGTAACTTTTTAGGAAGGTTTTGAGAACGTTGCATCATAGGTCATGTCTTCTTAGACAAAAACATTATTTCTTCTCTCCTACAGAGCATGAATATTTCTTAATAAACCCTTTTCCTTTTTGTTTTCCATTTGTTCAACAGAATCTGTCTATGACCTTCTCCCAAAGGAGCTGCAGTTACCACCTTCCAGAGAAACATCTGTAGCATCCATGAGCCAAACAAGCGGTGGCGAGGCAGGTTCGCCTCCTCCAGCTGTAGTCGCTGCTGGTAAGCATTCTCATTTATTCAGTTGCTTTGTTAAGGTTTGTAACGTTCTGGCCAACATGAACAGTGCTGGCAAAGTTTTGATTGTAAAAAGCTTGTGGAGAAGTAGCCAAGTTTGTTCTAGGAGAATTTAGGTAGTATAAATCAAGCTAAACTAGGTGATCCAAACTACCAGGTATTCTAAATTACTGGTAACAGTATTTCACAGAGGTTGTATCTATAAGAAACAAGTTCTCTGTTTTGCTGTTCTATTATTACTTTCAGCACAGGCCTGTTAATTCCTAGAACGCATTCTGTCTTCAGAGGTATACATACCTATTTGGAACTGAGTCAGAATGCTGACCGACTGTATAACAATTCCAGCAGGCGTAAAAAATGGAATGGAGATTACATTTTGGGCCGTGAAGGTTTTCGAGCTGTAGGGAGGAAGAAAGGTCATGCTTTCTTTTCAGAGGCCTGAGAAAGCTTAGTATTTAAACTCTATTCCTGCACAGCTCTATTGTAACGTATTAAAAAATTCACGTGCCTGAGAATGTAATACATTAGTCAGGGTGGCGCATTTGTAAAACTGATAAATTAGTTATCTTTTTAAATGACAGCGTATAAAAAAGAGACATGACCTTTTTGTCTTTGTTTTCTGCTCCAGCTTACTCCTAGTCATGTTTTAGACTTTAGTCTAAAGACTGTCATTGGTCTTCATTAAAAATAAAGTCTGCATTTAAGGGCAAAACTCTCATTTGTGAGGTTAGTCTTAGTGCTGGTTTGCATCTGGAATTCTTGTCAGTAATCTCTATAGATTACTGAACATCTATGCAATGAGGAAAAAAGGAAAACTGATCGATGCATCTTTCCTCATTGGATGAGGGTATTTGCATAATTTGATCCCTGTGTTCCTTACAAGGTCATGTTCCACTTCCCGATTTGCTCTGAAGTTGTTGCTTGAGTAAAATGTATATATTTAAGGCGAGGATTCTAATAGCTGCATTGTTTCTTTTCCTCTGAGTTCATGTGCATTAAATATTTGTATAAGAATGTTTCCCAGATTTGCATGGCACAGGAATCCTGGTCAGAACTAAAAGGACATTATTAGACTTGTTGGAGAAACTTTACAGCACTGCTCACCATTCATGTTTTGCCAGACCTCTTCTGAGAGAACCTGTGGATTTAACTGTGTGCAGTGGAACTTCAGTTATTACGTTGGGGGAAAAAAAAGGATGTTTTTCTAATAATGTTGAAAGGATTTGATACGTTTGTATCACTTATTCAAAAATAATTTGGTCATGTATTTCTAAAATCAACATATTTAATGATTGGTTGTGTTCAAAGATATCTCAGTGACCAAATCTTATAGAAATCTAGATCTTAAAAACAAAACAAAAAAACACAACACAAACCCTGTTACACTCTAAATCCACAGATGGACGCAAACTGCTAATTAATTCTGTATCTAACAGAGAAAATTAAACACTCGAGATGAATGGAACTAAATGTCTGTTTCCTGCAGGTATTTAGAGTGTGCTAACAGCCAGTCTGGTTCCTTCTAAAAAACTAAGAATGTGTTAGCTGTGTTGGGGCTAAACTGCAGCGAGATTTTCTTTAACGAAAAACTACAAAAAATAGTCTGGAGATCTATTTGCAAACACTGAGAGGGGGAGACATTCACTCAAGAACACTTTTCAACGTCAGAGACTCTGGTTTTTCGCCAAGACTTCAAGCTGGCAGTCCTGCCAAAGAAGAGGGCTTTGTCTGCGTGCTGCCCAGCGTGCCGGCTGAAGCACCTGCTCCAGGTGCAGGTTGTCCCCCTTGGCTCACGGTCGGTCTGCAGGAATGCCTGTGGTGCCATGAGGCAGGGAGCGCTGCTGGGGGAGGAAGGAGCAGTAAGAGGAGGTGGAGCGAGCTTTTCTCAGTGCCTGTCAGTTTGTGATGGTTTCAGTTGTGTACTGAGCTGGGGCTTTGGAGGCCTTCCACGAGCGTTGTGACGAGACAGTTAAGTGTCTGGGTGCCATTAAAACTTGGATCGGAAGTATTAGGTGTACAAGAAATGACAGTCCTCCAAGTTGTTAAAAAAAAATAATATGAAAACAGAGCGAAGACTAGTTTGTTTTCATTGGTTATGTCACTTTCCACTACAGTGAGGGCAAGAACAATTGAATCTTGGTCTTTTATAAACATATACTTGTGATGACCAGGATAATTCCACAGTCGGTTGCGCTGTGTACACATGTAAGGAGAGATAAGCCCCGGCCCAAAGCAGCGTGGCTGCTGCTTGGAGAGGGAAGCGGGTGCCTGACTCCCTGTGGCTTTAGGCAGACTCAGCCAGGGAATGGTAGCAGGTAGTTTTTGTGTAGTGTCTTAGTGGTTTGTTTTCCTCTCTTCCACCACACACTTGAAAGAAAATAGTGCATCTTAGAGAAGCGTTTACCTGGAAAGCAGGGCTGCAGGCTGCACGCCAAAACAGGGCACAGCAAGCAGCTCTAGTTTCTTAACAGGAAAATAAGAGGAAAATCAGCCTGCCTATATTTATATGTCTGTGCAGCATAACATATATTTTAAATTTAATGTTAAAGACTGAGATTAGACGATTCATTTGTCTATTTCAAGTCCTTAATGTTCTCGGGTAGTTGACTCTGCACAGGTTGAGAGGCTGATGAAGAAAAATGACTTTGGCAAGCAATGCTCTTGGAGTGTAAACCAGTTTGTTCTGAAATCTCCCCCTTGTTTAGTCTCTCTTATTTGTTGGTGGTTTTTGTCAGCTCTAACGTGCTTCAGAACTTCACTTTTTTTGGAAATGATAAAGAAATGCTAGTTCAGCCTCATTGTAGGTAATCTCATTTACCTTTTTAAAGGAAGGGCTAATTTGAAATGCTGCTAGCACGCTGTATCTAGAAGCCTATAACACATATGCTTTCTCTTCATAATGAGAGGATTACGGTAGAGGGAGTGATATTAAGTGATGAGGCACTTGCTTTTTTTTTTTTCATATACTACTCCTGTAATAGTTAACACAGTTTGTTCTCTGCTTCCCAGGACACAGAATAAGATAGTGTCTGGCTGAAATTCAACATACTTGAGGCTTTTCCATCAGGCACTTTGCTGTGATGTTGTGTTCCATCAAAATACCACTATGGTTGAGAGATACATATTGCTGCAGTTAACTTCCTAGTTTTTTTGGAGGACCAGGATGGGCTGTTTTTTAGCTATGACAACCTTGCAGGGGCAGACTTCTAGTTCTTCCATTTTGAAATGTCTTGCAATTTACAAAACATCTTTACAAGTATTAAAATGGAATGTTGCTGATTGGATTCATTAACTTGTTAATAAATGTGTATCTCATATTCATTAATCCAGACAAAAGGGCTATTACCCACCCTCTGAATAACAATCAGGCAAGTATTTAATAGAACTCTAGGATTTTGAGCTGCGATGTTCGCAACCGAAGCTGCTATCTCAAGCTTTAATTCTGTTATACTTCTGGGAAGTGGAAAGGAGGGAAAGGATTTGGTTTTACTCCTAGAAACTGTTCTCTCTGCTTGCTGATTTCATTACAAATGTCTTTGTTCAGGGGACAGGAAAAAGGACTTCGCTTGGTGTAGTTCCGTGAACACATTAAATATGAATCATCTTACAGACTCTTGAACTAACTGAAGGTATCCTGTTGAGAAATGTCATTGTAAGCTGTGGCTGGAGACTTCTTACATGAAACAAGCGTGGCTGAGGCTTTAATAATGCCTTCTGCACAGTATTTTAAGCTCCAGTTGTAAGGAGGGATGCCTGATTCTTTTCAGTTGCTTGTAAAGGCTGACTGATGTTTTTTTCGCCTGTTGATCAAGACACTGAACAAGTACTTCAAATCCTTAAAATTCAAACTGCTAATTCAAGTCCTTCCTCAAAGGTGTCTTTCTACTTAGTAGGTCAACACCTTGTTCTTGCCTTTTGGGGATGATTCCAAAGTGTTTTCAGCCATGTACTTTAAACAAGTGTTGCATATTCATCTTTTATTTCCAGTGACAAGAATGCTCAAACCTTCAGAGCTTCAGTGAAGAAAACTGTCGCATCTTCTTATCATCTGCTCCTTCTTTCTGTAGCAGAGCTTTGGAATGAGCTTCTTCAGCTTGTTGATGATCTCTTACGCTGCTCTCCATTTACCAGAGGCAAATATATCCTTCCATATTTTTGTATTGCTCTTCAGGATATTATTTCCTATGTCGTTTCCATTCTGACATTTTCCAGTTCTTATCTGAAACTGAATTCACAGAGTGGTGGCGGTGTAACAAAAGGGGAAAAGATTTTTTTTGCCGTTGAAATGTGTTTACTGAACACTTTTTGCATTCTTCACATCTAGATACAGTTAATCTGTTATGTATTGAGTTTTTCTGGCTTAGGTTTGTATCCTAGCAAAATATGTATTAAATAATGAAATTTTACCTTTTTGTTCCAATTTTGTACCCCTTTTAAGTAAAGTGACAAACTACTTGTCCCAAATAGAAGTAATTTGCTTTTTTGGTCAAAGAGCTGTAATTGAAATACTTGTTATAAGTGTTTCTGTTCATTTTAATTATGAAAATAAAGCTTTGCTTCTAAATTGCTACTGTAGCAAAAGGGATTAAAAATATTTGGATTACCTGCAGGGTACAGACCAAGTGTGAAGGATATGGGTCATTTTCCCCTGTGAAGATAAAGCTTTTGACATCAGTTCCAAGCTAAATATTCTAATACAGCTTCAAAATGAAGAAATGTTTTGGTTTTGAATAGTTAGGCTTCTTAATTTTTATTTTTAATGAAAATATTTTCTTGGTTTGTCATCCTTCCTAGTGTCATTAGTCAGTTTTTCCTGTTGATACAGAAATAATTACCAGAAATTTCAAAGGGGATACGAGTGCCACTATGAATTCTGTTTTCCTGGGCTTATAATTACATGATGTAAACAAATGATCAGGAAAAGAAAGGTTCTTCTTTGTAGTCGATCTGCAATGACTGTAAAAACTTCCATTTCTTTGTAGGCAGTTCCCTTCCCCTTCCCACTCCCTCCCGGCTGGAAGCGCCTTCCTGTCACCTCCTGGAGGATGTCTTCCAGGGACGGCTGTCCGCCGCGCGCTTCTCTCGCTCGTGCCAAACGCTTCTTTCTTGTGGAATTAATCTGAGCCAGACCATAATGCTCTAAAAGTGCACCTTCCTGCTGCCGTGTCCTGGTGCAGTGCCCAGGCTGCTCTGGTTGTCGGCGCTAATGCCTCCGGACCAGTTTGTTTTCAGGATCCCGCGCGCCCCGAGGGGCTGCCACAGGGACCAGGGGAGGCTCCTTCATCGCTGCTGTGAGTGAGCGTTCATCCCTGGGGAATGCCGAGGAAGGTTTCTCTGATCGTTTCCGTTTCGTGGAAACTTTAGGTGTGTTCTCTGTAACTTCAGTTAAAGCACTGCAGTCCTGCGGGGCTGTGCGCGCACTGAGCGCGTCTGCTGCTCTGTGTGGAGCAGAGCCCGCTGAGAACTGCACGTGAGGATTGCATCGATGTATCCCAGATCTTTTTTTTTCCAATTAAAGTTTGTTTTCTGTCTTCCTGAGTCTTACAGAGCCAGTAAGCCCCGTTTTTCCAGAATACTGACTCAGACACAAGCTGTTCTATTGTTCTGAGAGATTTTGAATGGCAAATTCTTACACTGAGTGGCTCCTCTTCTTACGTCAAAAAGGCTTGAGAAATGCTTGTGATAGGAGAATTCCTTGTTCCTTAATGATGAAAAAAGTAAGAGAAGGGTAAAAGGAGAACAACCTCGGTGTGCTCCTGTCTGGGCACTTGCAGTACCGGCATCGAAGACTTCCTGAAGGCCAAGAGGAGATCTTAAATTGTTCGAAAAAACAGCCATGGACCTAAAGAACAAGAGAGGCCATTTCCTAACGCGAAGCGTTCTTTGTTGGACCTATCAGTCACGATATCATTGTACAGTCGCTCTTTTAGGGCAGTG
This sequence comes from Stictonetta naevosa, assembly GCA_011074415.1. NCBI lineage: Eukaryota > Metazoa > Chordata > Aves > Anseriformes > Anatidae > Stictonetta > Stictonetta naevosa. Next base: position 20,152,104 of record CM021707.1, read on the forward strand.
GGCTGTGGAGGGAGCTGAGGGACAGACAGGCGAGAGCTTGCAGAGAGCAGCTGAGGGGGCCTAGAGTTCTGCCTTGCCTGGCTCCGAGCCGGGAGGGACCCGAGCTAAATGGGACTGCTGGGTCCGAGCCTCTCCCAGAGGTTCTGCTGAGATACCCAAACTTGGTGCTAATTTAGTAATGGATGTTGTTGGTAATAAAAACAGATTGATGTTTTCACCCAAATTATAATGCACCGCTTGGTTCAGCATGTGAATGTAAGGGGAATTTACACTGTTGGGCTTAATGTAAATTAAATTAACCTACCTATCTTGAATCTGAGTGTTTTTTAATAACTGGTGAATTGGATTGCTTTATTATATTTGCTGGGATGCTAGTTTTTTTTCTCTATTAATACACTTAACTTGCATTCTAGCTTCGCCATTCAGAGACAGGCATCGTGTGGTGGGTTGTGTGACAGTGTCTGTCAATAGTGAAGACAAATAGTGCCAGAGACACTTAACCCATCCAATCTCACCCAGGGTATAGGTCGGTCTTGTTTTCAGACTTCTTCATAAGTCTCTTTTCTTTCTTTCTTTTTTTCCTTTTTTTTTTCTTTTTTTCTTTTTTTTGGTTTTGTTTCTAAATAGTGGATTGATACTGATTTGAAACTAAACTCTTTTTGGAAAAGTTTTTGACTTTACATCAGTAATACGAGAAGAAGAACTGTAGAACCCCAAGTTTGGCATGTGAGGTGTTGAAAGCAGGTTTGCAGCCACTTTGTAAGTTCTGGTTTTTACCCGTAAAGCCTTTGGCAATGCAAGTGTTGATGCTGGAAATTTTGCACATAGTATCCTGGTTTTGTTCCGAAATTGTCCTCCTGTGTCCAGTGGTTCTGTGAATAAACAAATTAACACAGAAAATTACTGTAAAAAACACGACACATTACATAAATTAACAAATTTAATAAAGAGATACATTCCACGTAGTAGACTTAGCAATGACTCAGAGCACACCATGTGTGGTGAGGTTTTTGATGCTTAATTGTTCCCTGAAATACCGTAGTGGATCACATACGATGCAGGCTAGAAAAAGTCAAGTCCTTTAATGGCCCCTTGCTAGTCCTGACTGTGCACAGGTGGCAGGAAGACTTGTAAAGCCTTATATAAAAATATCTCCAGTTTATTTGCGTTAATTTGCAATCTTGAGCTTTCCAGACTGGGAAATGACTTGCTTTGCACTCTAGCTGCAATCAAAAAAAAGACATCATTAGGACACTGCTTCTTTGGGAAGACTGGGTAATCCTTGTTGTATGGAAGGATCTCTTTGGAAAGACTGAACAAGGATTTCAAGATTGGCTCCGCGTGAGTTTTAGCCAAAGACAAGACTCCCTCAATGCCAAGTAGTGTTTTTTTTTTTTTTTTTTTCTCCATTTCAGACATTTTTTAAAAGGCTGAATGCCTTGTTTGACTTCACAAGATAATAGGATGTAGAAATATATGTCACTGCCTTAGCTGGCAATTCAGGAGGTAATAAATTTCCTTTACACAATAGCTTGTTATTGAAAAGAAAAAGAATGCGCTGATTTGCTGATGGGGATGCTCTGCTGTGTGTTCCCCTAGTCTCATGCTTAACTAGCCTGTGATTTTTAGCAGCATGCATTCGTGCCACATGCGTGTTGCATCCCTTCTGTCACTGCCTGCTTTTTGTTTTCAGAAAGAAACTTGAATTATTCAGTCTCTTGGTTGTGAATGTAATTTTGTTCACTGCCTGAAAATAAAGGAAATGTAGGGAGCAGAAAGCCCCTTCTTAGGCTTTCTGGGAAGCAAATGTACAAACGACTGGTATCGTGAACAACTGAAACTTCTTTGAAACTTGGTCTTCCTGGGAGTAGTGCGGAGTAATTAGTTCTTTGTTTGCATTCTCAACTCCGACACTGGCCGGTTAGTTTGTTAGCTCTTGGTTATTTTGTCTTTCATTTACATATTGCAGAATTACTTATTATTGATGTGCAAATTACGATGTCCAAAACAGAATGAGAAATTCCTTATATTGAACTATTTGATATCATTATATATATAATGATATTTATATACATATAATATAACCTAGCTTAGAGCTAAGAAAAACTTGTAAGACAGGCAACAAATTCTGAAATAGTTATTTCAGCTGTCTTACGTGGCATAGAGGTGGCAAGCAGTGGATTCAGGAGGTTTAGTTTCCACAGTGATGAATGTTGATTTAACAGGGAAGTAGTTTTCTTTTTTCTCTCTCACTTTTTGTTGAAAAGAAACTCATGACCTTGTGAGGCTGGTGTATATTTCATTTACAGTACTGGGCTGCGTACTGGCCATAACGTGCACTTGGCTTACATTCAGTGCAGGTGCTCTGAAAGCGATTTTTATTTTGAATTTGTGTTCAAATATTATATCAATCTTAAGGTTCAAAATGTGCATGCTCATTCAAACTATATGTTTATCATAGCAAGCACTGTTAAACTGTGAGGGAAAGAGCCACCTGTAGCAATCCCTGAGGCGTCTGAGAAAGCGAACCCCAGCGAAACAAAATGCGCGAGGTGCGTTCGCTTCCCCTGCAGCCAGGTGTAGCCATCAGCCCGAATGCCCACTGGTTGTATTTGGGTGATTTTCTGCGTGTTGGGGAAAAATTCCTTCTTCAAAAACAGGGAAAGCAAAATGCTTTCACCTTCTAAAGCAATGCCAGTCAAAGTGAATTACCGAAAACTGTAGAATAAACTTCTTTGGACTGGAGCATATTCAACCAAGAGCTCTCCTTTGGGTGTCAGATACGCATGTGTAGTCAGGCTTTAGAGCAACCTGATATAACAGAATGGGAGCCGTGTAAAGGTGGGGTGTTTTTTCATTATAGTAACTTTTCTGAATTCTTACTTGGTTGATCCCATTTATTTATTTAGTAGCTCAAAGGAAAATGAGTCAGATAAAGGACTGCAGACTCTGTGAAAAAACACAAATTCTATTATGTTTTAGCAATATTTGGGCAAAAAGCAATTCTTAACTTGTTTCCCCAAGTATATTTTACATTTTGTATTTGGCTATTCTAATACAGCCAGCCCGTTTCATCGCCTTTAATATTTGCCATACGTTCTCACACGTCGTTAGTTACGATGGAGGAGGCGCTGGCCTGCACATGCTTTAACACGTGCATGGTTGTGGATGGCAGTGACATTCATTTGAAAAGATGTATGGCTGAAGAGTTGTTTTTTTTTTTTTTTTTTTGCCATTATTGTCCAGCTTGATACTAATGTTTCCATAGTTTAATTTTATTGATACACTGGGCTGTGTCTGACAAGGGGAGGAGAGTGTAACCAGTGCGTAAAGGACAGTAATTGTTTCCTCCTTATCTTCATAAAGGAAAACCATGGATGTTCATACACGGTCTTTTAACTTCTAGGAAAACAGCTGGAGGAGAAATTGTTTTGGGAACCTGGTAGCTATGATGATAGCAATGTTGCTAAATGCTGCACCCTAAAATAATGTTAGCAGCTGTTTTAGCTTTATACTGAAAGTATTTTGTTTAGTGATTATTTTTTTTCTAGGAAAGTGAAGGAGAAGTGCAGCTGTTGCATTTCTGGAGAGGATATGCATGGAGCCACTTGATACGCAGGCTGTGCTCAGTGTTTGGCAGACCTGTCCCAATGCAGACCTGCGTATGAACGTGACTAAGTTTTTCTTATCGGTCTTCCGAAAAAAAAAACCTTTCTAAAACTTTTCCAGTATTTGCTGCAAAAAGAAAATCCTTGATACTAAACTCTGTAGAGGAGGAAATGTCTTCCAATTCTAGAGCCCCGCTACCTGGTTCAACGTACGTAATTATTTGTCAGTCTTTGTCACAGACAGGAAAACATGAGATCCACATACACTGCATCATCATGTACGTGATGCTCAGTTTCATCTGTTTAAAAAAAATAAATTGATTTTTTTTTTAACTAGGGAAAATACTGCTAGTCAGCAATCCAGCTCTGCAGCATTGCTGCTGTGGGCTCCATGTATTCAGTTCACAAACATTTGCATGCAGCATATATGCTGTACACATGTTGCATATTTGCATTTCTTTCTAATGAATGGAAACTAATTCTATTAAAAAAAAAAGTAAACATCACAAATAGCAACAATCTATCTCAACTCAAAGTGGCTGCAAATCAGCTCCTATTGTCACTGAAATTAATATCTAGATTTAATAGTTTTTGCCAATCCTGTAAGTGTTTTTGAAAAAAGCATTGCATTAATGCATGATACGGAAAGGATAAATTTGCCTTTAAATTGGAATGCAGTTCAAAGTGGCTGAATTCTCCAATTTCAGCCACTATATTTGCCAAAAAACAAACTGGAAAATGGAACTGGTATCATTCATCTGCTCCTGGCTCTCTGGGAGGTTTGAGGAAGGGACTTTCTTATGCAAGTGAAAGCAGAATAGATTTCTGATAAACTGCAGTGACCGCTGTGTTTTACTTGACTCCGTTCTGAAACAGTTTAGGTTTACTTTTAATTTCATTTAGCACAGCAAAGCTGCAAGACACCAATACCTTTTTAAACAGTCTTTGTCATCGGCCATGGGTAACCCCTGTTAATAACAAGTAGATTGGTTGATAGGAAGGTTTGCCAAATTTTGCTGCTAGTTAAATATTAATATCATACGGAGTATACTTCATTATGTTACTTTTAAGTAGCTTAAACTTGATAAAATAGTTCTAAACCTTTTTAGAGGTGACAGCTCTATTTAATAACTTGGATTTTAAAAAATCAACAAAAAAAAGAAAGGATCTTGTTTCTTATCATAACAGTTATTACCTCTACTACAGCAGTAACTAGCTGAGCAAACATACTGTATTATTACCTATTGTTTGCAAAATTAGATTCTTTCTACAGTTCTTGTTGATTGCATAAGGTGTGGTTAGCTGTGCAGTAGTAAAGTGGCCTCTCCCCTAGGAAGTTGAAATCTGTATATGAAACTTAATTATTCCTTAGTGAACTACAGCTGACTTAAATTTAAGACCTATGTTTGTCCTTCTTACCACTTCCTCTCAAACATTTCAGCCTACGTTTTCAACTGATTTATCCATTAAAATTCTCCAGTGGAAATGATTATGCTGCTTTTCAGAAATCTTCAGGGTTTTGTTTTAATCATTTAGCTGCCTTTCATGTTTCTAAACCAAATTGATCTGTGGGACTTATGGAGAGGTCACAGTCACGTTGTTTAAAATATCCTGCTTAATATGAATTATTTTAGAGGTCTCTCGCAAGCTGCCCCTATATGCTTAGGGGACTCAGCTAATGAAGACTGAGAGAAGACTGATGTAGAATCTCAGAGACTGAGTCAAATCACAGAAACTTCACGTTGTTTTGTATCAGTGTGTCACCAATACAGCTATTTCAAACGTGTTTTGAACCTGCAAAGTAAATAGCTCTATCGTAGTGACTGATACCAGTTCCATTTTGCCTACCAATTCAGTTGATTTTATATTTTATTTCTCATTTATGATGGAATAATCAGCAGCTCTTTTCTCATTTATTTTCTCATATTTTTATTCCAGGATTTGCCTCTGAAGCAGGGAGTGTCTGCATTAAAAATGACCTGTAGTTCTCTGCTTCATAGGTTAGAAACTTATTTTAATATTTCGTGGCTAAGCACAGTCCCGTCTTTTCAAAACAAAAAAAAAATCCAATAATAAATGGTTTAATTGGCCTTGAATGTGGATTATAAACATTTTGATTGGGGCTTCCATTATTTTAGATGAAATGGCTTATACACAAATAAGTAGTCCAGCTGAGGCAATGAAAATTCTGTTTACTTGCAGCCATTTTTATGAATTAATTTAAAGTTTTTAAAAAAGTTGATTACAGCACAATGCATTCAGTCATATTTGGACATTTCCAAAGTACTGTATTGGCTAGGCTGTATTGCTTCAAGCATTTACATTCCAAAACGTACCAAATTCCAAATATTTGTTGGGGGAAAGAAATCGGTTCATTAATCACTTCACTTCAATGGGACTGCTATAGCCAGCACACACAGAACCACGTGTCTTGTATTTACTTCTAAATTGTACACCGCAGATGCTTCTTCAGCTCCTTCCTCTTCCTCCATGGGCGGTGCTTGCAGCTCCTTTACCACCTCTTCCAGTCCTACCATTTACTCTACCTCAGTCACCGACAGCAAGGCTATGCAAGTGGAGAGCTGCTCCTCAGCCGTGGGGGTAAGTAACCGAGGGGTAAGTGAAAAGCAGTTAACCAGTAACACAGTCCAGCAGCAGCAGTCAACGCCGAAGAGACACACAGTCCTGTACATCTCGCCACCACCTGAGGACTTGCTGGACAACAGTCGGATGTCCTGCCAGGATGAGGGGTGTGGATTGGAATCAGAACAGAGCTGCAGTATGTGGATGGAGGATTCACCCTCCAACTTCAGTAACATGAGTACCAGTTCCTACAATGATAACACTGAGGTGCCACGTAAATCACGCAAACGAAACCCAAAGCAGAGGCCAGGGATCAAACGTCGAGATTGTGAAGAGTCCAACATGGATATATTTGATGCCGACAGTGCCAAAGCGCCTCACTATGTCCTTTCTCAGCTCAGCACGGACAGCAAAGGCAACTCAAAAGCAGGAAATGGGTTGGTATCTGCATTTTTTTTTTTAAAGTTCTATCGCCATATGTAAAACCAAACTAATAAAACTCCCTTCCCGCCAAGTGTTCTACTCAGGTTCTCACATAAATCTCTCACCTTCTCTGCCATTCCGTTTTGTGTTCTAGCCCATGATGAGTTCTCACTAGACTTGCTAATCTTTAAAGATAAAGCTAAACTTTGTCATAACAATTGGACGCAGAATCGATGAGCTTGGCTGTGTTATTGTTTAAGTGAGATTCCTGAAAGATTGTGCAATCCCCCTTATAAAAAGACAATGGAAACGTTATTGTATGTCAAAAAAAAAAAAAAAAGGAAAAAAGGCAGAAGTGGACTGGACGCACCCTAAATCTTGCTGTTTGTGCAGTATTTTATGTGAGGATTTCAGTCTGGGCACTTTTCCTGCTTGTTTGTCTCTTTATTTATCAAATAGAGAGAGTGATGGGAGTAGAAGTTAATGGCTTGTTAAGATTTCTCATCATTTAACGCATCCTTTACTTTTTTATAAAAATGTTAAGATTATATGGTGAACCAAATTTTGTTTTTTCTTGTGAATTCACATCTGTATTTGATTTTTTCAGAAATAAATCTCTAATCCTGTTTCTCTCTGTGCTTCTGGGTTGTGTGCATGCGTGTGTCTGTATGTGGGCACGCCTGGGTGGTGGTCTCTCATCTCTCCCACTTCACACTGTTTCACTAAATGCATTTCAGTAGCTGCTTGAAGAGAGAATATCCATCAGTTTATAGTAGTGTGATTATATGTGTTTTTTTAATTTTTATTTTTTAACTTTTGGCTTTTTTTAGTACTCTTAAGGTGGTCAAATGGATAGATTTGGTTATTTTCTTTTGGGGGGGCTGTTTTGTTTCAGTTTTTACGTATGTGCTTGTAGTGTGTTCAGATATTAATCACAGCAATGGTGAATATTAAAGTTTGCCTAATGAGAGTATGAATGTCTCACATTCCAAAGGGAAAGAGCCTGGAGTCTGTATTCCCAGGGTCATTGCAGTTCCATACTTAAAATTTCACTGTGAGGTGATTCTGAGAAACTCTCCAGAGTGTGCTGCTGCTTCCTGCTGTATTAGGTACACCATTTGGAAAGATGGAGCTAGCTGGTAACAAAGAGTTGGTACTATCACCTGCTCCTCCCCTCAAACCTGTACAGCAACAATTGGGTGGGTTTTTATTTCTTCATTTTTTGTTTTAAGTGTCTTTACAGCAAATGCTTTAAGCTTGACTGAAGTTGCCCAGCATCTCTTATTTTGGCAGCTGAAAATTTTAATGATGTAAAACATTTGTTCTTGGTAGAACTTCGGAAGCAAACTAACATGTTTTCTTGGAACGAGGAAGCTGCTTCCACCAAGCACAAAGGAGTTCAGTCCCTCAGTTACAAAGGGAGGAAACTACTGAGAGGCAAGAATTCTGTGATTCTGGACAGAAATGGGAGATCTAGTAAACTTGGGAACAGTATATGTGGTCTCAATCTAAAACATCACAAGATTATAATACTCCCCAAAACAGTAGGGACTAACCAATGAACACTGGCATTAGGATTCGATGAACACAGGGTTAGATAAGCATGTATGTTTAATGTCTCATATACAGGCTAGATCGAACTACGGTAAAATCCTATGTAATAGAATTGTCATTTTAAATAAGAGCTTTGCAATAAGAAATATCTAAGATATTAGAAAAGCTAGTTCTATAGTTAGAATATAGAAATTTAGTATTACAACTCCAGGTTACGGTAGTGTCGCTTAAATTTTTGTTAAATTTTGCAGCCTGATGGAGTTCAGCCAAGCAAGGTCATTTACTTTTGGCTTTGAGAAAAAAGCAAGGAAAAAACACTTGGTAATTTGTGAAGCGGAAATAGTTTGTCTTAGAAGAGACTTGTAGTTGGCTTTCAAAGACAGAAAAAAGAATTGATTCCTGTGGAAACCCTTAGCATTTCTGAAAGCCTTTTAAAAATGGATGAATTGATTTAGAGCAAAGATTCTCAGCTTTCAGTCATGCTTGGTCTCACTTTCACTTCCAGGCCTCCACTTGGAACAGCCATGATGCAAGTGCAGACCAGACAAAAGTTAACTCATGAAATCTGTTTTAATAGAATCATGGGATTTGCCATTTACATTCCTGTTCTAGAAAGGAAGTGCTAGCTTTGAGGAGACATCGGCTGGTAACAATTAAGCTAATAAATAAAGGGGTGTGTGTGAGACAGAAATATTATTTTTACTATTTGTATGTGCATGGCTACTAGAATTATATTTTGACTAAATTAAAAAGATGTGTAAATGATAAATTCTCATAATTTGAGAAGGAAGCACTGAGAAATTCTGGTGAAATCTTTAAAATTACTTTCACGTTCATCTAATCTGACTGAAAATAACAACTACAAGTTTCTAAAGGGAAGATTTTCCAAATAATTTTTAGGTGTCATCTCTTTAGATGAATACTACGATGTGTAAAATGTCAGTGTGTTGACAATGAAGTTGGGTTTTAAGAGTGAAGTAATTTCAGGAAAGCACAAGGATGTGCTGGAGAGGCCACAGTGTCAATGTGCCCCTGGTAAAGCTGTATTTTGAGTGTTAAAAATGAATTTCATTTAAAGGCTGCCCCTCTGACTTTACCCTTCAAAATTTTGTACTGTAGTCCTCTGCATTAATTTATTTAGCTGGAATTCCCACATATGAGAAGGTCAGAATATGCAATCCACCGGCTTGAATTCAAGCACTGCTTTTGCTTATCTTGTACAGAAGCAAAGAGCATAGTGGTGTTAATTGCAGTTTATTTAGTGTGTTGCAGGTTTTGTATGTGCTAGTTGAAGAAGACATGTCCCTTTTATTTTCCTAAAATATGGCATGTTTTTACATGGCTTTTTTTTTTCCTCAACCAGCCTGTTAACCTTGACTATGGCTGAGTAATCAGGACTTCTTGACATGGTGTTAGTGCAGGTTTTTATAACCTCCAGACTGCCCCATCGCCGCTACGTGGCTGACGCAGGCCGTGAGACGAGCCTGAGGCTGCGAGCAGTAGGCTCACTGGGTGCTGACATGGGTAGCCCTCAGGAACAGGGAGAAAAATGAAATTCAAGCACAGCACGAACCTCATAACAGCTCACCAATGTACACCGCAACCCTGTGTTACTTGTATTATAAACTTCGGAAGGTTTAGTGGAAGTAAGAGCACGACAGCTGGGACCTGGATAAATTCTGCATGTTGCACATTGAAACAGGATTCTTTTTTTGTTTTTTAGCGGATCACAACTGTGACATAAAACTGCTTTTTTCAGTCTGTAACCGTTAAAAGCTACTTTCTGGGAGTTCAAAAAAAAAAAAAAAAAAAAGGAATTTACATTCTGCATAAGCTCATTGAGCTCTTTCTGCCTGTCCCATTTGCTGTGACATGTTTACATTTGTTAATGTTGGATGGGTTTGATGGACTTCAGGATAATTATAGAAACCCGCTCTGTACAGGATCAAGCATTATCTTCCCTTGTGCTTTAAAGAATTGACCATGTAACATTATACTTTGGAGGGCTTCTTTATTCAGCTTTTAATTATGGAACTGATCACAAGTACAGTACATCTTGAGGTGTGCACCCGGAAGGAAACAGTCTTTTTGCATATACTGCAGCTTTTAAATTTGTGCAGTTTTGTCAGAGCCTTTTACAACAACAAATCTGTTTTTAACATAAATTTATGAATTTTGACAGAAACTGGTATTTGAGTTTGCATGGATGTACGTTTTCAGGAGGAGACAGGCATGAGGCTGTTTTCCTATTTAAAGAAGTACCATTTAACCTTAAATCCATTCAGGGTGTGAGTGTGTACATACATATATTTTTAACAGAAGTGGAGCAGTTTATTCCAATAATACCAAGCCGTATCATACACTTTGAAAACAGCAGGTTATAAGCCTTCTATTTGTTAATGCAGTTTAATGCTAATTGCTTTTCCCTTCCTTTATGTTTACTCTATGAAAAGCAGTTGCACTGGATGGAGGAGGCAGGGAAGCACCATTCCTCTTCATCCTGCAGGTTTCCTTCTCTGTCAGAAAGAGAATTCCCATGTTTGCTCTCAACCATGCATCTTCTGCACATTAATACACACTCCTTACTTTTGTAGCTTTTCTGTGATTTCATTTGTTTTTATTGGTGAGCTGTTTATAACATCTTTAATGGTCTGCTTTGACTTCTCAGAGCACCAGAGGGCCAGAAAGGAGCTGGAGGGAAGAAGACCCCAATGTTGTGTGGTCAGTATCCAACTAAAAGCGAAGGGAAGGAGCTGAAGATAGTGGTACAGCCGGAAACCCAGCACAGGGCTCGTTATCTGACTGAAGGCAGCCGAGGCTCAGTGAAAGACCGGACACAGCAAGGTTTTCCAACTGTAAAGGTAGGCTGTTTAGTATCAGGTGATACGGGGATTCCTTTCCAAGTGATACTTTAGTAGAACGGGAACTGGTTCAGTTCAGATAAGACCTAGAATTTCTACTTTTAGAGGAAGGGGAGGAGACCTTGCAATCTCTTCACTGCAAAGGCTGTAGAACTGTACTGTCTCTTTTCTTTCGGGTACAAAGACATCCATCTGCATTACAAAATTACAAGAGGCAGGAAATGTTATGTCAAGGCAATGATACCTCATCTGTGATGCATATCCTGTTAGACTCACAATTAGATGAACTGTGTGTGAAGATGTGATCCTCATCCAGATGATGAGGAAGAGCTACAAATGGAGGAGAAACATGAGGAAAAAGGTTACAGAGAGGTCTTTCACGTTCCTGCTCAAGAGGGAGAACATTCAGTTTGTCCTCTGATATATAGAATGTGAATTTGCAGGTCCTGTCTCTTCCCTTGTGTAGTCACAGGGCTGTGACTTGACTGGGATCACAGAGACTTGGGGTAGCGCAGGTGGCTGGCTGTCATTGTTAATGTGCACCAGCTGTTTAGAAAGAAGAGACAAAGCCATGTACCAGAAGGAGCTCCTTCACTGTACACAGCTCCAGCATGAAACTAGGAGCTGGCTTGTTGAGATCAGAGGAAGAAGGAAGTTCAAGAGTAATGTATTGGTATCTGTTACTGACTGGCTGGGAAAGTCACAGACAATGTTTTCTGTAGATGACGAACAAGAGTATCCTACTGACAGATCTTTCTCATCGTGAAAGATTTCTTATGTCTGTCCATCTGCAAGGAGGGCTGTATACCCTTGCTGATGCAGTCCAAGGACTTCAGCGCTGTGCTTGTGACAGTTTTCTAATGTGAGTGGGAGAGGGGCTGGCTGGTAGTAATGCTGTACTTGGAGATAAGCAGAAGAACTGATGTCAAATATCACAGAAGTTGCACTGATCACAGTATGATTGTGACAGTGGGCACCAAAATGAATACAGGCCAGCACTGCGTGCTCCTTGGAAATAAGGCAAATAGCATCCTGGCTGTACTGCGAGGATTGTGGCCAGCAGGCCAAGCAAGCAGACAACCACATTTGTTACCATACCAAAAAAAACCCAAACATTTCCTCTAATACTTTTTCATAGTTATTCTACTTTGAGAAAGCAGCAAAGCAGTTCAGACCAGGCTGATTAATCAGCTCCACAAAGGAGCACTTGTTTTCAATGCAAGCCTTAATAATTTGTGCTGACAGAGTATAGAAATATGTTTATCTCTGAAGTCCAGTTCAACAGCATTGCAAGCATCTCCAGCACTTTACTCGGTCCTCTTCAGTAATGCAGAAGTCCAGTAAAGTTTCCTAAGAAAAGAATCCATTCATATACTCCTGTTGCTATGGTGATTTAGTGCTCGTTTATGTGGATTTTCTTAATGGGCCTTTGTTCATCTGAACTTCCTTTTAATTCCTTTTCCAGTTCCCTTTAGCACCCGTCAGAGAAAATTTTCTGTTTGGAAGAGTTTCATGTTACTGAATGCCTGGAAGCCCAAGCTTGCTTTACCAGTAGGCAAACGAGTTCCTACCCTGCATACATAAGTCTAATTGAGTTGGACAGTCAAAATGAGTCAGTGGATCTTCAGGAAATCTGAGCTAAGGGTAGGGAAAAAAAAAAACAAGTACACAAAGGCAAAGAGTTTTTTTTGTTTGTTTGTTTGCTTGGTTTCATACTTCCTAGTATCCCACCTACCTGCTGTAACCTAGTGGCTCCTTTTGGACGTGAGGGGCATACTGTGATCTTATCAGTATTTCTATTTTTTTGCAAACCAGCTAAGAACTCCAAAATTAACTATGTAAATATCTGTGTATATATATTCATTTCAACCATGTGTTAAATGACTTTTTTTGTCTTTTAATAGATGAGCAAATGACAAAAGATTAAAAACATTCATTACCTTTTATTTATAAACTAGATTTAAAAAAGTCATGCTTTCCTAGGATTGTTCCAGCAACAGTAGGAGCAGATTTGCTTCAAGTTCAGCTGCATAAAATATTCCTGATTTTAACTAAAAGGCATTGCTGGTCAGTCAACATGATTCATGCTGCTGTGTTTCAGCTGGAAGGTCACAACGAGCCGGTGGTGCTGCAGGTATTTGTGGGCAATGACTCTGGCCGAGTGAAACCACACGGGTTCTACCAGGCCTGCAGAGTAACTGGGCGAAACACTACTCCCTGTAAAGAAGTGGATATCGAGGGGACTACTGTTATTGAGGTTGGACTGGACCCTAGCAACAATATGACACTTGCGTGAGTAGCTATTTTAATTATATATATAATTGTTTAATTTATTATCTTGTTTTCAGAAACTGGCTTTCCTCATTCAGTTGGGTTGTTTAGTATCTCAGCACGTCAGGCTCTTTGTGAAGCTACATGAATAATAAACTTCTAAATCCATGTTCTCAGCTTATTATACTTAATGCTTAATCTCGTCCTTTTCTATAGCTTTTTCAATGAACTTTGTTATATTGGAGTTTTATGTACTGTTTAAAGAATAATGCACATATCCAAGCATTACATGAACTATGAAGTTGTCATTGCTTCCGTTGTCTCTTTTAGCAAGTATGAAATGGCTGATCAGACGAGGCAGGACAAATGTTGGGACCTTCAGATCCTTTTAGGGCCCAGAAAGGTTGGGGATTTTGGAGGCTCAGTTCTGAGTTTTCTCATCTCTCTTTGTTCCATTACTGCCATTCCTATCACACGGTCCTTTGTCATGAAAGCCTAGTGCTTTCCTATCTTTACAGAGCAATCTGGTTAAATGTAGACAACATTTTGGATGCAACAGGTTTTCAGATGCATTTAAACAGTGTATGGCTGTTGCTTGAAAGGGATAAGTCCAGTCTGATGGCCCTTGTTAACTCTAGCAGATTTTTGAGCAAATGGCCTCTTGTGCCTGTGTGGTTTAGATCTCACAAGAAATTTCAGATAGAAGTGATCCCTTAAAAGCTCTTCACATGTATTTTAAGTTATAGAAAAGGTGTGATCTTCTCAAGTATGTTTTTCAGTAGAATGTCTTTTTTTTTTTTTTCCCAAATGGATATATGGTTGTGCTTGAAAGCTGTCACTTCTTAATAACCTTGTACTGATGTCAACGGGAGAAGCATTTCTTCAATTTACAGTGTCTGCTTCTTAAGTGTGATTAATTCCCTTATCACACTTATCTCCGTTCCCTAGCTGTTGTCCAGAACGTTTTGTAGTAGTAACCCTGCAAAGCCAGAGGAATGGAAGAATAAAGATCTGTGGTGATAAATTGAATGCTTACCAGAATAATTTTGTTATGTTGCATTTTATTTTTTATTCATAGTTCTTTCACATTCCTTCCTCCCGTGATTCAGCATCCAAATTAAGTAGGGATGAATTGAAGACAGGACTATATAATGAGTGGTTATACAGCGATTTCATGTGACTAATCTCATAATATTTCTACTTCAAGAGTTCTGACTTCTTTGTGGCTTGCTTAATCAATTAGTCAAAATATTTTAAAAGAGGATGAATTTATTAAACTCTATAACTCTCAACTTCTTTATGTCGTTAGGGTTGATTGTGTGGGAATACTGAAGCTGAGAAATGCCGATGTTGAAGCTAGGATAGGGATTGCTGGTTCCAAGAAAAAAAGCACACGTGCCAGGCTGGTATTTCGTGTTAACATCACTCGCAAAGATGGTTCAACTTTGACTCTCCAGACGCCTTCTTCCCCAATTCTGTGCAGTAAGTATCAAAATAAAAGAGTTGGTATTAGAGGACAGGATTTTAGTGTGATTGAAGTTGGGGGGGAGGGGGGAGGGGAGACACCACAGTGTTGGTCTGTGATTATTTGAGTTGCTGTGGCTAAAATCAGGTGGGTTGTTTTTATTTGGAGAGGGGTTGTTGAATGACTGACTAGTATTTAAAAGTAGTTACAAATTGCCCAATCTCTTATTAAATGTTTTTTTTGCCTTTTAAAAGATGAGAACGTGTGTCATGATTGCTTTGAAATGATAATATGACTTTTCTGATACAGGTTTTAACCCCTTCTGTACTGTCACTTTCATCTGCCTGCTTTCAGTGATAGAAATTACTTGTAATAAGTTAGTAAGCGTGGCTCTTCCCAGATGTGGGAGTACATGGAGCCCGGAGGGGGGATCTGTTCTGGTTCAATGGAAGAATGAAACCTTTTATAGCTATTTATTAAAATGCTCTGTTTAGCACTGAGTACAGATGGCTGCATTGACTGTTCAGGTTGCACTGAACACCATGGAAAATGAAATCAGAGGAGGCCACGGTACATCTGAGGCTGCTTTTCTTGATATTTTTTAACAGTCAATACCTGTTGTATCAGGGCTCCTATTCAGCTCCTCAGAAACTACAGCTTTCCTGCCAGTGAAAGGACAGATTGTAAGGAGATGATTAAAAGCAGGATCTGCTGCATCCACTCCACCAGTTCAGAGGATAGCAATTGCTGTACTCCTCCTCAAGTGCAGAGATGTGACTCTAGCAAGGATTTATATTAGCTAACGTATGTAGCTCTTGAAAGTAGCTCAAACACTGAAAGATTTGTTTCGAAGATCTAATAAATGCAGGAGAAAAGGGAAAAGATTACTAGTGGGTCATTTACCTAAGTGTAATTTTTTTTTAAAGAGGGTCATTACACTTAGCAAAGAAGTGATATATGTATATATATGTATATATATTTTTTGTCACAAATCATAAAGTAAAGGAAGAAATTTAGGAATTATGTTGTTCTTTCCTGTAAGTGAAAGAAGTAAGTTGTAATCCTGTAAGTGAAAGCTCTTTGTTCTGGATATTAATATTTTCTTGGATTTCAAGCTATGTGTTTTTTCAATTGCAGCTCAACCAGCAGGAGTTCCAGAGATCCTAAAGAAAAGTCTGCACAGTTGTTCAGTGAAGGGTGAAGAGGAAGTTTTTCTGATTGGCAAGAACTTTCTAAAAGGAACAAAAGTGATTTTCCAAGAGAACGTTTCTGGTTAGTGTGAAAGCAATACCCGCTTGGGGTGATGAAGAGAGCATGTTTGGGTTTATGTTGTTTCATACAGTTTAGTTGTAGGGAGCAAATCGAGAAGCGGAATCAAAGGCACTAAAATAAATTGCTTTCTATGGATATGCAATAAATTATGCTTTTTAACTTTCATTTAGATGAAAATTCTTGGAAGGCAGAAGCTGAAATAGACATGGAATTATTTCATCAGGTACTTCTGATTATTACTCTTATTTTTATTTTTTTTAAATTACTATTTTGCTCTTTTATAAATACCGGAAAAGACTCCTTTTTGATATCATCAAGATCTGATAGTTAGGTTTTATATCAGTGTCTTGGCAACTGTGGGCCAGGAGCAATGGCTTACCATGCATAAAATGCAAAGTATTATGCATAAAATGCAAGGAAACGAGTTCAGAAAGATTTCATTGTGCTAAAAATACCATGTGTGGGGCTCACATTGATTAGAGATGGAATATGTACCTAGTGTTTTTGTTTTCAGTCAGTGCTATTGAAGAAGGAAAAGGGAAAAAAGACTTTTCTAGTTTTGTTTTAAACTGATAATAAACACTTCTTCTCTAGGGGGACAGCCTCTCTGCTCTAGTAGCAAGCTTCTCCTTTGGGACTGTTATTTTGCAGTTCATCGCTCTTTCCAAAGATGAGAGATGAGATTCTGTTGGATCTGTACTTTTTTTTTACTCGATACTGTTTTTCAGTTTATTAAAAAATAAAACAAAAAAGCCGTATGTTCATTAAGTGCCTAAAGTGGTATAGAACTTCTGTGTGGAAGAAAAGAGGTAGGAGGCAGTTGGCAACTGGCCCAACAGAACTTTTTGGATGAGTGGCATTCTGTGTGTATGACCAATCGATGTGTACATTGGAAGCTGACATGCACAGATTCTAATTAAAATCTGTCTGAAGTAAAGCATCCCCAGGTAGCGTGCAGAAGTACTTCTTGTACAGCTTTGTGTCAGCTGGAATACGGCAACATGCTATTCTGGCATGCATGTAGCACTTCTGTGCAGATCACACTTTAAAATCTGATGTCCAGGAAATACCATCTTGGAAATAGAACCTACGTTAAAGCCACTTAGACAATACAACCTGCAGTTGTATTGTGAAAATAAAAAATGGTGTTACAGGCTTCCTGATTTACCCAGTGTCTGACTAGTTCTGACTCTTTCCAAAGGAAAATTGAATAAGCCTTCCCCTTTTCCTGTGCATTTCTATAAATAACACTCCTTCAGATGAGTTCTTCAGTGACTCTGGTAGGCTATCGTTGTTGTCAGTCAGGACTACACAAGTAGAATTGTTTAGTTTCTAATTGGGAACGTAGATACCACAGTAGGAGTGTGGTATATGAACTTTGTGGGTGAGCATTTGCCCTTGTGTGCAATTTAATTAAAAAGCCTAATATAGTTTTTCTAATAGCTTTCCTATGAGATTACTATTGGGTGGGAATATATTGTGTGTACGCCATAGTCTTCACACTCAGCTGAATTTTGGTTCCACTTTGAAATGTTTTTCAGAATATTGGTTCATTCTTTTTCACACAACTGAGTGTCTTTATGGATTATTGGACTGAAATTAGAGAAGTTACTGAATGTACACGATGCCTGACAGATGTGCTCTCACCTCTGAAGGCAGCATTCCACTTTCCTTTGCTTTGTGTTTCCATTTTCTAGTGGATGGACAGGCAGTAGGGGAGTAGATAGCCTATAGTTCGCTCAGCGCTCTTACTCCTGAACGATTGCAAGCATATTTTTGGTGTCTGCTCAGTGTTAAATCTACTTAAGTGTAACATGAGACTGCATCCTCTGTCCACACTGAATACAAAGGTCTGATTCAGCGGAACAGTGGAGTATCTGATTCCAGCAGAATGTTATGGCAAATGGATTGCAGTTCATTCAGGCATGTTAGGCATAAGTTTCTGTTTAAAGTAACGGACTTCATATGTTTTTCCTTTCTGCACATTTCAGTTGAGCTGTAAGTTGCCTGAGCATCGTGTGGGCAGAATATTCAAATCTCTGTTGTAGCACAAGAACTGCTGCCAACTGACTTTGCTGAACGTGTAACTTGACCAGGTTTCCCCATTTTTCTAGTGTTTTAGTAGGCTGTTTCTGTGTTTTGATGGATGTAGATATAATTAAGATTAATAGTAATGAAATAAGTTTTCTAATATGATTTTATTTATTATTTTTGCATTGCAGAATCACCTTATTGTGAAGGTGCCACCATATCATGACCAGCAAATAACCTCAGCTGTTTCTGTGGGAATCTATGTGGTGACCAATGCTGGCCGATCACACGATGTGCAGCCATTTACATACACTCCAGATACATGTATGTCAAGTAGAAAACTGGGGGAAGGAACGGACAGTTTTACCTGCTAAACCTTTAATTCCTGACTGCATAGTGTATAGGCCATAAATAACATAAATGTTAGGTAATGCGGATCTTTTTGAACTCCTCTTGTTGAGATTCGCTCTGCTGAGGAGAGCCAAGCCCTTAGATTTCATTATTCATTTATGTGACAAGTATCTCAAATTTCAGCTGCATGTAGGCCGCTATTCTTAGGCATTTCTACTATGAGGTTCAAAATGAAGCTGAGTAGGGGAAAATAGTAGATATGCTCCATACTGTGCACCAAATACAAGAAAAACTATCATCAAGCTTTATCCTAAGGAATGTTGCAGTTTGACCACATTGTGTATTTTTATTTATTTATCTATATTACAATGTACAGTGCAATTGCTGAGTGGCTTTTTCATTTTTGGAAGTGAAAATGAATGATATTGTGGGCATTGCAATTATTGGTGTATTCACAAAAAAGGTTGTTTCTGTTTCTGTCGTTTTCAAAGAGCTTTAGTTACTTCAAGGTATAAGTAACTGTTTTAGTTTGCTTTGAGTTTTGGGTTTTTTTTGCTTGTTTGCTGTTCTAGCATAAAGAAGTTTTCAATGTGTTTTGCCTCAGCAGCTGGTACCCTGAATGTTAAAGTGAAGAAGGAAATCTCCAGCCCAGCCCAACATTGTTCTTTTGAAGAGGCTATAAAAGGTACTAAATTTATTTTTATCGTTGTTGTTAATAATTTAACTATAAATTCCCACTCAAATTTTGCAGGAATGAATCAGCTGTCCTGTGGGGATAAGTATGTGCTTATAAAATCTGGCCATATTCTTACACTAACGTTTGATTTCAAATCCAGAATATTTTGCTTCATAACCGTATTCCTTTAAGTATATTGTAACGTGAGATAGTTCAGAGCAAAAACTCTGCAAAAATATTTTTTTAAAAATTGTTTGTGGTTTTTTTGTGCCTCAGGCCCTGCATTTTAGCCTTCTTTCTTCGCAAGAATTTTAAATGAAGAGGAGAGAAACCGAATATGGCAGTTAATACAAAGCATTTAAAAATCTATGTAGTGTTAATTTAAGCAAAAAAAAAGTGAAAGGGAAAGAATAAAAACTCAGCACTGAAAAACCTAACATACTTGTCATTTTTCCTTAAAGTTATAAAGGTATGGTAGTAGCAGAGACAGAGTAGAAGCTGTCTAGGGATTTTAGGATTGCTTTCAGTGCAATTCTGAAATTTGCATTTTGTCCATGGAAGGTTTGTTATTTTGTTCTAAAGGAGCAGCTTTTTGGTTTGCCTGGATTTTAAGTGAAGTGAATTGATCCTTCCTATACTGAAATAAAGGAAGGAAATGTTTCTGAGTTGGTTGTTGAAACTATGGAGGTGTACAGAGGTTAATGGAAATTTCCATAGCCTGCTCTGGTGAAAGCAGGTTGAAAGGTAAGCAAATGAACAACGTGATCACAAGTTTGATAGGAATCCATAGCTTCAGGTTAAAATCATGAAGCTCATGTTTAAAGTTAATAGTTGTATATTGGGCCTTGGCAGGGGATATATTTACAAGTTGACTTTACAACTTGTTCGGGAGGATAATACAAGATACGATGAGTTTAAACCTGCAGAGAATATTCAGGGAGAAATTTGCAAAAACATGTAGGGTATTGAAGCAAGCTGACAAAAGTACTGGTAAGACTTCTTAGTAGCAAGATTAAAGAGATAAGGATAATAATAACTGATGTATCAGGGCAAGCCTGACATTTATCTAATCTAGTGTGGAGGCTTAACCAAGGCAAGATACCAACTGCTTCAGGAGAACATCTGCTCTTCATAAGAACAGTGTGCTCTTCGTATTGGTTTGAGTCCTTGTATTTAATTTGTGGTAGAAACTCAATTTTCTTGTGTAGATTTTCTGCTAGCTAGCTTTTTGGTTGACTCATTCCTGTTCCTATTCTACTTCAGGTTGTGTGTGAACCTGAGGTCAGGCAATTTTGTCTGTGTTACGTACTTTGTCCCTGCATACGTCCCAGGTTATCCTTCACCACTCTTCTGAAATGATAAAGAGCAGTTGGGATCCACTGGGATGCTGCTTTTTTCCTGTTTCTTTTCACTGGGAGCAACATAATAAAATTCATAATTTAAGTGGCATCATTTACTGCAGCCCTGGACAAATAGAATAAATGCTGTTGCCAAGGTCCTACGCAGGACCTTTTTCTTTCATTCTTTCATTCCTTTTTCATTCTTAATCTCGTTTCTTTTTCTCATCCTTCCCACCAGGTGTGTCACTGTGAACCAACACACCATTGCTAGCAACTAATCTGCGTAGCATCAGGATTTTTTAATTATTTATATGTAAATTTTCATCATTTCTGTTTAACATGACAGGATTAAGCATGTAAAGGAGAAAAAATTGTCAATTGTGACTAAAGTACAGAAAAATACTGGTCGCTGTGTGTATGACTGGCTGTCCTGAAGTTGGGTAGTTGAGAGCTTTTCACTCAAATTGCATTCCCTGCCAGAAGTACAGCCCAGCACGTCACGTCACGTGGCTCTATTTTGGGGCCGTTCCAAATATGCGAGTTAACAGGAGGAGGGAAAGAGTTTATTTGGCTCTTTGTGTACTGACGACTGTTGGCGTACTGATGGCTGAGAATTTATTACCGAAGACAGAAAATAACATTTCAGGAGAGAATGTTGGTTGTACATTGAATAAGCATACAAGGACTGTGACCAAGGACATAGCATACTGTTGATACAAATTTGCAGAAATTTTACTGCCGTGTTATTGCAAGATTTAAATCTTTTTAAGGCATGGAGATTTCTTGCTGTATGTTGAAGAGAATTCTTTAATTTACTTAAAAACCACAGATCTATATGTATTTTTATAGGTTTTTCCATTGGTTTGTTTTAAGCTCAAACAATTTCAGCAGTATTTTAAATCAAGAAAGCTAATTTTACTTACAGCAAAGATCTCAGATATGTTATGTAATGTTTATTTTACTTGAATCAGGAAAAAATCAAAACCAAAGAGATCTAATTCATTTCAAGAAGAGACACCTTTCTACTTCAAAAAGAGAAAAATACAGGCACTGTAAAGGCAAAACAACAGCTTGCTCTTGATAGAGAGCTGGCACGCAGATATATCAAGTTTTCACTTGGCTAGTCCTTTAACAGAATAAAAATACTGTCTGAACGCGTTGAGTGTTCTGTTCATGCACTAGTCTGAAAACAGACATTTAAAAAAATAGAGTAGTTGTACAGCTAAAGTGAAGTAAAATAAATTTGTAATTTGTGGAAAGATGTATTAATCATTTGTTTGCACTTCCAGGCAGTTGGCGGATGATTGTCCTGGCCCCAAAAAATAAAGAGTTAAATAAAAACCTTAATATTACTGTAAATCTCTAGGATTACTTGAATTATCCAAATGGTTGCAGTGATCTCTTTGCATGTTAGCATCTTACGAGGGAATGCGAGCTCTTATGGCGGGCTCAAAAGTTAAATGGGAAGCAAGCCACCACTAGAAAACCATGCTTTGTATGGTGGATGTTAACATTTCATTTCCCTTATTTTTTATTTGTGACTGCAGCAGTGAATGCCACTGGTTGTAACCCGGAGAACGTAAATATTCTTCCTAGTGCCTTGATAACTCCACTTATACCAAGCAGTATGATTAAGAATGAAGATGTGGCTCCAATGGAAGTAAGCACAGAAAAAAGATCTCCCCCTGTCTTCAAGGTAAGTTTGATCGTGATCTGAAGATACTGATTTAATAGTATTAATCTCATCAGCCGTGTCCTAGTGATGCAGAGTGGAGAAGAGGAACACATGGGAAATGTCACATCCAAGATCAGTCTGGCCAAAACATACGATCACAGAGCATGACTAAAGTAATGGACAATTTCCTTTGAAAGTAATTTACCTGGTCCCTGCATGCCAGCAGTGATTGGTTAGTGAGTGGTGCTGTGATGAATATTCTTTTTGTCCTGTGACACAGAATGAGTACATTACCGTGAGGATTTTTTTAATAACTTCTCGGTATTGCTTTCATCAAATTGTGCTATGACTTGTCCTTGAAGTAGCATTTCCACTGTTTTCCCAGTCATTTGCTTGCTCCTCTGGTTAGGTACGGAAAGATGCATAGCCATCAAATCTTCCATCTGGTCTTTCCTGAACATCATGGATTGGTGGAAATTTGATAAGTGTAACCTGAACAAGCGTGTGAATGGCTTAATGTATTGCTGCTCTTTTCAGGCTTCGAAGGTGGTTGGACCAACTCAACAAACATTGGAAAGCAGCATGTCTGGCATACCAACAACTGCTTCCCATTTACCTTCTGAAAGTGAAAAGCAGCAACAAATACAGCCGAAGGTGTATAACCCAGAGACTCTAACTACAATCCAAACGCAGGACATTTCCCAGCCTGGTAGCTTTTCAGCAGTCTCTACTCCAGGTCAGCTGCAGAACAGTGACACATTATTGCAGCAAGCTGCACAGTTCCAAACGAGAGATTCCCAAACCAGAGAAGTTTTGCAATCAGATGGCACGGTAGTCACTTTGTCACAATTAACTGATGGATCACAGACACAACAGTCTACACTATCAGAACCAGCACAGGCATTACAGCAACAGATTTCATCAAGTATTTTCTCATCAGCAAGCGGTGTGAGTCAGTTACAGAACACAATACAGCAACTGCAAGCTGGAAATTTTCCAACTAACACTGCCACAGGCAGCAGTAGAAATGTTGACTTGGTGCAGCAGGTACTGGAAGCTCAACAACAGTTATCTTCTGTTTTATTTTCTGGGTCAGAGAGCAGTGAGGATGTTCAAGATCAGCTAAATGCAGATATCTTTCAGCAAGTTAGTCAGATACAAAATAGTGTAAATCCTGGGATATTTTCCTCATCAGAGACGGCTGTCCATTCCAGACCGGACAACCTTTTGCCTGGAAGAGGTGAAAATGTTCATTCACAGCCTGAAAATGCATTGTCCAATCAGCAGCAGCAGCAACAGCAGCAGCAGCAGGCAATGGAGACTTCTGCAGCAATGGTGATAGGAATCCAACAAAACATTTGCCAGGCTGCCACACAGATGCAGTCTGATTTGTTCTCTTCAACAACTTCAGGGAACGGAGCCCTCCAACAGTCACCTGTTTACCAGCAGGCTTCACATATAATGAGTGGGTTGTCAACAAGCGAAGACATGCAAATGCAGTGTGAATTATTCTCTTCATCTCCTGGTGTTTCTGGAAGTGAGACCACTCCGACTGCTCAGCAGCAGGTCTCTAACAATGGGCCTAATATGTTTCAGGCATCAAGTTCTGCAGATGGAGAGGAAGCTTCAGGACAGAGTAAACAGATGCAAAATACTGTATTTCAGACCATGGTTCAAATGCAGCACAGTGGAGAAAGTCAACCTCAAGTTAATCTCTTTTCATCTACAAAAAACATGATGTCTGTTCAGGCAAGTGGAGCTCAACAACAAGGGGGTGGTCTGTTCCAGCAGGGCGGAGAAATCATGTCTATTCAGTCAGCAAACTTTATGCAGCAGTCTGCACACTCACAAGCTCAGCTTTTTCATTCTCAGAATCCTATTGGTGATACTCAGAATATACCACAGGAAACACAAGGCTCCATTTTTCACAGTCCAAATTCCATTGTCCACAACCAGACCAGTACTAATTCCTCTGACCAATTGCAGCCTCCAATGTTCCACTCACAGAGCACCATGGGCGTATTACAGAGCTCTTCAGTTCCTCAAGACCAGCAGTCTGCCAACATTTTCCTTTCCCAGAGTTCAATAAGCAACCCGGCATCTCAAGAAGAACAGATGTCGTTCTTTACAAGCCCGAATTCCATTTCTCCTCTTCAGGCAGCAACAAACACTGAGCAACCAACTTCCTTCCAGCAGCAGACACAGATATCTCATATCCAGAGTTCTATGCTTCCCCAAGAACAGCCGCAGACTCAGCCTGCTCAGCAAGGTTTGTTTCAGCCTCAAGTATCAATGGGCTCCATCCAATCCAGTTCAATCCCCCAGAACCAACAAGGAGCCATCTTCCAGCCTCAGCATTCAATAGTTGCTATTCAGAGTAGTCCTCCATCTCAAGAGCAGCCGCAGCAGCAGCAGCAGAACATGATGTTCAGTAATCAAAGTGCAATGAGTACAATTGCTTCTCAAAAACAAAACATGATTTTCAACCCGAACCAAAACCCAGTTACTAATCAGGAGCAACAAGGCCAATCCATTTTTCATCCACAGACGAACATGGCACCGATGAACCAGGAGCAGCAGCCCATGCAATTCCAGAGTCAAACTACAGTGTCTTCTCTACAGAATCCTGGGTCCAACCAGGCCGAAGCACAGCAGCCAGCCATCTTCCATAATTCACCCCAAATTCAGTTGGTCCAAGGGTCACCAAGTTCTCAAGAGCAACAGGTCACCCTCTTCATCTCTTCAGCTTCCATGTCTGCCTTGCAGAACAGTATGAGCCAGCAAGAGCTACAGCAGTCGCCTATGTTCTCTTCCCAAAACAGCATGGCAGGAATGCAAGGAACTGCTTCTCCTCCACAGCAGCAAGCTTCTTTATTTCACAACGCAGCAGGAGGTGCTATCAACCAGCTGCAGAATTCTCCTGCTTCATCTCAGCAAACTTCAGGAATATTCCTGTTTGGCATTCAGAACAGTAAGTGGTAGATGCCTAGTTCGGAGCTTAGAGTTTAGAAGAGCTACTAATTGGAGTCCACAAGACAATGATTGTTCAATTCTATATTTACTTTTCAAAACCCCCTGAGATAAGTAATGTAGCAGTACAATTGAGGGTGTATGTATTCGTGTTGCTCTTAGCAGTGTAAGAGAACTCTTAGCTTAAATACCTGTTGGTTTCTTACACTTAGAATTAGCATGCAACAGAAACAACCTAGAATTTTATGTATACCTATATAGAAATATAGATATAAAATATAATATTAACAATAGATAAAAAAATAATATATATACACCTGCAAAAAAAAAAAAAAGAAATAGAGTATTTTCTCTTAAGACAGCTCCACTAATCTTTCTTTTACTGTATTTGGTTTTCAAAATTTCTGCAATTACTTTTTCCACGTGTTGTTGAAGAAAAGGAAAGATTTTAGAAGCTGTGTTGTTCAGAAAAGTGTCTATTGAAGTGTATTTGAAACTCCCTTAACTTTATAAGTCTGCACTTTTCTACATCTCATCCCTGAATCCAGCCTTTATTGTAAGTTCTTTGGGATACAGATCACTTCATCTGTCTGTAAAGGGCTGTGCATTCCTGACCTGAAAAATACACAGCTGTAATTTATAAAGACAAAGCGTTGGCATACCCAATGCTTCTCTGTGCTGCACATCTTGTTTTTCTTCTAGCTATGTATTGCTTATATATATATAAATATATTGCTATATATTAGGGTATTAGTAGGTATAGTACAGCGTCCATAGGACAGTGTGTATATCTTGAGCTTGCGCTTGTACTTTGCGGGAGCGGTAAACAAAAGTGATCATGTGAACAAAACTGCCTGTAACTTTCTACAGAATTTATAGTCAATATGGATATGTATAAAATGTATATAAATATGTATATGGCTAGTTTACTACATGCATTAACCTGATTTAAATGGTCCTTTTGTTCTTCACTTGCTACTTAACAGACTGTGGCCAGCTGCTGCCTTCTGGACCAGCCGCACTGCCAGATGAGTTGATGGCTATAAGTCAGCCAGGTCAGCCACAGGGCGAGGGACAAGCAGCAGTGCCAACGCTTCTCTCCCAGCAGCTACCTGAGACTTCTCCTCTACCTTCAGCTATGGCACCCAATCAGAATATTGAGAAAATTGATGATCTGCTTGTGTCATTGCAAAACCAGGGGAACAACATGGCCGGCTCGTTTTAGTTAGGCAAGTAAGTAATGTGTTTGGGTTTACAGGTTCTTTCCAGCCACACGCAGTTTGTTCAGCAAGTTTTCCCCATGACTGTTTTACCATGCTTTAGGAGGTCAGCTAAAATATCAGTAATGCTGAATTAAGAGTATAGTGTCAGTGGTTGGAATGAAGAGTGATTGAAAACAGTCAAAGGTCAAAATTTCTGTGAAACAGTTGGCTGAGACAGGTTTATTGTTTGATTGCTGTGTTTTGCCATCTGCTATTACAGTCCAGTTCTTTATTAGGAAGGAGCGAGTGAATCTCTGACAGCTTGGCAGATACAAGCATTATAAAACATGGTTGTAGGTAAAAACCTAAGGCTTATTGGGTAACGCACCTCAGGTCTGTACTATTCTGAAGTTGCCTTCTGGGTTACAATAGTGTAATGTGAAAACAAGTTTCTGTGGAATATGGTGGGTACTGTGTGTCCCGTGGTGAGTCTTAAAAATGAGCTGACAGGACTGGCTCTTTCGAGGAAACATTCTGCTCTTGGAAGATGCCTTTCTCAGGTGAAAGAGGCTTTGACTACAAATGAGTACTGAGAACAGTGGGACTCTGGAATCTAGCATTGTCCACAGTATGTAACTTGGCTTTAGAAAAGCGGGTTGACACCCTAAATCTCCCAGAAGCTTCGCTGAAGTGAAACTGTTTTGAGTGAAGTTACAAACTTGAGTGGAAGGAAAGTAATCCTGCTGTGTGAATGAGTGCTGCATTCTGATATTACTCATAGTTTCATGTCTGCTTGTGAAGGACACTTTCAAGGTGAAGTAACTACTTAGAAGTAAGAGGATGACTTTTGTTAATTGTCTAACTTTTTTTGCTTGCCTCTTTCCCTGCAGAAATTCAGTGAAGAAAGAGGTGAGGACTTCGTAGAACCTTTCAGACCTTGTAACTCTGGATTAGGCAGCGTGGAACTGATTGCTCCTGTCAAAAAGTGGCCCTCTTCTCTAAAGAGCACATCTGTGGCCAAATGCAGTGTCTAGCACCTAAGGCTGTGATTGTAGTATTTGAGATTCAAGATTCATAGTGCCAATAATGCTGAAAAGCTATGCTTTGTTTTACTCGGGCATGGGATCGTACTATCGTACTGTTACCCGACTCCTAGTGCCCACTAAGAGCGGGATGCTCTTTGAATTTGAAGCATATCTGGTCAGTTATTATTGTTGTTAGAAGGTAATACATGTTACCATGTTTACTTTTTCCTCCTCTTCCTTCTTCACATCCCCTCTTTTGATTAGAAAAGCTAGTGAAGCAGAAACATCAAATACCCGTGCCATGAGCCATGACTCATAGCTATCAGTAAGTGAAGGGATTGCATGTTTTGCAGTTAAGTGGGAGAGCTAATACTGTGATTTATTAATTGCAGTAGGTGGCAATGAAAATATTGATACTTACAATAAACAAGCAGAGAATTGCTTGCTACTGTAGATAGCCAGACAGAGGTGGGTGCTTCCCATCTGAGAATGTGAGTAACGGTTTTCTGTCTCTTACATGTACCTGTACATAGAGAAAGGGTTTGGTGGCTCTAACAAAATGAAGAAATGAAGGGGAATTTTTAATTAAATTATACTCTAAAAATCTTATCCTCTTAAATACCTTCCACTTGAAAGGAACATTCTGCCTGGCTAAGGAAGCAGCCCCTTTTGTGTCTCTTGCTCTGACCGTACGGGTCAGATCTTGTTAAAGCTACATTATCCATTTTCAAACCAGTTTTCTCCCTTTTGTTCTTTTCATGTTTTTCCCTCTCTCTTCCTCAGTTTCACATTGTGTTTTTTAAAATGTTATAGATATCTACTGGCTTTAAAGATCAGAAGCAGCTTTTAGGAATCCATGGCACCTACTCTTGTGGTATTAAATTGCTTAGTCAGTAGAAGCTCTGAGAAATAAGGATTAAGGAAAAAGGAAACAATTTTTCCACTTCCCTCCAAATGCAAGAAACTCCCTTAACCAGTCATTTTCCAGCTGTTGCTGTTGTAAATCTGCAGTTTGACTTTACTCCAAGTAGGGGGCAAATTAAATCATTTTTATGCGTTCTTGAAAATTTCACGTCATCCTGAGCTGTTGCGTTTTTGTAGCATATTGAGCTCATTGCAAACCCAAAGTGTTTTTTTTCCTACTGACAGTCCCCCAAGTATAGCTTCTAGATCGTCATGTTTCAATGAAAAAAATCGACTTGGTACAGAATGTAAAGACAACCCACTCCAAACCATGCAGTTGTGTTGTGAGGCATGTGAATTTCTCGGGTGCTCCGACTGTCCAGAAGGTTTTGTGATATCTCACTACAGCCTCGTCCCGATACTTGTTCCTTCTCCTTCTGCACGTAGAAAGCTGTTAGCGCAGCTAGAGCCGAACAGCTGTCCTGTATGGCTATTATGCCTCGGTATAGTGTAGCTGGTATCATGTCATTTTTCATTTTTGTTATTTTAAATAACAAAGAGTAGTCTGTAAATGGTTTTTAAGTAACTCTAGTCTGTTTACTGTGTTTTTCCCTAACTTGTGTGCTTAGTTGAGCCGTGTAGAGTTTTCGTTTGTTTTAATGTTGTTTCCTGTGTGTCAGTCTGTCATAACTTTCTTTTCTCTTTCTGTCTCTCTCTTTCTCTCTCTCATTGAGAGGCATTGAATTACGTTTTCAGTAGTAAGGCTTCTTGCCGATATGAAGGGAACTTTTCAGAAAGAGACCTGCTCTGGGTCATTTAATTTTGAATACAGTTTTCAATCGTTCAAGTTTTGGATGGTTTATATCTAATGTGTGTTTCATTTTTTTGGAAAGCTATATTTTGTATTTAGGAAATGGTATACTATTTTGCTATTTGTACTGAGTGAGTACATTGGCATAAATATAAAAATTTATATATATACATATATATAAAATATTCTTTTTGCCACACATTTTTGTGGTAAATTTGTGAGTTTGTCTGATGTTCTACCACAACGTGGCGTCTGATAACAGTGGGGGTGGGGTGGGGTTTGTTATGTCTTTATTGAGTATTTAAGTACTTTTTGCAACATAAATAACTTGTTCATCTCTCGCCATTCCATCAGGCAATTTATTGTTCCAACTGGCTATGAGAAGCTTCACTGTGTGTTTTGGTGTGTCTGTCACTCAGCAATACAATCTAGTAAGGAAACCTGTAGGCATTTAGGCATATATAAAATAATGGGATTTCATTCAGAATGAGCCATTCAGCTTTTATCCACTATCATTGTCTATTTAATATTTTATTATTAGTGCCTCTGTGTTTTAACTTTTAATTTATGATTACGCTAAAATGTTTAAAATTTTAATCATGAGAAAAAGAATTCCCTGCTTCTTACTGTCCAGAGCTGCTTTATAACCCCAAACCATACTTTTTTTTCCTGTGATTTTTATTTTTTTCCTACTAAGAGAAAATACTAACAAAATCCCGTTATGGTTCATGATATGAAAACGGCAATCTTGCAGAATTGACTAAATGCTGTATGAGGATGCGTAGAAGACTGCTAATTATGGACCGAAACAACTTCCAGATGGTTGGGGAAGTCAGTAGCCAGTTTCTCAAAAACGAACTGGTGGCTTTCGCAGGATTGCAGTCCCAGGACAAACTGTCGGGTGTCATCTGGGGCCTTCATACACAGAAGTAATAGGAATGATAAATTCACTCGTATGCTGCTTTAGTTTGTTCTATTGTTTTGAAGGGGTGTATCCTTATGTTGAAGTGCTGTTGGTCAGTGCCAAGTCACCAGGGACCAATTCTTCATTTAATAAGATGGGTGTCCAAAAGAGAACTTTATACCAAGACTGCTACAGCTCCAGGGGAAGGGTGTGTTGGAATTGCGTGCGTATTTTAGGCTGCTTATTAAAAAAAAAAAAAAAAAAAAGAAAAAAAGAAAAAGAAAAAAAAGGGCTGTGCTATCATATTTTTCACTTCTGGATAACATTTCTTGTGTTTAAATTTATCTTGTTCCATTTTAGGTCAATGTTTAAATGTACAACACTTTGAACATGTGATTTGGTTACAAAAAGTATTTGTCTTATGAATGAAAAGATTGCTCAGTGGTTGATTAGTGCTTGAACTGCTGCTTGCAAACAGCTGTGAGGAGGGATAAAGAGAGAGGTCTGATAAGCCAATAAAGAACTTAAGGACAGCTTGCAGGATTTCATGGCAGAAAGACATGAGAACAGTGTGAGCCACATCTGTATTTTATCAGTCCTGAACATTTACTTTTGTGATTAACCAGTTGATATTGATAATTGGAGCTTATTCTGCGTTTTTAATCCCTTTGTTTACTCCCCTGCATGTTCACACTGGTGTGCCTGTTAGGCTGTGAGCAGATGGAGTGCTTCCCTGCAGAGCTGAGAGAGTGGTTATCAAGTCTAACCCATTCTTACAGAGAAAGTGAGGAGACACTGAGACTTTTGGTCTCTAAATTTTAATCTCCTGACATAATTATAAAGGAGAACCTGCTATCATACCCACAAAGCAGCAGTTAAGTATAAAAGATACTGCTAGATGGAAAATGAAGAGCTAGAGCTGCATAGCTCGGATGGGTTTTCTGTGTTTTGTCTTCTCTGCTGCTTGAGCTCCCTCTTAAGAGTCGTTCTCTGACCCTCCGCGTTAAACGTGGGCTCTCCAGCTGCGTGTGCCTCTAAAGCACCAACGATCCGCTCTGCACAGCGTCTGCGGCACGTGACCGTTTGTGGAACGGCGATTTCTTGGCACAGATAAAAATCTGTGGAGACCTGTCTGCTAACCACCAGTTGTGACTTCTCATCTGCTTGTGCGTTGTTAAGAGTAATAAAAAATATTCATATGAAGTAGCGAAGTATTCAGTGAAGTAGTCACTGCACCGAGCCTGTCTGAATTTAAGAAGCGTTTGGACTGTGCGCTTAGTCACATGGTCTGCGATTTTGGGTAGACCTGTGCGGTGCCAGGAGCTGGACTCGACGATCCTCGTGGGTCCCTTCCAGCTCGGGATATTCTATGTTTCTGTGAGTAACGTAATACACAAAATTCTTAGCTAAACGTCTCCTCTGGCAGGAAGTTACTGGTGCTTTGTTGCTTAATTAGCAAGCCCACATTTTGATATTAATTGCCTCTTCACTGCTTATTCTTTCAGCACTTAAGCCAAATGCTTTGCTTTTTAACATAAAAATAGTTGAAACAATTTCAGCCTTACAGTTTCAAAGTAGATATTTAATCATCGACCATTCTAATTATCTTTTAATTATTGGCAGGGTGATTACTTTCAATTTAGTTTTACGATAGAATAAAACAACAGTTAAACATTTGTAAATTCGGCTTTTTTTAGAACTGGAAATACTAAGGACCTGGGCAGCTGCGTTAATGGGCATTCCCCTCGTTTAGGTAAGGGGATCAAAATCAAAAATCTTGTGAGTTTTGATTTAGGATCTAGTTTTTGAAAAGAAGACTTGCCTGAACAGATTTTCCACTCCTGTTATCTCTGCAGAGTCTTCAGAAAGAA
The DNA here is from genome assembly GCA_011074415.1 of Stictonetta naevosa. Taxonomy (NCBI): domain Eukaryota; kingdom Metazoa; phylum Chordata; class Aves; order Anseriformes; family Anatidae; genus Stictonetta; species Stictonetta naevosa. The sequence goes on from CM021707.1 coordinate 20,183,900, forward strand.
TACCAAACAAGTGAGAAGCTTGCATTCATCTTAAAACGTAGCTTAAATCAGAAAGGTTTTTGTTGGGCTGGAGCTGCACATGGCTGCTGCCTGTGTGCGTGCAGGCATGCACATGCACCTTCACAAAGAGGTGGTAGAGGCTTTTACTGACAACTTTGGACTGTCACGCATCTGTATGACAATAGTCGGGTTACTTTTTCAGAGTAATTACAGGAGAGGAGTATCAAGGATTGTGGACATTTATCTGAGCGATAGAAAGGAGCGAGGAGAAGGAATGGCTTTGCATGCTCTGAAACGGTGGTCGGAAGTGAGAAGAGAACTTGATGGCTGGTGACTGTGATTGATGCCAGTAGGAACGGCAGCAGTCACCTGGGGGTACGCCCGGGTGCATCCATCCGTCTGTGCACTTGCAGGCTGAGTGTCGAGCGCAGAGGATCCCTGTTTGCAATGTGATAAACCTGAGCGTGGGGCTGTGAGGAGAGGCTTCTCCTTTCATCTGTGTAGGTATGTAAATATGCGATGCCTGTATATTCTAGGATTGTACATATGTATATAGAGGAATCATATCTATTATAAATAGTGGTAGACGTATGCATAGAATATTATTAATATTTACATTTTTATAAACCTGAAATAATGTTAATTTTCCTTTGTATGAGATCATCTACCGAGGTTTTTGTAGTAGCTCATTAATAGTTGTCTAAATGCCTTCAAGTACTGGATGTGTGTTGCTTCAGAAACTTGCCCTGCTTTTGAACTTCACTGATGTCCGTGGGGTTAAAGTGACTGTTTAAAACAGCTGTACACTTTTGTATTTTTATATATTTTTATTAATAGTTGCAAACCTGATGTAACCGAACAGTAGAACTGACAGCTTTGGTTAGGGGTCTGCCCACGGGATGGGCTCAGCAGCAGCGCTCGCTTTCTGCGTCCATGTGCTCCTCTGCCGGCTTTCCCCAAGTGACTTGGCAAACGTCGGTGTTGAGGGCAGTTTCCTTTCTGAGTGTCCTGGCAGCCCGTACAGACACAGAGCAGTGGTGTTTGTGGTGCTCAACAGGAGCTGAACTGACACGAGCAGTTCTTGCCCGGTGCGGGCTATTAATCATTCTTGCGTAGCAAAGGATGTCGGCTGCTGCTCAGCTGGGTTGCATTTGAATCAGGATGATGAAACGTAATCTGTAGGTCATTCCTCTTCTGTTCTGATTCTTGCATGCAAGGGGAGGCATCTTTCATTTTGGTTTTGCTTTGTACTGAAGTAGCTGATCGCTAAAGCACTCTCTCCTTGAAGCCGTGGGAAAGCTCCCTCCCTGGTTCCTAGCCGGGAGGAACGCTGCCCCAGCTTGTTTGAGTTCTTACAGCTTGTGTGAGCAATGAAACTAAGGAAATCCAGAATGTAAAATCAAGAGCACGCATTAGTCCACCGTGCTTCTTCTTGCTGAACCGGGTGTATTCCACAGCAATTTGGCATTAGGTTGATCGATAGACGCCGTTGTCTCATTACAGGCATTTTCAGAGCATCTCTGCCAAACCAAAAGCAAATGTATTCTTTTTTAGCCTGATCTCCACCATTCTGGAGATGATTCTCTCTAGTTCTTGCTATTGCAGTTTATGAAATTGCTTCTAACATTCACATGTACTGGGATGAGGGTGAGGAATGGGAGGATTTCCCTGCTTGCCATGGGATTCTCACCGAAATTCTCCTTGCAAGTGCTCAGTTCAGACTCCAAAATTCCCACACCCATCCACAGCCCGCTGTAAAATAATCTAATTACATGCATTTTTTTTTGTATTCAGATCAGCAAAGGGTCCGATGTTCAGATAATGTAAATTTTTAAAACTTCTTTGTAGTCCCTGGAGCTGCCCCTTGTAAGTTGGGTGGAGGCCTGGCCTGAGCATCCCCTGCCCAGACAGGTCCCATGCAGGAGCGCGCGGCGGCTCCGCAGGCTGGGAGAGCGCAGCTCTCCCTGTTCAAGAGAGGCACTGCTGGGGGTGGGAGAACTGGGAACCAGTTCCAGTGTCCTGCTTAAAAGACCGCAGTATTCCCGAAGCCTTTTAATTCCAAACACTATTTGAAATGAGGCCATTTCAAATTTTTACATACACGCTTGTTGCTAATGAGTAAGCTTCAAAAAAGTGGAGAGCTTTCTACCTCTGTTAATGCCTGCGTCTTTCTTGAGTGGCTTACCTGCCTTTCTGCCATGTTTTCCTGGAGTGCACTGATCAACTGCTGAGCTGCCTTTTCCATCGTCCTGCAATGTGAAAGTAGCACCAGATATTCCTTCGTGCATTTCTGTGTATATGGCTTTCGTAGATGGGATTTCAAAGCACTGATACCCAGTGTTTTCAGTTTGTTCTATGAGGGGATATTTCATTTGCATCTATGTTTTTAGCTATCCTGTGATAACTTGTTAAATATTAAAAAAAATATTTTGCTTCTATTGGGACATTTGTATACTCGCAACTATATTTCTGTAAACAGCTGCAGTCAAGAATAAAACGATGAAAGTTTTCATTTTGCAGTGTAAAGTCTTGTTGTGTTTTCTTGGTTTGTTTAGGTTTTTTCCCAAGGGCGTCTTCCCTCTGCCAAGAGAAGGCGGCCATTGAGTGCGGAATAAATCCCTGTGGTTACCCTGTGGCTGCCAGCTCAGGAAGCACTGGGAGGACAGGAGCACGTGCGGGTTCGGGGTTTGGTGTATCCCACTGGAGCTGTTGCATAAGGAGAGGCACCGTGGCATGCATACTTCGGGGAGAGAAAAAAACAACGAAACGCAGTTTGTTTCTTCTTGACTTTGTTGCCTTAAGTCCAGTCACCTACGTGGCTCATTACCCACGCCCCAGCTTTGTAACTTCAAAGCATTCGAGGTTATTCTCGTGGTTGGCCCGCGGTGGGATCCCCTCTGAGGGGCCGATGGGGAGGTGCTCAGCCCTCCCACAGCTCCGGCGGGGGCTCTCCAGAGGTGGCTGGGGATGCTGCCTCTGGCGGAAGAGTTTGTGCCCAGGCCTCAGTTCCCGCGTGTCTCGGCGCAATCCCCCTGCAGCTGCATCCTTGCTGTGGTCATGCGGACGTGCCTGAGGTGACCCGGGGAGGCCGAGGCCCAGCTGCGTCCCCCCGGTGCCTCCCTGCGGGGTTGGCAGCGGCTTCACCCTGCGCACGTTCAGCTCGGCTCGTCTGCCTGAGCCCAGGGGCCGGCTCGGCTGTTGGCAGCAATGCCAAATCCTAGAAAACCTGCCTTGTAGCTTTGCTGGATGAAAATAATAGAAATATAATGAATTAATTACAGAGAAAATATGCCTCGGTAAATGTGGTTATGTTCTATGGGACAAGCTTGATAAAGATACTCTGGGAAAGGCAGTGCCAGGTTTCTGTTAGTTTCTTCTCAGTATTTTCATCAGTGATGAGCAAAGCTGGAGAAGTAAAATTTGGCAGAAGTCTGGGCTTGTGCAGAGAGCAGTCTGGGCACGCAGCACCGTCTAGAAAAGTCATTCAAGGGCAAACAGGCGTTGAGGTGGAGCAAGGACCGCGTGCGCCCCAAGAGCACAAGCACCTAAAAACCAATCGGAGATGTCTTGTTTGCCTTTTTGCTTGGTAAAACGGGCTTTCTGCACTTACTGGACAGAAACGTTACAAAAGGGGTAAGAAAAAACATTGAACTTACCCTGGGAACTGGACAGAATGCATTTTTGTGACAAACATGCTCAAGCAGCTCGCCCTGAGCACGACCCAGCTGTGCCGCAGCACGCCAGCCCTGTGCAGGAGGGAATAACAAGCCTGGCTCGTGCATGTTGATGTGGAAGGAAGGGATGTGCTTTGGTGATTTCTGTGGTTTACTCTTTGGATTATTATTTTGTAATGGTGCATCCACGTCCTCAGCTTCTGCCCTGGACCTGCCGCCGTACTTGGCTGGCTCTGTCCCTGGCTGGGACCTGCGGGACCTGCGCCCTCCCGGCTCCCCAGGCCCAGCTCTGGAGTGCCCCCCTGTATGGGGTGCCTGAGGTGCCAGGACCTGCTTCCCTGGGAAGGACAGGAATGGGAAATCAGGCCTGCTTTTAGTCTCCAATTTCTCGATGGCCCTGGATGGGGCCGTGCCATGCTTTGTCTGCAGCTGGGCTGCTCGGCACTTCCGTGGGGCCCACGGTCTGGGGGACTTCTGCCCACGTCTGGGGTAAGCACAGGGCAGCCCTGGCTCGATTGAGTCCCTGGGGAAGCCTGGGGAAGGGGCTGAGGTGCAGCACCAACACCACCGCCGATTTCCAGACTGCAGTTTATTGGTTGTGTTCACACAGCCGGTGTCGACCAAGGGCCATGCCGCAGCCCCCAGCGCCCCGAGACCTCGCTTTTGAGTAAACTCGTGCAGGAAAATGACAGGAAAGAGACAGTAAAAAAAAAGAGAAACATGTAGGGCTGGGGAACCGTCTTCACGCCCCGCTGGCCATGGCAGTGCAGTGGACGTGGGGCCGGGCCTTGTCCTCGCCACGCGGGGCTGGGCGCACGGCAGCGATGGGCCCAGCAGTGCCCCGAGGCCTCTGGCGCCTACTGTGGGGCCTTGAGCTGCTCGTCGTGGGGAAAGGCCTTGCCCAGGTGCTGCCCCACCGTCAGCCCCTGCCACTGCCCCTCCTGCTGCGCCAGCACCTCCTGCTTCAGCACGAAGCCGCCCGCCATGCTCAGCTCGAAGCAGCTATTGGGGATGAAGCCGAGGGGCTTCTCCTCCCGGATGGCAGCCAGGCGCCTCCGCCAGGCGCTCAGCATCTGTGCCCGTGCCTCGGGGGCCACGTACCGCATGCTGTAGCAGATCTGAGGTGCCAGCACCTGGAAGCCGCAGAACTGCAGCATGCCCTGCTGCCGCCGGGGCGGGGGAGATGTCAGTGGGGCCCCCTCGGCTCCACTCCTTCCCCAGCTCCAGCCCCTGCCTCGTCCCTACCTGCATGGGCCAGAGGAATACGTTCACGTCGCCGTTGATGCCCCTGGGGGTGTACATGGACTCCATCCCGCTGGTGGTGAACGACAGCATGGCCTTCTTCTTCTGGAGACGGCAGGGGGAAGGCAGGGGGTGCAGGACCCCACGGCAGGGGGTAAGGCCAGCATCTGGTGTCCCCCCCCGGCCCCCAGCCCGGCCACCTACCTGGAAGCATCCCTGCTCGTAGATGGTGGCCATGGAGTAGGCGAAGCCTTGGATGATGACGCAGTCAAACCAGCCCTTGAGGATGGCCGGCATCCCTAACCACTGCAATGGGAACTGGGAGAGCACGCGGCGCTGAGACTGGCAGCGAGCACTGCCGCCTCCCCCGGCCCCCAAGAGAGACCCCCACCATGATCCGCCCCCCCAAACCAGCCCCGAGCCCATCCAGCAAAGAGAACATTGCTCCCTGCTCCCGTGCCTGGAAGATGATCAGATCAGCTGCCTCGATCTTCTGCTCGGCGACGATGTCGCTGCTGAGGCGTCCCTCCTTCCACGCCAGTCCCATCTCCGTCTCGTAGACAAAGTGCTCGGGGTTCTTGGGCGGCCCTGTGGGGAGCCGGGGGGTTGGGGGGGCATTGGGGCACGGGGCTGGCAGGGGCGCTGGCTGCGGTCGTACCGGTGATGTCGCGACGCGAGAGCACAGGATTGAACCCCATGGCGTAGAGGTCGGAGATGGTGACGTCCCAGCCCTCGTCCCGCAGGGTGCTGGCGGCTGCCTCTGCCATGGCGTGGTTGAAGGACGTCTTCTCGGGGTGCGCCAGCACGATCAGTGCCCTGCGTCCTGCGGGGACGGGGAGCTCAGCACCCCCGCAGCAGGGCCCACAGACCCGCAGGGATGGACCCATGGGCACCCACCTGTGGATGCCACATGGACGCTGCAAGGAGCCCCCACATGGATGTCCCCGGTCCCCAGATGCCTGTGGCTGCCCCACCAGCCCCACAGCTGCCCCCAGGCACTTTGCAGTGGTAGGGCACAGCAAGCAGGCTGTGCCGTGCCGTGCCATGCCAGAGGTTGCAACTCCAAGGCCATGAGGGCAGCAGCAGGTAGCAGTTAATTAATCCTTGCTCCCAATCAACGCCGCCAGCCCAGCTGCAGAGAAGGGAAAACGCCCTAGGCTGGGAGCACCACAGCCCCGGTGCCGCTCGCCGGCTGTGGGTGCAGCTGAGTCGTCTCCTGCGGCCCTGGGCAGGATTCGGCCATGCCGGTGCTGGTGCTGACCTACCTGCCATGGCCAGGGCTGCTCAGCTGCCGGCAGCGGGGCTGGAGCGCTGCTCGCCAGTGCTGGATGCCGGACTGGACTTTGCTTGGGGCAGGGCCGGACGAGTCCCCGGGAGGCTGGGTGAGCGGCCAGCACGTGCAGTGCCGTGACTCAGCCACACCGCCGCCCAAGGGGGGACTCCAGCCCTGCCGTGCCCAGTGCCCGGGGGCACTGTGCACTGTTGGGAGCAGCCAAGCCTCCCCCTCCGTGCCGCTTTCACTCCCACCAAGCTGCCAGCCCCCTCGTTAGTGTCCCAGTGCTGGGGGCCGGGGCCAGTCTCCTGGTTTGGGCTGGAATAGGGTTAATTTTCTTCACAGTGGCTGGTACAGTGCCAGGTTTTGGATTTAGGACAAAACCAATGCTGATTACATAACTCATCGAGGACTTCTCAGCTTCTCACTCTGCCCTGCCCGCCAGGAGGCTGGGCATGCACAAGGAGCTGGGAGGAGACAGCTGGGACCGCTGACCCCAGCTGCTGGAAGGACACCCCAGCCCGTGGCCTTATTATTTCCCTTTTGTTTGTCCTATTAAGCTGTCTTTATGGCAATCCATGATTTTACCCCCCCAATTCTCTCTCCCATCCCACTGGCAGAACAGCTGCGCAGTGCTGAGCTGGGTTAAACAACGCTGCCAGCAGCCTGGGGATGCCCCAGGGGTCTGCACCCACCCGGGCCGGCCCTGCCCCATCCTGCCCCTTGTCCTGGAGCAGGAGGGACCCTGCCCATGGCCGCAGCGTCTCCTGCTGAAGCCTAAGACCCACCCATGGCACACGGGGCCACCACAGCCGTGTGTGCAGAGAGACCCCTGGACATGCCTGGCCACATCCTTTGGGCCGTGGGAGCAGGCGTGGGGGGCACACGGGGCAGTCGTGGCTGCAGTGTGCGTGCAGATGGGCGCTCAGCCCCTGCAAGGGCTGGGCTGGGCGTGCTGTTTGCATATAAAATCTTGTTTTCAGGGAGTGCCCTGAGCACAAACAACCCCTGGGCACTGCCAGCGCCTCCCACCCCAACAACCCTGCCCCCTTCTGCTGGAAACAAGACTGAGCCACGACGCTGCAGCTTTGTGTGTTTATTCTCAGTGCTGCCAGGTACTGGGGAGTCCAGGGAGAGCAAAAACCTCAGCACAACCCGTGCCCTCCACGAGCTCCGGGTCCGCAGGCACTCCGGATCTAAGCCTCCCCAAGCCAGAGACTTGTCACCCGTCGCTCTGCCCCTCAGGCACGCAGGGGAGCTCAGAAGGAAAGGCCGGGCACTGGTGCTGCAGGCGGGTTGCCCTCCCGGAGCCACCAGGCACCGCGCAGTGCCCTGGCAGAGGGCCCTTCCCTCACAGCACCCTGCGGAGGGCCCTGTCCTGCCCTTTACCTCCTCTTCACAAACTTCTTTGTCACGGCGTTGGGGTTCAGGCGCCTCCTGCCCGCACCCAGGGCCACGTCGCGGATGTGCAGGTTGGCGGCGCGGCTGTAGATGTCGTTCTCTGCAAAGGGAGAGACGCCCACGATGTAGTCGGGGTCGAAGACGTTGGTCTTCTGCCTGGCCTTGCGGGACAGCCGCTGCTGTGGGAAGGGCTGGTCTTCCACCAGGTGGGGGTTGTTCGCGTGCTTCCCTCCTTGTGGCGCCGGCAGCGGGTACTGCCGAGAGAAGGGAGGCTGTTAAAGTTGCTTAGCAAATGAAACCCCAAAGCCCTTGGGTTAAGTGGAAGAGCTGGAGGATGATCACAGCTTTGTTTTGACCCTCTCTGGGGTCAAAAGCTCTCTCCAACCACTGGCCACAGGCTGCCCAGCTCAGCCTGTACTCACCCTGAGCCCTCGGGGGTTCAGCACCTTGGGGTTGCGGGAGAAGTGCATGTGGAGGCTGCCGTCATCGCTGACGCTCACCGCAACCTTCTTCAGGGTCTTGTTACCGCAGTGAGGACAGAAAACCTTGGTCGTGTCTGAGGTTGTCCTGGGAGACAAAGGGACGGAGGGCGTTTACTGCTCCCGGGGCTGCAGGACGTGGGCTCAGCAGGAGCAGGATCAGACCCAGGAACGCCGCACACCCCGTGCCTTGGCGGCGCAGCACGCACGGCACTCACTTGAAGCAGCCGTGGCAGCGCAGGATGTGGCTCCTGGCCCGGCGGATCAGCATGCCGTTCACTGCCAGCACGTGGAGGCCCATCTGCAGCAGCACGTTCTGCAGCGAGGGAGGAGAAAGGGGGGATGTCGTCGGGGGAGGGGGGGCAGAAGCTCCAGCCTGCCTCTGCCTGCCCAGGCAGCCAGAAGGGCTGAAGAAAGCGACCCCGAAGGGCTTTATAGAGGCCGCTGCTGTGGAGAAAACTGATGGCTTTTAACATTAAGGGAGGCATCACGGAGCTGCTCTTTGTACAGCACCCACACGGCACTGGCTGAGCAGGAGGTTGGAGCCGGTCCACATCTCCCACCTCCATCAGCACCCACCTGCATGGCGAAGTCGGTGGTGACGCAGCCGACCTGGATGTCAGCGGGCGCGGTGTCGCAGTGCCCCAGGTCTTGCTGGACCTGCTTGAGGTTGCTGGGCGTTATCCAACCCTCGTCGTCGTCGCTCTCCTCCTCATCCTCGTTCTCCTCCTCCTCTTCCTTGGTGCTGTCCTCTGGGCTCCGGTGCTCCTCGGTGGTCTCTGGGCTAATGGAGACGGCGTGGGCTTCCTGGGGAGGAGACGGACGGTCAGGCACGGCACGCACAGCGCTCCCACGCAGAGGAGCTGGGACGAGTCAGCCAGGACCCAGGGCAGCAAGCGCAGCGAGGAGCGGGATGCTGCAGCTCACCAGCAGCTCCTGCAGCTCATCCTCGATGCTGGGCAGAGGCGTCCGCCAGTAGAGGAAGGAGCCGAACTCGGCGCTCTCGGGGGCGTCCTGGCTCCTCTCGGGGCTGGGCTGCCGCTGGCCTTTCCCGGGGCGCTTGTGCTGCGGCGGGGCAGGGCACGGGGGTGCCTCGGCCCCAGGCTCTGCGGGGCTGCGTCCCCGTCCCTGGGGGCGCCCCGTCCCCGCCCCAACCCCGTCCCCACCCCGTCCCCACCCCGTGCCCATCCCCGTGCCTTACCTTGCCGGGCAGGTGGAAGCCGGCGAGGTGCAGGGGGGCCTCGGGATGCCGCGGGCTGGAGCTGAGCCGCACCTGGGGGCAGCGCCCGGCCTCAGCGGGCCCCCAGACCCCCCCCGCCCCACGTCCCGGTGCCGGTGCCTTACCTTGTCTGGGGGCTGCAGCCGGAGGCAGCCGGGCCCGACGGTGTCGGCCTGCAGCTGGCAGGTGAGCGCCAGCACCTGCACGTCGGCGGCCGACAGGCTCGGGAAGTCGCCGGTGCGCTTGGCGAAGTCGGTCACTGGGGGGCGGGGGGGGGGGGGGGGCTCAGCCGCCGGGAGGGCCCGGCCCCGCCCCGCCCCCCCCGTTCCCCCCGGTTCCCCCCGGTTCCCCCCGGCTCCCCCCCGCCCTCACCGAGCCGCACGAAGTCGGGCCGCGGGCGGCGCAGGAGCAGCTCGTAGGGCAGCGCGGCCAGGCGGCGGCGGGTCGGCCTGTCGCGGATCTCGGCCAGCACCTCGGGCACGGTGTACACGCTCAGCGCCACGTCCTGGGGAACGCCGCCGTTACCCGGTGCCCCCGGTGCCCCCGGCGCCCCCCCGCGCCCCTCCCCCCCCCCCACCTGCAGCGCGGCCCCGCACACGAAGGCCCCGGTGTCGGCCACGACGTGCGCCACGCGCGCCATCTCCGCACGCCCCATGGCCCTCGCCGCCACCCGTAGTGACGGCCGCGGGGCACGATGGGAGATGTAGTCCTCCCACGGCACCTCCCCCCCC
>CM021707.1:20194318-20235975 GCA_011074415.1 Stictonetta naevosa
GGGGGGGCGGTCGAAGAGGAGCCGGGCCGGTCCCGAGCCGGAGAGCGGGGATGGTGCGGGTCGGGGGCTGCCTGTGCTGGGGCCGGGCCCGGTGCCTCGTGCTTCTGCGTGACCCGCGGCCTCGTGCTTCTGCGTGACCCGCGGCCTCGTGCTGCTCCTTCACGCTCTGGCGGAGGCGCCCAGCCCCGTGTGCTGCCCTCGGCCCCGTGCCCTCCGGCCCCCAACGTGGGCGGCTGCGCAGCGAGGCCGGGCTGCGGGGGCCGGGGAAGCGCCCTGGCTGCGGGGGCAGCGACGCAGTGCCCGAGGTGGCGAGCAGGGGCTGGGCTCCATCCTGCCCTGTGCTAAGGGAGGCTGCCGTTCCCGCCCCGCTCAGCAGCGGCTCTGTGGTGCTTTTGGAGTGCACAGGACCGACTTTTGCGGGATTTGGCTGCCCGGCGCAGACCTGGGAGGCACCGCTGCCCCGTGCCGTGAGCGGCCCCCGCTCGCAGCGCTGCTGCCGCGTCCCCCCCGAGGGACCCGTGGTGCCACGGCCACGTGGGCTGCCCCGGGGGGCGTCCCCGCTCAGCAGCACGCGGCAGGGCGCAAGGCAGCGTGTCCCCCGAGCGCTCTGAGGCTGCTCTGTCCCCGCGGCTGTGCTCAGCGGCGACTTCTGGGGTGTGGTGAGGCGGAGATGCCCAAACGCGGAGCCTGAAGGCAGCCCCCAGGGCGCTGCTCGGCTCTTCAGGCTACAGCGGGGGCTTTATCTCCTCGGGTGAGTGTCACTGGCACCCGCAGCGCGTGGTGGAAGCCAGGCAGGAGCAGGAGGGGCCCCACGTTTGCCAGGCGAGCGCCCATGCGTTAACCCCACGCTGTGCAGTCTCTGGCAGGGACACGGGGCAGGTTCGGGCCCTGGCGCGGCCCCGTCCACGTGGCGGGAGTGGTGCTGAGCCCCGTGTCCCTCTGCTTCCAGCCCGGGGGTGATGACATGGCCTCTGCCAGCTCCAGCAGGGCCAGGGCAGGGCCGTCCTGTGAGAAGTCCCAGCTCTCCGTGAAAGGTGGGTCCTGCCGCGGGGCCGGGAGCGGGGGGCTGGATCCCATGCGGGTGGGAGACCCCCGGGGGAGGCCGCGTGAGCCCGGTGGGGGAGCACCGAGATCCCGGGGCCCGCCCAGGGCTCTGCCTCCCCTTGGGACGTGGCTCCGCGGCTCTGCCCGGGCCCTGTTTGCGCTCCCGTGGCCGCGAGGTGGCTCCAGACGCCGGGAGCTGGGTCCCCGCGCTGCCCGCGGCCCCTCGCAGCCGGGCACGGCCGTCCCTGGGCGCCTGCCTCCTTCCCCTGGGCCCTGCGGAGCCCCTCTCCGTGGTGTGCCCGCAGAACGAGGGGCTTTCTGAGCCGCGGGGTTTTCTCAGCCGGCTCCTGGGGCCGGGAGCAGCCGGGCAGGGACGGTGGCCGTGGGGCCGAGGAGTGGGTGAAGCGTGGGGCTGGGGGAAGGCAGCGGCCAGAGCTGGCTCTGCACGGTGCTGCCAGCGGGAGGACGGCTTCCCGCTGCCCCCCTGAGCACCCCTGGCAGGGATGGGGTGTGTGAGCGGGGCAGGGGCCGTCGGGGGCTGCCTGAGCCGTGCCGTCCCTGCGCAGTGGTGTCCGTGAAGCCCAAGGCCCAGAGCCGGCAGTCGCGGCTGAGCTGCTACGTGGAGGTGGCGGGCGACGGGCTGCCCAGCGAGACCAAGAAGACGGGGAAGCAGATGGGGAGCTCGGAGCTGCTGTGGAACGAGATCCTCGTCCTGTAAGTCCCTGCCAGCCCTCGCTGCGGGGCTGGGGGGGCCCCGCTCCCTGGCACAAGCCGGGGTGGGGACCCACACGGCTCCTGGCTGCTTGGGTGTCTGCGGGCTTGGCTGCCGCGAGGCTGCTGCGAGGGTCAGCCCTCGGGGTGGGGGAACTGCTGTTGCCCTGAAGCTTTCCTGCACCCTCCTGCTGCCTGGTTCGTGGGCCGGGTGCTGCCCGTTCCTGAGCAGGGTGAGGCCGCAGCGATGGCCCCGGTTGTGGTGTCCCCCCAGGAACGTCACGGCGCAGAGCCACCTGGACCTGAAGGTGTGGAGCTGCCACACGCTGAGGAACGAGCTGCTGGGCACCGCCTCCGTCAGCCTCTGGAACCTGCTCAAGAGCGGTGGGAAACGTACGTCCAGCCCGGGGCCACCACGGCCTCCGTGCCGTGTCCCGTGCGTCCCCACGCAGGGTCCCCCCACGCTCCACGTGCCTCCCGCAGCCCCCCTGTGCCGCGGAGCTCGGCCCCACGAGGGAACAAGGCGCCGTTGTGTGCTGGCTGTGCCAGACCCCGCTAGGCAGACCCCCGCAGCCTGCACGGGGACCCCAACGCCTCCGCTCCCCGCTGCCACGTGCAGACACCAGGGGGTGGCCGTGGCGGCAGCCCCCACGTAAAGGCGGCCATTCAGGGCCGGGCCCTGGAAGCAGCCACGCGGGGCTGCAAGAGGCTCGCTCTGCCCCTTCCGAGCCAAGTTCCCCGCTCCCAAAACACGGACGTGGTGCTGAGCGGGGCTGGCTTGGGTCCTGCCCTGCCAAGCCTGGAGGGGTCCTGGCCCCGTCCCGCGGGTGACAGAGCCCGGGGACCCCTTCCTGGAGGGGGACTCGTCCTGCGTGGGGTGCTCTGCCCAGGCTGCCCGCGGCGGGGCCCAGCCCCGGGGCACGCTCCCGGCCGCTTTTCTCCCCCCGCCCCCGAGCCGTGCGGAGCTGCCCCCGCCCTACCTGCCCGCCGCAGGGCACAATCGGCTCTTTCATTAGCGGGCGTCCCGGGGGGCTGTGTGGAAAATGAATGGAAAAGGCAACTGGCTGTTCTGGCTCCTGGGGTAACGGGCACCAGAAAAAATGTGTCACATTTTTCCTTGACACCACGGGCTGGGAGGGAGGACTCTTAAAGCTGCAGTGCTGCCCTGCCGGGGAGGTGCTGCGTGGGGTGGGCGCCCCGGCACGCCTCGCCCAGCCCGGCTCCTCCTCCTCCTCCTCCTCTTCCTCTGCTCGCTGCTCGGCTCTTGTGGCTTTGCTCCAGCTCTGCTGCTCCTCCAGCCGGGGACCCTTCGCAGAGGGGGTCTCGTCCGTGCGCGTCCTGCTCGGCCTCTGGCCCCCGCTGAGGCAGGGAGAGGCCGTTGCCAGCGCGTGGGGCCCTGGAGGCTGGGGACCTGGCATTAAGCATCGTGCAGAGCCGCACAAGTAACTCCCTGATGCGGCCCCGGTCCCTCAGCGTGCCCTCTGCCCCCCGGGGACCCCCGCGCTCGTTCCCTGCTCCTGGGCAGTGCTGAGCAGGGGCACGGCTCCCCCAGGGGCTGCTCTGCGCTGGCAGCGGACCTGATTTCTAAGCTGGCTGTGAGGCGTGGGTTTAGTGAGGCTTCCTGCGAGTTACTGATACGTGAGCGGCCCCGTTTGTTCCTGTAGCTTTACGTGGTGCGGAGGAATTGTTCGGGTGGCTCTGCTTTCGGGCCGCGGGGTGTTCTCCAGCAGGGCTGTTCTCGTCTGCGCTGACGTCCGTGGCGGTGTCTGCAGGGCTCCTGCCTGCCAGGAGGAGCCGCGGCTCCCCGCTCTCGCTGCCGGTCCTGCTGCCAAGCAGGCGTCACGTCAGGTGGAAGAGCCTCAGCTCGGGGCCTGGTGCCTGGAAAAGGAGCTCAGCAGCGGGGAGAGCCCTGGGGAGCTCCTGTTCCTCGGGGGGCGCCGCGTGCCGGGGCTCTGCGGGCTCTGACAGCCCTCTCCTTTCTTTCCCCTGCGCCTCTGGCACAGCTGCCGGAGCCGTGGCCTCGAGGAATCCTCTCGGGAAGCCAGCACCAAACCCCCCAAACCCCCGGAGGCTGCAGCTGGCCCCGCTGCAGGAAGGTGCTGTCAGAGGAGTCGCGCGGGGCCTGGAAGCAGAGGCTCCTTCACCGAGGAGCCGTGAAGGCAGGCAGGGGCTGACACGGGCGTGCGGCACGCGGCCCTGCGGTGCCTCGCAGTGCTCCTGCTCCTCACCTCGCCTTCGCCACCAGGCTGCGATGGCTCGGAGGGAGGAAGCGGAGGTCGGAGGTCCGGGTTGTGCCGCCTGGCAGTCGGGAGGAGCGCAGTGGGGCCCCGCTGTCTCCAGGCCTCCGGCATCTGGGACCGGGTCAGGAGCAGGCACAAAGCGTCCTGATGGCGGGGAGGATTTTTTCTTTTTCCTGGGAGAGTAAAGGCTGTCCCTTCCCCTGAGCTCCGCGCCCTCCTTGCTCTGGGGACCGCTGCGGAAGGTCTCGCTGCCCTGGACTGCTTCCCGGAGGCACTGTGGCTGCAGCCTGGGGTCTCTGCTTTGGCTGCAGGCTCTCACAGACCTTTGTGAGCCGCCGCCTGCTGTGCTGGGGCTGCAGCCCTGAGTGTGGGGCTGGGAGCAGCCCCTCTGCACGGTGCCCTGGGGCTTTCGGGGGTGCCCTGGGGCTTTTCGGGGTGCCGCTGGGGTTGATGTCTGCTGATTCCCTGGGGGCGGGCAGGTTGCTGGCAGCGCGTGGCTGTCAGGCAGCCGGAGGGTCGGTTATCGGCTGGGTGCACCCAGAAGGACTGCATGGGGGGTTAGGGGCCGGGAGGGTGGGGAGCGTGGGCTGTCTGTCTGTCTGTCCGGCTGGCTGGAAGTCTTTCCGTCTGCCTGCGAGGAGAGGGAGCCACCCCGGCCAGGGAAGCAGCAGAGGGGCCGTCCCCTCCCCGCGGCGTCGCGATGCTCGTGCCAGGGCCCGCAGCAGGCGAGCTCAGCTCCCGGAGCTCCCGGGGGGGCTCGGGCACAGCACGGAGCCGCTTGGGGCTCGCTGCCGGAGCCGTGCGGGGCTGTAAATCCTCCGGGTGGGAATTCCAGCGCGCCGCCGCTGAATGGGAGCTCTGAGGCTGCGCGCGGGGCGCCGCGAGTAGCCGAACTGAGACCTTATTCAGGAGCACATCGCCCCCGGCCCCCTCCCAAAATAATAATAATCCCTCTGACATGCTGGCTGCCTGCGGGACACAGGCAGCCTTTGTGCTCAGCCGTTCAGGGGACCCTCTGTTGGTGCGGCAGCAATGTCCCTTTGTGCGTCCCGCGCGCTGGACGGGGACAGTGAATGGAAGGTTCTGCCGGTGTTTATTTTCTTTAAACGAGCCGAAGGGGGTGGAGAGGGGGAGAAGGAAGCCGGCCGGGAGGTTCGTGTTCACATCCTCCACTCGGAGCCACCTCGTCTTTGCTCCCGTGCTGCCGTCCCCCCCGGCTGGGAGCCCGCACAATGAGGGCTTGTGCGGCTCCGGCGGGGAGAGCGGCGCGCGGCGGCTGGGCGCTCGCGAGGGGCTGGAGGGGCTGGAGGGGACCCCCGGCGCGTGCGGGCGCGACTTCCGCACGGCCCCGAGAGAAGGCAAATTCCTCCGGCTGGGAGCAGCCGGGAGAAACAGGCGCTGGGTTTGTTCTGGCTTTTGGCTGTGCTCAGTGGCATCTTCTGTGTCAGGCCCTTAAAGCGGTCTGTGGGATCGGCTCCCCTTGGAGGCGCAGAGAATAACACCTTTGTGCAGAGGGGTGAGAGCAGCCTGCAGCAGGAGCCTCCTGGTTGAGAGCGGGTGGGGAATGAGCGGCAGCGTCGGGCTCCGGGCCGTGCCCCCGTGAGCTCGTCCTGCCTGCAGGAGAGGGCCCTGGGCACCGCGGGCACCTCCCTCCTGGGGACGGGACACCCGAGGTGCTTGCATCGTGAGCACAAGGTGCCCGTCGTCCCTGTCTCCACCGCAACCCCCAGGTGCTGGTTTTGGGGGGGCTGTTGAACGCCCAGCGTGGCAGAGACCTCTTGGAGGAGAGAGGGTGGCGGTTTGCGGTGCGTGGGGCTGCCTGCCCCCTGGCTGGGACCCCCCGGGGCAGTGGTGAGCTGGCAGAGAGCGCGTGGCAGCGGGCGGCTGGGCGAAGCGGCCACTTCCAGGTGGCAGCTGCCAGCCACAGCCTGTGCGCGGCTCCAGTGGCTCTGCTGGCTCAGGGCTGGAAGCAGCCTGGAGCTGTCCTTGTGCCCCCTTTGCAGCCAGTTCATGCCAACGCGCGCTCAGAGCACTTGGCTTCACGGGGGACCTCCGAGTCCCCCGAGTCCCCCCAGGGGGCACGGCAGCTTGGTGCCGGGAGGGCTGGGGCTGCACGGCAGGTGACACCGCACCCAGCGGGTCCCGGGACCCCTTCCCTGTCCCCTTTGTGTCCCTTCCCAGCTGTGCATGGCCGGCGGCCCCCTGCGGGGAGGAGCAGCCGCGGGCAGGGAGGGATGGCAGGAGCTGGGGCCTCATCCCGAGCTGGGGACGGGCCGAGGGGTCCGTGGGGAGCCTGCGCCCCCCCCTGCTCCCCTGGGCAGGCACCGCACCCCGTCCCCGCGGCGGGCTGGGGCAAAGCAGGTTGCTAAAAAATGGTGCCGTTGTGTCGTGAGCAATCCGTGTATAATACAAATATTATTTGAGCAAATGAGTCAGGAAGCGTCTGGGCTGCTGTCCCGGCTCGGGGCAGCCAAACTTTTCTGGCCCCGTGCGGCAGAGCTGGGTGTTTCGGTCCCGCTGGCTCCTGCGGGGCACGGCCGCGCTTGTGCAGGAGCCCTGCCTGTCCGTGGCACTGAGGGCCCCGTTGTTCTCCTGCTGCCCCCGGGGACGTGGCTCTGCGGTCAGGGGCTGTAGGAGGTGGGCGAGCAGCCCCCGGAGCCCCACGCCGCCCTCTCCAGACCCCGCTGTGGCCGGGTTTCTGGGCGCTTTGGGGCAGCCCCCGGTGCCTGGTGTGTTCGGCGATGCGTGGGGATGTGGACAAGGATGTGCCCGGGGTTTTCTTCTGCTGCTTAGCTGGGTTTTCCAGGTAGGAAGAAGAGTAACCTAGTTCTGAAGGATGCTGCCTGGGCCAGGGTTTCGGGCACCTCGGCACATAGCGGCCAGCCTGCTTTGTGCCCCAGGTACCCGCCGGTGCTGCCCGTGCAGGACCCTTCCTGCCTGATGCTTTGCATCAAACCAGTCAAATCCTCGGCTTTCCTCCCCTGCGGCCCCAGCTCTGGAGGTGTGAGCGGTTGGGGTCTGGGCTGTGCCGCAGGCAGGGCCCCGGGGGAGGCTGCGGCCCCTCGTAAGGGGCTGGGGGCCCGGCTCTGCCACCAGCCGCCTCGGGAGCGGGCAGTGGCACTGTGTGGCTGTCCCCCGATGGCACTGCGGGGCGTGTAAAGGTGTGGGACCAACGCTGCAGTGCTCGCGGGGATGACTGGCGCCGGGGGGAGTGGGCACGCTGTCCTCTGGGGCTGTGGGGAGGGCCTGGCCCCGCTGGGGGACCGGGAGGTGATGTCCCGGGGGGCAGCTGGGTGGTGGAGCCATCCTCGTGGACGCTCCTGGGTCCTGGGCGGTGACTGCCGGGTCTCTTCTCCATGTCCCCTCGTCTCCCACAGTGGAGAACAGGCAGCTGACCCTGAACCTGCAGACGGAGAACAAAGGCAGCGTTGTCTCCGGCGGGGAGCTGACGATTTTCCTGGACGGGCCTGCTGTTGATCTGGGAAGCCTGCCTAATGGCAGCGCCGTGACAGAGGGTGAGTGCCGCCCGGCTCCGCGTGCACGCGGCGGTGAGCCCCGGCGGGGACGGGAGCGGGGCCGCGAGCACGGCCCCCGGCACCGCCGAGCAAGCGCCCGAGTGCCAGCGGCCGCCTCCTCCCCCAGGTGAGGCCCCGGTGCCGCCCAGCCGTGCTCCTGTGGGAGTGGACGTGTGGCGGGACAGGAGCGGGAGCCTCGATGGCATCACGCCTGCCTCCCTCGGCCTGAGGGGGGGCCCTCCGCCAAGCACCCGAGTGGCTCAGCCCCTTCCTGAGCTTGCCGGGTGCTGGGCTGGGCTTTATTTGACAAACTGCTCAGAAAAGGGCTCCCGTGCAGGGAGCGTGCCCAGCGGCACGGACAGACGTCTGTCTGCTTGAGGCTTCCCAGGGAGCGAGCAGGGAAGCGTTCGGCCCGTGCCGGGCAGCGTTTGTTGCGTTACGCTCCCTCCGCTCCATCCCTTCCTTGCTGGGAGACCAGGCCCCTGAAACGTGGGAGCCGTGGGCGAGGCTCCCGTGGTGCTGGCAGCTCAGCGAAGCCCTGTGCTGACCTCCCCCAGTGCCGTGCTCGGGGCCGGGGGTGCTCTGGGGGACGGGCAGTGCCCCTGGGCGGTGGTGGCAGAGGAGCACTTGTGGAGAGAGCCGTGGGGGAGCAGCCAGCCCCCAGAGGTGCTGCTCCCGGCTGCTCGCTTGCCACTTTGGAAAATGGGGTGCTGAGAGGCGTAAAGGTGCTGTGCGGGCACCTGCGGTGGGCTGCTGCCCTGGGTGGGGGTCTCTAGGGCAGCGGCGTCCCCGTGGTGGAGCTGGCTGGCGTCCTGCAGCGTACTTTGTCCTGTAGTAAATCGGTGTGCTTTTGGGTCTCCTTTCAGGTGGGAGGGAGGAGGGTAGAGCTAGGAGGTGCTGTGGTTGTTTCCTTCACCCCCTTCTCCTTTGACCATTCAGGGTCCCAGGTGCCCGGACGGGACCCCAGCAGCATGGCTGTGGCCACGGAGAGCAGACAGCAGCCCCCCGCTACCAACTGCTTTGGAAGCAGATCGAGGTAAGGGCCCTTTGGTGCCAGCAGGAGTGGCACAGCGGGGCTGTGCGGGCAGGGCTGTGGGCAGCTGGGTGAACCGGGGGGGGCCCGGCCTGCTGGGCACCCCCAGACGGCTGCTGGGGGTGGCGGGGAGCAGCACGCCTCTGCCTGGAGCACGGCCAGGCTGGGGAGCACGCTGCCCGTGGCGGTGGTCACAGGGGATGCTTCGGAAGGTCCAGGGAGAGCAGGAGAAGCAAAGCGAGCAGAGCTGCAGGGAAACAGCAGCGACTTCCAAAGGAAATGAGCTGCTCGGGCAGCGGGCCATCCTGCGCCTGGCGCAGAGCCCTTCGCTGCCTCCTCGCTGGGCTGGAGCGGTGCAGAGCTGCTCCTTTTGGGGCTGTGGTTATTGAGAGACGTGTCACGCTGTCAACATGGAGTTGAATTTAACACCTATTTATATTTCCAGAGCGTGGCAGTGGCCCAGCAGCCCCTACAGATGTTCGGTTAGAAGTGTGCCTGCAGAAGGGGAGCCTGCAGCCTGCCCGCTCGGAGGCTCTGCGTGCCCTGCGGGCGCCAGGTGCAGGAGCAGCCTCAGCTGCACGCCCCACGCTTTGAGCTCCCCTGCTCCTCCTGCATCTGCCGGGCACGGACAGGAGAGGAGTGAACGGGAGAAGTGTTTTTAGCTCTGAAAAGTTACCTGGTCCTTCAGTGCTGTGAGTTTGAGTGGGGCAGGAGACTGGGGGCAGACTGCTGCACGCAGCTCGTGCCCTTTTGCTGTAGCTCCTCTGATCCCTGCTGTGTGGGCGTTAAACCTCACGGGTGGGACAGTGCTCGCTGTCCCGCCAGGAGCCGCTCTTCGCAGCCACCGAGCAGCCATCAGTAGGGCGAGAAAGCCCGTAGAGAAAGCCCTGGTTTGGGCTGCTCAGCCTGGTGACTGGCCTGGCCTTCAGAGCCTTCCAGCTCTGGTTGCTCGCACCATTAAACATCCTGAGGCTGCTCTGGTACAGGAGGCGTCTGTGCTGGTTTCTGACTCAGCCTGGACTCAGCTGAGGTTGGGGTGGTTCTGGACACAGCTCCCCACTCGGCTGTAGTACTGGGGCAAAGCGTGGCTGTTTGTACCCACCGCGGAGGCAGCTGCCTTCTGCGGAGCGCCGCGCAGGTCCTTTGCGCACGGGAGCGCTGTTTGATGTTTGCTCTGTTTATATGCAGAGCAGTGTTTATTTTCATGGGCTTGGTGATGGATGCTGGCACGCTGGCTCGCAGGCAGGATGGAAAGAAAAGGGTCATTCTTCGCTCCTCAGCTATTTCCACGCTGTCCCCTCGAGGGAAACTGCTTGGTCAGGGCTTCTCTTTCTTCTCCTGAACAAATGTCGTCTTGGGATTTGCTGCTAATCTTGGTGGCGGGGTGTGAAATTCCACAGCCCTCTGTGCAAAGAGAAAACACAGCCCCGAGGTCCCTGGCTGAGCGCTGGTGCCGTGGGTGCCCAGCTCGCTGCCACAATCCCCGTTTGTTTTGTGGTGGCCACAGGGGGCTCTTTTATGGCGCGGAGCGAAGCGGCCTGCTGTGTGCTCTGGGGAGGCTCGGGCTGCTGAGCCACGTCGGGGCCGTGGCCTGAGAAACTTGGCTGTCACTTGTCACCAGCCTGTGCAAACCCAAACGGCTGACTGCCGTGGTGCGGTGCGCCGCCTTCGCTCGGTCACGTCCAAAACTCCCAGCTCAGCTAGCGACGGGCACGAGCGTCCCCGAGGGCGGGCAGCAGGCGCGCCTCTGCCTCGCTCAGCCCATTTCCCTCGCAAGCACTGAGCACGGTGTTGGCTCGTGCACGTATTCAGGGTTTCAGAGCCGAGCACCGTGCTGCTGTCCGGCTGTTCGGGGTGACGGCTGTGCCTCCAGGTGCTCGTACACGTGCACTGTCCCCAGTCCTGGCGCTGGATTGCAGGTGGGGGGCATGGGGTGCGAGGACACAGCCGTCTCCTCCCGCTCTGGGGCAGAGGCAGGGGCATTTCCCAGCTGGCGGGGAGCAGGGGCAGTGGGAGCTGAGCCCTCGCAGCACCGGGGCTCTCCCAGCCGTGTCTGCCCTGCTTGGCCCCGGCCTCCCGCAGCCGGAGCCGGGTGTCAGCGCGGGCTCTGCCTCCCTCCTCTTCAGCTGCCATCTCACCCACCGGGTGACACCGGGACCGGCACCACCGCGCCTCCTGGGGCCTCGTGCTGGGCTCCTGGGTTTGGCACAAGGGCTGGAGGTGAGCGTGGGCCACGCGCCCAGCCCAGCCAGGCGAAGGGGGCTCTGCCTTGGCAGAAAGGGGCAGCTGAGGGGCTGCTGTCACCCCGCTGACACCGCTTCCCTCGTAGGCAGTGCCCGTGGCCCAGCAGGGGCAGTGGGGCGGTGGCTGGGGTGGCTGACAGAAGGGGTTGGCAGGGCTCGTGCCCCCCACCGGGCAGGGGGCTGCCCCTGCCCGCCACCTCCTCCCCATTGGCACCGCTGCCAGAGCCTGTTCCCATCCGTGCTCTGCCTTGTTTTTTCCCCGCTCCTATTTTCAGAGCGTGTTCCCAGCCCGGCCGCTGTCACGTGGCCTCGCTGGGTTTGTTTCCACGCGTCTATTAAAAGACAATGCCCAGATGGGAGCGCTCGTAGGAGGGCTGGGCCGGGCGGCAGGCGGGCTAATTCAGGCTTGGTAACCCTGTGCGGCCGGCTGGCAGCACGGACACATCCTGTTTTGGTTTCTAAAAACTCTCTGCGCAGCTCTTAGCTCATCTGCGCCGAGAAGGGCAGGGACGGGACCCATCCCCTGCCTCAGCACCGCTCCCCGCGGGGAGCTGGGTCCCAAGACCCAGGCCGGGTGCTGTGCCCGCGCTGCTGACCCGGGGCTGCGAGCACCACGCCAGCAGTGCCCCGGCCCTGCCAGCCGGGCAGGAAGGCATCGAGGGGGCTGCGTGAGGAGCTGCCCTTCCCGGAGAGGTGGCTGATCAGGGTGGCCTCGGCAGCTCCTGGCTCCTGGGCTGCCCGCTCTGTCCCTGGCCCTTATCTGATCTATTTTCAACAGTCGTCTTCTGCTTTCCCATGTCTCCTCCCGATCCCAGCCCTTCCTCTGCCCGGTGTCATTGTGAGCCGCTCCCCAAGGAGCAGCTGGGAGGAACCAAGGGCTCGCTGGAGCTGGCCGCGGGTGGCGTGAGCGATGCCGTGCCCTGCCCTTGCCAAGCTGCCGTCCCCTCCCAGCTCGGCGCGGCCCTGGGACGGGGACAGTTTGCAGGTTTTGCCCTTTTAAGGCAAGAAGCTGGCTGGAGCCAAGCGAGTCCTGATCCCTGTGGTCCTCACCCTCCGTGCTGCGGCTGTGAGCGCTGTGTGGAGCAGAGGTGGCCCCAGCTCTGCCCCCTGTCCCCTGCCCTCGGGGTGGGGGAAGGAAGCTCGCTCTTTTGCCACCCCAATTGGGGAGCAAGTGCTGAGAGGTCCACGTTGGAGCTTTGCCTCAGTCAGCAGCATCCCTTTCCTGATGTCTGTGCGCAGTGTGATGCCCTGCTGTCGGTTTTCTCCGTCTCCTTGCTGAGCATCCCTGTGAGAGGGGTCGGGCTCTTACTGCGATGATTCCCCCTGCCGCCTTTCTCAGCTCTGCTCCCGGGCACAGCCCATGGCCGTCCTGGCAGCGCCCACAGAAGCGAGTTGTTGTTCTCCCCCACCTGCGAGCCCTGCAGCTGCCCTCGGGCAGATTTTGCTGCCGTGGTGCCTTGCTGCAGAAGGGGCTGCTGCGTGGTTGCTGCCGCGGGTGTGGAAGGAGCAGCCTGCGGGGGCTGCACGGTGCTGCCAGCAGGTGCCCGGGGCTCATCCTCAGCACACGGGGCACCTGCGGCGAGCAGCAGCACACAGCAGCAAGGGCTGCTCCAAGATTTCTCCCCCAGGGGACCCTGACACCACTGGGTGGGATGGCAGGAGCTGTGTGCAGGGGGAGCGGTGCTGGGGGCTCAGGGCAGGGACTCGCGGCCGCTTCCCAGTGGTTCTGTCCCTCTTCCCCAAGCTGTGCTGGGACAGGAGCACCGCAGCGTCGGGGCGGAAAGACGGGAGCAGGTTTTCCCTCGGAGGCCCGCCTGTGTCTCACCGCCCTGTTTTTTCCCCTCGCAGGACACACCGGCACGCAGCTGCAGCAGCCCGGCAAGGCGCGGGGAGTGGGGAGCAAAGTCCCAGCACCAGGAGCCGGCACCGGCAGCCGGCCAAGAGCCAGGCGCCCACGAGCACCATGAATGGCACGGCCAACGGCACGGGTGAGTGGGCTCAGGAGCTCTGCTCCGGCCCTTCGGTTACAGGCGTGGGGTGCTCGGGGCTGTGTTAGTGAGTTTCTGCTGAAATAAAGGGTCTTGTAATGTCTGGGAACTTCCTTCCCTGCAAAGGAGCTCTTGATTTTATTTTGGGAAGCTGGGCAGCTCCACCGAGCTCGCTGGTGGGACCTGTTCTGCCTTGAATAATTCCTGTGGCTCTGCTCTGGAGTCTCCCTGATGTAAAACTTCAGCAGTGTTAAAGGGTCCTGGAAGAGCCGTGCCCCTAATGCCACGGCAGAACAGCCCCCACAGCTGGACCGTTCTCTGAGTTGTGAGCTTTCAGCTGAGTTTGCCCATCGGCCTGCAGAGAAAATAATTTTGAACTCTTTGCCCAGTGAAGTGGGGAAGTGCGGTGGTCTATCAAGCGGCAGAAACCCACCTCCCAGAAGTGTGCTGGTGGTGCCAGGGAGTATTTCAGGAAGTTTCTCTTGTCTTTTCTTGGGCTTGTCCACAAAGCTATAAATACCTTGTGAAGCAGGAACTGGACCTGGTGAGCGTGTGGCTGTGAGCCCTGAGCAATTCATGGGCTTTTCTTGTCCAGCTCTGCCGGAGCTGGTGGAGCAGTGCCGGCTGGAGCTGGAGGAAGCCCCCCTGGAAGCTCTGGGGCTCTGTCCTGGCACGTGCTTGTGGTGGGCTCGCAGGAGGTCCGAGTGTCCCACGTCGTGGGGGAGCACAGCAGTGACGGTGCTGTAGGGCTGGAGGTGGGCAGCAAAGGTGGCACTGCTACCGCAGGCGTTTCCTACGCCCCTACCCGGTGGTTTTGGTTTTGTTTTTTCCAACCGGCGCTGTCCTTTCTTTTGCTTTTGTCAGAGACCTGGAAGGAAAGGCAGCGTGCTTTGTTTCGGGTAGAAGGAAATGTTTTGTTCAACCCGGGAGGAGGATTTTTTTTCCACCTCATTGGAAAAACCTGGAGCACTGTAATTTTAATTTTGCCAAAATCCATTTTGGGAGGGAGGTGGAGGAGTGGAGGGCTGGAGCAAAATGCGATGTTTCAGCCGTCGCTTGCAGCCCGTGCCGCCCTCCCTGAGCTGTGGCTTGTCCCAGCCCTGCTGCCTGGTGCCCGCGGTGCCCCCAGCCTTGCCCCGGGGCTGCGGGCAGCGTTTTGCTCTGCAGCCGCAGCTCTGCTCCTTGGCTTTGCTTGCCTCAAGCTGCATCTCCCTGGCCCTACCCCAGCCTGCCCGGTGGCTTTACGGCTGTGCTGTCCTCGCTGCCGTTCACCAGCAGCAGCTCTGCCCCGAGTCCTGCCAGCGAGGGTTTTACAGCTGGGGCTGGGGTTAGCGCTAGGCGCCCTGCGCAGCCTCCAGAAGCCTTGCTCTCCTCCCTAGCTCAGTGCCTTCTGCCGGTGCGGCCGTGCGCAGTCGGTGAGCAACTGCAAGAGCTTCCCCATCACGTCTGCTGCTCCAGCTGTAATTCCATCTGAGAGTAAAAGGGGATGATTTCGTGGTGTTTTCTGTGCCGCTGTGTTGTTCAGCCCCTGCTGTGCTCTCCCTGCAGTCCTTCCTTATCAGTCGAACTTTGGATCAGCTTTTCCCCTGGTTTGACCGGGCCCGAGATCAGTCCGGTTTCACCGGGGTCGTCCCGCAGGTTCTCTGAAAAATGGGCACGAGGTGTCTGGAGCTCCTAAAATTCCCCCTTCTGCGGCTGGCTAGAAATGAGTACCGGTCACAGACCTCCTCCAGCAGCTCGTGGGGACTGATGGAAGCTCTTGTGAGCCTGCTGGCCTGGAAACCATCGCCCGTAGGTGCTGCCTGAGAGGCTCTGTTAGTGACCGTGCAGCAGGACTGCTGCGGTGCAGGAGGATGCTGTCCTGCTTCCCTCCAGCTGCAGAGCAGCAGCGTGCTGAGCAGCCTGCCTCACCTGCAGTGTCTGTACTTCTTCAGTCTCCCGTTCGTGGGGTTTGTACTGTTGTGAGGGGCTTTGCTACGATACTTCCAAATACCTGGGCTTGTAGAAAGAGAGACTTCTGCAGTTTTCTGTGTTCCTTAACTCTGACTTGTGGAGCTTTGTCTGCCTCCCTTTTTTTCTGTAATTTGTTGCCGTTTTGTTTTTAATTCTCTCGTGTTGCCACTGAAGCTAGGATGTCTTGCGGCAGAATTTATCCTCTTCTGTCCTGTCAAGTCTTGTGTTTTTGGCTAGCTTATGCACATCATCAAACAAAATCTGTCGGTTTTTTGGTCTGCATTTTCCTCCTGATCAGTTTTCATTGTAACTTTCTCTGTCGCTTCCCCTTCCCTTCTCCACGTTCAGTGGAATCCAGCAACCTGTAGCTCCTCGCAGTGCCTGGGGGGACGCTGCCAGCAGCCCCTGAGCTCCTCGCTACCTGCGCTCAGGTCTGCAGCACATTTGCTAGCAACAGAAGAGGTGCTGAGCACAAACATGAAGCAGCATCTGCTTTTGTCTCGAGACGAAAGGTGGAGGCAGGGGAGGGGTTCAGGAGGATCTGATCTCTGGGCGATCAGAGCCCCGCGGTCGGGTGCTGTCTGCTGCTGCAGGCACGTGCCCCGGCTGCGGGGCTGCCTGGGGCAGAGCAGCCGAGCCCCAGCACCCCTTCGTGGTGCTGACGCCTCTGCTCTCTGCCCTTCCAGTGAACGGAGATGTGACCGGTGCTGCGGACGTCGAAGAGGAGAGGCCGGCTGCGGGAGCGACCACGCCGGCTCCGGTGGCGTCGAGCACGGCGGATGGCTCCACGGCTCCTGCGCTGAGCAGCTCCGGGGAGCCTGAGGAGGCAGCGCCCGGCTCCGGCACCCCGCAGGCCCGGGCAGCGGTGCTGGCCCTGGATGCTCTGCCCCCGGGGTAAGCGGCTCTGCGTCCTGCTTCGTGCCTGAGGCTGTCGTTCCTCCTCGTGGCTGGGAGGCTCGGGAGGGAGGTGCAGCTTTGGAAGGACGGTGTGTGGGCGGCTGGGGGACACGAGCAAGCGGGGGCACTGCGCTGGAAGAGGAGGGTGTCAGGGATGGGGCTGTGCTGCAGCACGAGTCAGAGATCTCAGCGTGGGGCTTGGGGGGGGACGGGCA
Organism: Stictonetta naevosa; assembly: GCA_011074415.1. Classification (NCBI taxonomy): domain Eukaryota; kingdom Metazoa; phylum Chordata; class Aves; order Anseriformes; family Anatidae; genus Stictonetta; species Stictonetta naevosa. The sequence goes on from CM021707.1 coordinate 20,210,158, forward strand.
GGGGAAGGCATCTCCACACAGAGCAGGAGCAGGGCGTGCTGCTGGGGGAGGCAGAAGCATCCAGTGCACGTGCAGGAGGACCTGCTGTCTGCCAGTCAGCGAGGAGCAAATGCGTGAGAGAATGAGCGTGGATTTCCAGGGAGCTCCATGGGAAAGGTGAAGCACTACACGAACAGCACCACGTGAACACCTTGGAGGCAATGGCTGCAGTTGCGGGGAGGTGGGCAGGATCCTCCCACAGCTTGTCTGTCTTGTCTGCTCCATGTTCCAAGGTGGCACAACCAAACAGCCCCGAATGTGTCAGAAAAGTCCTGGGCTTTCCTGGTGTCACCAGGAAGGAGGGAGAGAATAGCACTAGTGTGGCCCCGGGTTGTTCTTAGGTGGTGGTAGTGAGAAGCAAGAGCCTCAAAGCCCTCTGCCTGGTGGAAGGTGCAGCCAAGTACTGTGGGGATGCCCGGGAGGAGGATCCCCTCTGCTCTGCGTCCTCCTGGGTGCAGGGAAGGAGTCGGGAGCGGAGCTGGGCTGGCTGAGCAGGGCTGCGGGCAGCCGGGGGCGAGGCTGAGCCCCCTGCCCCGCGTTTCAGACACCTTCCACTGCAGGCTGCAAGGGCAGAGCCGTGGAGGGGGGCTGAGAACGGCTTGTGTTTCGTATGAAGGGAGCTGTTTATTTTCCTTTGGCTAAGCCAATGCCTGGAAGGTCAGGGCCTCGCTGGTGTGTCAGTCACAGGTAATTAGGGTTAACGGCTCAGTGTGCCTTTATGCGGGGTGTGTGAGGGTTACTGTTCTCGGGCCTGGGCGCTTCCTGTTTCCAGGCAGCTGGAAAAGTCCAGTGCTCTGAAAAAGGTCTTTATTCCAGCTCGTGCTCCTCTCTGCACCTACCAGACAGGCGGGAGGGCTCCTTCTCCCTAACTCTGCCTGCCCCAGGTGGAAGGAGGCTGCCTTTGGCACCTTGAATTCCCCTCCCTGCCTCTCCTGAGGATCTGTATCGGGGAAGGGAGCAGCAACATCTCGTGTGCGCTGTCCCAGTTTTGTGCTCGTGCCGGCCTGGTGGGTGCAGCTGCTGACCCGCTCTGTCGGGTGGAGGCCGAGCAGCGAGGTCTGCGAGGGGATGGGAGCAGAGACCTGGGTCTGGCCTCATTCTCCTGGCACGAGCCTTCCCCTGAGAGCGGCCGGAGTCATCTGCAGTGGCTAAGCAGAGCCTGCAGGCAGAGCTGAGGCATGGGGACGTGTAGATGAGCTGCTGGGCATCTCCCGGGACCTGATCTGGAGACGCCGCTTCGTGGCTGGCTCACCACCAGGGTGTTGCTCTGACTGGCGGTTTGGGGCCCGGCGTGGGAGGTGGGGATGCGGCTGGCTGGCTCAGAGCAGGCAGCGATGCCTCAGGCAGGAGGGATGCAGACACAACCAGGCCGCTTCAGCGCCGTGCGGGTCAGCCCCTCGCTGGCCCAGCTCCTGCACGCTGTGAGCAGCCGCTCGGGTCCCCTGCAGAGCCGCATCCCGCTCCTCTGCTGGGGAGCCGTCGTGTCGTTCTCCCCTCTGAGAAGCCTCCAGAAACGTGTTTCTTGCAGGCTTGTTCCCTGAGCGTCTCCTTCTGTCCGTGGGAGCAGGGGGAACACTCCTGCTCTGCTGCTGGAGGTGCAGGAGCGGCTCCAAGCCCTGTGTTTGGGGTCGCCGTGCGCCCGTGCTGCCCGCTCCGGCAGCCCAGCACAGCTGGGTTCACACGGGGATTCAGAGCTATTTGTTGTGCTCAGGGAGCTGCCTCTGAACGTCTGCACCAGGTGTGGTGGGCACAGAGGCATCTCGCATACAACTGGGAGTCTGTTTTGGGGGCAGGAGGATGCTGGACGGTGTCCTGAATAATTCCAGCCCCAGCGGTGCCCAGAGCCCTCCGCACCCCTCCCGGCTGGTGTGCTGCGCGTTTCCTCCCAGGTCTGGGGAGCGTCTGCGATGCCAGAGCGACTCGAAGCCTCCAGCACGGGGTCCTGGCTCTCCTGCGGGGGTGCCCGAGCTGGCCGATAGCGACGGGGGCCACGAGAGCCGCTGGCCCCTGCATCTGGTTCCTATCAGCGATGATCCTGCGCGGGGACAGGCGGCCGTTGCCGCGCTGTGTACACAGCCCCGTCTCGCGCGCACAAAGGGGCGCATTATGCTGCCTGGCAGAAGGCACGGGGCTGTGGTTTCTTACATAAGGAGGGCGTTTTGTTTGGACTGCAGGGTTGCCTCAGCCCTGCCGCTTCGCACCGGCCGTGGCTCCCCGCGTGCGCCGCTCGCCTCTCCCGCAGCGGTGCCGGCACGCCACGCGCGTCCTGCTGGTGGTGGCAGTGTGCCGGGGTGAGAGCTCACCCAGCTGGGCTCCGCTAACCCGCTTGGTAGGCGGTGCGTGGGGAGCTCGGAGAGGCCGAGGCTCGTTGGGGAGCTGGCGAGGTGACCTGGGCAGCCGCGGGCTGTCCTGAGCGCCCCGTGTCCCGGGCTGTTGTGTCAGCGATGGTGACAGCGTGCGCAGCGTGCCGTCTGCGGGTCCTCAGCTGCTGGGGCTGGAAATGCTGCTGAAACCCCGGGTGGTCGCAGCAGCGCACGGTGACAGCTCCTGGAGCAGATGTCGCTGCTTGGTGTGAATCTGAGCCTGGGGGGGCTCCAGGGTGCGCAGGGGTGGTGCAGAGCCTGGCGCTGAGCACTGGTGCTTGCAGCATCGCCGTCACGAGCACCGGGCGCCAGCCACGTTCGTTCAGCTGCTGTCAGGGAGTTGCAACACAAGCTAGCATGTTAATTTCCTGAGGCTTTTTTGTGATGATTGAGACTGAAGACTGACCGGGAGGGAGACCCAGGGGAGCAGGAGCGTGGCAGCAGAGCCCTTGATCTGTCAGCAGCCGTGCGCTCGCCCTATCCGCGGAGGAAAGGACGAAGCGCGGCGCTCTGCGGGGGCTTTGCGTTTGCCAGGGCACAAACTTGGATGAATGAATGGAGGCAAAGAAGGGGTTGGGTGCTGCTGCGTAACACCAGGCCTCCCCATCGTGCCCGCTCCCCCGAGGGGCCGCCTCCCAGCTGTGGTGGCTTTACGGGATGGACGCGGCGCTCCTGAGAGGTGTCCGTCAGCGGCCAGCGGCACGGCTGCCAAGGAAAAATCCCAGCCCGAACTCAAAGGCTCCCCTTTCAAGATGTATTAAGAGAAGCTAAACAAAAACTACATCAGAAACTAGCAGGACACAAAACTGACCCTGGGTGTAATCTTACACCGACCCCCCTCCTTTCGGAGGGGATCAGGACTTTACGCCCCCGAGTTAGGCCCGTTCTCAGCACGCAGGCGGCTGCAGCACCTCGGTGGGCTTCGTGCAGCCAGCCCCATAACTGCTGCCCATACCTGCTGTCGTGCTTCGCTTTAATTAAAGCCTAAAGCGCTGTGGCTGAGCAATGCCAAGAGGTTTACCGACCCCCCAGCTGCAGCTCCCTGGATGTTCTCGCCCAGAAGGTGACCGGTAATTGCTCGCTGCTCCGTGGGGGAGGCTGCTGGGCACAGCTGCAGCCCGCCTGTGCGGGCACACGTGCCGGCGGTTTGCCCGGGGGGGCCGTTGGGGCTGGGTTGTAGATGTAGATGATGAAGATGTTCCATGTTCCACGTCCCCTCCTGATGGAGCCACGCGCGGTGTGGTCCGACGCCGGGGGGCAGCCAGCTTTGGTGGCTGCACCTTCTGGGGTTCGGTCCCGGTGCCAGCCCTTACCAACTGTCCCATAATTGTCTTTTCCAGGTGGGAGCAGCGGGAGCTGCCCAACGGCAGAGTCTACTACGTAGACCATAACAACAAGACCACCACGTGGGAACGACCGCTCCCTCCGGGGTAAGGGGCCGCGGGCAGGCGGTGCCTCGTGCTGACCGCCTTCGTGTAGCCGGCGCTCGGCAGCCTGCAAGGGAGGGGAGGTGGGGTGGTGGGAGGAAGGTCTCCTCATTCCTGGAAAGAAATGGGCTGAGATGCAGGAGTGTTTACCGGCCCGAAAGCACGCCTTGTCCTCTGGAGGCCTTTTCAGAAACGATGAAAAGAGCTTTCTATCTGTTGTGCCGTGACCTCTGTTAGGGGATTATTTTCTTAACCAGCCTGTGGAAATCGGGGAGCAGTGGAGCAGCAGCAGAACCATTTGCAGGCGGTGCAGAGGGGTGAGCCTTTGAGATGGGCGCCTGCAAAGTCCCCGGGGACCAGGAGCAGGGAGGGGTTAGGCCCCGAGTCACCTGGAAAAATGGATGCTTGACTCGGGATGACGTGGGAGGGCTGACCTGGTGAGCAGGAACGGGCACGCGCCGTGAGCCCCAAACCCGGAGCGGGACCTTGGCCTCTCACAGGGCCCCTCACCGTCCTAGCCACAGCGGGTCTGCTCGTTCTGCAGCAGATGCTGCTCAGCTCCGAGAGCTGCAGAAGAGCCCTGCAGAACTCGTGTGCGGGGAGGTCGTTCTTCCATTTGCGGGAGTAAACAGTCCTCAGGTCGTGGAGGCTGCGTGTAACCCTCGGGGTCCGTGTGCTTTCCAGAGGCCTGTTGAATTCTCACCTCTTTGTGCTCCAGGAGGAGCGGTCAGCACAGGCGTACTGTTGTTCTCTAGGCTGTTTGTTCGAGGCTGCGATGGGCGAAGTGCGCTCTAACAGCCGGTGTAACGTGTGAGTGTGAAATGCAAGCCCAGCCTGTTTTCCTCCGCGGGAGCCTCCGAGTTCCTGTGGTCACTTGGTGCCTTGGGCCGGGCTGTGATCTCTGCAGCCTTCCCTCCCGCTTTCTGATCCCCTAGCAGCTTAAAATCCCTCTGGTGTTGGGGGGAGGCTGTTACCTGGGAGGTGGTTTGGGAGCCCCCCTGCTGTGCAGGTCTCCGCTGCAGTGCCGCTGTCGGAGGCCGGCTGTCTCGAGGCGTCCTGGTGTTACCTCTCGGCACCTCCCAGCTGCGTGGGGAGCTGCTTCGGGTCCTCACAGGCTTTTGTGTTCCCTGGTGGTGGAGCTTACCTGGTCTGAGGGAACCCTTCAGCCATGAAATCGGTTGGCCTGGAGTTGGGAGCGGAGCCCTCGTGCTGAAGGGTGGTGCTTGATCCTGTGAGAGCGGCCAGGGAGCCAGTGGCTGAGGTCAGCCCGTGGCAGTACGAAATGAAAGTCAGCCTCCAAAGGTGAACCAGGGCCCCGGCAGCTCTGTCTGGCTCTGTTGGAGGACTATCAGCTGCTTTTCTTGTTGTGTTTCTGGAGGCCGTTGAGCCCGCAAAGTGCTTCTGAGAGCCAGAACTTGGTCAGGAATCCTCCGCTGAGGCACTGCATGCAGAGCGCGAGGGGGGCTTTGGCAGCAGGTTGAGTGCCTCGCGACCCAAGCAAGGCTCCTCAGTTGTGCTTTCAGCATGTGCTGGGGCAGCAGCTGAATGTTCTCAAGCCGTGGCTGCGGGTCCAGGGCCATGGAGCCAGCCCTCAGGTGAGGGCAGTGGGAGATTGCTCAGTGCCGGATCCTGCTGGGTGCCCTGTGCCGTTCCTCCCAGCCTTCCTGGGGCTCTGCTGGCCCCCTGCCTTCACACCCGCGTTAGTACTGGGTCACTGCGTGGTGCCTGAGCTGAGCCCGGGGTGGAACCTCTTTGGGCTGGTTGTCACAATGCCCTTTGGTGCTCTGGTGGTCAGGAGGGCTCTCTGGGGCAGCCGCTGATCTCCTGAGGGGCTTTTTGAGTAGCCTGGTGCCGTGTGTTTGGGCTCCGAGCAGCCGGGGAAGGAGTGCTGGGGGAAGCAGGGCGGTGGCGTGCACACCACTTTGGTGTGGGGTCCCTGGGAGGTGGAAGGGGTCAGGCCCTGAAGCACTGAAGCCGGGGCTGGAAGGTCCCAGCGAGCCCCTGTCCTGAGGGAGGACAGTCAGTGACATCTTCCTGTGGTGCTTCCAGGTGGGAGAAGCGCGTGGACCCGAGGGGCCGGTACTACTACGTGGACCACAACACCCGGACCACCACGTGGCAGCGCCCCACGGCTGAGTACGTCCGCAACTACGAGCAGTGGCAGTCCCAGCGAAACCAGCTCCAAGGAGCCATGCAGCAGTTCAGCCAAAGATTCCTGTACCAGGTGAGGGCTGGGGCCGCGGCAGCAGGAGCTGCACCCCAGGGCTGGCATGGTGTGGGCTGCCAGGGCACCTGAAACGAGCGCTGCCGGGCTCTGAAAGCTCCCTCCTGCTGCTTCCCTTGCTGCTTCCCCCTCTTCATGGTTTGGGCAAGTGGTGAGCACCCTCTGATAAGCAGGGCTGTGCCCCTCTGGAGCTTTTCTACCTCCCGGGCAGCGATGTCCCCGTGCTCTTGTGTCAGCCCGTCCCTTGCCTCGTGGGGGCTTTAACACCGTGTGAAACCCTGCTCTTGGCAGGGCCGGGGAGCTCTGGGGGCAGGTGCAGAACTGGGGTGCAGTGCAGGGCATCCAGCTTCTCACTGGCGCTGAGCTCCTTTCTGAGGTCTCCTGGCACCTTGCAGGAGCGCTGCCAGTGTGAGCTCGGTGCCGCAGCGAGGAGCCCGGATGTCTCTGCAAGGGAGCAGCAGGCAGAGGTTGTGGTCAGTCCCATGAGCTGGGTCCGGGGCCCTGCGGGAGGCTGCCCTGCTGCCCGTCTCTGGGCAGCCCTTCCCGGCCTCTCGGAGGGAGCTGTGCTGCCATGGCCCCGCTGCCCTCGGCACGCTGTCCGTGGGGGCAGCAGGAGGGGGCTTCCACCAAGGCTGAGTCGTGCTCCGAGCCTGTCGCTGCTCGCTTCGCTGCCAGCGCCGCCTTTGGAGCTGCTCCAGCGCCGCGCGACTCGCCCTGGCTGGGCTCTGCAGAGCGCCGAGGGAGGGACTCACGCTCCAAATTTAGCCTGATGAAACGATTGTACTTCTCGTTTCGAGCTTTCTCCTGCCAGCGGCGATGGCTTCTGCTGCGCCTCCTTCCCCCAGGGGCTCTCTGCTTCTCGTTGCCCTCCTGTCTCCAGCACCCACCTGCCCTCCGTGTGGGGACAGGAGGCGCTGAGCGGTGCCGCACCCCTGGGCGCCGCGGAGCCCTCGTGGCGCAGCCCCTGCAGGGAGCTCAGCTCCGGGGCCAGCTGCAGGCAGGGTCCCTGTGCCAGCGTGCACGCAGCAGGCTGGGAGCAGCATCCCCTGTGCCCGGGGGTCTCGCTGGCCCGGGGTCGTTCCTGGGGGCTGTGGAGAGCAACGGGAGGGCTGGCTTCTGGAGCTCTGCCCCAGGCTCTTGTCTCTCTGCCCTGTTTGTTTTAATTAGTTATTTTTAGGTCGCAGTGAGGTGATACCTCTGGACATGCCTCAGCTGTGTCTCTGGCCAGCCTGTCTGGGTAGGGAGGGAGCGGAGGCTGCCCAAGGCACGCCGTGCTGTGCTGTGCCGTGCCGTGCCGTGCTGGCCGGTGCCTCCTGCGCCCCTCTCCTTGTGTGTGGAGCAGGGGGCGAGAGAAGAAGCCAGGAGGCGTGGGCTGCACGGCCCCGTCCCCAGCACACTCCAGGGCATCCCCCAGGTGCCCATCCCAGCTGGGTGGGGGTCCCGGCACCCCGAGTGCCCAGGCCTGGGGCTGCCCGGTCCCCCGGGAGGCAGCAGGCCTGGCTCTGCTGCTGCCCCCAGCACGGGGCTGGGACGCTGGCCCCGCCGGGGCGCCTGCCCCTCTCCGGCAGCTGGGTTTTAGGAGGTGCAATGAAAAGGCCTTTTGGTAACAACGCATTTCTTATTTAACCATTACAAGCGCTCGCGGGCCTCCTTCTCCCCTGGAGCCCCAACTGTCGGGGCCGTGCCTCCATCCCCGGGGACCTCCAGCAGAGCCGGAGTCGGGGGGCTGTGCCGGCACCCCCCGCTTCAGGCTGGGTGACGGCCACCGGCTCTGCCCGCCCGGGGAAGAAGAAAGGTGCTTTGTGCTGGGGCCCCCAACCTGCCGGGGGGGCTGGGGGCGCGGGGAGCCGCCCGTCTGCGCAGGCATGAATGTGCCCTCAGTGCAGCGCATCCCGCAGCCCGCTCGCTGCCCGGGGAGGAGGGGGGCCGCGGGCCCCGCCAGGAAGCGCTGGGCGTGGACAGGGCTTGTGGGAATGATTTCATTGGAAAGGCCTGCGATATTTTTTCCCTCTTGTGTGTGGTTCTTGGAGGAGGCTGGAGGTGTATCTGATGGGGATGGTCGCCCGGGCCAGCGGGAGCCGAGCGGCCGTGCACATCTGGAAACTGCGGCGCGGTCCCACTCCTCTCCCTGCGCCGTGCGTGGCCCCTGCCCTGCCGCCCCCTTGGCCGCCCCAGCCTCTGTTTGGTTTGTGCTTTTTTTTTTTTTTTTAACACCCCCTGAGTGTGCAAGGGTTTTTTTTGTTTGTTTGTTTTTTCAGTTCTTTGGGAGCAGCTTCTCCCTGCCGGGAGCTGCGAGCACAGGGGAGGCGAGTGCGGAGCAGAGGCTGTTGGGCTTCGCCCCTGCCCCGCTGCTCCCGGTCGTCCGTGCCCTGGTTTTTATTTTGTATTTTTGCCCTCTCTTGTCTCTAGTCATCCGGCGCCCCGTCCGACAATGATCCTCTTGGCCCCCTTCCTCCTGGCTGGGGTAAGTACAGAGTCTCCTCACCTGCCTGTGCCTCCTCCCAGCCGTCGGGAGGCTGCCGCCCGCCTCTGCCCCGGGCCAGGGGTACCCTCGGTGGGGACGCAGCGCTCCCGGTGCTCCGCTGCGTGTGGGGCTGAGGCTGCCCATGACTAGCTCAATCTCTGATTTGAAATCCAGCCTTTTTCCCCCTTTTTTTCCCTCCTTTTTGCTCTTTTCCTGGAGGAGTTCCCAGCTCTCTCTCTCAGCTACTGAATGCAGAAGTGTTTGTGGTTGTTCTTTGGACTGGGGGAGAGGCTGGGGATCCAACTCCTTGCTCGTTCCCGGAGTCCTGTGCCGAGCGGCGGGCTGTCCTGCTGCCACGCGTGTGCCTCCCGGGATGCTCTGCCCCGGGCCGCAGCGGGGCTTCAGCCCTGTCCCCGTGTCCCAAGTGCTGCTGCTGCCCCCGGGGCTCTGTTGTGCCGTGTCTGGGCTGGCCGGGGGCCCTTGGCGTGCCTGAGCTGGGGAGAGGTGGTGGTGAGGGTGGTGGGTGTCTGGTGGGATGGAGGGAGGTTAATGGCAGCTGCTGGGTGCTGAGGAAGGGGTAAGTGGGGACACTGGGTGCTGGGACATTCTGCACGGCCCCTGTGTCACCCCCAGGGAGGAGAGGGCCCCTCTCCTGGCTGTCAGCGCCTCCCAGGCCCGGTGCTGCACGCCGTGGGGCAGCGCCGTGCTCTGCCAGGGCTGGCAGAGAGCGGTCCCCTGCAGGGACCCGGAGAGGGAATAATCTGCAGGAGCTTGGGGCAGGGCAGCGAGGGGCTGGGCTGCTGAGGGGGTCTCCATGGGCAGGGCAGGGACTCGGTGAGGGCAGCGCTGGAGCCTGTGCTGCTGGAATGGGTGACCCAGCTCCTGCTGGGTGAGCCTGCTTGGGACCGAGCACCCCGGGCAGGTGGGGTTCCTGGGGTGGACGCAGTGTTGGTCATCGTACGTGCCTCAGCCAGAGCCAGGAGCAGAAGTGCTAAAGCCCCCGTGCCCCATAGCTGCGCCCGGTGCTTCTGCGGGGCTGGTGGCAGGAGTGCCCCGTCCCTGGGCTCCCGGGAGCCCCAGGTGTCCCGTCCCATCGGGGCACGGCGCTCTGACGGGAGGCTGGGGTGAAGGACGTGGATGGAGCGCTCTCCTCCCTGCTTTGCTCCCCCCGCTGGGCTCCCAGCCCCCAAATCCGGGTTGGGAACCGCAGGAGCGGGACGGGGCTGTGGGAGGGGACACCAGGAAGGGACGGGGACGGGGAGCGCGTGCAGGGCGTCCCTCCCGGCATGGAGCAGGGCTGTGCGCAGGGAGGGGTGTGCGGGGTGGGCCCCATCCCTGGGGGGGCTCAGGGGGTGCGCAGCGGGTGCGGGAATTGCCACCAGGATGGGTCGTGGTGCCCGGCTGTGGCTGGGAGGCCCTGGCTGTTCAGTGCCCAACGGTGGGTGCCCGGGGGGGCGCGGGGGGTGCTGGGGAAGCCCGCCCTGAGCGCGACCCGCAGGCTTTGCGCGCAGCGAGGGCGGGAGGGAGGCTGCAGGCGCGGAGCCTGTCCCGCAGTGATGCTGGTGTGAGTGGCACGTGTATTTTATGCCCATGTGTGCACAGGCAGCAGGGCTGTGCAGGGAGGAAGCGCCCCCAAAGCTGTGTGGAGTGGTGCTGAGCTCCTGCAGCGTGGGTGTGCAAGGAGGGTGCTCAGCTCGTGTGCCAGCCCCGCAGCGTGTCAGCAGGGCCAGCCTCCGCCGCGCTGCCCACACGCGGGCCTGGGGAGAGCGGGCCTTCCCTGAGGTACTGCAGCTTCTGTGCATAGAAAAACCATAAAATTACTTATTTTGTGTTTTCCAAACAAATTGGGGCAGTGCAGGAGGGGAGGAGGGAGCTGACAAACTCCTGTAAGCTGCAAGGTCTGTTCCCAGGACACCAGCTAACGCTTCCCCTCCGTTTTCTCCTAGAGAAGAGACAGGACAATGGGCGAGTGTATTACGTGAACCACAACACGCGGACCACCCAGTGGGAAGACCCTCGCACGCAGGGGTAGGAGCCCGAGGGACGGGCGGGGAGGTTTGGGGAGGCTGCTGGCGGTTTCTGAAGACGCCGCTGGGCTCCCAGGTGCTGAGCGGTGGCCGTGCGGTGGGGCTGAGCCTCCACGGTCCTACTGGGAGCTGAGCGCGGTGCGAGGGCTCTGAGCAATGCAGGCAGTGCCCGGGCGGCGTGGGAGCTGGGGAGGGTTGGGAGCTGCGACCCCGGGCGTTGGGGGGAGCTGGGACCGAGGTCAGGAAAGACAGCAGGGCTGTAAGGCAGGAAGAGGTGCTGTCCTCCCACCCTGCTGGGCTCCTGAGAGCTCAGGGCAGCAGGGATCCTGCCTCGGAGCGCAGGCAGCTGCTTGCTAATTCTGCACCCTGAATCCTTCCTTTTGCCTGGCACGGAGCTGTAAATTCAAGGTAGTGCCCGAGGGCAGCGACCTGGAGCAGGGTGAGACCCCTGAGGCAGCAGGTTGGTGACCCCTTCCTTGCCTGCAGGATGATCCAGGAGCCGCCCCTGCCGCCCGGCTGGGAGATGAAGTACACCAACGAGGGCGTGCGCTACTTCGTGGACCACAACACTCGCACCACCACCTTCAAGGACCCGCGCCCTGGATTCGAGTCCGGGTAAGTGGTGCTTGGCCAAGCCCTGGCTCTGCGCCCGGCGGGACAGCAGCGGGGCTGCAGCGCTCGGGGCTGGCGCTCGAGGTGCTTGCTCACAGCTCATTCGTGTGGTCGCAACGCGGAGCGGGTGAAGTGGGTTGGCTGTGTTGCCAGCACACCGAGCAGTGGGGCTAGGGCCTCGCACTTGGCTCAGATGGAGGAGAGCTCCCTGCGTGCAGCAGAGCTGAGCTGCAGCCCAGGGGCTTTCCTCCCCCACGGTGGGCGGTGAGGCTGCTGGGGCAGCGCAGCGGCTGCCGGAGCTGTCGGGCTGTGGGGCTGTGCCCTGACCCAGCCCCTGCTGCTTTCTCAGGAGCAAGCAGGGGGGATCGCCGGGGGCGTACGACCGGAGCTTTCGCTGGAAGTACCACCAGTTCCGCTTCCTCTGCCACGTGAGTAGAGCGGCGCGAGGCTGCCGGGCCCGCCGGCACCCGTGGGCAGGCCGGGGATCGGGCAGCCTCTGTGCCGGCCTGCACACAGCCTCCTGTCTGTGCCTTGCCCGCAGTCGAACGCCCTGCCCAGCCACGTGAAGATCAGCGTTTCCCGACAGACACTCTTTGAGGACTCCTTCCAGCAGGTGAGGGGCACGGAGCCCGGGGGTGCGGAGCTGGTCCTCGCTGAGGGCCCGCGGTGACGCTTCCCCGTGCCTCCGCGCAGATCATGAACATGAAGCCGTACGACCTGCGGCGCCGCCTGTACATCATCATGCGGGGAGAAGAGGGCCTGGACTACGGCGGCATCGCCAGGTGAGTGCCGCAGTGCGGGGCTGCTGCTGCCGGGGCTGAGCCCTGCCTGCGGTGGGCGGCCCGTCAGGCGGCTGGGCTCGGGGTCCCCGGCCTCTATGCGGGGAGCCAGAGGGGTTTGAGCTGGAAACTGTGAGCTTTGGGAAGGGTGAAGCTCCTCCAAGGCGTTGTGCCGGCCTGTCCCTTGCACGGGGAGGGCCGGGCGCCCACCTGGGGCTCTCCATAGCCCCCAGCACTGAGTGCCAGCGCCCCGGGGCGATGGGTCGGGCTGCCTCTTCCCCCGCTGCCTGGTGCACGGCTGACAGGCGCCGGCGTTTCTCAGGACAGTCGCAGCGTGCCAGGGCGGACGTGGCGGGACGTGGTTGCTGCCAGCCCGTAGCCGCCACCGCCCTGAGGAGAGTGCTGCGTGGCGCTGGGCTGTGCCTCCAGGTGGAGGAGAGAGCCCTGTGTCCTCTGTCCTCTGTCCCGTGTCCCCCATCTGGCTCACCTGGGGTGTCCGGCTTGGTGCTGGGCTTCCCTCCGCCACCCTGCCACTCGTGCTCCCCCTCCTCCTTCATCGTGGTGCTGCTGCTGCTGGCTGTGGGGCAGGGCTGCTGCTCCCTCGTCTCTCCGTGTCCTGCCAGTGGTTTTACCCTATGGTAGGTTACGTCATGCTGTTCTACCACAGGGTAGAACCACGGACGGGATGCCGGGGCTGCCTCTGCGCCTGAGGACTGCCGTCTGCCCGCGGCCGGGGCGCGCAGCAAGGACAGCGGGGCCCAGCCCGCGCTGCTTCGGTTGGGCTTGGTGGGGGGAGCTGTGGGGGGAGAGAGGGTGCCCACGGGCACTGAGTGTGAGTGCACAACCACGTGAGTGTGCACTTGTGTGTGTGTGAGATGGCCTGGGAGGGGTTGGGCTGCTCAGTGCCTGCCGGGATGCCTCCTGCTCCCAGCTGAGCTCCATGCCCAGCAGGGATTTTCCTTCTGAGGTCTCCAAAAGCACTTCACAAACTATTTTCAGCGCTTCTGCAAAGGCAGCTGGACCCTGCGGTGCCCGACGCCCTCACCAGCTCACGGCAGGGCCCAGGAGCTGGGCGCTTGCTTCGTGCGGGCGTGCTGCAGAGGCACAGGGGCTGTCCTGTCCCTGTCCCTGGGGCGCAGCCTTGTCCAGCAGACCCAGCCTCCAGCCTCACCGCTGTCTCGCTCTCTCCCAGGGAATGGTTCTTCCTCCTGTCCCACGAGGTGCTCAACCCCATGTACTGCCTCTTCGAGTACGCTGGCAAAAACAACTACTGCCTGCAGATCAACCCTGCCTCCTCCATCAACCCCGACCACCTCACCTATTTCCGCTTCATCGGCCGCTTCATTGCCATGGTAAGAGCCCGACGTGGCGGCCCGCAGCCGAGCCGTGCCCGGCAGCCACCCACCCCGTTACGCCCCTTCTCGCTCGGGTGCGGGTCCCGAGCGTGGCCGTGGAGGGCTTGTGCCAGAGCGGGGCGACGTGCTGTAGGGCTGGGGACGGCTGCGGGGCCGAGGGGACCCCGCTCCCGGGGGCTGTGCTGCAGGGATGGCTCCAGGTCTTTGGCTGCCACCCCAGGTGCTGTCGGGTCTGCAGCTCCGCACTATTTTTAGCCCCAGCAGTGTGAGATTTTCCAGCTGCCCGGGCCCCGCCGTGGCTCCTCCCGTTCGTCTCGTCCTCCCCGGGGCCATTGTGCCTGCCATCGCCCGGCCCCGGTGGGCGGGGGGCTGCCGGGGGTCCCGGCTCGGGGCAGGATCTGGCCCGGGGCCACGAGGTGTGCGCGGGAGGCGGCTGCGCCCTGCCCAGGTCCCCCGCCTGTCCTGCCCTGCCCCGCGCCTCGCAGGATACCAATAAAACCCCAGACTATTACTCACCGCTGGGCTGTTCTAGACAAGCGTCTGCATTATTTTTGGCTGCCTTTGCCTTGGGGCTCCTGGAAGCCAGGGATTCAGGGAAGCCACAGCAGAGCTCTGTTTAAACAAGTGCTCTTAATAGAGCTGCGAGGGGAGAAGGAGACGGGGTGGAATTCGCGCTGGGGAGGGGAGAGGGGCTGCGCGCACGCCCCGTGCCGGGCGAGCCTCCCGCTGCGTTTGTCAGCCGGGGGGGCACGGCGGGGGCTCCTGGCCGCGGGGAGCCGTTCCCTGTCCCCCGTGGCTGCGGTGGAGCGTTGTGTGTCCCTGCGGGTCCGTGCCGGGGCCCCCGTGACTCAGTGTCCCCCCCCCCACCGCAGGCTCTGTATCACGGGAAGTTCATCGATACCGGCTTCACGCTCCCCTTCTACAAGCGGATGCTGAACAAGCGGCCCACGCTGAAGGACCTGGAGTCCATCGACCCCGAGTTTTACAACTCCATCGTCTGGACCAAGTGAGTGCCTCACGCTCCTGGCACGGGGCCGGGCCTGTGCTGGGGGAGGCAGCGCTCCTCCTGCCCCTCGCGGTGCCTCGTCAGAAGTCACGTCCCGGTGTCCTCCTGCAGGGAGAACAGCCTGGAGGAGTGCGGCCTGGAGCTGTACTTCATCCAGGACATGGAGATCCTGGGCAAGGTGACCACCCATGAGCTGAAGGAGGGCGGTGAGAGCATCCGGGTGACGGAGGAGAACAAGGAGGAGTACATCATGTGAGTCTGGTCCCGATGCCCCCGCTGGGTGCCCGGCCCCCCGGCTGTAGGGCGGTTCTGGGGTGGGAACGTGGGGCTTGGGACGTGGCTGCTTCCCCGGCTACGTGGCCTGTGACAAGTATGGGCTGGCGCGGTCACTGAGCTGCGCTGCGGTCTGGCTGGCTGCTGCTGGGCAGCTGCCAGTACTTTCAGGAAAGAGGAGAGGGGAGAGAGGGTGAGACTGCTCTCCCTGTCCCATGGCCGCTCACCCAGCGCTGGCTGGGGCTGCCTCTGTCCTGCGGGCAGCAGGCTGCAGCCAGGGGACGTGGTTTGCACCCCTCGTCCCCCCCGATGGCTGCTGCTTCTGCTGGGTTTGGGGGCGGAGGGAGGGCTTGGGGGGGGCCCTGCCATGCACCCCTGAGGCTCCCTGGCCCCCCTGAGGCCGGCTGCCTCCCCGATGGTGGGAGGGACGGCAGTGGCCCCAGTGGCTGCCTGCTGACCACCCCCTGCCTTCCCAGGCTGCTGACGGACTGGCGCTTCACGCGGGGCGTGGAGGAGCAGACCAAGGCCTTCCTGGACGGCTTCAACGAGGTGGTGCCGCTCGAGTGGCTGCGGTACTTCGACGAGAAGGAGCTGGAGGTGAGCTGGTGGCCTCGCTGGGATGGGGAACGTGGAGGTAGCGGTGCTTCCACCCTGCTGCAGGCTGCCCCGGGCTGATGTGGGGAACGGCAGCACGGTGCCGGTGGGGTGCACGGGCTCTGCTCCCTCAAACTTCGGGCTCTGCCTGTCAGCTCTGTGCACTCACCCGGTGGCAGGGTTTGCAGGGTTGCTTGTTGGGCCCATTAGTGGGGAAACTTCTCATCAGAGGCGAGGAATTCCTCCCGTGCCGTGTGCTGGACCCTGTGCCTGGTGCAGCCCTGCACCGAAGCAGTCAGTGCTGCGACGCGTGGGCGCGGGGCGTTATTTCTGTCCCCCCTGCTGACTGTCCCCTGTCCCTAGCTGATGCTGTGCGGCATGCAGGAGATCGACATGAACGACTGGCAGAAGAACACCATCTACCGGCACTACACCAAGAACAGCAAGCAGATCCAGTGGTTCTGGCAGGTGAGCCCCAGCGCCTCCGTGTCCCCTGCGTGGGGCAGGGGCAGGCAGGGCCGGCCCAGAGCACGGGGCGCATGCGGCAAGAGCGGCCCTGGCCCCGTCTGGATGTGGGGAGTGTGGGGGTGACGGGGGTCCCACTCCCTGGCACGCTGTCCTCGCAGGTGGTGAAGGAGATGGACAACGAGAAGAGGATCCGGCTGCTGCAGTTCGTGACGGGGACCTGCCGCCTGCCGGTCGGGGGCTTTGCGGAGCTCATCGGTGCGTGTCCTGCCGCTCAGGCCTCCTGGGGGTCCCGGGAAGGTCGGGGGACGGCGGCCGTGCCCAGGGCTGGCTGCTGGGACCTGGTTTTCCACGTTTCCATCCCAGACTTGGGGGCACTTGGCCGCGGTGACATAGCTGTGGTGACGTCTGGGCACAGCGGTTTGGTCTGGTGCGTGCTGTGCTGAGACAAATTCCTTAGGCTGAACCGTGCCACCAGAGTTAGCTTCGTCAGTCCAGTGGTCATGTCATTCTGAATGAGATTTGAGTTTTTTTGATTTAATTTTGATTTTTTGGGGTGTGAGGGAGCCCCTTTGCTAGAAACCCACAGCGTGCGGCATTGTTCTGCGCGTGTCCTTTGCTACTTCTGGGGCCCGTACCGGCCTCTCCGTGGTTCTTCTGGAACCGACGCAAGCAAAGCAGCTAGCTTAGCCCATTTCTTTGTTCTGACTGGTGCGTTAGCTTTTTTCCAGGCCCCCGGAGCCCAGCCAACAGTCACAATTTGTTAAAAAGCCACCTTGGTGACTCAGACCACCTGAGCCAGGTTCTTGAGGACGCTCGCACAGACCTGCTCCGTCCAGCGGGCGCAGATGGCGTGCTTCCACACTCGCTCTTTAACCACCCCACGTACGGTGACAGCAGCACATCTCGTGTGCTGTGGATGTAGCTTTCAGCTCTTTCATTTCGTGTTTTTGTGCATCTTCTCTGCAAAGGGGTCAGAGCAGGCTGTCAGTGCAGCAGGGGATTTGTGCCCTCGGGTGCCTGTAGGACTGTCAGGGCGTGTGCCGATGGGATCTGCTGGCTGGAGTGGCATGTCAGGGTTTTCTTTTTCAGCTCCCGATCGTGTAATGAGATTTGCTCTGCTCATAATTAACAGGCAGCAACGGGCCCCAGAAATTCTGCATCGATAAAGTTGGCAAAGAGACGTGGCTGCCTCGGAGCCATACATGGTAAGTCATTTCTCCTCGGTGCTGCGTGGGGACAACTGCTCGCGGTCCCTGCCCGGCTGCGTGGGGCCCTGGTGCCCCGTCCTGTCTCTTCCACTGGCAGTCCCGTGGGACGGAGCTGCTGAGGCCGGAGGGGCCCCACGGGAGGGGTCCCTGTGGGGGGAGGAGGGCGGCAGAGGAATTGGGGTCACTGTTCACAGCCTCCGTTGTCTCTCCAGCTTTAACCGCCTGGATTTGCCTCCCTACAAGAGCTACGAACAGCTGAAGGAGAAGCTGCTTTACGCCATCGAGGAGACGGAAGGATTTGGCCAGGAGTGATGGAGCCTTGGTGCTCTCCCGGCGACTCCGGAGGTGCCTGAGGCGGGGAGGGCCCCGAGTGCTGCCTGCCGCCGGGTGCTGCCTCGCGGGATGGTGTGCGGGCGGCTGCGGACTCTGCTCTTGTTCCTGTGCGAGACCTGCACTAACACAGCCCTGGGGAAAACGGGTCCACGTGTGCCTCCCCAAATTAATCAGAGGTGTGATGGGGAGGCGGGTGCCAAAGCCTGTCTCCGCTCAGCCTGGGTGCGCAGCATGCGCCTGGGCTCCCCGTCTTCCTCACCCCGCTGGGAGTCCCGGGGGGCGCTGGGGTGGCTCGGGAATGACCCCAGGGTCTGAGCTCCTGCCTGGTGGGGGCTGCGCTCCCCCGTCCCACGGCTGGTCAGTTTTAAAGGGGCTCCTCTGTGCCTGGAGAGGGATGAGAAACCTCGCACTGAAGCGGTGTGCGCACCTGGAAACAGGCACGAACAACTTTAACTGATGAGCTGGAGCCAACCCCCCTCGTTTCTCTGCAGTTTCTTTCTCTGCTCCCTGTAGCTTCACTGAACTCCTTAGCTTGTGGCCGCAGGTCCCTGTGAGGGGACACCGATGGATCCCACAGCCCCCCCGCGGGGGAAGGCACTTCTGCTGGAGCAGCAGCTTTGTCCAGAGGCTCTGACTTCTGGAGCCTGGCTGGGGCTTTTCCTAGATGCAGTTAAACTGAGACCTGATTTAGGTATGGGCGATTCCCACCCCCCATTTTTTGCTGCCTTTCTGTGGCATTTTAGTAGATGCAGGTGAGGATGGGAAAGGGCTCTCGAACTGACTCTCAGGTGGTTGTGAAGATGTACAAGTTTGGGCCCTATCCTGCACCCAGCAAGGGTAACAGGGAGCCTGCAGCGGGTGCTGCTGGGGCCAGGGCACGGCACGGGCCCTGTCTCCTGCTTGGCTTTATTCACAAGCGTGAGGCCTCCGTGCTCTTGTATTTAATCCTGAAGTGGCGTGCTGCTCCGAGCTGGTGCTCTGCAGCGGGCACGGGGCTCGATGGGGACGGCACGGCCACCCCCAGCACTCGCTTGGCTCGAGGGTTGCCCAGATGTGCTGCGTTCCCTTTGCCGTGGCCAGGCCCGTGTCAGAAGCTGCCGGAGCTGCGGTGAGGGCAGGACCAGGCCCCTGCCCTTCGTCCTGCTGTGTCCTGGCAGCAGGGTCCCGGCTGTGGCACCGCGGGCATGGCCCCTGCGAGCGTTGGCGTGTAAATCTGTACATAAATGAAGTCTGTGGATACAAACCTCTGCAATAGCTTTTGACTGGTAACCGGATAGTTTTGTACTGCACCATCCTGCCTCAGTGATGCCGATTTCTTGTGCAATAAACGACAAGCAGCTGCCGAGGTGTGTGTCCCTGGCTGGTGTCACCTGGAGGCCAGCCCCCTGCTCCTCCCAGGGCTGTGGCAAGGGTTTGGGTGCAGGATCAGGGCGATGCTGCTCCAGAGATGTCATCCCAGGCTGGGGCTAGATTTGGGTACCCCGGCGCTGCCACTTCAGGAGCGGGGGGAGATGGTGAGCCCCCAGCTCTGCTCGCAGCCAGCTCCCCTCAGCTCTGGGGGGTGTGTGTGTGGCTGGAGCCCCTCGGGGCTTGGCCGCTGTCATGTGCCACCCGTAAGGCAGTGCTGGGAATGAGGCACGTGAGCCCAGCAGCCCTAGGACTGCAGCATTTGGTTAAAACAAACAAAAAAAATCCACTGCAGCAGAACTAAATAAACCCACCGTTCATACTGCCGGGGGACAGCCAGCAGCCAGGGCTTTTGCTGTGCCTGCCTTTCAGCAGCTGCTGCAGCTGGTATTATTATTGTGTCAATAGCCTGGGCTTGTGCTGCGCAGTGGGAACTCATTTCCATGTGTGGCACAGCCCGGCCGCAGAGGAAACTGCTGGCTGCAGGCCGGCTCTGGGTGCTTTGCTGTCTCCTGGCCCCAGGCACGGTGGCAGCGCTTGCATCCACGGGGGTGGTGGCAGGGAGCTGGCGGGGGCTGTGGCACGGAGGGGACCCTCTGCAGCAGGTAAGGCCAAACAGAGCCCCAGCTCCAGCTTTCCGGTTCGGTTTCAGGGGCAGCTGTGCTGGAGAAACGCTTCCGTCCCTTGTGCCAGCAGCCAGGTGTCCTGGCAGGGGCTGGCGATGCAGGACATGGCCCCAGGACGTGCAGGGCAGGCTCCCCAGCACCCCCCGCCACCTCAGCCTGGGGCTCTGCAGAGCTTAGCCTGGGTCGGTGCCTTCACAAATGTTTTAACCCCAGAGCTTGGAAGGAGTCGACTGGGCGGGCAGGGAGCTGTGTGCAGGCTGGCAGCCGAGGCAGCGCTGCCCCAGCACGCTGTGGAGCTGGTTCGCTCGCTGGCAGCTGTAAGAGCAGCGGTGCCATCTGTGCGCTGCCAGGGCACTGAGGTGCCCAGGGACCGTGCAAATCGGGACTAGATTAAATATAGTGATGTCTATATTGCATAAAATTGGCTAATTACAATGAATTAGTCCAGAAATATGCAAATACCCACTCACACTGCAAAACACGATGTGGTAATGAACATCGCTCCTCTGGGAGGAAGGCAAGCTGCTCTGTGCAGTAGTGGCACGCACAGCCTTTCCTCCTCACCAGCACGAGAGCCCTTGCGCTCTCCCCCCTTATTTCCACCCCAGCAGAGCCCATGAGCCAGGAATACATTTCATACCTGCCTTTTTTTTTTTTTGTGAGGTACCAAAAGATACCAGCCCACCACAAGATGTAGCCAGAAGGCAGCTGCCCGTATAGCAACATCCTTGTTCCTGCTCCGTCGTGCTGCAGAACCAGTCAGTTCTCAGATAATAGTGAAAACTCAGTGACAGCTAAAACAGGTATGTAGAGCACATTTTAATAGAGGCTGCAGTAGGAATCTTCAGCTGTTGGCTTGTCATTGAAGGAGATGGAGCACGGGGGAAGGAAGAGTGCTGTGCTTAGAGGAAATAAATCACCCTGGCCTTTACCCCTTCCCTGCTCAATGCTAAGACCCAAACCACCACCCCTTTTTTTTCCTTACATACAACAACCGCCTCCTTGTTGCAGCAGCTGCCAGTTTGAGTAGGCCTATACAGCCATGTTATAAATGAATGCAAAAGCAGCTATCAAAGCAGAGGCAAACAAAGCACTGACCATTTCAACAAAGGAAAAGAACCCAGCAGCAAAGTGATTTAGTTTACAAGATTTTTAATTTACAAATAAAAAAACTACACATTTTACTTTTTGTCTTTTTTCTCCTCTTTTTTGACATCACTCTTCTCCTTGTCTTTCTCCTTCTCATCTTTCCTCTCTTTTTTACTTTCTTCTTTTTCCTGTCCTTCTTTCTTCTCCGCATCCCTGTTGGCAATCTTGTTGTTAATGAGGTTGTGCAGGGCAACCACAGAACGAATAAGAGAAGCCAGGTAAACTACCACCATCTGGTCATTGGTCTTCAGATAAAAGGCCTTGACAAACTCCTGCAGGTTGACATCTGGTAGCAGGTTGAAGACATCCTGAAGATGGTAAATGATCTGGTGATTGATGGGTAGCTTGCCCATGGCTACTTTCTCTAAGTAGCTCCTGATGTCCAGAAGCTTGGAGTTCAGTCCCTTCAAGCCATGGACCTGATTTGTGATCCGCTGGGACAGGGTGCCCACCGTTGTATCCTTGATATCTCTGAAACACGCATAACAAAGCCCCAGCATCAGAATGTTACACTGCACGCTCATTACCAGGCTATGCATAGTCACTGAGAGGTCGTTCCAGCTTAGAACAAAGAGCAGTTTCAAGCCCAGATAAAGGACAATTAAATTGAATGCTTTAAGTCAAAGAATGAGAACAAACTGATCTACATTAGAAAGTGTATCTAAAATAGGTCACTGTTGTATCCTGTCGTGCACAAATGTTCTATTTGGAATAATATTAACACCACTTAGAGTGATAGGAATATAACAATTTCTGACAAAAGTCAACACAGCTTGTATTGGGTGACAGCTCT
Source organism: Stictonetta naevosa (assembly GCA_011074415.1). NCBI lineage: Eukaryota > Metazoa > Chordata > Aves > Anseriformes > Anatidae > Stictonetta > Stictonetta naevosa. The sequence continues at coordinate 20,231,305 of CM021707.1, forward strand.
CTTTTCTTGATGACTGACGAGCTTTGCCAATTAGTCAGCTAGAGATAAAGCTGCCACGCGCCCATCCAGTCCTGCTCTGCGAGGTATGCAGTGGCTGGAGACAGTTCCAAACCACAATATACCAAAGCTTTGATACAATGACTACGTAGTTTTCATCATCTGATGGAGTTTAAGTGGGCAGACAGACGTTTCATGAGCAGTAAGCGAACACGCCAAGCAAGACTGCTAAATGAATACACTCTTGGAACTTGAGCAGCGTGTTTAACTAGCTCTGCGTTTCCTCCAGGAAGCTGGCACAGGGAAATGCCAGATGGACCCTGTTTCCTCCTGGGGAAGTCTCCTAAGAAAGTTTTCATTTTAAAGGTGTTTACCGTAACAAGTGTTCAACACCAACTTCCTCTGCCTCCTCCGCTCCAATCTCACTAGTCACGTGCTCAAACGTCTTGGAGGTTGGAGTGCCATCCTTGGAGGTGCATGAACACAAGGAACAGGGTTAGACGGGGCACACAGCTGGCTACAGGCACAAAGACACACACACCAGCCAGTACAGCTGTCTCAAGTGAACAGCAGGGCAATGTGAACAATGTCGAAGCGTAAGATTAACTGAGGCGTGTTCGCACAACAGGATCAGGAAGAGGTAATGGGTCAAGTTAGGGCAAAACAACGTGGGACTGGAGTACACAGCTAAGGGGAGAAGTTTGTAAGTGAATCACAGTGCCTTTTAAAAATACACAATTTCAGACAGAGTATAGTGAACTGTACTAATGCGTTTAGCAAAGTAGTTATATATAGTCCACCAGAAATCAGAGAGGAAAAAGTGTATTTTTCTTGTTTTAATTAGTATTTCTGCCACAAGCCTAATTCAAATTAAAATCTATACAATTGAGATTAAGGGAGATGTTTAAAAGACTCATCACCTGAACTACCGAGAATGAGTTTTACCTGTCTGTTTTCAAAGTCATTACCCACACCAGTATACAGCTGTAAACAGAAAGTGCTACTAAGACTACTGTGAATTCACAGAACGAGGAACAAATTCTGCAGATACATGACCTGTAATACTGGAAACAGCTTTATCTCTCTAGTGAGGGCCTCAGAAAGGCGAGAGGATCAAACTTCTCTCTATATGTTCAGAATGTAATTTAAATCAAACAGTTGGAAATGACAAGCTGAAGCTGATTTACTACTGTACATCGCCTGTGCACAGAGTGCTGCAAGTGATTACTTGGTTTTGCTCATGCCTGAGCTGCCTGTTCAACACTGGCTGGTGAACAAATGAATAAGCACACAATTACTCAGAATACCTCTGCAAACATACGCGCAGAAGTGACTGGTTAGAAAGGTTCCAATCAGTGACTGTGGCCATGGAAGTGACAGAAACAGGGAAGAAGCATCCAAATCATACAGAAAGCTGGAACTGTGGAATTCCCTAGGTCAAACTGCAACACAAAGCTTTTCTTCCAAGCGTGTTGGTGGATGAAAACTTGAGTTAGAAAGGCTCACACCACTGCTGGGATTTAAACTCTGGTTTCAGCAGATTTTGGCTGCCAGACACAGGGATGTGCATCCTTCAGAAAACCAGGGAAACTAACACTCATCTTTTAATGGAAACATTGAATACTCACATCGTGAACTTCTTCCACTGAAATATAAGCTTCTGTGGGCAGCCCCAGGTCCTTAGGTTTCACATCAATTATCACCAACACCTTATGGAAAAAAGCAGAAAAGCAAACATTTCAGAAACCCAAGTTTTATTCAAGGACTAGAAAAAATACCCAAGTCAGCTCTTCATTCCCTAACAACGTCATGCTGGCTGTGCAGGTGTCTCCAGGCACCGCGAAAAGACATCTACAGATGTTTCAAAAGACTTTGATGCGAGCTTTTAACAAGCTGTATCACCCATAACAAAGGTAGGGGCCAGGGGTTCCCAGGTCCCCCATTCAGGAAGAGAGAGAGCAAAAACCAAAAAGAAAGTGCAGCACTTACAGAGTTAGGACAGTATCTTTTCATCAGTTCATTGATGGCGATGTCATTCTTGTGTAGTTTAGGGCCTGTGTGGTACCAACCAACTATTCTTTCTCTAGCTGAGAAAAAACAGGATTCTAACTCAGAATCGTGTGGTAAGACAACACAAAGATTTGGGCAGAGACTGAATCAGGGGTGAAAATCTGACGCATGCAGAAGACGAGTGCAGAGCAGGGAAAAAATGATTCAGAGCAGGCAAGACAATGACGTGACAAGTGATGAAGACATCTTACTAATCTTAGTTTGCATGAATTACTTTACTCCTAGGTTCGTAGCTAGACTGTTTCATGTCATGTACTAATTTTGCAGATGCTGGGATCTGTCAGCTTGAACCTCTGACATAAAGAATGCAAAAATTCTAGAAATACAAACTGATTCTTGAGAATGCCAACTGCTCCTAGGGCTAAGAAAACTGATGGGAATTGAAGTTATGGACATTCAGCTCTAACGTCTCAAACCAAGTAGCAAAGATAGTTTTTAAAACAGTAGTGAGGAGTAATAGAATCATTACTTAAAATTTGAGTTTGTAATATTTACATTCATAAGAAGTATAATTTCAGGGCACATCTGTATAGAAGAGTTGCTTGGGAAAAATACCAAGGTATAAATGAATGTGTTAAGAACACAAACTACTTGCACAAATTAATCCATGGAAAAGCATTAGCAAAAGTGAAGCCATGTGAGGAATTAGTATGAAGTGGCTTCTCACATGGACAAATAATTTTCTACTTAGCTATGAATTCACTTTCTCAGGCAGACAAAGATTTTGAAGTTTTTTGGGAGCGTATCCACTACTGCAAGTCAATGTAAACTTACCGTTGACCTTCTTAAACATTCCATACATGTTCTCCAGATAGTCATGGTCTAGAAACCACACAGTATCATCCTTGTCATCCTCATCAAAAGGAACTGGGAATAAAACAAAGTATCAGTATTTAAGAATCCAACTTCCAGACTGGAAATATTTATAGAACCACCACGTTTTAGGATAGCTTTAGCTGCTAAGGGAGATCGGATCTTAAACAGTTTCAAGTGTTCTGCAACATTACACTGCAGGAGATAAATTTCAGTGCTGATCAGTTCTCTTTCCTAACTGCTCACAGTTTTAGAACAGAAAATTAAAATGCAAGACATTTTGAAGGTTATCATCGGTTGAGAACATCAAAACATCAGAGAGAAATCCTCCCTATACAAAAGTAACGCACTGTGCACAGACATTTGATATGATAAACTGAGGATCCCAAACAGGCTGCTTTCGGTCCTACAATTTACCAGAATATTAAAGCTTCATAGTTGAAAGGCTGTCAAAAGTACAAACAAACAAAACGAAAACCCAAACCAAAAACAACAAAACAACTCTTTTCAACTCATGTGGAAAACATAGCCTTCCAAAAACTGGAAAAAAAAAAAGTCCCCATCTGGGAGAAGAACTCTGTACAAACTGTGAAACTGCGTATATAAACTGAGATATTTTTGCGTTGTCAGAGGGGTCCCACTGGGAAGGAAATGATGTAACTAACACAAATGGGTTAGTGAAAGCCATGGATTCAAAAACTACTGTTACTATCACATATAAGTATTCAGGAGGAAACTGTTTCAACACTATTAACAACATGCTTAAAGAAAGAACAAGTGCTGTAACTGGACAAAACCTGGGGGAAAGAATTAAAGCTGAAGTACGCATCACATCTTTACATAAGCAGGAAACAGCCACATCAGCACTCAGAGCTGTGATCTGTTTTACAAGCTGGGACATGATCACTCAGCAGAGGTCAGCCAGTCCAATGCACCAAAACATTTGCCAGCGTTTTAGAAAAGGTTTACACCTGCTCCTGAAACACTGCACATGGCACAATGTTACAGGGAAGATGCAAGATGAGACAGGCTGGGCAGTATTTTTGACAGCTGGCAGTTGGCATTTTTTGTTTGATACAGGCTGATTTTAGGTGGAAAGAATCTCTAGTCTAGCAGGGTGGTGTAAGAAAAAAAGTATGCGATGCACCTGATTGAGTAATTCGGTAGGTTTTAATACGGTCGGACACCCAAACTCACCTGCAAAACTGTTGGACACATCCAGGATTTTTTTCTGCCACGAGCCCAGCAGCACACCGACGACTCGCTTCTGGTTTCCCACTTTTCCTATCCTGAATGGAAAAGACGGTCAGACCTCATGGCAGAGCCCGGCTCGGGGAGCAAGGTAACAGCGGGGCAGCTGTTGCTTCTAACTCGTGCAAGCTAAGCACTGTGGGTGCTGGTGGGACGGAACAAAGGGCGCCGTGGTTGATTCCTGACTGCTGATTTACGTTAAAAAAGGTGCCTGGGTGCGCTTAGAGTCCAATCTTGCAATGCGGCGATGCAGGGAAAGGGCTGCGGGGCCGGCGCGGCCCGCGAGGTGCTGTGTCACGGGGCACGGGCTGCGAGAGGGAAGCTCGGGGACACCGTGAGCTCCGCGCACAACCGCTCGGCTGCTCCCGATGTTGTTGGTTAGCCCGGTACACCGGGAGGTACACCGGGAGGTACACCGGGAGGTACACCGGGAGGTACACCGGGAGGTACACCGGGAGGTACACCGGGAGGTACACCGGGAGGTACACCGGGAGGTACACCGGGAGGTACACCGGGAGGTACACCGGGAGGTACACCGGG
>CM021707.1:20242816-20362669 GCA_011074415.1 Stictonetta naevosa
TCTCTTCTCTTCTCTTCTCTTCTCTTCTCTTCTCTTCTCTTCTCTTCACCTTTATTTTATTTTTTATTTTTTTAAGGTATAGATAACTTTTTCAGAGGTTTAAGAACAATCCTCTGAATTGAAAAAATAGAAGAATAAATTGTCACAAAACAGTTACATAATCATGAATTTGACTTTTAATGCTAAACCGACCTCTGGTCTTCCTTGAATAATGACCTTGATAACCTCAAGGGGGAAGTCACCGTCCCAGACGCATTGTGCTGTCTGTGGGGGCGGACCTCTGCTGTGTTGTGGCTCACCATCCCATTATCGGTTCCGTTAGCGTCAGCAGTGACTGTGCATTTTGAAAGAAAGTTCATCAGCAGAAAATCACACACTGTCTTGAACAGCATGACCTGCAACTCTGTTCTGAGCTCACTTCATTCGGAATTCACTTTTTGCCCTTACTCTCTTCCTTTTATTTTGTTAGGTGTTGTTAACTCTGCTCAAGTGCAAGTTCTTACTGTCACACAGAAGGATGCGTTTGTAGGCTTTTCCAAACCAAGCTCTGCCGCTGTTGGCTGCTGCGTCACTAGCAGGATGAAAACTGTTGGTGCCGAGATCCTCAGTCTTTTCTATGCCTTTGTCATGTTCTGGCCTCTTTTCCAGCCCTGGGCATCAGGAATGTTGGACCTTCCATCAGGAACTGGTATTTGTCTTTAAACTGCAAAGTGTTTAGATGCTTCAGAAGCTTGCTTTCTATTTCTGTTATGTCCTGTGTCATGTTCATGCCTAGGTGCTTGTTAGGCTGGTGACGTTCTCTGGACAGCCATCAACCATGGTGTTACGGAGGGTCTGCTTGCCAGCTGCTTTCTAATCTAACTAATGCTGGCCTACAAGACCACAGTAATGTGGCGGAGGGACACTTTTAATGGTTGTATCCCCTGCTTTCTCCTTTCAGTCTGTCAATATTGGTGAGGGGGAGCAGTGTGAATTTGTAATAGTGGTGGTGGGGGAACGAATGGAGATAATTCTGCCAGCGGAATCACAGAAGCGTCTGATCATCTATAGACTAGGGAAGGCATACGTTTACTGAGTACGTTCAGTTTGTATTTCTAGGTGTTCTTTCCAGCTGTGAGAGTTAGAAACATAACAGTGCTTTAAATGAAAATACCAGCATGCTGCAGTTAACAACCTCAGTTCATCGAGCACGTGAATGGAGCCTTGGATGACTAGCCCTCCTGACTTACCGCCTGCTTTGTGTGTTTTTCCATCGAGTCTGAGAAGACAAGATGCTGCTGTTTGTCGATCGGTAGCCTCTCCTTGGGAAGGGTTCGGTTACCTGTGCCTTGGAGCAGAGCGCGTGAGGGAGGTTGTCAGCAAAAAGAGGGTGGGGAGGGGGGGGGAGGAGGGCAAGTCCTGCGGAAGGCAGTAACGCTTCAGCCTGGTTTGCTTTTTCTCTTTAGCTCTCCAGTGCCTGCTAGTGATGTGACATCCGTGGGACTGTGGCTACAACAAGTCCACGCAGCTGGGATATATTGATGCCTGATGCTTTGGATCCTAATGCTAAATGACACTGCTAATGTGCTCCTTTAATACTGGTTTTCTTTGTTTTAAAATAAAGTCTTTATTTATTCTAGATAGATGAAGAAGGGGGTAATATATTTAAAAAGACTATGTTCACTAGAATATGTTTTCATTCAGATGCCTTTTAAAATGTGTTAAAAGTCCACTCAGGAAGAGCGAGGCTTTCTTTAGACCTGTCGATAGTTTGTCACATAATTCCTTTATGCTACCGGTTCAAACAGCAAATATTTATTTCCCTATAAGTAAGTGTAGCTTTGTCCAAATAACTGCAGCTTCCTGTTAAGATTTCCTCGGCCAGACTGTGCCTTTAACTGTTTTAGGAAGAATGATGCTGCCTGGAATTGAACAGGGATAATGCAAGTCATGGAAGGAAAACAAAGCCACCACAACATTAGTTCTAATTTGTTTTGGTTAAACCGTAATTCAGTGAAATGCTGATGCTGTGTGCTCAAAGCATGATGCCATGAAGAATGTACTTACCCAAACTTCAAAATATGTATCAGTTTGCTTCTGAAGACCTCTAAATTGGAGCAATAATTTTTTTTTTCCAAGTCTCTGCTCCAGAACATAATTTCTTAAAGTAAACTTTTAAATCTGTAATTATAAATTGTTTTGTTCACTTTTTTGCAATCTGATCTTTAAGTACTTGTGTTGTAGTCATTTATTTGTTTCCCTGTAAAGTACTGTTGCTTGACCACAAGGTAGATTTGTAAAACTCATGCTACTTACCATAATTTGGCCATCTGTAAACATTGCAGTTGTTGTCAGTGAATTAAAAAAAATATGCCCATACCTGTGGGCTTGCTGGTAACTCAAATGATCCTTATCCTTCCAAAAACAGTATCGTAGTGGAATTTTGACCAATAATTTTTGGGTGTAGAATAGGCTCTTTCTTCAGGTAAGAACGGCTTGTAGAAGAACTGTCAACATCTAATGTTGAAGCTTTGGAAAAACCCTTCCTGTTTTATACTCTATACTTAAGATTTTGTTGTTCTTTCCAGAAATCAGAGGGTATAGAAATGCCAGAAAAAAATGTTAATAACTAAATCACCGACTCTAATTTTTGTAATTCAATACAGCACAAATTAGTTATTTTATTCTGCTGCTTCTGCTACAAAATGATTTTTTTTGAAAACAGTGGAAACAGTTAAAAAAAAAAGCACAACAGGTTCCAGTCATACTCATTTTTCCACACCTTGAGGACTAGCAAATTCTTTAATATGAGATTTTATTTGTACAAAGCAAAACTTCAAAACCACTCAAAAGCTTTCTTATTAACTGCTGTCAGTCCTGTGATTTACAAGGGCAATAAAGATCTAGAGGGGGCACATTTATCATGGAGTTCAGCACACCAGGAGCCATTTTCTCAAGCGGTAAAGCCAAGTGATAAAATGAGTTCTTTTGTTCTATAACCAAGACACATTCCCTATTTTTAAAAATGTGTGTGTTGGACTTCTTGGCTTGTAGTTTGGCTGTGTTCCTGTAATACTCCATTTATAAATAATGAAAAATTGCTAACATGCAGATGCCGATGATGCATCTGGAAAAACAGACTTTCTGAAGGAAAGAAACTAACTTTCAACTTTGGTTTATTTGCTAACTGTTTCTCCAGCGCTAATTTTTGTATGATTTCTTTTTCATAGCACTTTTAAAGGTAGAGTTTTTTTTTTTTTTTTTTTTTTTTTTTGTGGTCATATACTTCTCTGCAAAGCTGAAAGAATTCTGATTAGGAAGCAATTAAAAATTAAGAGGCATGCTTTTAAGGTATATTGCTATTTTGCTCCAGTTGCTTCAACTGTTTCTAAACTTGTGTCTGAGTGACTTTTTGAAGGCTGTTCTTTAATGTGAGCAGATAGCAAAAATTATTTCCCTGTCTAGACCAAAATATTGATGGCTTGCATGGACCCTCTGTGAACAGACACGGCTGTGTGGGACACCTTGCAAGAGTAAATACCTACTGCATGTGAGCAGGGGGCTCAGAACCTGGCCATAAATAAACTGCGTCCAGACGTGTGTGTGTCCATAGATATGTATATAAAAGTCAATCCTGTTTGTTCCACCGAAGTGCTGCCACCTTCAGTCTCTTCCAGGGAAGAGGAACATCGCTGCCTCCACCAGGCAGCTGCTGACAGTCGGCCAAGTCCGGCCATGTGCAGCTGTGCAGTGTTGCTGCACGGGCAGCCTCAAAATACGAGTAGTAGCAGCACAGACTTACGTAAAATACTTGTTAATATAACTTTGAATAAAATAATCCTTAATTCTTGACCTAAAACAAAGTGGAGTTGCTTCTGATGCTTTGGCGGCAGTTGGGCTGCTGTCAGAACACATCACAGAGTGAGTCAGAAAAAGACAGAGGCATTAAACCTTGTTTATATTTAAATTGGCCCCACGCTCTGGTGCCCTTACAGCGGCAGCAGTGCAGCACTAGTCCCCATTTGTCCCCAGGTTATGCAAAGCATGATGGATGGGCTTGCGAGGCATTTTGGACAATAGCTGTTTCTTTGGTTTTATTCTTGGTTTCTTCTGTTGATAGGCTTTTAAGAAAAGCCATGTTGTAAGCAGACTGCTCTTGTAGCAAAGTCACCACGTTGCTCTCTACGGTGCTGCTCCCTGAGCAAAAGCACCGAGCACAAGGACCAAGGTGCGTCTGCCCTACTACGCTTTCTTTGACCGCGGTCAGCAGCAGATTTGTAGATGAGTATTGGAACGAGCCAGACATACAGTGGTACTGTTGGACTAAGAAATGTGGAGCAGCACAAATCTTGCCAAGCCTTCCTATCGATCCTAAACAGTCTTCAGCTGTGCAAGGTGTGTGGGGGACAATTCTTCATTCGCTTTATTCTACATTACATAGTTTGGAAATAGGACTCAGATCACAATCACTCCAGTTCACATGCCCCGAAAGCATATTGCTAATAAATTATTATTATTATTATTATTATTATTATTATTATTGTTATATTTTGGTGGCTGACTTATTGTAGTTACTTATCCAGAAGGAATCAGCTATCACAGCAGCCAGAAGACCCCACCATAACTGCTGTATTTGCATATGGAAAACTAAGGCTTTGGTTGACCTATCATGGCAATCATCTGTAGCAGAGGGATTTTGCAGATCTCTTTGCTGTAATTTTATGTTGGCACTTGAAATTTAGCAAGAACAGACTTAGTCTAGGAGGCCCACCTTTCTGTATAGCTGTGTATGTTACTTCTGATACTTATCATATTATAAAGCCTTTAGTCTCTGATACTTAAAGTCAGGAATTATAAGTTTTTTTTTTTTTTTTTTTTTTTTTTTTAAACCCTGGGGCCTCTTATACTGTAGTGTCTTGAAAGATCCTAAAGCTCTGGAAAAAAAATTGAAATACTTTTTATTTTATGAAGCAGTTTTGGGGTCAGTTTTTGTAAAATGAATGCTTTTATGTTGGATAGTTTAAAGACCATCTGTTAACTGAAACCAACCATAAGTGAAGTTTCAGTTATGTTTCCTATTAGTCTTGTATCTTTCCTATTAGTCATGTATGAAAGAATACAGAGACATCCAACAGAACTCAAAACAAAAATTGAAAAAGCAGATGTTGAAGCTGAGGCTTGTTGCTTTCCTTTTACGGGAGCAAGTAATTATTAATGAATCACAAAAATACTATAAGACTAGTTTTGTAAACTGTTATCTAGAATCACGGTGAAGATGTATTTCTGATTACTGTATATTGCAGTTGAAAATTGGAGTATTTTACTTGGAGACACTGAAGAGGGTTAAAAAAAATAGATCATGAATGTTATGTCTGGAAGCATACAATGAAAGATAAAATACAAAATTTTAAATAGTTATGCACTTCTAGTCTCTCAGGGCTCGTTTATTATGTTGTCATGGTGAGCAACGAATAAAAAAATAAAATAAAAAGGCTGTTCCTTGGGTAGTTGTGACTTATTGGTAGTTATCTTTTACAAGAGTTCCATGCTGACTTAAGTAAAGATCTCTGAGGAAAAAAAAACAAACTTTATTTTTCAAATACATTCAGCTAAGAGCTCACAGCCTTCCATGACACCACACTGAATTATTATTAGTGTACACTGCTGTGAGAATAACACTCACTGCTGTTTAACAACAATGTCTTTCCATGGAATTTCAGAAAGCCAGTAGGAAAATGAAAGGCAGAATTGAGAGCTGAAGCAGAATTAATACAGTCCATTCTGAAGCCAGGATCCTTCCATCACTGCTTCTGTAAGAATTAGCATGTACTGTATATGCATTTCCATATGATTTGGTTGAGAAATTTCTAATAGCTTGCGTATGTTAAGCAGAAGGTCCTCTCTTGCCTGAATAAAATCTCTTTAGGCGTATTTCACTCAGACTTTCTCTTTTTTCTCTCCTTAGCCTGTAATCAAATATCACGAATATGCGTGATTTTGTCTATAGAAAGCTTCATTTCTCATGGAGAATGGAGGTTAATTAATTTTTTGCTTACTTCTATCATAATGGAAGATAATGGGGTAGATGATGAGATTAAAAGAGTTGGAAATTAACAGCCGTGTCTGGACTGTTGTGTGAGGTTGTTCACAGACTGTCCCAGGATCCCTGGCAGGAATGCCACGTGAGCAGGCTCCTGAGCCTACCCCATCCCCTTGTGCTCAGGCAGCAGAGGGCACCTGGGCCTGGGGGGGCTCTGCCTGCCCCCGCGTCCTCCTCCTGCCGGGGTCGGGGGTCTGTGTGTGCAGTCTGGGAGCTGCGGCCACCAAATTTAGGAGGGCAAAGATCAGTCAAGCGTCACAAACCGTAGCCACTGCGAGGACACTGAATTACTGTTGTGAGGAGCAAATTGTTTCACTGCCCTCATGTGCTTACTGCCAGTAAAAATCTTGCAGAAATTCCAGGTCTGAGAGCCTCCGTCTCTGGTCCTGTGGAGGTTACACAAGACACATCAGAAATAAACTAAAGGGAAGTAGGGCTAGGCTCACAGGGCAACGCAACAGCCCTTAATAGAAAATGGGCACTGATGGGAAGATTTTCTGGCCCCAATACCCCAAGAGTTACCCAGATTTAAAATAGTTCTGTTAACACCTTTTTGCCCTAAATGTGGTATACAATCCCACCAAAGACATCCCTCCTTAGCCTGTCTCAGGGCACCCTGCATATCCTGCTCAAGGCAGATTACCAAGGCACTTGGGCACCTTGGGCAGTGGAAGACTCTCCTACAAGTGACATGTTACGGAGGCACGGTGATAACCAAGGGCTCCATCAGTCTCTGAGCCCGGCTGCCGTGCTCATCTCCAAGCCCCTTGCCTGTGGTAAGACTGGACTTAGGGAGAAGTTGACTTTGAAGACCTGTCCTCGCTCATCTGCAAAGGTCTCCTCTCAGTCAGCCGCCTGTGCCGAGTAGGTTCAGCTGTCCCCAAGGCCTCGGAATGCAAATGTTTAAAGGTGAAAGGAGTGTAAGGCACCTGGAGTCCCCTGAATTCCTGTGACACCAAGGCCAAGATGCTATGAAGGAAGAAGTGAAGCCTTGAAGGGGCTTTAACAGGAAAAGGTTGATGTAGTCAGTGTTTATGTCTTGTTCTGCTACTGCTTCGTTCATGAATGGTTTAGACAAAATCACTTTTTTGTTTTGATAGCTGTTTCATTTAGAAAATGAAAAATTAGTGACTCAAGTGTAGTGTTTTCAAATTCTTGTATTGGACGTGTTTGAGAAATGCTGGTTGTAATAATGTAATTATTCTTGTTTAAAGAGCGTCAAAATTATTTCATTGGACCGAGGAAGCACAGATTTGCTTTAAATGTCTTCCTTTTGTGGGAGCAGGTGTCCCTGGGGAAGGGGCAGGGTCCGGCAGAGGTCGGGGAGTGCTGTTTCACACGCTGCCAGTGCCGGAGTTTCTCTCTCTATTTGCACCGTCACTTTTTAACAGGACACTTTACCACCTCTGCTGGTCCCAATACCCCGTTTGTCACAGTTTGAGAATAACGGATAAACACGTATTCTTTCAGAAGGACAAACTGTTTTTCTACCATTTCTCTGGAAGCCTGATAGGTAAAAATATGGGAAAAAATAAAATAAACCTCCTATGGCAACTATTTTCTTTTAGAGAAAACACATATTTTAGGATAGCATTTACGAAAGCTTTATTGGTACTGCATTACAATCTTTCAAAACTGTTTCCATAACTATCAGGAACTTAAAATGTATTTACTTTATTTCAAGACTCAGGCGGTTATAAATCCTGTACCGCCTAGGTCTGCGCTTTATAGACCGAATTTACTGTTGCTCTTAATGTTGTGCTGCGTTAATTACGTTGAAATGAAATGTCTATGATAGGAATGTCGTGTTCATTTTCCTTGCCTTCTCCAGCAGGATGACTTTCCTGCCTGGCTATGGCTGATGCAGATCCATGCCCGCATGTGCCCCGTGCCCCCTCCCGGTGCTCCCCGCTGGGTGAGCCTTGCCCCCCGCCGCCCAAACCTTGCTGCCTCCAGCCAGCTGAATACCTGGGTCCGCCTCATTGCCAGGGTTATTGAAATGCACACGTTACTGAAAATGTACAGGGACCCCTTCCACGCGTGTCAGACAGTCTCATTTGCTGCTAGTGGCAGCAATTCATGCCAGGTGCAGTGAATACTCCTCAGATGTTCAATAACTTCTGTGACATCCCACCTGTGACAGGCTGTGGACAGTCGTGTAGTTTGATACCATTTGCCGCGTTTACCATGTAGGTAAAACAACCAACGCATGTATATTTGTATAGTAGTTCGTAAGTCAGTAGCTTAATGTAAGTAAAAATCAGCTTCTTCACTTGACTCTGTTCAGACTATATAATCATGAAGAAAATGGGGCAGTGATATCTCAAATTAAGAAAAAAAGCTGTAATTATTATTCTAACTGCTTTTAAAAATGCACTTTTTTTTGTATAAATACATAAAAACATCAAAATACATGGCACCTAAAGAACTTCTTTACGCTTAATATTTTTGGTATTACCCTGCCATTGTTATGAATGGTGCTGTCCAGGTGATGGGAGCTGCTAGGTGCTGGGACCTCTCCTCTAAAGGTAAATCTAATAGGCTCTATGGCTGTTAGTCTGCACGTTTTTCATAGATAGTATATAAATCTGTCCTATTTAAATGTTACTTTTAAGAGAGAGTGAAATTGTAATCCCAAAACGTTCCACACCTCTTCAGAACCAGTGTAGAAAGAATAGAGCATACAAAATACACTTTTCCTTTGTCCCATTTTGAGACTCTCTGGTTACTTTTTTGTTAATTTGTTTGCTTGTTTTCATGGGAGTTCATTGAGGTAAAAGGTGGTAAGTTTGTGTGTGTGTAATAAATATTAAGAAGACTGAAGAGTTCTGCAGAGAGGGCCTTCTGGATCAAAGGGCCATAGTCATTTAGATTTAGTGAGGGAAAACATTGTACAAGGTGAGATATAATCACTGAATGATGAACTTTTAGATTACTTTTGTAACTGATAAACTGATTGCTTTCCATTAAAAAAAATAAAATATTTTCTGGTAGTGCATCATGGAGACAATTACCCACATGCTCTTTTCATATTAAAGCATTATATGCTGTCTTTGTTGATGGAAAATGCATAAAGTTTTCGAAAGATTGCTTTCTTGGCGTATGGAAAAATGTCATTCTAACTCATCCATTCTCAGATTCTGGTGGTAGTCCTTTTAATTTCCCTTTGCTTTTATTGGATTCTGGAAAAGGTTAATTAGTTATCCACTGAGCTTGATAGAAGAAGATTTTTTAGAATATAATATTAAGAAATGTTCTACTGGGGTATGAAGGTAACACCACAAGGGGGTACTATAATTTTATCAAATTTGTCTTGGTAAGTTGGTTTATTAAGGTAAAGTGATTACAGCCTGCAGAGTTAATTTTAATATGCTAATATACCACAGCAAGTTGGGAACTTAAATAAAATGATACAATTAAGTCAAATTTATGGAAGATAGAGAAGCTTTGTAAGGTCATCTGTATGTTACGTTAGGATTGCATATAGGCTTACAAGATTTTAAAGGCAGTTTTCTTAGAAGCAGACTTCAGGTGGTTGCTGTATGTACTGTTCTGACCTTTGCACGAGGAAGTTAGTATAGTTCTGTGCAAAGTCGTTGGTTTTCATGCAAGAAAAATAACCTTTTAGTCTATGAATACAGAAAGCTAATGTCAGATGTGTATATGTTTTAATGGTTTTAATACCTGTGTAAAGGTGGAAATTTATTAGGACTTGAATTTTATTTATTTACTTACTTATCTATCTATCTATCTATCTATCTATCTATCTAATTAATTAATTAATTAATTTTATTTATTTATTTATTTATTCCCCCCCCCAATGGAAAAACACATCTGGTATTCTTCCTTTAGTGACATAATTGCTCTCGATTAAACCTTTTGATAAAATACTTTAATATGACATGCTGTTGGGCATATTGTGGCAGGAATTGTGCTGCTCATTGTTTGTGGAGGAATGGGCATTGCTTTTGTTTTGTTTTCAAAGGGACGGAATGTCAGCACTGTAAAATATCTAGGCCGTTGAATTTTTATGTCACTGCTATGCTCAGATAGTGCCTTACTGAGCTCTAGAAGAATAGGGTAAAAATGAATATAGCAGAAACAGGCTTTTTAAAAAACTTGCTATTATATTTGGCTACAGAAACTAGAGAAAAAAAAACAAAGAACAGGGGAGCCAAAGAAGAATATAATGAAGCAGAAGTTATGGAAGACTACTTCTAACATTTTGTTTTTATGTAGCCTATTGCTACTTGGCTGCTTTATTTACCTGGAGTAAAATTTAACTGAGCAGATATGTGCTCCTGGTAGCAGGAAGCCACGAATTCTGCCTAGGGTCTCTGGGTGCATCAGGCAAATATGAAGCACCACCACCAGAAGGAATGAGTGCTTGGTGGAAGGCAGATGGGTGTAAGTCTGTAGGGCAGCTGTGGGGCATATGAGAGAGAGAACTGATAGCAGTGGTTTTTTGGTTGTCTTTGGAGACTTTGAGGTCCACAGAGAGCCAAGTTAGAAAACAGGAAAGAAATAATGTGTCAGTAGAACACGTTAGAAAATATTTTGTGTTTTCTACAGAAAATAACTAATTTGTCATTTGCGTGATCCTGTTGAGTGAGGTTTACTTTCATTAGGAAGTTCCCAAGATCACTGTTTCCCCTCAGGATATGGAAAACCAGATTGCACATCAACAAACCAGTTGAGAGGCTGGTTTGCCAGAGACAGTAATTGGCAATGATGTAACAAAATGGGTTTTTCCAAATGCTTTTAAAGATGTTTTCCATGTCCATTTGCAGTCTGTTATTAAAATCTACACATAGCATCTGTGTGTACTGAAGGGCACACTGAACTGACAAGGTCAGTGTTGCAAACCTGCTACTGATGCAAGGAGATGAATGTCTGAAACCCACAGTCATTTGAGGATCGATCCAGGTTATTAGTAAAATCTGCCAGATTTCTTTATTATTATTATTATTATTATTATTATTATTTTATTTTTTTTATTTTTTCCTGAAATCCATGTATTGTAGAGACACGAGGATTATAGTGACAGTGTCCTTACCAGTGGGACTCAGTCGTTATCTAGTTTGTAAACAGCAAGCAAATCACCCTTACCCATGCAGTGAATTGAGTGCTTCCTAACGCTGCGTTTGTGTCCCTGTGTGAGGAAATACACAGATAATGTTGAACTTGGCTTTTTGGCACAGTGCATGGAATCTGGCATTTTAGAAGGTCATAATGAGTCAGCTTTTGCAGAAAACAGGTCCTGTTTTACTATGATCACTGTTTATAATGGTTTGCAGAGATTTGGCTTTCTCCGAGAAACTACACACCAACAGAAGAGGAGTAGAGAAGAATTTCACCTCCAGTGGCAGCTAAATGTTGCTCCTTGATGTCATGGCTTTCTGTGGCTGTTTCTTGTCTTTGTATTGAAGTTGTACCCAAAGAGCACCATCAGAACTTCATCAATAGGTTGCGTGTCTCAGTGTTCTGCATCTTCTGTGACAAGGGCAGGAGCCTGGATTTAAGGACACTTAAATAACAATAAAGAGGTCTGATTTCCATGGGTATGAGTATCTTCCCATTGAGGAAGACTGCAGACAAAATGTTGCAAAATTTGGAGTTCTAATAAGAATGTTTATTCACAGAAACTTTGATGAATGTAACTGATTTTACAATAAAAAACCACAAATTAATGCATTCTAGAATTATATAACAATTTATTGACATTAAATGATCAAATTATATGCACAATTAATTTTTTATTAAATAAGAAATAATGTATGTAATATTATGATAATCTTCTGAAGTATAACAAGTTTTTTAACTTTAACAGCACCATGCACTGTGCCTCTGCTTCTCAGGGGGCTAATGTTAAAAGTAAGGCATTCAGCAATTGAAAAGGAAATTATAAAATTAGTCACTTGAGTAATTTAAACATGCAAATAAGTATCCCAACTGTGTTGATACCAGATTTAGCTGAATTTACTAGGGCTGCTTTGACTTTATCACCCTCATTATTTCTGCTTTGTGTCAGACTGCAGAAAGACAGAATTATCTGTTACAGAAGTTTCTTGTGGCACTACTGTATTACTGCATTGTATGTTCGCTAATGCACTCACTGGCAAAAATTTATTCCAAGTTTTTTTCCTCCTAAATTTATTCCAAGTTTTTTTTCCTCGCTGTGTGTACCCTGCTGGCACGCAGACACCCTGGGGAGGGGTTGGGACCCTGCTGCTGTGCAGACGTAAACCAGAGCCATTCCCCTGAACAGCACGCGCTGCTCGGCAGGCAGGGACCATGGGCAGAGGGAGATGGTGGGGTGGTGAGCAGGAACATGAGCAATGGCTGCGTGCACCTCACCTGTCCACGGCGGAGTTATTAAGCGTTACGACAGAGGAGGGCTCAGTCTGAAGGCAGGTTATGAGGTACATCTGTTATTTGTGATGCTGCTGCGCAACAGCTATGTCAGAGGAGAGGGCGAATATATCCTGCTTTGAGATGAGCTGGCAAACAGCTTAGGTGAAGTTAAGATGTCAACAGTGAACAAGAACAACAACAAAAGGCAAGGCCCTTCATAAACTTCTAGCTCTGTAAGTGGTGAACTACCTTGAAAATGAAGATGTATTTTTTTTTTTTTCTGTATAGTAAAGAGGAAAAACAATAGGCAGAACTACAAAGATGGATTTCTCATATTAAAAAAAAAAAAAGAGTCAAGGTAATGATTCTTGAGGCAACCTTTTAAATGAGTAAAATTTGAGTGAGGTTGCATTTATCAAATCTGTAGAGAAGAAGGTTGTAGGAGTTATGATGTTACATGATGAAGACTTGGTCAAGGCATTTAGCTGGATGAAAAGGAAAAGTCATGTTCTAATAATGTCAGGCAGGAAAAAGCAATAAGTTAGATTTGATAGAAGGAAGAGAAAGAAAAATGAAACTTGGGTAATGGCCAAGTTATAAGTCTAAACAATAGAAGACGGTGATCATTGTTTGTGAAGATGAGTCAGAAGAAACAAGGAATGCCTGAAGGCAAGAACTGAAAGGTGTGCTTTTGTAAAACTGTCTTTAATCTTATGGCTGGATATACGCATGAAAGAAAGGGACCATGATTTCAGCTTGGACTGGGGAAGAAAAGCAGGAGAAAAGAGAAAGAGAGGCCTTAGTCTGAACCTAATATACATTAGAGTGAATTTGCTTAACAAGAAGGTATATGGTTGAAATATTACAACTTTCTTAAACACTGGCATGTTCTCAGCCGTGTCTGAGGTCTTTACACCCGGTGCACCAAGCAGTGCCATCGGTGTGGCTGCAGTTCTCCAGTCCTCTGTGTGGGTCCATCCCAGTACAACGTACGGCTGCTCACGTGGCTGAGCTCTGCTTTCCCTTTGCCATCCAGGGACAGAAAGAACAGATTTTTCTGTTGTGCCTTTCCTAAGGAGACTTTCACAGTGGAGAAAACTGAATGGAGTTTGCCTCCTTTTTGTTGCCTGAGTGGCACAAATTAAGCAGAAGAGGGCAATGGATCACCCTTTGATCTGTTGTTCAGTCATCTCTTCTAGGTTTGCTGTGATGATTGTGAGTTTGGCAATACTCTGCCTTTCTTTGTCGTGTCTAGATTTCTTTTCTTTCTTTCTTTTTTTTTTTTTTTCTTTTTTTCCGAAATCTCCTTTTGTGGTGTTTAATTTGACATTAAAATATATCATGCTATTATGAAAATATAAATATACTCTAGAAATCTTATCTACAAGAAACTAGTTAAACCTTGCAAGAGAAATAATGATGAAAATGAATGCATGACACAATTGCACTTGCAGGACCGCTTTTAGGCGTATTAATCTTAAGAAAATGTACATATAGAATACTAAGATGAGAAATAGGAGAGCAGTCTCCACCGACATCATGTCCAGGAGCTGCCTGCTGAGCTTTGGTGGACCAGCAGGTGTAGAAGTTATGATATTAAATTGATTTAGTCCTTATTACTGGTGTTTGGATGAGCATTCAGAGGACATGATTTTTTTTTTTTTTTTTCCCTTTAAGGTATTTTACTGATAAAAGGCTGAGAGGCAAACAGACATTTCTTATTTTTTGGCATAAGTTTTTAATTTTTCCCCCATGAACTGTACATAACCACATTTTCCACATATGTGTAAAAATGGGAATAATCTTTGCAGCTATGGATATTTCTTACTATTAGTTGAAAGTAAAGATACACATAGGGCTTCTGCTCTATAAAAAAGGTGAGAAAACAAATAAGAACAAGTGTTAATTCATGTACACGGGATTTGCGTCTGCACAGCAGGTGTAAATGCTACATTAATGCTGGAAATATCTGTCCTGCTGTGTAGTTTTCCTTCCTTTTTATTACTTCAGTGTTTGGTCTCGTATGAATGCACCATACTTATTTGCATGTTATCACAACAGATTCCTCTTTGCTTTTAGTTATCCATATAAAGAGATAGGTGCTCCACATGACCTCAATAAAGTATTCAAATCAAATACTGTAGCAAAAATATTTTGGTTTTCATAGTGCAGTGTATATACATATATACACACATATATAAACACTATTTTTAGGCTAGGTTATTAATTGCACACAAAAATGCTAAATAAAAAGAATGTTATTAAATATGCAATGTCAAACACTTCTAATTATGGAAATGTCAGAAGTAGGGTTCAGTGGGAATCTCCAAGAGATCGAATCGAAAATTATCTAGGCTGTGTGACTCAAAGCATCCAGCTTTGTTGAGCATTCGTTGTGTAAAAACAAATCCCCTGAACTTAGTCTCCGAAAACGCACAGCACATTGCGGATGACACCGCCTGTTAGCAGGCTGGAGGTTAGCATCTATGGTACATACAATTACTGAGTACCTCTGGCAAGTCTGATTTAACCGAGTGGCTTAAAATTGCAGAAGTCTCTCCAGGGAAAGGATGAAATTCAGTTCTCCAGGGAAGCACTTAGTTGTCTGGAACCTGCAGAATTTTCTTCTTCTCGCTGCCCCAGACTGGCCTGACCCGTGCTTCAGAAACCATTAGCTCGCGGCTGTGTTACCACCATGGAGCTCAAAAATGTATCTTTAATCAAAGTCTGTTTTCCAGAAAGGAAGTCAAATCTTGATCCGTAAACATACAGAGATGGAGAATCCACACTTTGTGCGGGGAGCGTAACTTCTCTGTGATTAGTACTGCTGTCACGGAGACTTGAGCTGAGCTCCCAGTTTGAATTAGTCTGTTCTCAGAGTAATGATAGGGGTTTTCTGTAAAGTCCCTCTCCCTTGCCTTTGTCTCATGGGAACCCAGCAGCTGTTTCACAGCTGGGGTGGGATAAAAGGAGCCCGTGTATCCGTGCTGGCTGCTTTGCGGGTCCCAAGCTCCCGCTTGGACAGAAAGCTGGGTTGCGGTATTTTGTTTTAAAGCAAAGGAAGACTACTCCTGCAGTGGCGTGGAGGCTCAGCAGCCTGGGGTGCTCTGTGGCAGTCCCAGCTGTGCTGTGTGCCTCTTGTGCTGCTTCAGCTTGTGCTGGGCATCCCCCGGCACGTCATCAGTCTGCCCTGAAACAGCAGGCGTCAAGTCAGGATCTTGTACTCTGGTGCTACAAGACCTAACAGAGCTGATTGTAAATCCTTCAGTTATTATAAAGAACAAATACTACTATATTATTTTATATGCTAAGTTTTTTCAAGAATTGGATACAAAAATCTCGGTGGACAATGCCTCATATTTTTTGTTGTTATTTTTGCAAATAACTACTTATTTTAAACCTTTGTATATGAATAATAGTGAAAACTTAGAACAGAGGATTTACTCTGTTCTGGCTCTCCATTGGATCTGTGGCCTCCTTGTCGTAAGGTACATATTGTGGAAATAATTGCTCTTTATTCTATGAGAATTGCAAGGAAAACAACAAGATAGAAAATTCAAATTAATTTGGTTTTGCCATCTGCGCAAACTCTCAGTCAGTGCTTGTCCTTCAGGATGAACTGAATGTGGTGTATGTTCTGTTCTGTTTTGGTCTGTATTTTGCCTATTTATTCATTAATTCTGTATAATTCTTTGCAAGGGTCAAACAAAGGCATTGCACAGAGGGGGCTATATATATATTATATATATATTTAATGGAAATGAATGCAGTAAGTGGAAGAAGGCTGAAAGCACATAAAAAAGACAAGCATGCCATCAGTCATTTTAAGTTACTCTTCCAGACTGCTTTATATGGCACTCACATTTTTCCAGTGTATTTTTCTGATAATGCTTTATGTATTTTACTTGACACAGCAGGTACCTGGGATTTGTACTTTCATATGCGTGAATAACAAAATGGGCTTTTTATTTAAAATTGGTATTTTTATGCTGTTTTATGCAGCAAAGTGATGAATTGGTGTACCAGTACTTCGAACTGGCAGGTCAGTAAAGTGTGGTTATAGTCAGAGCATTGACTGTAAAAGTTACATCATGGAATCCTAGTTTTATTCTTTTTCAATGAGTCCAGCAAAATTGCAGTTTACAATCTAAAAACTTTTTTTTTTTTTTTTTTTTTTCTTCCCCTAAATGCAGATTCTGGCCTTTGAAAACCCATCTGTTTTCTTTCTGTCTCATACATTATCCTCAGCAATAAGGGCTCTACAGTCAGAGCTGGGTGAGTGCTTCTGTTTATGGTGTGTGAGGCAAGGCAAGCTGCGGTTGTGCTTCCTGATACGCGTTGCTTCTGCTGGGTTAAAAAGAATTCAAAGTTTTTTTAATTACCATAAGCAAAAACAAAAACAATGAAAAAGTGCAGAGAAGAAGAAAAGAAGAAAGGGCTATTTTCATATTGGTACTTTCCCATTCAGAACTAGAATTTAAGGACAGCTGTAGGAACATGTTTGTAAGCAAACATCATGACAAAATGTGCCCAAGGCAAAAAGATTGCCCGCACACTTTGCATTGCAAAGGCGACAGGGGTAGGGTGATGAGAAGCCCACTGCAGGGCTGCAAGCCCTTGGCTGCTGGTTGGGGTTCTTCTGCTGGTTTCTGATGCAAGGCGGTCCAGGCGGTCTGCTGCTTGTAAGGCTCCTCAGCTGTGCTCCACTTCCCTTGGGAAGCTAGGGCTGTGTTTTCAGCATTTTAGGAAAGCTCATCTTTCAGGTCTTCGATACACAACAAGATACTTCATCATAAGTTCAAATTGGGTTGAGGATGCCTGGAGATGAATGTAGTCTGGACCTAGGCAGAGAACGCAGCGTCTCGGGGCAGTATCAGCGCCCGCTCCCCAGGGACGAGCAGCTCTGCGATGCCCGCGGGCACCTCGCAGCCCTGCATCAGCCGCCGGCTTTGGGCTCTTCCCCAGGGTGTTCCTGGGGCTCCCAGGGGGGCAGCAAAACGTCTCTCAAAAATGTGTAACTTAATGAAGTAGTTGCTCTGCAAAGAATGAGTTGGATGAGGTAGCTTTCAAAATATGTGCTCGTTCCTCTTCTAACCTAAAAAGTATATTTTTTTGTTCTCTGATGTCACAGGGCCAAACCTTCTCTCTTCAGTGACTTTAGAAAGAGGCCTGTGATTCTGATACTGTGTTAGATGCTTTGAGGACTGTGTAATTAACGTCTGAAAGCATTGCTTAATAGCTTGTCTTCATACATTTATTTTTCCTTCACTAGAAAAAAGTGTTGATATTTTAAGCATTTTAGCTGCTGCTGCTTATTTTTTTGCTTCCTTTTATGACATAAAAATTCAGTTTGCTGGTTCATTTTGAGCCTGACTGGAAGGCTAAGTTTGTTTATTTTGGCAGCTTAGTTGTAGATCGGCCAAGAGGAAAATGAAAAACTGTAGCCTGTAGGCATTCTGCGTGTGCTTATCTAAATACTGCTGGGAGCAGGGATAACTGTCTTTTTCATTGTGGAGAATCCATGCAACGCAGGAAAAGTATCGGGGAGAAGGCTCACTTGTTTATCTTTTCTCGTTGTTTTATTGTCCAGTTATACACGGGGTCTTCAGCGTGGCCGGTCACACCTACGCTCAGTAAGCAGAGGGAGGTGGGGCCTGAAGTACTTTTGTCCAATAGAAATTTAAATCAATATAACAAATATCTCTTTTTTCTTGTACTCTTGTTTTAAAAATAATTAGAGACTGTGCATCTACTGTGTATGCGTATCAATGTAGCAGTAAATCAGGAAAAAAAAATCTTTAGGCTCCTTTTTTGGTGCTGTAAACCCAAAAAGGGAATGCATTCCAGAAGAGCGGGCACAGCTGAGGGGTACCCTCGAGAGCTCTGCTCTGTGCGTTGCACTCAAAGCCGGGCGCCCTGGGGTTTATTGCTGTCGTCCCAGACATTTTAAAGTTTTACCAGTCCTGTCGGTACCCGGGTGGGACATGCAGGGGATGCAGAGGGAGTCTTGCTGCCCCTCTGACCCCCGGCAGCGCCCAACCTGGAGCAGTTTCTGCATCCCATCTTTTGGGGTGTCCGCAGCCGCGTAGAGCTTTGTACCTGGGAGCCGGCAGGTAAGGTAGGGACACCTCATTCCTTCTCTAGTGGGATTTGTACATGCAATATGCTCCTGTACTGATGTGAGATACTGAATACCTTTGTATTTTACAAATCCTGTGGTGCTTACTTTTAATTTGCTTTTATGCAGTGCAAGGGAAAACAGCATTACTATATATTTCGCATTGAAGCATTTTAAAGATCTGTAAATACAAACTTTTCAACAAGCTTTATCACTTGGCATTATGCTTCATGTGCTGTTTATCACCAGGATGTGTGGGAATGTTTTCTTACAAGAGATGATGAACATATAAAATCTTAGTTCAATGAAAGTCTGTAACAGTTCAAACACTATTGCTGTTCTGTTAAAGAAAAATAAAAAAAGAAGACACTAGTGGAGTAGGGAAAAGACACTAGATTCAGAAAGTGAGGAATATGTGTTTAATGATTTTTTTAAAATGCTCCTTGCTAAACAACATCTAGCCTAGTCTCTGAGGACTTGGATACTGTTTTTTATGCTACAATGCCACAAATAAATTATTCTTTCTGTTATTCTAATCATACACGTACACTAAAGCCTAATAAAATTCTTCTTTATTTATCTGAGGGGAAAAAAAAAAAAAAAAAAAAGTATTTTTTTTGTACTGAGAAGCCTAACAGCTGGGCTGTGGCGGATTGGCTGATGAGAAGCTAACTCCAGAGACACAGCTCCTTCACGAAAATTACTTTGACAGAAGTAAATCTCATCCACGTGGCCAGAATTCATGTGATTTGTAAGTAATTAGGGTGGTAGCCTTTGGTAGCTTCGGGGTGGCGAGGGCCATATTTAATGCTGCTGTGGGCAGCGTGTCCGAGGCAGCGCTCACGCCGCCTTCACACATGCAGGGGAAGGGAATGGACTGTCTGAGCTTCCCTGCTGGCCCAGGTGTGGCTATGCGGGGTGAGAACAGTTTTATATATCTTATTTGGGACTAGCCCTAATTGTATTCCCTTAGTTTCACTGCCTAAGTGCATTTCCCTGCCTTCTGCCCCTGATCCTATTGCAACAGAAATCGCAGGCTGTGATTCAATAAAAGTGCATCTGTCTGCGCTGTTGGGTTTGATCCTCTGGGTGCAGGCGAGGCTCACTTGTGTGCTTTTCTTACACAAGTCTGGGACAAACCAGGCTGGAGAGCTGAAGTGTGAGCCTGTCCTGCATGGGGCCATGGGCAGGCGTCGTGCCCCATCCTGCGTGGGGCTGTGGCGGTGCTGGGCTGGCCGGAGCCCAGCCCGTGCCTCCCTGGGGCTCGCTTCCAAGTGCCAGGGGATTTGTGGCCTTGGGAAAGGATCACCCTGATCCCTGCTGCCTTCCGTATGATTGCAGATGCAGATGGGCTCAGCGGTATGCAAGCCACGCACAGGTTTGGGTGTACCTAAGTCCATTTTGTGTCTTGCCCCTTTCTTGCACTAAATTCCCCTTTTATTTTTCCCCTCCAAGTGCTGCCAGGCACAGTGTCCCAGCTGGGGGCTTGCAACGTACGGGAAATGAAGACGTTTTCTGCATAAATTTGCTATGTTTCCTTGCTACCTGATGTTGCCCTGTGCTTAACACAGCATGTGGTGGTTTGGGTGCTATCAGAGAGGAGCCGCCGCCGTGGCAGAGCGAGGGGACGGTGCCTGGTGCGCGGTGCCCCCGTCCCACAGTGAGCAGAGCAGATTTCCCCCCAAAGGAAACATGAGGAAAACATCTTGCTTTAAGAGAGATATTTAATATGTTTTTCATATTTGGAAAGCAGTTAATGTCTGGGAATGTCCTTTTGCTCCCTGGCCAGCACGATTAATATTACTTTAGATCTTTTTTTTTTTTTTTTTTTTTTTTCTGAAAAAAAATTAGATTAGAAGTGATTTATCTGCAATGAAAGTAACAGCAACTACTTCCTCTGTATTAATACTTAAGGTTGCTTTCTTTTAAACATTATTTTGGGGAGGGTAAAAGCTTTTAAAAATAAGCATGTTTCAAATTATTTTTAGATTAAAATACTTTATGGAAAAAAGAGCTGAATTTTAGCATATGAGCAGTAAAACAGGAAGTCAGGACTTTGGAAAAACACAGATGTCGAAAGGCTGAGCAAAAATGGGCTTTCCACTGCCTCCAGCTAATTGCACGGAGCGCCTAATGAGGTTGCATTTGTGGTTGTGCCCGAGGGGATGTGTTTCCTCACTGCCCGAGGGGCCCGGGAGAAAGCTGCCAGGTGCAGGTGGAAAGCCTTGCCTGGCATACCTGTTGTGTGAAGCACCACTGAAAGACTCATCCAGCAGCACATCACTGTGTGTTTCATGCAGGTGTACAAATAACGGCTCAAGTATTTCAGCATGCGTATGAGCAGGTTTCTCAGAATCAGTTTCAGGTAGGCTCTTTTTTGTAGGTGGTAAAAATTATTTGTTCTCATTTGATTTTTTTGTACCTTTTTGGAGATAACAGGTGTTGGTTTTTTGCTTGGTATTCAGACCACGACCTTTGTGAATGCTCTGGTTACATACAAACTAAGTGCTATATATAAGTAGTCTTAGTTCAATTCAACATCCCAATGTGCATAAAATCTACTGCAGGAAAACATATTTTTTTAGGGGAAATGATGTTTAATTACATTAAAGCAATATTTCAGCCTCTTTTGCATCACGTTCTGATCAATAAACTCTTGTTCTGTGGAAAGATCTCAACAAAACAAGCTTGTGATCCGCGTCTTCCATTGATGAGGCAAACCACAGTTGCCAAAGTTTCCTATCATTGCTTTGTAAATTATTCACATTAGCTAAAAATCGGATGCTGCCTCATTTCCCCTTCCTAACACACCTTCAGGCAGAGCACTCCTTCCTCCTGCACAGGGCCCTGCTCAAACCTGGTGAATGTTGTCTGGGCAGCGAGCAGAGACCAGTGGGCTGGGATGCGTAGGATTTGTAACCCTGCTTTTTCTTCCATTAGCGTTCTGCCTTTGGCTGTGCCATGTCTAATTAATAATAGTGTATTAAGAAACAAGACTAGTCTATTGAGTCCCTAATGCATGAATAAGCTAAAAGGATAACCCAAGTTACTTCTTCCCTACTTAGGGAAAATATAACTTAAGTTTTCATTTTGTGTGAAAGACCTTCCTGCTCTGATAGCACGTTATGTGCCACGTACATGATTTTCAAAGGAAGCATGATTTATCCTTCTCATTTGATTAAAGTCTGGAATGAATAACAAATCTCCTTTTACTTGCACCTTCCATTACGATCTTACAGAAGCTGTTTGGGTGGAAATATTGCAATAGTCTGATTATCAAGCAAGCTCATCCACATTATTTCCAGCCTTAAAAGCCCGAAGCAATACCTGCCCGCCACAGCTGGGCAGAGGTACCTGGACCTGGATGCGCAGCACTCATGAGTGCACTGCAGTCCTGAGAAGCAAACCCATCTCTGGTGGCACTCACGAGAAATGGGGTGTTCTCTAGGACTTGCTAAGGCTGACAGAGCATCTTGTCTGTGATAAGAGACAGCTGGATATAGGAGGAAATGGCACCGGTGGTGGTGCTGACCCCTGGAGCCTTCCTGACCCCTTGCTGGGCTTTGAACCCACCTCCTCTTCCTCAGTCCCTGGATTTAGTTCGGTCAAGAGAATTTGGAGTGCTCAGATGTAGCCGCACAGAAAGCTCAGTGCAACACAAACAAAATGAAAATTTAAACTGAAAGTATTTGAAGTTGATCTTCAGTTAATCCCTTCTACAATCCCTTCTACGCCCAAACAGATCCTTGAAAACTCCATGTGTGTGTTGCAATGCAGTAACATGTCCTTTCAGGAAAGAAAGTTCCTTATTTCTTGTCTTAATATATGAATAATCTTTCATGAGTTGATACAAAACTATGATTGGTTTAATGTCTTTCAGTGTTTCCGTTACTTATAGCTGTCCTTAGTTCTTTAAAGCTGACATTTTTCTTGTCTGGTATGTTCAAATATTTCTTTAAATAATTCAAAGTCTGTTGGATTTCCAGATCTTAGTGTGAAAATAATGTTCCTTTTAATTTCCTCCTTTGTGCCTAACCAAAAAAAAAAAAAAGGTTGAAATTGGAATTTCAAGTTTAGTAGATGATATCGTCATTACTGAAAAAGGAAGGAAATAGAAGCCAGTTTTGCGGAAAATGTGTCCAGTAGTTTTAAATATACAGATATTTCAGATATTTCAAGCCCCAATACTTGTGGATGAGCACTAGGATAATTCTGATTTGGAAGCTTTTCTGCAATGTACATTTAATGATGTGGAGCCCAGATGTGCAAGCAGAAGTCCGAGTGGTTCCTCAGAACCGGGCTCACTGGGCTCCAGCTCCCCTCCCTCGCCCCCTCCTGCTGGCCTTGCTTTTCCTGGCTGCCGGCCTTTCCTCGCCAGTGCTCCCAGGTCTTGGCTCGTGGGCAGCTGGAGGGAAAAGCAGAGTTTCCTGCTTTCATTTGCCCTCATATATATATATTCACGTATACACACATGTATGTATGTGGTCCTGCCTTTCTCGGGTGCTTCTCTGCAGCAGAACTGCTGCAGCGGTGCTGGTTGCTCTTTGCTTGTCCTTTGTGGTGCCAGCAGACGGCTGCAGCCTCACAGACGGAGCGTGAGCAGGGATTTTCTGTACCTGGCCACCACCCTGTATTGATGCAGGAGTCCGTCAGTGTTGTCCCAAGCTAGAAAATAAAACATTTGTGTGCAGCAAAGCACCTCCTTCTGAAGCAGGTCCTAGCTTCTAGACACAAAGAGACTCCTTCAGCTCCTTGGTTATTTGGAAATATATGAAGTGTTTTATGCTTCTTATTCGCATTGATACGTTCACAAAAAATGACTGCCAAATCATGTGAGGTGGCTTTGTTCTGGATGCATGAGCTCAACCTTGACTGAAAGAGCTTATCATTTTCTCTATCGTGGCTGATGCAATTAGGGGTTATTTTGGTCTTATTAGCTCTATATGAAGAAGGCACATGGCCGGAGCCAGCCTGTTTATTAAACTGTGACTCAGTTCCAAGCATCGGATGGGACATGACTCACTCATGCTCTGCTCTGTGATATCATCCTTTATCTGCCAGGCTGCTCCGTTCAGAAGCGTTGAACCTCTGCTGGTTTTGATTTGCGTGCTGGAAGCTGCGCTGGCACTGGGTTACCCGGGACAAGCATGTCTATCAGCAGCTCGTTCGGGGACACCAGGAGTTTTCTCGCTGGGGAAGATGTTGCACAGTGCTCTCCAAACCCAGCCTCTAGGCTATGGCAGAGATGTTTCCTGCTTGAATCTTTATTTTGTGCCATCCACATGACTTCCGTCATGTACCTGATCTCCCTGTGTGATAAGTCCTTGTTATCAATGTGGGATTAGCTAACAGAGTATTTTGATTAATGCATGCAGCTCCTGCAGTGTAACATTTTCTGTTTTGAGATTCTGAACCATCAGGCCTGCCCACTTTGATACTGTTAGTTGTTCTTTTCATGTTTAGTGTACAAAACATAGCTCCACTAATAAAGACTTTATGCTGCTAAAACTGCCCTGTTCCTGATGGGGAAGACTGTGTCATCTGTTTTTGTTATGTCTGCATTTAGAGCGTTATAACCAACACTTCACAACTCCTTTGTCCTTCGGAAGGCTTGTGCTGTCTCAGAAGAGATGTTCTGCCTCGTGCTGCTCGTCCACCTGGGGCCTGTTTTAGTTGCTGCTTGGGGGTTTTCGCTTGTTGCTGTCTTACTGCTTTGCACTTTTGATGAAACAGGCTCAACATTTTTTATAGGCAGAAATGATGGACTGTTTTTATTGAACCTGTACAAATACCCGTAGCATATTACCCTCATTCTAGTTTTCTGTCAATGTTCCCATTGATCAGGAGTATGGCTACAATTACGCATCAGGATGGTTCTCTGAAGTATAGTCTGTGAATTTTTCCCCTGAAGTGACTGAAGGTGTGCTAATCAGTTCCTCCAAATTTCTTGGCGTTATTCACATCCCCAGCCTCTGCAGGCAGGGAGCCCACTGGTTCCTCCCTCAGTGCTTCAGCTCTGCAGCTGTGACACTTGTGCTTCAAATCCTCAGTGAGCTAAAAAATATATCCTCAGGAGTGGTAAGTGTTGTGAACATTGTACATAAGAGCAGCAACAGCAGAGATATAGGAAACAGATGTTGTGGTTTCCAGTTAAAGTTCCAGTTACCATTCTGGTAAAATACCGTAGACTTATTGGATATAAGAAGATGCTACAAAACCACACAAACCTGTCTGACTCGAGTGTTGCTGCTGGTGGTTACTTTGCTGGCTGGTGAGCTGTAGAAACTTGGAAATTGCTTGTGAGGCCCTGGTGTCTTGAATTTGGTAAAACCATGTTATTTATGAATGGCGAAATTACCTGAAATCTAGGTATTTAGACATCTTCCTAGCAGGAGTATGCTCTATTTCCAGAAAAGGGAATTGGACCTTTTTTGACAGTTTGGAAGCACTTGTTCTTTGAGTGGTCCACATACAAGTCCACACCAGCTGTACTTGTGTGCACATCTCCATAGGCTTAGAGATATTGCATGGATTTGAATTCTCAAGAGGACTTAATATGGCAAACGTAACAAATGACTGTGCTAAGAGATTCCCCTGCTTTAGCTCCAGAACTTGTGGGAACACAAGTCTGATGTGGAAAAACAGAGCCATAAGGGGTCTGGAGCATTCTGACTATCCTTTGGTGCCAGTTGTACATAGTCACGTCCTTGTACCCAAAGGCCTTCCAGGGCCATCGTGTCCCGTGCCAGGGAGGGAGCGGGACGTGGTCGGGCGCAGGGCAGAAAGGGCCTGGTGGGTGGTGGGACACGTCTGCTCCCTGTCGGTGCCAGGGGCTGTGGTTTTATAAGTTGCAGATAGCTGTTGTGGGTCTGAGTTGTGGTCAGTGCTTTGTGAACACAAGTTGTGTGGTTCAGTGGTTTTAAAAATGGTTATCGCCACTATGCTTGGGTGTGAAAACATACCTTATGTCACACACGCTACCTTTATAAAGTATATAAACAGGGTTTTTCATCTGCGTTCCATTTACTGTTACATTTTGTTGTCTTTGCCATGGGCATTTAAAACTGAGATGTTCTAAAGAGCCCTGCATGAAATTTTAAAGAGACTGGACCTTTCATCTATGCAACAGCAGGACACCAGATAGATGAACAAGAAAGAAAGAGAAATTGTTTTTGAAGAAATAGCAAAAAAAGAAAAAAAATGACAGTAGAAGCAATTATTTTATCAAAGGTTTATTTTCTTTCTTGTTTTTTAAAGACCTTTCCTCAGTTGAAGTTAGCTGCCTCCTTATGTATGTTTGATTTGTGGTTTTCACAAGATCCAAATGAAAACTGTCAGCTGAAAGATGTGTATTGTTAATGAGCAATCACAATGGTAACAGTGATTTCAGTGAATTTTGGTGCTCAGAGAGTTGCAAAACTCTGGTCTTCTGTCCTCAAAACAGGCACATGTTTCCCTTTCATATTTCAGTCTGTTCCTTGACTATGGAAAGACCTTTTCAAAGTGTAAGAGCAGAGTTAGTCTTTGCCTCATTCTTGCTTGTAGTGAAATAAATCGCATTTCTTATGATAAGGAGCTAGGCTGCAGTCCCTGCTTCCCCCTTTTCAGGCCATTAAGCAGCAATCTCCACTTGTGCCGCTTTGGCCCGTGCGGGTGACCTGACTGCGTGAGGCTGGGTGTTACGCCGCCAGTCCCGCTCCTTTCATCTCGCGGCTGGTTTTGATTAGTTCTCCTTGCGCTGAATTGTCCCCTGCCTGCTGCTCCTCGCCCCCCGGGGTGGCTCCGACCGCCGCGTCCGTGCACCAGGAGGGGCTCGGGGTCCGTCGGGGCGCTGCTCCGTGCTGGGATGCTGCTCAGAGCGGTGTCCTGGAGGGGTTGAGCTCTTCAGAGCATGTAGAACTTAATGTTCCACTTGGATGGCTTGTTTAAGGGTGAGGAAAACGTGGAGAAATCAAAAAATTCTAATAAATGGACCTCGTATTGCTCCACTTCGAATAAATATACCTTGTATTAATTAAATAGGGCAAATGGGCAGAGAAAGGGTTTTTTTTTTTTGTGCTGTCAGTAAATACTGAGGCTGGAATCTTGTTTGAATTAAAAAGATGTGTGCTGGGTGAAGGAGATCTACAGAGATATGTAAGGCCAGAGCTTCCAGAAGTCCATACTGTCTTTACTGAAAGGCATATTTATATCTTCCAGACTAGTAATTAATCACTCAGTAGGATTTTTTGGGACGTGCATTCACAGAAGATCTTTTTGTACTGCCAGGAACCACAAAGCATGGGCACAATTAAAACACTGATTTAATTTATTAGGTAGAGGCATGGATCGGGAATGTTTTAAGCAATGTTGACAGGCCAGGATTTCAGAACCACCTATTTTTTTTTTTTTTTTTAAATAGAAAACAAATGCTGCTCCTTACAAAAATTAAATTATGTTAATAACAGCTTTCTAATATGTTACTAGAAAGAAAACAAAGCTTTTGGCATTAATTAAGATGTGAAGGAATGGTGTAATTTTTAAAGAGAATACATTTCAAAGTTGTCTATTTAAAAGAAATAAAATGTAATGCCTTTGTTCAAATTCACTTTAGAGGAATGTTGCTCCTCTGAACAATTCACAGCTTCACAGCTTTCCCTGAGCAGTTTTGATGCTCTGGCTGCTTCCCCAGGGCCGAACCTGGGCGCAGCCTCGCTGTGCCTGGATGCAGCCCCAGGTGCTCGGGCAGAGAGGGCGGGTTTGTGCCGCGGCGTTTTGTGGCTGGGTTATTGCTACCAGTGCCAGGGACTGGCAGAAGCAGCGATGCCATCTGCTCACCAGAACGTCCACCAGGTCAGTGGGATGCTGCTGTTATGCCTGGGACCTGCTCTGCCCTGGGGCAGCCTGCGGGGCTCACAGCCCACGGCTGGGGGCAGCGTCAGACCCGGCCGTGCTGGCCCAGCACTGACCAGCACACAAATGTGGGGCATCTGAAGTGAGACGTCTGTTGTGCTCCAGTTGTTACAGGCAGTCCTTCTTGATTAAACAGAATAAAACCGAGTAAAGCCCGCTGCAGCAAAAGGCACACATGCCAGTAGCAGCAGACGGAGCATGGTTTTTCTGCAGCGAAAATTCCTGAGATGTTTGCCAACTTCCTTCTCATGGTTATGACTTTTATTTTTATTTGTTTCTTCCTCCACTTCAAATATGAGACAGAAACATCTCATAAAGGCATAGAGTTGTGCCAGAGATAATTTATTATAACTTTAATTTTTATCCAATCTGAGCAACTCAAATATTTTATATGTAGAATATAGTTTGCAATGTTTTTGTGGGCTCAATGGTCTTAATGCTCTAGAAAATTACATTGTCCTGAAACATCAAATAGGCTGAGGTCAGGGCTTGGGGCAGGGCTGCACAGTGAGCGGTCACACGCTTTGTGTCACCACCATCTATCACAACAAAGCCTGTTTGCAATCTGGCCCTTTGGTAAACTACCATCACGCAACCCAACCACCATTTATCACGAAGGTGCCCAGCCTGGGTAGGAATACAGGGTTTGTTTCGAGACTTCTTGGTTGCATGTCCCTGTAATCCTGGAGCCCTTCACGAAGTGCTGGCAGCAGGTCCCATTTCCCAG
Source organism: Stictonetta naevosa (assembly GCA_011074415.1). Classification (NCBI taxonomy): domain Eukaryota; kingdom Metazoa; phylum Chordata; class Aves; order Anseriformes; family Anatidae; genus Stictonetta; species Stictonetta naevosa. The sequence goes on from CM021707.1 coordinate 20,270,987, forward strand.
CAATTAGGGGTGCTCTGCCCACGCAGGGCAGGGAGGCGAGGCCACCCTGCAGGTGCAGGTGGTGACGGGGGGGAGACTTCCCTGCAGCAGCGGTGCTGCTCCCTGGGGACACTCGTGGCACCGATGGGCTGCAGCCCTGGGTGTGGTGCAATGCCTGCTACCTGCCATGAAGACAGGGCTAGGTCTGCCCAGGGAAGGCGCTGTGTTTCTGTGTCCTGGAAGTGCAGGGCGCAGCAGCACCCAAGCGTGCAGAGGATGCCCAGTGGTCCTGGTCAGCCACATTTTCTCCTTTTCTAAATGGAGGGTGAGAAAAATTCCAGATAAGCTATTATTCGACTTTCTGTTTGACATTGTGCCAGCATCCTCTTTTCCAGTTTGTAAATGCTGCTCATTTTAAGAGCTGTTATAATGTACCATCTCAGTTATCTGTGAATTAATAGAAACACGCTTCCATTTAGGGTCATTGTATGACCTAAAGTTTAAAATAAATGTGTGATCAGTGCTTCAAGACATTGTGACATGTGTGTGCTGCAGACTGTTTTCCTGTTCTTTGTCAATTTATGGATGATTACAGAGGAATATGTACGAGAACAGAAATAAAACTCTAGAGGAGTCCAGCTGAAAGAATCCACAGTTTCTATCCAGGATATTTGGTATAGCAGAAATGTACACGACAGTAAGAAAAGGTACGTGCTTTCTGTTGATGGAGGTGTCGTCGCAATTAATCCCGAGGGAATGTCTCATTTGCGATGCTGTGAAGCTCCCTGCTCTGGGTGACTCCTGTGCTTCCACGAGGCCGTCACCGCCTCTCGCGCCCACGGCCCGGCCCCAGCTCCCTCTGCCCCCATCCCACCGGGGGCTGCCCCAGGGGGGCAGCTGATGGAATAAATCGATAAGAATTCTGGGGTGATGCCAAGGACAAAAGGGCTGTTGCGGCCCCTTCATGCGTGACCTGAAGGACGCTGTGCAGGATTAGGGTTTGCGTGATCGCTCTCTGCTGCTATAAATGCCTCTGGAATACTGTCCCTTTCTTGTGCCAACACTTGAAGAAGGGTGCCAAAAAAGATGCACTCAAAATCCATGAGGATGATTAAATAAATGGAAAATATATCTTATGGTGACAGATCAAAAAAAAAAAAAATCAAAAAAAAAACCAACCCCGAACCCCAACCCCAACCCTCTTACATTATCAAAAAGGCACTTAAGAGGTGACTTGAACATGGTCAATAAGTGTTCAAACAGGCAAAAGAAATTTGAGAACAGAGAGCTCTAAAAACTAACAACAAAAGGTATAATGAGATTCAGTGAATTAAATTAAAGGTAGACAAAAATTTGTCTAGAAATAATGTATGTGTTAATCAGGCAAGGTGATTAATCACTGGAACAACTTAATGGCCATTATGGTGGATATTTTAAAATCAAGATAGGATGATTTTCTAAAAGCTGCAGTTCAAGTGCAACTATTGAGCTTAAAACTGGAAGTAATACAGAAAATTCCTGTGGCCTATATTATGCAAAGTGTCAGATCAAATCATGGCAGTGTCTAGGGTCCTGTGAATTAACAAGGCACTTTTGTTTCTGAATAAACATGACCTCTAATAATTTTCTGTTTCTTGAATAATTCAGCAGTCCTACAGCTCACTGTTTTTGATATGTTTTATTCCATCACCATGAATTGTCTGAACATGGGATTTCTTCAGTGATGATCCAAAGTATAGAAAATAAATGATAATGGAATGAGCTGTCAGAAAAAATATATTAAAAAAATCCTTTATGTTTCTGCCTTTTTGTGTATCCCTATCTATTCTTCCCTTAAATCTCCTGTGCTTTATGCATCTGTGGCACCCCGTGTCAAACAAGGTGTTATGCAAGGCTGGAATGATTAACCCAGCTTTAATTTTGCTGCCTTTTGTGAATGTCACAACATTAATGTAGTCTATTTTATTATTTGGTATTTACCATGTCTGTGTGCGCACATTGTATTAGCTTAATGAAAGAGCAGTGATGGGATAAACTGCAAAGAGCTGAGAGAAGTGACAAAGGAGATAAAGGGTTCTTCATTTTAATAAACTGTATGCTAACACGTGCCGTTAAGGAGATACTCCTCTCACTGGAGTGTGGTGCAACACACGGTGAGTACAATGAGTTATGATCACAAAGATACAACACCAACCAGTGGCTGGACTGTCAACCTAAATCAGAGACATACCTTCTGGAAGTGACTTTGAAGGTTATCTTGGAATAGCTTTCCAAATTGACTTTACTTTTCAAGTGCAGGAGAATTGATGGATGGATGGAGAGGTAGTCAATGAAATTAAACGTGGGCGACCATCTGCATAAGCGTAGATTTTTATACAGGGTATATCACCTGATGGTTTTACCTTTATCATGAAATGATTACATATTGTGTCTGCAGTTCTGTAACGATGAGGAGCACGGTAGGGCTTTGCCTCTCCCAGGGCTGCCATCAGCCTGGTCCTGAAGTGTGGCTCACCTACGAGAAGTCGCTCGTGGCTGTACTTACCAGGTGCTCAGGAAGGGGGATGCAAGGCTCCACACCACTTGCTGGAAGGTTCTTCCTTATCTTTTAGGAGCTTTATGTTTGATTAACAAACCTTGCTAAGATTTCAAAGGGGGAAACATTTTCAGCACCTTCCCTGCTCCCTGGAAGGCGCAAACCAGTCTGCCTGTGCACACTCACTGTGATTTTTGGTATGTCTTCCAAGCAGCTTAACATGTTTCGCTCTAATTTTCGCTTCAGGATAAAAGCAAACTGGTGTGATCCCGCTCACACGCTGCCCACGAAGGGGATGGGAACTGGGGAAGCAAAGCCCTCGCTCCCCCCCGCAGCACGCTGCTCAGGGCCGTGCCCGGCGTCCCCTCCTCTGGGGGCTCCCGGCCGAGGGGCAGCCCCAGAGCAGGGCTGGGGGCCTCTGCTCGCAGCCCCAGCCCCGGCGCTGCTGGGCACGAGGGGGAAGGAGCCGGGACGTCGGCACTTCAGCATGCTTGCTCTCCGTAGGAAGGCCTTGCCTTTGCACCACGCTGCCTTCTCCTCCTGCAAACAGAGGTCGTGGTAATACATTTCTTGATTAAATCTGAATGCTAACAAAAAATGCTGGGGTTAATTCTCTTTAATACCTGCAAAAATGTGCAGTAGCCATTTATTCGATATGTTGGTGTTTGTCCTGAAGACAATTTTGCCAGATACATTCCTTGCTTTGCTTGCTTATATTCCCTCTGCCCTCCCCTTGTGTTTTCTCTTTCAGAATTTCCCATTTGCTTTCCAGTTCCTTTCCTTTACTATGTGATTATATTTTAAACATGCAAGCAAACCCTTTAACTAAATGTACAGATTTTCCAGGACGGAGGATTAAAATCTCTCTTTTTTTTTTTTTTTTTTCGTATATTTCCCTTTTTCTATTCTGTCTTCTGCCTGGACGAAGACCCCACGCAGCCCAGGTGCTGCTGCTTCACACCGTGCCAACGCATGCTTCAGGCTTAATCTCCAGCACCAACACATTTATTTAAATAGCTGAATGAAAGCCTGATGAGGAATGCTTGCTTGCATGTGCTAAATGCAGCATTAGCTGTGTTCTTGCTCGTGCGGTGCCAAGCTCACCTTTCTCTCCCCACTCCTCCATCTTGCCCCTATGCAGCGCGCAGCCCAGCTCCTCGCAGCCCCAGCCCAGGCAGCGGCGCTGGGCGCAGGAGCAGGAGCAGGAGCAGGAGGTGCTCGCGGTGCTCATGGTGACCTGGAGATTTCATGCTGTGGATGCTGAGGTTTGGAGAGGAGGCGATAAGGAAAGGCCGCGGTAGCACTGCTTTTGTGGTGCCTGCGCAGCCAGGTCTGACAAGAGACAGTGAGTTGATGGAGAAGCAACGACACTTTAATTTCCAGTCCTATGGAATGTGATGAAGATAATAGAGTAAAAATTGTTTTTCAACTACAAAAATAATCTAATTTTCAAAGCAAATTTGTTTGCAATTTAAGGCTATTCTAAAACAACATGTACAGAGGCCATTCCTTTGGAATTTGAAGGACTCTTTCATTTATGAATTGACCAGATACTTTTAAAAAAATGTACCAGAAACCACAAACAGATTTTCAAACCTGTTCCAGGACAAGTAAAATTTCTGTATGATTTACAGGATTCCTAGGGGGAATACTTCACAGTGCAAGTCTCTGTTTCTTCTGGGATTTGAAGAGGCATTTTTTATATGTGTTTCCGTATTTTAAGAAGCAGGTATTATTCCATGTACCGGTACCAAATGGTTTTGTCCCTAAATGGAAAGAGTTTTATTGCGCTGTTGATGTCACGGGTCAGGAAGCCAGGAGACACCTGTTTGTTTGGCTCTCGGTAAGAACTCTCTCTGCTGACATCTTCTGAGATTTATTCACACACTGGAAATTGCAGATGACAGTTTCTCTGACTTTCTTTTTAGATTCATGGTTTGCAAAGTTTTTTTTCTTAATGAACTGTTAATTCATAACAGTATCCACTAGTGATATAAAATAAAAGTCTGCTTCTTTCCAAGCTGGTTTGCATTGTGCTGTAGTTTGCAATTTTTAAAAGTAAAGGATTTATTTCCGCCTCAGCTTTTTGTTTAGACCTCAGAATTTCTTAAGAAGATTTTTTTTTAACCTGTTTGTGGCTATTATTTGCACAAATGTGTGCAACATCTGACCGAGTAATTGTGTGTGCACTGCTGCATTTTTATAAAACATGTTACCTTACCTGTAAAAGCCCACATCTGCATCCCTGGCACACGCCGTGTCAGTGCAGGTGCAGTATGACCACCCTCTGCTCTGCTCTTGACTTTCTCTAAACACTCCCAGACACTGATGCACAGATTCGCAGACGCGGGGAGCTTGCTTCTGCACTGCCTTTGGTGCAAACCTATCTAAAATTATAACATCATCTTGTCAGTATTGTGGTGTATCTGCATTCGTACGGCCTGTGAGCTTGAGCTGTTGGCCAACACGTGTGTGTAATTTCAGACAGGAGAGGGACCCGCTGTGGGAACACGTACCTCGGGGTTCTGCTGTCGGCGCTTGCACAAGCCTGCTGCTGCACGTGCGGGCTCGAGGCAGCGTGCAGGATGATCAGGAAAACTGCTTGGCAAGTCGAGAGGCTGTGCAAAAGCCAGACTTCCCCTCTCACGAGGTGATGGCCTGGGCTTTGGAGGACTGTAGAAAGCTGGGGGAAGTTAGTGGAAGGAGGTCGCGGCTGCCCTTAGCTGCACAAGGGGACGTGGCAGAGGTAAGGCTGGCGGCGTGTGAAACAGACTGCTGCAGGTGAACCTGGGTGCTGGACCTCTCGTGTTGATTTGTATGGATTTTGGACGTATAGATGATTTTAGGCAAAACTGACTTGTGACTTTAAAGTGAGCTTTGTGGTTTGCTTTTGGAGTGCTGGTAATTTAATGACTTCCACGTGTACGAGCAGGATTCTGCAGGAAGGGAACAGACTGCACAAGAGCTGCAGCAGTGCTCAGTTCTGGCAGGGGTTTGGGGTTTGGTGGCCTCGTGCCTTGCCTTCGCAGCCAGCCTTGCGCTAAGCTCAGCTTGCCACAGGCAAGGTTCTTAAGCTAAAGAAAGCCGTGTGTCAGAAAAGGCTGTGGAGATGACTCAGAGTACTTAAATGAGATTAATTTATGAATCAGCCCCAAAAGAAGTTGTCTTCTTTCCAATGGCAGCAGATTGATGAGCAGCAGGATGAAGTCCATGAGAACTGAGTTAGCCTACACACCTGTTAACTAACCCAAACCTGTCTGCAGCTTTTCCCCGTTACTATTATTCCAGTATTTGTATCACTCTTTAGTCTGGTTACTCATGGACCAGGATCGCATCTCTTCTAAATATGTAAAAACAAATAACTTTTTTTTTCTTTTTTGTATTTTCTGCCCTGCCTGTATGGGACAGGAGACAGAGGTCAGGTGCAGGCAAGTGATGGGCAAGGAACAGCGAAGCAGCACTGGTACAAGAGGTGTTGCGAAGGGAATACCAGTGTCCTAAACGCTCTTAATCTGTTGCTCCTTTTTAATAGCTGCCTAGGTAAAAATTACTGACAGTAGGTTCTCAGTTTTGATAACCAGATTGGGGGGAAAGCACAAGGCCTTTGACAATCTGGCAGGCGGGGAGCAGAAGCAGGCACCCCGTGTGGCAGAGCTGGGCGGCAGGCTCGTGACCCTGGGCAGAAGATGCCTAGCAGGGCAGGGGGCAGTGGCGAAGAGGCACGGAAAAGAAGAGAATCCGCTCGTGTCTGAGGAGGGAGAAGAGGTGGCTAATGGAGGGCTGCGGAGATGTGTGCTGCGCTCCAGGTGATGGATGGGGAAATTATCTTTGCAGTAACACTCCAGATAGGCTGTGAACAGAGCAAGAGTGCATTTGTCAAGGACAGAGGAGAGGATGTTGCAGTAATTGAGAAATGTCTCTCATCTTAAGACCAGGAATTTCAGGCAGCCATCCCCTTGAAATTCACTCTACTGTGTGGGATGCCCCTTACTTTCAAAGTGCTCAGTTTTTATCTCATAAAAATATGTGAATTTTAATCGTAAATGAAGATTAAAGGCCATTACAGACCTTTTGTTTGATTCTGAAACGTCCTTCTGCTGTATTTAGGCCATAACGTTGTGGTCTCCTGCAGACTCACATGGCAGGTTTTGGTTTTGTGTATTTTGTTTCTGTAGGAATATAAGCAAGACACGTGCTATTTGCTTCTGCAAATATTCAGAGATTTGACACCTCAGTCTGGGAAAACACGGAGGGCCAATGAGCACTCCAGTTGCTTCTGTAGCTAGCTTCCAAAAAGAGGGTCACGTCCAATCTTTCAGATTTTCTGCTCAAACGTTTTAATCCCTTTTACTTCAGAGCAATACAAAACACACCCATAGTTTCATGAAGTATGTTCTTCAGTAGTTGAAATGAGAAATTATCACTCAAAGGAAGCACTAATTTGGTAAGTGCCTGTGGGGACAAGGTAAGCGGCAAGCGAGGCTGCGGCAGGGATACCTGGCTCTGGTGGCCGTGGAGATGGCATTTGCATTCCTGACACCCATGGCTAAACACGAAATGGCTTATGCCTCGCTGGGAGGTGCCATGCTGTAATCAGCATGTGTGCGGCAGGTGCCCGAGCACGCCAGCACCACCGGTCCCCTTCCAGCAGCAGGAGCGCGGCCGTCCCTGTCCCTGCGGGCAGCAGGAGGGCACCGGGCACCCGTGGGTACGCGGCACCGGGGGCCGTGCTTGGACATCAAAGGTGAACACGGACGGGAGGGAAGCCAGAGATAAAAAGGACCATAAGGCTGAAACAGTCCGCAGAGATATTACATGTTTATAGCAGGGTCTGTGGGAATAATGGGTGTTTATAAATGAGTTCAAGGGGATAATGTGTATTGAAATATGAGTCCGGAGGGAGAGTACGTATTCAAAAACTATCTACTGTATATAGCATAATAATCCCAGTATTTCATAAACTCATAGGAAAGTATTAAATAAAAATAAATTACAAATGTCTGTGGCTTGATTGCAAATCATTTCAGAGAAAAGGGAAAAAAAATCCTTCGCAAAATGTGGAAACCATCTTGTGTTAAACAGCACCAGAAAAAAAATTATAATTGTAAAAAGTAAATGTCAGTTATAGTTATTACAGTGGCCATGTTGTTTCCAATAACAATTTGGCATTTTATTTAGTCTGTAACAATCTACAATTTAAATTTAAAATAAAGATTTTTCTTTTATTTCCCTCTGAAGTTGTGTGCCAAGCACAGCAGAGCAGAATGTAACATCTGTTGATGATTAAAACAAGCTTTCCTATGGGCCCTGCATACAAAGTAAACATGGATTTTATCCATAGTCAACAGCATTTACAAATGTAAAGGGAGGAAGCTACTGAGTTTTTGAAGAATGAGCTGTGAGAGAGGAAATATAAGTATGGGACGGCAGATGGCGATAATTAGTTCCATATCGTGAAAGGCTTCTATTAAAAAATGAAGAGGACAGAGTCCTGTACTATGCTGCTGTTTTATTAAAGCACCCTTTATTTGCCACTATTGCCCCAGTCGAGCAGCACCTCCCCTCGCCGGTGCGTGGATGGCCCCGGCACAGCGGGGACGTGCAGCCGGCGTGCGTGGCCGTGCCCAGCAGAGGCTTTCCTGGCTGGTCCCCTTACAGCACTGCTGGCACCAGGCAGAGTCTGGGAGGAACTTACTATGAGGAGCTGTAGGCCAGTAATCCTGCATTTCATTCTGCTTTCATTTAGAATTAGGGGCAGGGTATGGGAGGTTAAAGGCTGCTCTGCCTTGGTGATTCCCTCGTCTCATGCTTTGACCATTTTTAATCGCGTGCTGCCTTGGTTCTCACCTAGGTGCTCAGTTGTCCTCACTATGGAGCTGCTTAGTTTTCTCTTACCACTGCTTTTTCCTGCTTCTAGTCCATACATTTCTTGCATGGTCCATGTGTGTTTATTACATTACGCCGTGTAACCATATTGAAGAGCTAACTATTGCTGCTGGAATCACTTCATTTCTTAGGGTTCTGCTCAGCCTTTGCCTTTTCTGTCTTGCTTTGCTTTGTTTTTTTTTTTTTAAATTATTTTTCTTTTCCAGTAATACCTAATGTAGAGTACATTAAGTGACGTATCAAAATGAAATTCTAATTTGCTGCGATTTATCCACCTCACAGGGACAGGACAAACCTCCTCCAGCTCCTAGGGCGTTAGTCAATCCCACGTTTGTGCAAGATTTTTTTTTGAGTATTTTTTTCAAATCTGGGCTGTTTTCAACATAATCTGTATTTTCTACTTAATTTTTTCTTTCTTTCTTCCCCGGGGGGGGGGGGGGGGGCGCATTTTGTTCAAGTTAATACATTTGTTTGCGGACTTCTTTTTTCCAGTTTCTAATTGCAAGTTCTCCTTTCTGCATTTCCATCCTCCTTCAATTTGCTTTCCAACTGGAAGCTGTTATAGCCGAGCTCCTAACATGGGCACCTGAGGAGCTGCCTTTGTAGCACTGCAGAAACACACCAAGTGTTAATCTCTCTCTCCTTCTTTCCCCCCTTCCGTCATTCTATAATTACCCGAGGTGGTAACAGCTCTTAAGAGCCCAGTCTGTCACCCTGGAACCAAATGCTTTTCATTGAAAATTAAGGAGAGGCTTCAAAAGTTTTTGTTCTTTCAGCAATGAAATATAGCAGTCCTCCAGTAGAAAGAGTATTTTGATGATGGATCCCATTACGCCGAGTAATGTAGGATGTAAGTATTCTTTTGTGGTTAAGAGGAAACACAACGTCTCGAGACGTGTACTTGCTCTCACTCTGCTCGCCGCTTTGGAGGAGGCATCAAACCAGCCCCGTCCCCAGCGGTCCCCAGCCTGCGGCTCCGCTGCTCTCAGGGGTGTTGATGAACAACCTCGATGCTCTCCCTGAGCAGCACATCTGGGCAGCTGTTCGCCACGGCCGGGCGGTGCTGGGTGAGGAGGTGGTTATGACTGAGTTAAAAAGGAGGCAATTTGTCACGATAATATAAAAAACATACGTTAAATTTAAATGTGAAATGTGAAAGGAAAAACCGTATGGAATTCAAAATGGCTTTTAAATTGCTGAAAGAATATAGGTGAATAGTTTTAGGCGAAATAAAACTAGATCAAACCAAAATAAGCATCCAGATCTGCTGAGGCATATGTGTTGGGCAGAGTTTTCCTAAACTCACAGCTTTAACAAAGTCTTCAGGTAACAGATATTATATTTAAATGTCCAACTTCAAAGAGAAATGACAGCAGAAGCTGCTGTGCCTTTATTTTTAATTAAAAATTTGAAAGTCTTACCTGAGTGGACCCTAAAAGTTTAAAAAGCAGAAGGCAAATAAAATGTTATGTCTTTTGATGTCTTTGAAGTTGAATCATACAGTTGCTGGATCCCGTTTCCTTGTTTTTTTTGGACACATTTGTGGGTGGGAATCCTGCAGCTGGGTAGTGGTGATGTGGCAGCGGTTGCAGAGGTGTGCATGCAGCGGTAGGGGGGCTTGTGGCAGCCACACCAACACCAGCTCCTGCAGGAGCACAGATCCCCACCGCTCCCTCCAGCACGGCACGCGGTGCTGCTGGCATCGTGCAGCCGCGTTTTGCTGTGGCACTTCAAGGAAAAAACAGTCTGTGCTGCTTCCCACAGCCTGCTGAGCAGTGCTTCCCCAAAGCCGTCCGCATGCAACACCGAAGTAGGCCATTTGAGCTGGTGCAATGAAAGTCCAATCTTTTAATTGGCTTTATTACCTTGCAGGATCAGAATATGCTCTTAAAAAAGGAAACGTGCAAAAGCCCCAAACCCAGCCCCTGCAGTCCCTGTTCGCCCACCTGGGAAGGGCAGGGCAAGGCAGGCGGTGGTGCACAGCTCGTCGTGTTTGCAAGGACCTTGGCCTCAGCCCAGCTTTCACCATTTTCTGTGCAATAATGATGTTGGGGGCCCAGACGAGTATTGGAGCCCTTCCAGCAGATGATTGTACTCCATCTGCTGGCCCCGTTGTGAGTGCCAGCCCCAGCCTCTCCACGATGTTATGGAGTGCTACCAGAAGGCCACCAGACGAGCTCTGTCTTTCCTTTTAAATAACCAGCTTAATCATTTTCTGCTTGTAATTAAAATGTTGAGTTGGTCACATGTGTTGTAAATCTGCTTGTGGAGAACTTATTTAACCAATAAAAATTATCCTGAAGTTGGGTTTACCTGAGAAACTGGGAATTAAACCCTGGATGCATCAGCTCCAGTCCCCCTGCCCAGCACAAAGCCCCTGTTCCTCAGGAAGCTCACGCAGAAGCTAGCCAAAGGCCAGCTCCAATCCCCCTTAATAAAAGCCATTACTCCAGCTTCTGCGCAATTTGGAGCCAGGCCACAACATAGGATGGAAACACCTTGTAACACTTACAGATGATCTCCTGCTTTCGGTGGAATGAGGCCAAACTTCCGTTCAGATTTCTTATTTCTCTGCTGCAGCTTGCAAAGTGTTTCTGGTCTGAGGGGCAGCGGAGCGATCGCAGAGGCCGGGGGGTGCCTCCACCACCGTGTGCTCATGGCTTGGGGACAGCTCCTACCACCCTTAAAACACATCTTCCTTGGGCTGCTGGGACAGACTGGACTCACGTGCTGACACAGTATGCGATAAAATGTTTTCCTGTGTTTTGCCGTGAGTTTCTATCAGCGGTGTGACCCAGTCCTCTGAGATCTACTTGAGAAGATCAGCTCGGGCGAAGGCTGGGGCTTGTTGCCCTCAGACCAGCGTGTGGCAGCTCGCTGCGGAGCGTGGGGTTGCTGGTCCCGGTGCCTCCCGTGTGCTGTCAGGGGCTGCATGGGGCCGCCAGGCACTGCCATGCCGGGCAGGCACAGCCCCGCCAGGAGCCGGCCACGCCGCGCAGCCGCCTGCGCCCAAAGGCTCTGGCTCAGAATCAGTCAATTCAAACAGCGCTATGAAACCTAAAAAAATCAATGTTTGCTCAACAAGACTCTGTACAAAACATTTGTGACTTGAGTTAATTTTATTCCCATCCTCTAATATTTTATTGATCAAACTCTATATTAACTTTCATTACTTTCTGCTGAGGATTGATGTCAGGTTAAGTAACCTATAGTTACAAGTCATCTCACTTGCTCTCTGTGAGTATGGATACAGTCTTCACGCTTTTCTAGTGTTCTGCAATTTCCCTGGTATGTTAACTTTTTTCAGTTCATATTGACAGATTAGTGATCTCTCGCGGCAACTCTTTACGACTTAGTAGCATGAGGCGTCCAGAGGCCATCAGATTTTAGATTGTTTAATGCTCCCCTTGGCTAGAAATAGACCCAGACTAGTTCATTGTCTTCATCTGATTTGAATGTGCTGTCTGGGTCTTTCCTAACAAAATGTTTATTGACCAGTTCTGCCCTGTCTGTACCCTTATTAATAACACGATCATCTCCGCCTAATGGTAAACCAGTTATGTTCTTAGAATTTCTTTTCATCCTGATATTCCTAATGATCCTCCTCGCTCTCCTTAGTTTGTCCAGCCTGGACTTTGGCATCCTCTGCCGCCTTCTGTCAGTGCTCTAACTGCAAAACCTCTGAAGGTGCACTGCCTCCTGCTTCTTCTCCCTCCCACCGCACGGCCGGGCTGGCCGGGGCTCTCCCCGCAGCAGGCAGTCCGGTGGTGCGGGTGGCCTGCGGTGGTGGCTGTGCGGGATGCTCGCAGGCTCCCTGGTGCCGGAGCCCAGCCCTCTCCTCGAGGTGGTCAGTGGCCTGGGCATTGCTGAAAGTCTTGCAGAAAGGACTATGGTCAGTAGCTTTTCTCTTAAACCACCTGCCGTAAGACTGAAGTTTATTTCTGAAAGCAATGGAGATTTCTTGCGGTTGAGCCCAAGCGGGACAAACTGCTAGGAAGCAGAGACAATTAGCTCTCTTCTGCCCCGTGTGCGGTCTTGTTCTTGCTGAGTAAGCACAGAGCAAGCTTTCCTCCTCGTTGCAGTGACCTGCGTATGGAGAAGCACAGAGAGGTGATCGCTGTCGCTGGTGCTGCGTGGAGGGGACGGGCAGGCTGGAGCAAGAGCAGCTCTGGTGCCCTCCTGGAACTGCCTCAGCCTCTCGCAGGGCTGCCAGAACTATATCTCACTAGTAGCACTCCCATTTGATTAAAACTGAGTGACTTTTGGTCTTTGGAAACAGAGATTAAATTGTCAGTGACTTCTGCAAGTGAAGTCAGAGTCCCAAGAACAAATAATGACATGACCGCTTGCCAAAAAAATCGCCTTACAGCAACTTTAAAACACTCAGATGTTGACAGTGTTTGAGGTTTTGTTGTTTATATGTCAGATGGTCTGCATGCTACGTTTAAACAGGTATGCAGGCAAGATTTCTCCTTTGCATTTATGGTTTGATTTTTTTAACCGATTGTCAAGATGGCAATCTCCTTTTGGATTATTTTTTTCTTTTACTGCAATAAAATACTTACATTTAGGTTGCTCTGAAGTTTTCTCTTTGAATATTTAAAAGAGAAATGCTTGGAAGATTTATGGGTAAGATAATAAAGAAGTATCGCAGCCTGGAATCGGAGAGTTAAATGTGTTGGCTTCCTTCTGATCCACACAGAAACCACAGGAACGGCCAGGACTGGTATGTGTGATGCATCTCTTGAAAACCGGCTGTCACTTCGTGAAGATTGCTGGGCTTAGCTGTAAATAGAAGACTATTATGTGATCAGCTTTCCACCAGCAATCTAAGTTTCTTGAGTGCTCTTTAGTGGGAAAAAGCTGCTGGCATTACGAAAGTGATGTACAGAGAGGCAGGCTCAAGGTAGCCCTGCAGATGTAGGCTTTGTGGTAAGGAGCTCTGACCTAATCTCAGTCCTACCCCAGTATTTGTGGTGGGACCAAAACAGAAGTCATTAAATGATTGCCACTGATACGTCAGGGAGGGGAAGGTAACATTTCCTGCACATTACCTTCCCAGCCTTCACACAGTTCCTGAATTTACCCAACCTAGAAAGCAAGCTTTCTCTCCCAGTGTGCTCTGGGTGGAAGTTAATTCTTCTGGTGCAGCTGGAAGTTCTGTCTACTGGATGGAAAACTCAATAAATGGCCAAAGACTGAGAACAGTAATGGCAAAATGTTTAATTTTGTGTTGGCATTTGATGTACAGCCATGTGACCGGTCCTGAATTAATTCTATGCATTTCCTTTAATAACTTCTAATAGCTTGAGCGATGAAATAAACATCATCAGACTAACTTGGAAGAATGATGAGTAGTGAGGAGTTTTATACAGGTATAATGTCAGGTTATTTATAGAAGTTAGAAGCAGGAAGGGGAAAAATGAAATTCAGCCTTGAAAAATACAGATGATATAGCTGCCTGTGTATGAAAGTAATAATCCATCACGGGTGTATTCAATAGGAAGGAACCCGAACTGCAGCAATGCTACCAGACATTTCAGGGCAACAATAGGCAGCAAGTTAGATACGAGTTTGCAATGTCCTACAGGAAAAATGACCAGTAGAGCTAAAATCGTGCTGAGGAGCTGGAAAACAACAGTGCTCCGCGCCCTGACCCAGGCTGCAGCCGGGGTGTCAGGCCCCACTCCAGCACTGCCCCAATGCCTTCCTGCGAGCAGTCGGGAACAGGAAAGCAGTGAAGAGAGCTGGGGACCTGAAGAGCTGACATACGAGAAGATATTGAGCACATTAAATTTTTGCAGCTTGGCCAAGCAGTGGCTGAACACTGGCAAGCAGAAATGCCAAAGGCTGCGAGCAATGGTAGAAAGATCTGTAGATCTAGCAGGACGCCCATCTCACAAACTGGAGGTGAGAGGCTGAATTTAACAAAGGACATTTTTAATGTAATAATAGGGAAAGAAGCAACCAGTCACGAAATCTTTAAAACTTTGCAATCACTCACAATCCTGTGCATTGTTTTAAGGTGTCTGTGTGGTAAACAGGTGGGAAAACATCTCCATGAGTGCCAGCAAACCCCACACCGATGGGATGGAGGTGGTGATGACAGCAGTCTCTGCACTTCCTTCTTTTCTGGCAGTTAATTAAACAGCACGGTATTACACGGGATACATAATGAAGGAGGTTCCTTTCCAGTGAAGGAAAGGTTATAGGTGTCTCAATATATGAAATGCCAAGTCTGTCTTAAAATAAGACATGTAAGTTGCATGCAGTGTCCGTGCCGCAGAGATGCTGCTGGACGGAGGCTCTGTGCTCTCCCCATCTCCAGCAGAGCACACTGAATGGGTTTTCCATTTCTGACCGCATTTTGGTGTGTGGAGTGCAGGGAAATGGCCTGCTCCGGGTTTCGCTCATGAAGAAGAGGGAAAGAGGCCAGCTGAGGTGGATGGTGAGGGGTAAAGCAGGGGCTGGTCCCCCAGCGACCCAGTGGGTGCTGAGGCAGCTGCTGGGGGCTGCTGTGCCCCACGTTCCTCTGCCCGGTGGCACCACTCACAGCACACACATGCGGCCCTGGTGCTGCCCCTGGATGCATGGACGGATGGACGTGCTCGGCTTGCACGACGCCCATTCTCACTAGTTGGTGCTCCTCTTGCTTCTTGTCCATCCCAATGTTCCCTTGAGTGCAAGCGCCGCTTTGTTCAAGTGTTTCTCCTTTGCCGGAGGTATTTATTCATTCTTTTTTTTTTTGTCCTGATGTTTTCTGCCTGTCTTTCCCCTGCTGGTGCCAGATGGATTCCTGTCCCTGCAGCTGGGCAAGCACTGGTGCTGCTGGAACCCTGCTGCAGCAGCATCGGGAAGCTGGAGTGACTGCTGCATGGACAAGACATGGAAAGCCTCCAGCGGTTAGAAACGGGGGGGACGCTTGCTACCGCATGCTCATTTTCACAGCAGACATGCTCCCAGCACCTCCGTTCCACTGGGGGATGAAATATAACACAAATCTTTAATAGAAGGTAAAATTGAAAGTGCAAATATTGAGTATGACTTCTAGTGAAAGAAATTGCAAGCTACGAACCAAAAAAACATGCAAACTGTAAGTGCTTAGCGAAGGTTAACAATTACGCGCTCTGTTCTCTTTCCACAGTTCATATTGTTTCAAGCAGCGCGATGTGGGAGAGAGTGTCTCCTTTCCTGTTGTCCTTCTGCTAATGGCATGATGAATTTTGATTACATTGCAATTGCATCCCTACAATGGGGAAGGCCACAGCAACGATTTGGGACATCAGTTTTCCTTCTGCCAACTTTCAGGAGCATTTTATAGGATTAATATTCAATAAAAAACCCTTAACATTAAAAAAATGCTTAGTCCCACAATTGTTATTAAATTCTTTTCCTGTGCCATAATGCGGATGCTTTGATCTAAAGTCCTGCAGTTTCTGGAAGGAGCTTGCGTGATTACGATAATGTGCAGTGCTCTTTCTGCTATTCCTATAGGGAAAATAAACCCCACATTAGTTCCATATTAGTACCTGACTTGGAGAAGTTAAAAAGTGCCAGAAAAAGGTTAACCAGAGTCAAGTACACATAAGAGAGTTGTGATTATTAGTGTTAAGGGAGCCATTTGAAAAAAACATTTCTGCTTTTACGGAAGAATTTATTGGTGTCTTTGCTTCTGGCTGCTTTATGCATTTTAATAAAGCAGTAGCAGCAGTAATAGGGCGTGGGAGTTGGTTACGCCCGTGACCAGAGAGCTGCCCTGCGGACGCTGCCCCAGCCCTGCCTCGGGCGGCACTGCTGCCAGCCTGCCGCGGGGAAGGGCCCGGCACCCGGCACAGACGAGAGCTCCTGAACACAGACCGTGCTCCGGCTTCCCAGCTGATGACCGGTATCCGTTTGGAGAGCCACTCAAATGGAGACAATAATTGCTTTTGTGTGTTTGGCGTTACACGCGGCCTACAAGCGGCTTCTGCAATTGCCCTGCCAAACGTCAGGGATTATTCTGAAAATGCACTCTATTGGAAACAGCCCCGGTCCCAGGATGCAGCAGCACAGTTAGGGTAGCACTCGGGTGCCTGCTGTAAGCAATGGGGCGCAGAGATGCATTTTTGGGTAAAGCAAGCGTTAAAGTGCTCATTGCACAGGGTCCCACGGCCGGCCACCGGGGAAGGGCCGGTGTCCCGCTGGGGCACCCACTGCTGGTCCTCGTCAGAGACGGGTACTGGGAGGGAGGGATCCGGGGTTCAGCCCCAAAGGGCTGGTGTTGCATGCGTTACCTCTGTACAAAACTTTATCGCAGGACTCAATGTTTTTAAGGAGCAGATGTAAGCTGCATTTCGCTCTCCTTTGCTGTAGCTGGGCAGCTAACAGGCGTGCACCGTCCACTGCAGACTTGCCCTCTTCAGAGGCAGGTCAATGATTTAAATTCCTTACTAGACCACATGCAGCAGTTAACGCGGGGAAATCATGTTTAGTGTTTACAATGGTTTGTTTAAAAAGACATGTATGAAATGCAGGCAGCCAGAACAAGTATAAACAGTGTATGGCTTACACAGCACATAGCTGGAGAAACACAGACACGCCGGGCACATGTGGAAACCACATGAACATGCAGGTTTTTGTTTTTAAAATGTTAACTGTGTTGCTCTACTCTTACTGCTTTGTGATTAGTTTAAGCTGATTTTCCTTTGAGGCATCTTTCTTGCTAGAGGTTTGCAGCCTGGATGCCTGCCCTATCTGATCTTTTCCTGGCCTTTTTGTGACTGTACAGCCCGCTTAGTCTGCATGGGACGTTCCTTCATCTGTCCACCCCTGCTTTCTCTCCTGTGTCTTTTTCCCTTGCCTCCATCATTTGCAGAACATCCCAGCGTGTCTGTGGAAATCATCTCTCCATACATCTGTGTTTCACAGCAGCTGAGCTGGAGTGAGCCGTGGTAACAGTTCCCTGGAAATGTTTAGCTGTGGAAGTTCCACAATTTTTTAATTTCAGTTCATCACAAATCTGTCATTTATTCCTGGAAAACATTGTTCATCCTTCGCGACTACAACTTAATGCAAATCGGGCGTACATCTGGAGGGTCAGATTTTGCTCCGTGATACGCATTCCCTTTCTTCAAACATTTACTTTTCTAGGCCATTTCCTTTTGTTTTCACTCACTGCTTCTGATTTAGGATCCCATTGTCTGGTGCCTGTAACAATGCTTTTTTTTGGTAGCAGTAATTTTTCATGGGTTATGCAATAGTCCCATTCATCTGTTTGGGGGGATCAGGAAAGCATTTTGCTCCACGGGTCCATGAGCCCACCTGACCTTGCACATCTGGAGGAGCTCGTGTCGCCTGTTGTGCGCTGGGACAAGGATTCTGATGGAAGTACTTAATTCTCAAAGCAGTGCTGGATCATGATAAATCCTTTGTGAAATATGGATTTACATTTAAGTTTCTTTCCTCCCACTGTCTGTTGGATGCTTTACTCGGCCTCATTTCCACTGTCCCAAGTCTAAGCCCCTAATCCCCTCTCGTGATGCTTCAGCGTGAGCTGAGACTCCTCTGTTGCCTCTTCATTTCAGCATTTCCCTGAGCCCATTCTCTGTCTGGGCCCTCCTCCCTTCCCCAGCCATCATCCCTGCCGCTTTTTCCAGGTTTTTTACTCTCTGCCACGTTCCCACTTTTTGTCAATCTTGTTTTCCAATGGCTGCTCCCACGCAGGGACCTCCCCGAGGCGTTGCTTCACTGTTGTGCCCACTGCCTCTCACTGCCCCACATGGACAAAACATCCCCCACCCACAAAAAGCGGCTCTCAAATCAAAGAGGGAAATAAAACACCAGGGACTTAATGGCAGGCTTGGAGCGGAATGTTTTTTCATGCGCCGCCCCTGCAATTTCCCCCTTTGTTTTAAGGGGAATGACTTTACCAAAATAAGTCAAAGGAAGAAAATAAAGTTTAAGGCTTCTGGGAATGAGCCAAGTTTTCAATGCTGAAAATCAATTATTGCCTGATATTTTAACGTCAAGATCACCACACTCTGGCAATGGGCCAGTTCATGCCTGGTCACCTGCTTTGTTCTCTTCAAAAACTTTGTGAACACAACTTTTTATTTCCAACAGAGCTCTGAGTTTAAAGAGCGTGCTGGTTCCTCTGGTCAGAACTGCCGGCAGAGGAAGGTGACTTCTTACAACCATCTGTGTGTTTTTCAGGGTTATCAATAACAAATAAAATCATTACATGAAATAAAATGATTGCTTTTGGAAAGAATTGCAAGGTGGCATAATTAGACACAGGGCATTTTTAAGGTTACTTTACTACTTTGGAGCTGCAAAAGATGGAAGTAATTTATTTCATCTTGGTAATGCTCCTCTCTGGTCTAGCAATTTATCAGAAGTGTTAATCCAACAAGCAGTGAGTGTGTGCACGGTGGGAGGGGGTAAGGGGAACGGAGGCAGCAGCGAGAGCAGGCATTTAAAATGAGCTTGGAAATATTGTACATCTCATTAAAAATGTAATCATGCATAAAATGAGATCAATGAAAATTTATCTAAAAGTGCAAGGAAAAGGCGTTTTCTGGTATGATACTGGGTATAATAGACTGGATTTTAATTTAGTCAGTTGGCAACAAAAATCCCTCCAGGCTAAATAAAACAGTTTCCCTCCCAGTTATTGTATGGACAGCTAATTTTCTGCACCTTTCCTTCTAATATTCACCCTTATCTCTTGCTGGATAGAGGTTTCAATATACTGTGGAGTTTGTTTTCTTTACATTTTCTATTACAGCAATTTAATTTGCATGATAAATGATGAGAGGTAGAAAGATGATAAAAAGAAGCAGAACATTTCTTTATTAATTTTGTTTAAATTAGTGTAACTTTTCACTGACTGTGCTTTTTACAGAGAAAGCCTATGTAGGAATTATTTTAAGGCTCCGTATCGCAGCTAGAAAAAATGCCAGACTTCACAGGGTGCTTCCCGCCCCGCATGCCATCATACAGGTTCTTGTTTCTCTTGTTTCCATACACTTGCTTCCTGCTTCACACCATGCCTGACACCTCTGGGCAGTTCTTGTGAAATTGCTAGTGACTTGGGTGCAGCATCAGTGATACAGGAATGATGTGAGGTGTTTTTTAAACATGGATGTTGGTGTTGGTTTGGCAGCCTTTGTGTGTGCACCGTCAGAGACCACTGGCAGGGATATATCATGCGTATTTCTGCTTTCCCAGCGGGGGATTCAGAGGTGCTGGAAGATGTGGCCCCACTCTGTGCAATGCCCTGGGCTGCTCCACTGGGATGGGGATGGGGACAGGGTGGGAGAGAGGGACACGGGACTGGAGCCAGTGCGGCTGCTCTTGGCTTCAGCTGCCACCTGCTGAAGAGTTCCAGCTTTTGTGAGATTGCTGCTCAGCATCTGGACAGACAGGTGCCTGGGCTCATTGCTAGCAATAACAAAGCAATGTCCAAATGTGGGCAGGCAAAACTCACCCATGCCTGCTCTGAGCACTCTGCAGCTCAGTCCTCCTGAGAAATGTTTGAGATTCGGGTGGTGACCCACACGTGTTGGGAGGATGAGGGTGCAGCTTCTCTGCTCATCTACCTGCCCATAAACTCGCTGTCTTGTTTTTCAGTGGCAACTTGTGCAGCCCCAACGTGCTCTGTGATGGCAGCTCAGTGTTTGATCGACTTCATTCATGGCTGTTAGTTTAAAATACCTGCTTGTCACAGCATTTTCTTTCCTTCCTGTTTCCACCGTATATGTGCTCATGCACTTGATGGGGTGCTGCCAGCGCCAGCTCCCACGCGCTGCATGACATGGGCTCGTTGCGGTGAGTGGCTGCCCCGCTGCCCTTGTGGGCTGGGAGCACCTTTCCCCACGGCCCTGCCAGTCCCAAACCCACTGCCGCAGTGCCCTGCCCTCGAGAAAACACATTTGCATGTTTACCAGCATGTTTGTAGAGGAACACTTAGAAAGAGAGGTATATATAACGCTGTGATTGCTTAACTTTTTCTGCTGTGGCCTTTTTTGAGACTTTTTTCCATAAGCTTTAATTCTGTTGGTGTTTTCTGCAGACATTTGTAAAGTGACAAGAAAAAGCACCAGCAATGGAGATTTGCCGTAGATGTCCTTCTTTCCCTACTTTTCTGTCTCCCAAATGACATTTCATTGTGGTAGAGCTGAGTTATAAACTTTTGAAAATTGCCTTTTTCCTTCTCTATGCTGTAAGAAAAATATAGGGAGCACAACAAAATAATAAATAAAAATTGTAATTCAAGGCCGTGCTGCTGCCTCAGCAGCCTGCTGCAATGCAGGCTGTGTTTATAAACAATCCTTGGTGCATTTTTTTTTTATTTTTTTGAAGAAAAAGTTAAAAGGAGATTACTGAAGTTTCTTATTCCAAAAGTTGGAAAACGCTGAACTAAGTTTTCCATGAAGGCTTCTTGCCTTCTCCTGTGCCTGCAGGGAGCTCTCACTGCAGCCACATTTTGGGCAGGCTCAGGCGGCCCCGTGCAGACCTCGGGCTTCACGTGGGCAGCGCAGTCAGTGCTGGTGCTGGTTCTGATTAGGCAAGCAGAAGACATGAGCACCAGCATCATGGTCACCGTCACGGGTAGTTCTTGCGTGCTCACCTCCTCCCACCTCACTGTTACCCCACCGGCAGCAGCGCTGCAGTTCCTGATCTCCCCCATGCTCATTCCTGTCTCCTCCTTCACATTTCTGATGTCATCCTGCTCTGTTTTCAGCCCAATAATACAAGCATGCCTTAGTCTGCCAGCCTTAAAAAAAAAAAAAAAAAAAAAAAAAAGGAAATTCAGCCCACGAGCACAACTCTCCAAGTACTGCCTGTCTTTGCTTCTGGATGTTGTCCTGCCCCATGCTCTGACCGTGTCTCAGTAACCATATCTCACTGACTGTGTCTCACTGACCATGCCTCACTGACCACGCTGCTGCCAACCACCAAGCCTCTACTCCCCCTGCACTGGGCTGCACCAAGGCTGTGCTCAGGTCACCTCTAAGAAACATCTCCTGAGGTGCTCCGAAAGTGTCCCCCGGGTGGTGCTGGGCAGCCCCAAGCCAGCCCGCGCAGGCCCTGGCGCCGACCCGCCTGCTCTCCCCACACCTTCCATCTGTTTTCCATGGTTCTCTCCTCCCTGGGTCAGCCTTGTTCCCCTCTGGTTTCCTGAAAGTCTGAGTCCACTAAGATCAATGCTATTAATGGCTATGTTAAACTGGCATAATGCGGTAAACTGGGGCTTAATTTCATATATGTTCCTTATCTCCAGAGATGGCCAAATGCTTTGCAAAAATACTGTATTGATCTATACGTGTAATATGACTGTATATGTGTTTGGACATCTACATTAAATAATTTATTAATATATATAAGGAACTTGTCTTTTTCCATGTTTCATCCCAAAGAGTAATCAGATCAATATGTTTCAGCTGAGAAGCAGAAAATGTGATTGAGTTTTATATGTTATGTCAGAAGATGAATTCTGCATTAGTTTTCACTTGTTGCTGCATGCCAGAGGCAAAGAGCAGATCCTCCAGCACCACCAGTGCCAGCATACTGGTGCCACTGGGAGGGACTGCGCACCCTGTGGCCCTGTGGGAGCCATGGCTGCATTTCTGGTTTTCTGGGTAGACCAAAAGAGGATTTTTTCCTCTATCCCTCTACTTAGGGCCTCTGTAAGATGCAACGAGAAGGATCCTTCTTGCCTGAGCACAGAGCAGTTTGCTACCGAACCTTTTGGTTGCTTGCCCCTGAGGTCCCAGACGTGGCGCAGCTCTGGATCTGCTCCCTCAGCCTGACGAGGCCAAGCTGCAGGGCGGCCTGTAGGCTCTGCTGGAGCTCCGGGTGCTGATGGTGCTTGCTCCTCACGCCAGGCACACTTTGAGCTGTCCTCATGGACAGCCAGAGGAGTTCTGGAGTGGCTGTTTTGGTCTCCAGGTTTGCAATCCAGTGATAATCTAAATCACCGGGCCCCTCATAGTCTGTGACCCCTCCAGTGTACGGCTGTTTGCTGTGCTTCAGGGGAAAGGAATTTTACATCAGTTTTCCCAGAATAAATGTGGAACCTGTTGCTGAAGAGGATGTCTGAGAGCTGCTGGCTACTTGTTGCTGAGCTCACTGCTGACCTGCAGCTTCTGGAGAGGTTGGAGATCTCCCTTCCTGACAGGGACCTGTTCCAGTGGGACCTAAACTTGAACAATGGATTGGGTCAGCCCTCGGGTGCTTGTCCATCTGCTCGTGTTGCACCTTCCACGGAGGAGGGGTGGCTGCTAGCTGTCTGGAAGGAGCAGGGATCAGAGCATCCAGCCTGACCACACTACATGGTCTTGTACCCTGGAAGCATAAACCCTAAAACTTTGGCCCACCCACAATTGCTTCCCACCATTGTGTCACAACTTGATTTTGGACAGATTGTCTACCCTTTACTTTGAGAGAGATAATAACTATGTAGATTTTAAAGGTTTGGGGGAAAAGAAATAATACTAAAACTTTGCGCTATAAAAATACAGAGTCCTTTGCATTTACTTTCTGCATGAGTTAGTTATCAACCTTTTATCAGTTTGTTCTTACTCCCTCCTCTCGGCAGTACGTGCTGGGCTGTATGCAGTGCTGCCCCATGCATGGCAGCCTCCAGGCACGCTGCTCCTGTCTCAGAGCAGTGCTCTCCCCGGCTGACCGGTGCATGCAGGACTCAGCCAGTGCTCTGGTTGTGCACTGCTCCATCTGCCATGCTTGCTTTTAGGTGCCATGTAATGCTTTGCAGTTATTCCTAGAGCCAATCCCAGTTTCTTCTTCTGGGTCTTCCAAATACATTACTGCGCATAAAGCTTCTAATATTAAAACTCCTCATTTTATAGTTAAAATGAATAGCATGGCCATTACACAGTACATTACTTTATGTTCTTCATATAATGGTTCAATGTGATCCATCTGGTGGGATGTTTGTGCTATGATGTCTTCCTCTCTACCCTGCGTGCACTGAACATAACATGCTGTGATTTGCTCCCCCCGTTTTTCACTGATAACACTACCAAGCTGTTAACTACCTTAATTTTTTTCGTCCATTCAAAGTTTGTGCCTTTTTTGACTTGTGGTACTTTAATACACCAGCC
This sequence comes from Stictonetta naevosa, assembly GCA_011074415.1. NCBI lineage: Eukaryota > Metazoa > Chordata > Aves > Anseriformes > Anatidae > Stictonetta > Stictonetta naevosa. The sequence continues at coordinate 20,294,495 of CM021707.1, forward strand.
TGTGACCTGCGATGTGTAGAATAATCTTTTAAAATCCAAATAAATTATGTCCAGTGTTTTCTTCCTGCCTGAAGTCTGTGTTACCTCTTTAAAGAATTCCAGCAGATTTGTCAAACAAGATTTACCCTTTATAAGACTCTGCTGGCTACTTTTCATATCAGCTCACATTTCTCCAGATGTTTTGTGATCTCATCACTTATTAATGTCTCCATGATACTGTCTTTTGCTGAAGTTACACAGTTATTACTGGTTAATGTGGCCATGAACGTATAAACTCTTTCTTCCTTATTAGAATGCATCTGATGACAAGAATCTGCTCAGGATGGGTTTGAAGTTTAATAGAAATGTTTAATAGAAATAATCTTTTTTTTTTTTTTTTTTTTTTGTCTCAAATTTGAGGGATTTAGAAATACCTCAATTTTCTTAATCTGTTACTTCATTACTGTTACTTAATAATCTTGTCCAGAAGGACTTGGGATGTTTCCAGTAATGCCTGAGCGGAGGCCCCCGCCATGAAGAGCCTGTGATTTCAGCTATTTTTCTCTGGCGACCTTGTTGCTCCATCCAGCCTCCATTTCTTCCCCACCTCTGGACTCGGCATTCCCTCTCCTTTCCTAACCGTCCCCATTTAATGACCTCCCATTGCGTGTCCATTGAGCCCCTGCAGCTACAGACACGTTCAGTTTCCTCCACTAGGCTTTTTTTCTTGCCTTCAGGCTCGCAGCAGTTGCCACAGGGCTCTGGCAGACCCCGTGGGCTCTGTGCAGTGCAGACGAGGAAGAAGTTTCTCTGCACCACCAGAGGGAAAGAAGTTGCAGTGAAAAATGCCCGGCAGCTGGTTGCCCGCACTCAGTGACAGCCAGGGCGCTGGCGTTCCTTGGCTTTTTATGGAGCCATCGCTGATGAGAGTAACTTGAGAGGAATTTTTGCATTCCTTGTGCTCTTGGAAGTACAATTTCATGTAACATCTCAAATCCTGCTTGAGGGTGGAAACACCATTTGAGCCTTCCTTTTGTACAGTCAGGAGGCAGCATCTGTAGACAGATACATCCAACTGGAGAACCCATGAGAAGACTGAACAATATACCTATTTGCTTTCCACCCTGTGAAAGAAATAAAACTTGGTGGGGAAGCATGAGAACTTTTTCCAAAGCTGTCCCTGTTTCAGGCCGGTTGTAGCGGCTGAGAAGGGAGGTATGCCCATGCAGCAAAATTTATGGGAAAGCCGTAAGCTCCATGAAGCGCATGGAATTTGGATCAGATACAAGTCAGCCTCTCCATTACATGTCTATGGCTCTCTGCATATTTGTGATTATCCTTATGAATAATGTAAGGTACTGCTTTCAGATGGGAGAGACTTTGAGAAGGAGTTAGGGAACATGTCTAAGTGCTGATAATGAACTCAGCATAAGAGAAGATAGAGCAATTTGTCAATGGATGGAGAAGTGCAGTCTTACGTAGTGCCAATAAAGTTTCTGGGTAAAAGAACAAAACATCTTTTTTTTTTTTTTTTTTTTCCCTTGCGGGCTGCGCTCCCAGAACAAAACTTTTTTTTTTTTTTTTTTTTTTTCCTTTTTTTTAATGCAAGTTGAATGGTTGGTGGGGAAGAAGCTGGATTTATGTCATTGTTCAGCTTAAAAACAGCAGCTCTTTTAAACACTCTTATCTGTAAAAGTGGAATTTTGTCATGGCAGTGAGTTTTGATTCACCTGGAGATTGCTGTTGGACTTTTTTTTTTTTAAGTATTTTTTAAAAATGTAAGATTTTGATTCCCAGAGCAAGAAGAATTCTTCATTCTCCTTTTCAGGAAAATAAATTCTTTACATAAACTCCTTGAATTTCTCTAGCTGGGAAACCCAGCAGGAGGTAAAGATGCTGGAAGCCATTTAAATGCTTCTAATGGGTAAGATGTTTACAGTTAATTGGCCAGTATCAGGAGGGTCTGTTGTATGGAGGCATTTTGATAAACTCATCTAGGTCACCTGAGAAAATTGTGTTTAAAATTCATCCATCACCTTGTTTCTGCTGGGTGGGGCATTGCAGCAGCTGGATGCGGGCTGTTCATCAGAGAGGTAATGCATGCCTTCAGCGCAGTTACTCTTGCATCTTGGAATAAAATAATTCTTCAGATAATTAGTATAGAAGGAGACTAGCAGGGAGAGAGGTTTAAATCTTTATCCTGCTAGGATATTTTTAAGGGACTGCTCTGAAGAGTTGATGCTAGTATAATGCTGTAATGATGTGTAGGTTATGAAACTATAGTTGGTTCTACTACTGCTACCTAAAACCTAGTGGCTACCTGTTTGGTGCAGAAAGCAAGTAGAGAAGCTTTAGAAGCCCATCTCAGCAGCTGGTTAAGTATTTCCATTGATTTTGCTTATGCTTGCTTCACTTTTTGTAGTGTCATCCTCCTGTTAGTTGTTGGGAAGGTTGATGATCCCATTGCTGAAAGGTTGCTGAGACTTTAATTCTGTGGGCACCCAGAAGAAATGGGTTCAGGTTAGGTTGTGAGATGCCAAGTTCTGTCAATTGAGAGCTCACTGCTTATCTGAAGGAAGGTAAGGTGTTGCATGGAAACGTTTCATCACCAGCTCTGTGCCAGTGTTGAAGGTGAGAAAGTCTTCATGTTTGCTCCAGGCTTGAAGCCTCTGTACTGGTGGTACAGGTCCTGGGCTCTTTCTTCGTGAGCATGCGTCCCCATGGGACAAGACTATTTTGAACCTTGAGGCTACCAAGTCAGTCCGTTTCTCCTGCTGCAGCAATCATGTGGCAAGGGAAGGGAGGGGGAAGGTTAACTTCTAGTTCTGATTCATCACTTTTATTGGACTTAAATTCTTTTGTTTTAATGCACACTTGATTGAGCCAGCATTTATTGAAACAGTTATGGTTTGTAGGAAAAAAGAGACAGTTGAAGAAAGAACAAATGAATCTAATGTAAATCAAATACTTAACGCTTTTATAGAAAGTACAAAGCCTTAAATGTGTATTCTTAATGGTAATTTTACAAAACTCCACTAGGCATCTTCAAATGGAGGTGTGACAGTGATTGTTTCAGTCTGGAGATGGCTTTCCTTTCACATGCTAATCATCTGCTCGTGGTGATATTTCTCAGTGTAGTTGCAGTCAGCGAATTGAATAATTTATGACATGAATTTTGTTGTAAATTTATTGTGTCACAAGCAGGTTGTAATTTCACTAACAGTACACTTAAGTTATTAAGTAAAAAAAAATAATGTGGTTGATAGGATAGTGCATTTGGAGGTTCTCTTGCTCCCTCCCCAACTAGTTCTCATCTTATATATTTTCAAACAGAGTATTTACCTAATTTTTATTCAGAATCTGATCTGAGAAGGAGAGAAAGAGGACATTAACATAAATGGGTTTGCATTTGCACACTATTGTTGAATCTGGTAGTCGTAAACAAATTACAGAAGATTTTATATAGACAGAAATAGCATTAAAATGGCACAGCTCCGTTGTAGTGCTGCCTTCCTTCCGTATTTGTTTCTGAGTAATTGTCCTCTGCTTACAAGTGATGAAGTGTTGAAGGTACAGACAAATCTGCAGAGAAAAGTGGAGCCTTTTGCTTCTTCCCTAACTTTGGTGTTAAGATAATTGGAAGTCATTGCTAGAAAGTTGCTTCTGTCTTAAAAAGTGCAGGCAGCGTGGGGAGCGATCAGGGTACACAGCCCCGTGCCTGCGGTGGGCAGCCCCTCCTGCTGGTCCTGTTGCTGCCGGGCTGTGCCAATGGCTCTGGCAGAGGTTTGGCCACGTCTGCGCAATAAAAGGGAAGGGCTAGCTCTCGCAGACTTTACCCTTTCCTTATTTCTTTGTGCCAGAAATGCCCATTTTCCTAGGGGTTGCACTGATGCTTCCTGTCATCATCAACACCATCTGCACACTGCTTGTGGTGGTGTTTCATGGAGGATGCATGGAAGCATCACAGAGACCAAGCGTGTGATCTCTCACACCATGGTGTCCTCTGTATTGAAGTAGAATATAAGAAAATAACACTCTATATAGACTTGTCAGGAATGAGAAGCCTCTATCACAGTCCCTTTTAGTTCCTGTGCTTGGTTGTTTCCTGACACTCTTGCCATCTCTCGTTTTTGGCTTTGCTCTGCTCAGTGTTTGCCAGACCAGTGAGGCGCTTCAGGTGTGTGCCGGTTGTGCGCCTTGCATTCTGGCTTATTAGGTGAAGTCTTGAGCAGTGTCTGCAGGAGTGACGGAACTTTTCCTGCCGCGTTGTACTTCTGAGCCTCTGTGGGAATCCTGGAGGGATTGGTGCAACATCTGGCGAGCTTTTGGTTTCTACAACCTCAAATTGGCTAGTTTATCACTTTAAAACAGCTGGTGAAACTGCCTCTGGTTGCCAGTTGTTAGTCTGAGGATATGGGCTTGTTCCTACATTATTCAGGTGGGCCGACACATAGGGATGTTTGCATCGCTGCATCATCCTAAGAGCCTGGCTGTCCCCTTCCTTGTACTTTACTTTGCCCAGCACCTCTCTGTTCTCTGCCCTTCCCTGGAGGCACTGAAGTGGCACAGCAGGGGATGACCCAAGCCTGGGGGTCACCGGGTGGCTGGGGACCCCTTGTGTGTCCCGGTGCTGCCAGCAAGGCTGTAGCAGCTGGGAGCTTCACCGAGCTGCGCAAAGAGCATGAAAGGCAGAATGTTGCAATTGTTTATTTAATTGTCTAAATGTGCCAACGTCAATACACATAATTACATAATATAAGCACTTAATTACTTAAGCTAAATATTTTTGCATCTTAGTCTAAAACTGCAATCAAAAATTCTCAGTGGGGGGCAGATTTATAGAAGACTCTTCCTGACGGATGCCTCTAAATATTCTTCTCTCTTAGGCGTAGAGGTGGCATAGGGCATGAAATCTAGAGGAGCAGAACTGCACAACTTAAACCATTCCAAGCACAGGTTTCCCCATCTCAGGTTTTAATGGTGATCTTGAGACTAGCTGTGAAGCCAGTGAAATTAATGAGGGTGCTGCTCTCCTTCGTGCATGTTGCAGGACATGTTCTTAGGGGCTTTGTAACACTTCATGTTCTGAAAGTCAGTGCAAACTGGGTTGCTATTCTCACTGAAATTATTGCATCATGAATGGGAACAACACTTCATGTGGCATTGTGGTGGGAATGCTCACAGTGAGCAGCGGGCTGGGGAGCGGGGCCTGGTCCCTGCAGGTGGATCAGGCCGCAAGCGTGCTCCTGCTGGGCTCCAGCTAGAAGAAACACAAACCCCTCTTCTCAAAGCCCTCCTTGCAGTGTTAAACACCAGACTAGTGGATTAACTAGAGCAGGTTTGCTACAATAATGTTGCAGGAGTAGGAATGAAGACTTCCCTGAGATCTCCTGCACGGACTTCAGTTCCTTTAGGTCACCACTCTCTGGACACTTCTTGCTGCTGTGAATTGCAGTTAAGATGGAGAAAGCACTTCTACATTTCATTCCTTGGATGAAATTCCTGTTAGAAGCACTGTATTGTAGTTATGGTCGTGCATGTTAAATTTTTAATTTGATTTTCATTTGTCTATTCAATTGATATAATTGATGTGCATCCTATCTCCCCAGGGATACAGGTTAATAACCTACTAACCTCGGCATAAAGGAATGATGAAAGGATAGCACACCATGGTTTAAGGAAACATTTATAATATATGTTTTTTAACTGTATCCTTATTTTTTGTCCCTCATAGCCTGCAGCATTTTGTACTTTCAAAGCCTTTATAGGCTTTAAAAACATTAATTATTTCAACTTTAATGAAAAGAACCGTTCATACCAGACCTACAAGAAGGCTAATCATGTTACTGTTTGTGAGTATATCGTAAAATAAAAATAAAATTTATAAGTAGAATCAGATTCTGTTCACTATCTGAGTGGATTCTTCAGTTTTCTTCTGGTTTTGCACTTGAACAAGTTGCAGAGGGGACGTTCCAAATGAGTAATACCTGTAAGACGTGACAGGTGATGAGTGCAGGTGGGATTGCTTAGATGACATCAAAGCACTTATGAGCAGTGGAGAATCATAAGATGGCACTGACAGAGTAGGAGAAAATGCAAAGGTATCTGGGTTAGGGTAAAATACTTTACAGGTTTATTCTAAATGCCTGGCTGTCTTAGCTGATGTGAGTACTTCCCTGTGGCACTGCACTCTAAAGGTTAAGCACCAGTTCTGGGTGCTTAACCTTTAGAAGCCGATGGTGGTGGTGCAGGGGTGGTGCTGAGACGTGGAGCAGTGCTGGACTCCTGGCCACGAGGCCTCGCTGATAGGAGATAACCTTTGTGCTCGCTGAACTAGTCCCAGCGGTTTAAAAAGTAGATGTTGCCTTTACATGTTGGAAATACTGAGCAAGCTTTTACTATGTTTCTTGTATGCATATTTTGTATATACGTGCTGTGAGCATGGCTCCTTTAAAAAACAGTCTACTGCACGGTGTCATCTCAGGCAGTTTGCATAACATGCACATTGCAAAGCTGGAGCTGGGTAGTTCATAAGCCATGGAGAGCCTCAGCAGCATGAGCAGGTAAGATGAATTAGCCGTGCTGCTGGGGACGCCACTCCAGCGACCAAACTCAATCAGACCCTGCGATTTAGCAGCACTGTGCCTTCCTGCCAAGGCAGAGCAGGCGGCTCTGTGCTGCCAGGGTGAGTCCTGCTTTCAGCTCTCGAGCCAAAAAGCAACAAACTTCAGCCAAAAGCAACAAACGCGTGAAGTCTCCGGGAGCATCTGTCCATGCCATGAGGGAGGGACGTGCCTGGCAGGCTCGATGAGCTGCGGAGGTCTGGTCCCAAACACCGCTCAGGCTGCTGCCCATGCTGCGCACGCAGCAGGAGGACACGGCTTCCCTGGGGAGCAGAACAGCAACTGAGCTCCTTCCTCTGCTAAACCTCGGTGTGCCAGCCTTCGGATCAGCCTTTTCCTCGCATGTTACTGCGAGCTGTGCACACTGGGCATGGCATCCTCCTTTGTCTCATGGGTGTGGATGGGTATGCGGGTGCAGAGCCAGCGATGCCAGGGCTGCAGCTTGGTGCATGCTTGGCCCCACCTGGCTGCTCCTGCATGTCCTGGGGAGACCCTGCAAGCACAGCAGGCAACCGTGCTGCTCAGCCTCCACCCCAAAGATGCATCTTTTTGCTCTCCGGTAGTTACAGAGTGGCATAAACCCTTGGGTACAAAGTTTAATGTCCTTTCTAAACTTATAATTAATTAGGAAAACTCCTTGTTTTTATCTCTTAGCATTTGTGCACACAGTGATGTCCTGTAGGACACAACAGCATGCTTTATGAAAACATTTTTTTGACCCTGTTGATTTAGAATATTGTAAAGTCTTTAAGTGCTTTATTTTTTTTTCCCTAGTATGCATTTCTTTCCACTTATTAACATTGATTTTCGTTTCCAATCATGCTGCCAATTCCCCTGCTTTGCTTGCTTTTCTCGCTATCCTCTTCTGTGCTAATTACCCTCAAACTTCTCTCTCTTCTACCAAACATATTAAACAGCTTCCCCTGTGACGAGGATGACCTGGTCTGGACTGGGAGCCTTCTAGCTGCTGGAGCACCAGGAGCTGGGCACAGATCTTGGTGTGCTGTGGGATCTCCTCCTTACGGGATCTCCTTTAAGGAGCAGGCCATGCTTTTTCTGGCTCCCCATCATCCCCTGATGAACTCTTATTCCTATGTCATTTTAATTTTTAACCAAGCCTTGGGTAGGGCCCGGGTTCCCTGAGCAAACTTCATGTCTGCTTGATGAGCTGATGACATTAAGAAACACATAACCATGCTCATTGATAGAAAACAATCACGTGCAAAGAACACACCTTTTAAGTGGGTCTGGTGCAGCCTTTTAATTTTCCAGTGTTGAGCAGCTACCTCACCAAAAAAAAAACCAAACACCACCACCACCAACAGAAAAACACAAACCACCACCACCAATAAAACCCCTTCCCCTTGTTGTCAAAGGCTAGACTTTTTGTGAAAGGTGGCCAGGTGGCTACAGGGTTGATAGTTTTGTCAGATAATGTGATTTATTGATAGTTTGGGAACAACTATAAAGTTATTACTTAATTGGCATTGATGACTGCTCCCTGGAGTTGAGACCATGTCCAAAACACCTGCAAAAGGCTAAAGATGTTGCACCAAAGCACGCAAGGCTGCTGGCACCCCCCTGCACCCGGGGCGCACAACTTCCCCCTGTGATGCACGTCGGCTTCTCCATCGTGTCGATGAGACCAGTGAGAAATGCCTATTTCTCACCATAATGTTCCAAACAATTTAAGGCTTTACAGATTAAATCTAACATGTTGAAGTGCACCCGAAAACTGACAGCCAATGCAGCTTAGAAAGCAATAGGAGTTAATAATACATGCGAGTCTCCTACCATGTCCTAAGGCTTTTTTCTTCAATGCTATTCAAAATTTAGGCACCTTTCATATTAATTAAATGGTAACTTTCTGTATCCCATGATCAAACTATCCAATAATGCTTGCTCAGAGCAATCAGAAATGACAAAAATAAAGTACTAATATAATTTCAATATGAATGATTTGATCCCTGGGGTTTCTATCATATTAAACAAAGAAACAAATTAACCAGTGACCAAATTAAGTGGAGGAACTTGCATTATGGACCGGCAATGGATTTTTTTCTTCCATAGTTAAGCTGCCAGCTTCTTTATTGCTTCAAGTTCAGCAGTTCCCACCTCTGAGGTTAGAAACATCATCCTGACTCCTTGCCTGACGTTGTGGCCAGGCACGTGTGCCTGTTGATATCCGCGGCTGTGCAGCCTCGGGGTGCTGAGCCCTGGCCAGGTCCTGCAGCAGGTCTTCGTGGCTGATATGGGGCAGAACCTCCTGGGCCTGGTGTCCTCCCTTTGTGCCGGGCAGGCAGCTCTCCTCTTCGGTCACCCTCTTGCTTCCCAGCTTTTTCAGGATAATTTAAATTTTCTCTATTTTAGCTATTATTTTTCTGCAGACCACAGCACATGTTCTGTGGAAGGTCAGATAGTGACGGTCACAGCACTTCCCATATTTAAAAAAATATCAAAAAAAGATGGGTGATGGGCAGAGGGTCTCGATGCAGATGCTGCAGTGGGGCCACCATGGCCCCCTTCTGTGCCACCAAGACAGTTTGAGGGACGTTTGCTGGGGCCGTCAGTGACATTTAGCAGTGCCTGTGCCTCCACAAGTGCTACTGCATAGTATGCCGTGTTAGGTTTTATAAGTGTATATAAACATATATAATACAAGTTGACTTAAACTTTGCCCTTTAGGCAACAGTTGGGTACCAGATGGCATCTAAATCCCAGGGTAGCAAACCCTTGCAAGTCCTGTAAAGAAGGTGTGATCACGTGGATTTCCTTCTGAGATGCACTTGGCCTTGCCAGCATTTAGATGTAAAAGAACCAAATTGTTGTCTCTGAATGCCTACCTTTTTGCTTCAAACTCAGACTTAAATTTGTCGTGTGGTTCCAGGCTTTGACCCTACTGGTGGGTTTGGAAATGCAGCAAGTTTTGGGTGTTTTCCTCCCAATGAGGCTCTGTCTCTGGTGTGCTGCTGATCCCTTTTGGTTCCCACAAGCAGCAGTGTGAGCGCAGAAACCTTCCTCTTCTGCATGAGCCAAAACAGCCCCAAAACAGGCTGAGGATCTCTGAACACAGGGGCGCCTTTCCTTGGCAAAATAAAAAAATGTGCTTATGGCATCATTTGGCCAACAGCTTGGTGGTCGCCTGCTTCTGGGGAGCTTTAGGAGCACTCCCGTCCTCTGAAGCACCGGGACATAGGCGCTATTTGCTGACGGTGCCAAACATGGGCTGAGCACGTTCCTGCCTCCAACAGTATTGATAAAGAATCCAGGAACCTGCAGTGCAACTGGGGTTTTAATTGGAGTTCTGCCCCCAAACACTTGATTTCATGGTAAGATCAATAATATGTTAAAACCCAAGTACAGCGAAATGTGTGTGTACTGCACTTAAAGCCCGCGTGCAGCACATCACTTTTTCTTTACTTGTTTTGTTCTTTCTCACCCATGCCTGTGCCGCAGTCCCTGACCTCCCTGCCCGTCACCCCCCTGGTTCCCAGCTCCCGTTTGGGGCCGCAGTCTGGCACGGGAAGCTCTCAGGTCAGGAGTGTGCAGAAACTGCTGCGGTTTGTCTGCGCATGGTGCCGGGGTGCCCCACGGGAGCCAAACCCTTCCCGCTGTGGGTGCAGCTCCCACGGCACAGACCCTGCCCGGCAGAGGTGGCCCAGGGCCCTGGGCCCTGCCTGCTGTGCCCTCCAGGTGGCTGCGGTCACAGACGTCTCTTTCTAAACCAGATATTGTTATAACAGAAGAATTAATCAAAAGTTGGGCTAAGCTAAAGCATGCCCGCTCTGAGCGGCCTCTGGTTTCAGCAGTTCTAAAATAATGGGCAGCGTCTTGCTCTGCACTATAAACATCTGGTTGAGGAGGCTGAAAGAATTAAATTCTGAGCCTGAAAAATGACATTTTGAGTAGAAGCTCTGCTTTCATCTCTGTGATAATGTTTTTAGGAGAATACGCACAGTGTCTCAGCGTTAACATTCTTTAACTGCTCCTCAAATTACTAATGCTTCACGTTGCTTTAATCCATTCTGCTGTAATAGCTTTATTAGATTAAACTCCCTGCTGAGCAAGTGAGGAACAGTGGGATTATCACACTTCCCTTTGAACAGCCAGTAAAGACAAAATAAATGGTTAACAAAATAGAACAAATTCAGTTTGCAGGTGATCTGCAGTTCTCAGCCTCGTGGACGGTAACTGCAGATAGCCTCTAAGTGTCCCTATTATTCCTTGCTCGAAAAAAATGCCTTTTTAGTAGCCTGAAGAAATTCCTGAGGTAAAAAAAGAAGTCCTAATGAAATAAAAGTTCCCTTTTCCCCTTTGGATGTGTTGCTAATTGCATCATGCCGACTGCAGGGACAGTGTGAGGAAAACCTGAAACTATTTAAAAAAGTGTTTTTTTTTTTTAGCTTCACTTTTGACTAAGCCGTAGGTATGCCAGTAACAATCCTTTATCAAGTGTCTCCCAGAGTGGTAACTCTTAATGACTGATTTTTTTTTTTTTTTTGAGCAAATCTAATTAACTATTTGAAGTATTCCGTCAAGAGGCTCATGGTTACTATACACAAGCAGTGGGTGGCTCTTCGAGATTCTCTTAAAATCTCAGTTTCTTCTCAGCATTCTTAAAATCCTCGTCTGCTGGAGCAATTTGAATTTTGTTATTAGTGACTGCTGGAAATCATAATTCAATAAAGACTAACTCATTTAAAAATGCTTCATGCTGAGCGTGCATTAGGTAACTTGGGAAACTTAGGAGACACAGAAAAACATATACTAATATCCAGGTCTACACAGGAAATTGGTATGGCACTGAGCAGTTTGAAGGAGGCTTTTTGTATTTTTTTAAGAAGCTGCAGAAAGGTTGGAAGGAATGCGTTTTTTCTTCTAGTAAATGTATTCCTTCCCTCTCCCCAGCATTTTTTTTCCTAATGCACTGGCATCTGTCCAAAGGAATTAAAACCCCCCAGCATACTAGGGGATAGTGAAAATATATATGATAAGCATTTCTATAATAATTTCATAGATAAGTAAGAAGGCCATCATGTTTCTTTTCTTAAACTCCTTGTATGTCCCTTATTACTTGTCTCAGATGAGTTTGGAAGTTTTAAGTATCTCTCATGCCCCATCTCTCCTATTCCCTTTATGGCAATAATATTACGGTCATAGAATATATGGTCTTGCCATAGGGGAATGGGCCTCCTGCTCGGGTTTTTAAACCACATCTGCAGCTGCAGCTGTAGCAGTCTGAAAAATATTGGTATTATGAAAGGATGTCATTTTCTAACAATGAATTCTCCTTCAGAGGACGCTGCGCCATTTCATTCCTGCCCAGTACCGTCCGGCAGCCGTCTCCTCTGCAGTTCATTTGCTGCTCAAGTTCACCGTATGAAATACACAGGGGTATTTTTTCCCAATTTCTTTCCCTGCAAGTTGTTTCATCTTCAGAATCACAACATTTCCTGCCAACATCAGAGGTTTCCATTCTTGTCTCCTCTCTCCCTTGTTCTTTCTAGCCATTTTCAGACTTATATATCCCTTCTGTTTCTTACCATCTCTCCTTTCATCCCCTGATCCTCTTTCGGTGCCTCCCTCGTTTCAATTCTCCACTTAGCCAGGGTTCAGAAAACCATTGTCGTCTTCTACCTGTTTTTCCTCTTTTGCTGCTTTGTGGTTTGATTTAGTCTCTCTTTGTCTGTTTTCCCCTTCTTGTTTTTGTATTTTTTCTCCTCACCTTCTTTTTAACATCGGACAAAATGATCAATATGGTTTCCCCCCTCTCTGTTTGATAAGGTAATGCTGGACTGAGGCGGTGGAGACGGGTCTGTTGTCACTGTGGGAAGGGAGGAGAGGGGCCAGAGTGGCTCTGGACAGGGGGGCTCCCACTGCTGCCGTGTGCTCAGCGCTGGACAGCTGCAGGGCTCTCGGGTCAGGTCGGCCCAGCCTGGATCCCTGCACACAACCCCTTGGATAACGATCTGGGAAAAGGGCCTGGGTTCTGTGCCCAGGCAAAATGCCTGTGGAAACAAGTGGGTGGATGTCAGCATAAGGAGGCCAGTTTTAGGCTGTTTACCTAGAAGATAATTTAGGAAACCTTGACATGCAGGAATGTATTTCTGTTCAGCTTTACAATGCAGTTTGGTTGCGTTTTTCTGGATTTTGTTTTACCCTTGTGACCCACGGCTTTGTCCGCTTGGTAGCAAAAGAGCATCTCCCCTGCAGTTTGAGGTCGTTGGCTGGAGGGAGCGAGCTGGGCTCTGCTGCAGCTGCCCTGCCCTGAGGCCCGCTGAGCGAAAAACCCCAGCCTGTTTGCTGGGGTGCACGGACATCGTGGGGGCGCTGAAAGCCACGCTTGGATTTTAGGGGAGGTCGGGCTTTTAAAAATCTCTTTTGCTTTCTTCCTAATATTGATGATGTGGGAAAAGTAGGTAAAATTTATTGGGGAGAGAGTCAGAACTTCCCTCGCTCTGCCCACCTGCTCAGAGTTTCTGCTGCCTTTCATTTTCTAACGTGTTACATATGGATTACATATGTCTTTCTGCAGCAGCTCTGCGGCTGGAAAAAAAAAAAAAAAAAAAAAAGGAAAAAGAAAAACAACACAACAAAAACCCACAAGGAAATCAATAAACACCTGTTATTCCCAGATCTGCAGTTACTCAGGCTCAAAAGTGCCTGCAGGCAAAGAAAAAACAAGAACCCCGGTCAGGCTGGCTGTGCTCCGGTGCGGGTGCCGGTGGGGGTGCGGGTGCCGGTGCCGGTGCCGGTGCCGGTGCCGTGCCGCGGCCGCCCCCTGGCGCTGCGCTGCGGGCTCGGGGCGCGCCGGGCCGTCGGGGGCGCGCTGCGCTCCGGCTGCTCGGAGACCGGGAGGCGAGCGAGGGCCGCTCGGTCGGTGCGGCCGGCAGCCGCTTCCCGTCGGCGGAGGGCTCGCCGAGGGGATGAGGAGCTCGGGAGGCTCGGGGGGCTGCTTTCAAGTCTCCCGGCAGTTTAGTCCCGATGTGTCCGAGTAAGTGTAGGCTGACGGGAGGATCACCGCGGCGCGTTGTTGGAGGCACGCGTCTCGCTCCTGCTCTTTGAACGGCGTCATCCTGGCCGAGGAGAGCACCGCATCGTACCGCAATTAAAATGTGTGGCAAATAACTCCGCGGGATGCCGGCAGGTAGCCACTTTTTATAGCCCTGGGTATCGTCAGAGACCTGAAAATAATGACTGAAGCTGGCGCTATGAAATATAATTTCTTTAACTGTAAGAAAAAGGAAAAACTCAGAGAACTGTTATGGCATTTTAACTAACTTCAAGTGTGCAGCCGCCCCTTTGATGTTGCAGCCGGGTGACCTGGCCTCCCCCGCCATTCATCCATCACTGCCTGAAATCACGCGCTCAGGTTCTCTCGCTTTACAGACTTTCCTCTGTTCTGCTAATAAACACAACCTTATTTAAAATAACCATTCAGGAGGCGTTCAAAGGGGATATCCGTATATGAATTTTAGCCAGAGTGCAGTTTCTTGCTGCAAAGTCCTAAACTTCAAAACGCAGCACAGGAACAGAGGGCATTCATCTAAACACGTGGCAGTGGCTTCGTGAAGAGAGAGGCTCACAAATCTCTTCGCTCTTGTGGTTACTCTGTAATCAGCCTCCGGGGAATCTGTTTAATTATTTCATTTCACGTTTATTTTTACAGTGTCAGTCCCTGACTATGGTAAGAGCTATCCGACTACAAAAGGTCCCGTTCGCTGTTAGCTGCAGCGAAGTTTGTAAGTGCCGGTAGCGGGCTGGATCTGGGGAGAGTACCAAGGAAGGAGCGCGTGGTGGCTGTGGTGCTCAGTGTGTGTGATACGGGTGTGATCTTTTTCTCCTGCCCTTGGTCAAGCTGTAACCTAGGGCACTTCTAACTGCTTTGTTGCAGACATATTGTGTTGTAGAGGGAAAGAGGGCTTCTGAATAAACTGTTATTTTACTGGGGTTTCTCTGTAGTGTACTAGCAGCACAGATGCAAATGGTGATGGCCATTTCAAGCAGAAGCAGTGTTTCCCAGCCGCTCCCAGTGCGTGGAGCCTGGGCACTGCGTGTACCCGGAGAGACATGTGTGCCAAACCCAGCCCAGGAGGCCGTAAAGGAAAAGGTGAAGGAAAAGAGCAGCACTGCGTGCTAAACAAAGTGAGAAATAGCAGTGGTTGATTGCATCATGCTGTGTTAGCCCTGGGTGGTTTTACTGTGCGGACCTGCTGCTATCCCCTTCCCTGTCTTGCTGCGTCACGCTCCTGGGGTACAACCCCCGTGCTCAAGGTACTTAACAGGAGTGCTGCCGTAGATGTGGGGAGGACAGAAGCAGAGCTGGGGCACCAAAACGTGAGGCGCCCCCTCCCCATGGCTCAGTGCCTTCCCAGCCCCACGGTGCCCTCGCCCCAGGGGGCTCTGCTTGAGCCGCTTCCCCGGGCCCTTGGCAGAACGCTGTGACCCTGAGCAGCACCCACGGCACCGGGGCACGTCCCTGGCATGGGGACACGGGCAGCACCAGGTACCGGCCATGGGAACGAGGGCAGCTCACGCACAAGCCAAGGGAAACCCAAAGCCGCTCACTGAGGTGGTGCTGAGGCTTGATTAGAAGAAAATTGAGTGTTTCAGTGTGCTCTGTTTTATCTGTTGTGTATGGAGTAGCAGACATGTAAAGCTACTACAGTAAATTGCTGTATGCATTATGGCAATAATGTGGAAATATTTCTTAGCAGCACCAGGAAAAAAAAAAAACAACATTTAATTTTCTGATTTCTTCCTGAATATGGAATGGAAAATATGTTGATTTAACTCTAAAAAAATGCACAGTTGATTCAAGGAAAAAAAAAAAAAGCAAGAAAGAAACCCTTTACCATATCTAATTTCATTAGTAAACTATA
The DNA here is from genome assembly GCA_011074415.1 of Stictonetta naevosa. Lineage (NCBI taxonomy): Eukaryota > Metazoa > Chordata > Aves > Anseriformes > Anatidae > Stictonetta > Stictonetta naevosa. The sequence goes on from CM021707.1 coordinate 20,309,979, forward strand.
AATGGAAAATGATGACGAGGTAGGGTTTCAAAGGGCTGGTAACCCGCACATTTTCTGTAGCATTCATCATGGGCTCTCCGCGTCCTGGCGGCGGCCCGTGGGGCAGTGGGCATGGGGGTGGCTGGGAGCCCCATGCCGCGGCTGCCCAGATCCTGGCCACGTGGCCAAGGTTTGGTCCCTTTCCGCTCCGACAGAGTCAAACACGACTTCTCTCCTGGCCGGCTCTTGTTTGCTGCTTTACCCTTTCATAGGCTCTTTCTGTTCCCGGCTGTAAAGAGGGTTAAGAAAGGAATTGTCTCTATTATGGTAATTAAACTCCCGGGAAACAGCCTCATTAGACTAATAAAGAGTAAATAAAGCAGGCGAGGACACGCTTCTCTTCCCAGCAGCAGGGTCGGTCGCCTCCCTGCCCCTCGCCTGCTCCTGTGCAGGTCTGGGCCCTTCGTCCATGGGCATTCGACCCACACGCCTTCCCCAGCAGCTCTGTCCTGCGCTGGGCATCTCCTTGCCCAGGGAAGTTGGTGTTTTGAATGCTCACAGAAGTTTACAGCTGCATTTTGATACTCATGAAAAGCAAGCCCCTGTTTCACTCTGTCCTGGCAGGGCAAGCTGCAGCACCGACCGCCTGTGTACCTGAAAGCAAAGCCCCGCGTATGTTGCCAAACACAGACACTATTCGCTCCCAGGGTCTTAGGGGTTTGGTTTTTCACTCCTGTTAAAAAATGCTTGTGCAAGGAATTGAGCTGAGTTGTGTATGCTTTTCCTGTATGCTCTACCAGAACCGTCACTAAAGTCGTGCTCACCAAAATTTCACAAAGGCACCGCGGGCGAGGAGAGCGTGGTGCAGGGCTGCGGCGGGGTCTGCTTCGCAGCGGGCGTGGGGACGGCTCGCTCACTGAGTGCACCCAGCAGCTGGAAGCGTGGATGTTGTGTTGTGTTCCTTGTTCTGTGTAGAAATGACATTCGCAGCACACTTCAGAGCGGTATTTCGCTTCAAAAGCTGACCCCAGCTGAGGCAGGGGAGCTCATTGGGAATGCACATGTAACTCTCTTGCTTTTTCAGAAAGCAGATTATGAAGGGAGAATGAAATTAGCAGTAAAAGTATTAAAATATTGATAGCAATCATTCCATGTCCTGGCTTTACCGATTAATTATTAATTTTACCTTGAAGGTTAGTGTAAGAGATGGACTTTGCTTTATCATGCCTTCACTTAGCAAGATGTTTGACTATATATTTTTAAACATTATCAGGTCTCTAGCAAACAGCTCTCATTCTGTATGGTTAGCAGCTGGAATTTACTTTGTGTGGCTCCATAAAGTAGGAGGAAAGATGACAGTCTGAAGGTCTGGGGGAAGTGATTGCTGTCACCTCTTCGTAATTCCTGTCGGTCTTTATCACGTATGTCCTTTCTGTACAATACCTGTTGCTTTTTAAATATTTTGAGGACCTTTGCAGTGCAATATGAAGAAAAGAAGTGTTTGTTTCAAGCCTATAACCTCGGAGCTGCAGGATGGTCCGAAGGCAGTGGTTGTGGCTGCCCAGCCGAGGCGGCCGGGGGCCGGAGGGGGTGCTGGGGCTGGGGGCTGCGGGCGTTGTGCCGCGGGGTGCCCGCGTGTCCTGCAGGGGGGTGCTGCCGGGTCGTCGCCTGAGGTAGGTGGGCTTTCACTGCATGCATAAATTACATAACTTAATGAAAAATATTAGAACTGATACAACTCACATGATTTAACTGCACAAACTTTTGAATTTACTCTGAAGATTTTTTTTCTTTAATGCAACTTTAATATTAATATAAGATTCAGCCAGGGAAACATTTGCTTGCATCTGCGGCTTCACTTGTAAGCAACTGTATTGATTTTGGTGAACTGCACCGGGAGGAAGATCAGGGCTGTACTTGCAGGAGCGGAGCTTTACTTTTGTAAACTTTGTGTTTCCTCTCTTGCATCAGAAAGGTTTAAAGGATCTGTTTTATTGTCTTGAGGGTAAATGCTTTTCATTTCTGAAATGACAGAACATACTTCTCACTCATTCCTCTTAAAGTGGCCCTACTTTTAAATGTGGGCAAATTCAAAAAAGCTTCACGGCACCTCCCTGAAGAGACCGATGCTCCAAAGTGTAAATTTTGGACACAATTCATTTCATTTGGTCAATTTTAAGAGAGAATGCTGGAAAAGGAATGTTTTGCTGCATCATTGTGAAAAACACAGCACACCCCTGTCTGACACTGGCTTGGTCATCCTGTGGCTCTTCGAGGAGAAGAGGGTCCTTCTGTTCGGAGGAGGTCTGGGCTGGGGGGTGTCAATGTACATGGCTCAGCTAGGGTCAGCGAACTGGCACCAGAGTAGCAGAAATGTGATTTTAAGAAACTTGCTCCCAATTATCCCCCGCCCCCGTGATACATTTCAGGGTATCATTTCCAGCAGAAAAATGCCATGTAGCATCTGTCTTTGTCCACATAATTGCGGGGTGTCTGTCAGCACAGCGTGATCATATTTGTGTGTGTGACATAAAAGCAATTGGCGAATGGCATCCAAAAGAAACCGCCAAAGAGGGATTTTTCTGCCATATCATATGACTATCTCTGTCTCATTTCTGTGATACAAGCTGTGGGAGTAAGCATGGCGTTGAACAGAATTACCAGCTGGAGTATGACCAGCACCGCTGCTGGGGAGCCCAGACGGGACAGGCACAGCACTGCCTTGCCCCCTCTCGTACTTGGTAGCTTAGAACTGTGTTTTCCCCCAGGTGACCGTGGTTTGGGGATAATTGCTGGAGGTGATGGCTCCCACCTCCAAAGGACACCGGCGCCATCAGAGGAGTTGGTTGGATGAGCTCCTGCAGGCCCCGAGGCTGGGCAGAGCCCCTGGGGTGGTTTTTGGGGGCTGAGGCAGCCCAGCCCGGGCAGCCTTCCTCACCTGCTCCCGCTCGCATGCTGCGTCTTCCTCGCTCCCTCCCCGCAGTGCGACACGGGCGTTCGGGCATCCTGAGCCGGGAGCCCAAGCAGCCAGTGCCTGGGGTCACAGGGGTGACTGACGGGGACTTCTCTCTTTTCTTACCACATGTGCAATGAAACCACGGCAGCCTGTTTTGCTTCAGGCTGAGCGGCAGCAGCAAGTCTGGGACAAGAAAGCAAATTCCTGGAGGTTCCCTGCTGGGCTGGGGAGCCCGCTCCATCCCCTGGTGTCTCCCCTCCTCTTGCCTCACCTGGCAGGGATCTACAGGAGCTTCTCCAGGAGGTGGCCCTGGGGAACGCTCGCTCCAGAGCTGCTCCCGTCCCGAGAGCCCGACCCACAACAGGACAACTGATGAGAAACGCTTTGGGATGCAGAGGAGGGCATGCTGTGGCCTAGAAACCTGCTTCTTGGCATCTTCATGAAAAAAATCTGTCAGCGGTCACATAGGAAGGTCATGGCCATACGGACAGAAACAATAGGAGCCACTTGTGGCTGTGCCTTATCTGCCCAATTTGTTAACAGTGAAATTCTCCTTCATTAATAGCACTTATCGTTGGAGGACACTATAGGACACTCAGGACGAGTGCGGTATTTTTAACAAGTAATTTAGAGCCTGTCTTCGCTGCGTTGTTAGCGTGAGGCATAACTTGAGCGTTGCCTGTAACCTGATGATGCTCGGGGCTCCTGGCCAGAGCTGACCTGGAGGTGTGGGTGCGAGGCTGCCGCCAGCAACGCCGCGGGGCCGAGCCGGGCACTGCCGCCCTGGCGCATGCCTGGCAGCTCGAGTGTTGCTTGCTGGTGCTGACGGCTCTCGCTCCAAGCAGACGGACTCGAGAGGAGTTAATGTAAGTGTAGATAGCTTCAGCTGGCAGTTAAGTGAGGACAACCCCATAGAGAGCTGAGAAACTGAATGTAACTTGAAAATGTGCAGGGAAAGATGGGAGACGACACATATCAATTCTCAGTTAAATCCTTTTCCTTCTCTTTCCTTTTTTTTTTTTTTTTTTTTTTTTTCCTGGAAAAAATTCTTTCCACAGTAGCAGACTCGCAGCTGTTAACTAATCCCATAACAAGTGGCATTTAGCCACACATTTTCCAAATTAAATATGCTTGCATGTTGGACTAGTTTCATACCCTGTAATACAAATACTTTCCCTGCTGGGAAAAGAAAAAAAAAATAGAAGAAAAATCCTCCCAGGCACTTGAAGAGTGGGGAAAGGGAAGATGGTGTGTGCGTGCGTGGTGTGCAGCTGTGCGCATTGGTGGTGCAGGCTTGTGTGTAGCTACCGCTGTCCCTGTCAGAGCAGCATGCGGAGATTTTGCAAGGAACGCAATGTTTGTTGGAAGATCTGATGGGTTATCAGGGACTGCTCATGCTTAAATTATTAGTTAAGGCTGTGACATTAAAGAATTGTTATTTGGTCATGGTCTCATGACTGTGTTTTGCTAGGAGGTGTTTGAAAATTCTCGTCTGTGCTGTCACGTAATCTGTACTTGCCCTTTTGTTTCTTTTTTTTTTTTTTTTTTTCCCTGGTCATTTGAATAATGTTTTCAGATCCTTGATTTAATCTGGATTCAGCCTAGCAACATTTGGAAACAAGCAATTAATTGCACATTTTGTTAGAAGTTAAGCTGGATCTTTTCTGAGAATGTTCAGGAGCACCTACCCTACCCCCCACCTGCCTTTTGCCCGTTTTTAAGAATCCCATTAAAAAAATTTCAGGATCCCCCTACAAGCCAAATGCATTGTTTCCATGGAAACAATTAATGGGGAGAGCAATTTATAAGACTGATGTAAAAAAATGAGCACTTCATCAGCCCCCCTGCTGCTCTGATATACAATCTCAGGCAAAAGTCTGTTGTGAGGTTTGCATAAGCTATATTCTTAAAGGGGGAGGGGGGCCGGGGACAAAAAGGAGCCTGAAAGTCCTGTCTGTGGCAGCGTGAGCAATGTCTATTGTGCTGCACAGGCATTATTAGGTCTTGGAAAAGACTAGTAAATTCTCATTTCATGACGTCTTTTCAAATGCTTTCCCTTCAGAGAACGTTTTTCCCTAATCCCACCCTCTTCCGCAGCGCGCACGCCGCCGGCCGGGGAGGCCTCGTGCCCGGCGCTGCTGAGCCCTCCTGGCCTCGCGTGGGAGTGGGCTCCGCGGATTTGGTCCTTCCATTTTTATTTTGACCCGCTGCCGCAGCTCCCTGCGTGCCCTGTGTCGGTATACACCACCGAGCCAGACCCCAATGCGCTGTGTAAAGCACCGCGCCCGCAACCGTCCCGCACAGGTGTCTGGGCAGGGCTTCGCCGACACGCCTCGATTTTGGGAGAACCCCCCTAAAAAGCCCCGTTCTGCGCGGTCCGGGGGGGGAAATGCCCAGGAGGGGCTGCCCGGGGAGGGGCTGCCCGGGGCTCCCCGGCCGCGTCCCCGCCGCCGTGCGGGAGGCGGAGCGGGGCTAGGGGAGAGCGGAGCGGGGCTGCGGGGGGGGGCTCCGCCTGCAGAGGGCGCCCGCCCTCCACCGAAGCGCCCCGGCCGCGCGGCCCCCGGCGCATCCCCGCGGGCAGCCGGGCGCGATCCGCGCGTGTAGAAAAATCCCGATGATGGCAGCAAATGATGCCCGGGGGGGGGGGGGGGGGCCCCGGGGGGGGGAGGGGGCGGCGGGGAGCCGGGACGGACCCCCCGGTGGGGCGAGGTGGGCGCAGTTCGAAGCCGGGGAGCGGCCCCGTGCCCGGCGGGGCGCTGGGTCGCGGGGAGCGCCCGGAGCCGCCCGGTGCGGGGTTGGGGGCTGGGGGCTGGGGGCTCGGGGTTGGGATCTCGGGTCGGGGGCGATCAGCCCTCCCTGGCCGCCTGCCCCTGCGGACGTGCCCGGGCGTTGCTCGCAGCTCCCCGACACCGCCCGCAAACAATCGCGCTTTTCCCCGTCCCCAACTCGGCGAAGGCTGAGAACGGTGTTGCGGCCGCGTTTGGGTTTTAGCAGGGCTCCCGTGGTGTTACCTGGCCGAATCGCACCCAAAAGCCACGTAAACAAAAGTACCTGCTGCCCACACAGCCAGCCCGCAGGGACGTTACTGCGGGAGTCACATCTGTAATCCAAATCACGCTTTACATTGCTAATGAGAGGTGTGAATTTATTCTTCAAGTTCCCTTTTGCTACCTGCTTTATTCTTTCTTTCCCTTGTTAACTGTTTTTCTCTGAAAATATGTTCTACTTTCCTTCCAGAATCTTGCATCCCAGCATGGGAATGGGGATTCTTTTATTTCACCGAGTAGGATTTTCATTTGCTTCAAGTCACTTACTAAAGTAAAAAATAACTGATTTGCAGCAAATTCCCTTACATCAGCATAAATGTGCCTTTGCTTTATGTTGAAGAGGGATGATAAAAGAATTGTTAATTGTAAATTTTGTTTTGGGACATTGAAATCTGCTTTAAAATGTGCGGTTTGGGTTCTGTGAGGCTGAGTCAGGTGAAAAAGAAGCAACGACAAAATGGCAGAGCAATTACTTAAAGAGGGGATCATGGAGGAGTGTTGTCAGATTTCTGTATGAAATTCAGGCAGACTGTAAACTGATAGGATCTCCCCTGCTGTAATAATCCAGCTTGTTTCACAAATACAAATTATGAACACTTCAAATCTGTAACACAAATCAGGTTTCAAAACTGTACAGTTTCTTTTGAAGGAGCTTGTCTGTTCAAAAGGCTCCTGTAATTTTATTTTAGCAGGTTTTAACTCTGGATTTGAGGAGATAAAACAACCTGTTCAGAATTATAATGATGTTATTTGGACTCTTATGTTTAAATTAATGCAAGTGTTTCAGGTATTAACATCCTGTTTTCAGGTTTATAACAGCCTTAAAAAGTTAAAAACAGACACAGAATATTTCAGCCTCATTGTGCCTTTTTTTGAACAAATGTTAATTGTTTAAACTATTTTTAATTTTAGTTGCAATTTTACAATACAATTAAAGCTTGATGTATTTATCTCTGTTTGTATTTTCACATTTTAAGATGGTTGCAAATTAAAAAGAGATCATCCAGTCCTTGTAATTTCATGTTATTTCTTTATTCAGTAGTGAAAAAATAAAGGGCAAGAAGAAAGTAAAGTGGACTGTTCCTAAATACACTAATTATTACAGAGCGATCTTTGTGTAAAAAACGTAGGAACATTCATCGTATTTGTACAGAAGTGGGATTTCCAGACTGACAGGACAAACAGCATGTTGTGTCTTTTTAGATGTATCTACTACAGAATCTATTCTTTTATAAATTGATTCCCCATATCCCAAATATCTTTATTTTTATGTTTTGCCAAATGTATTTGTTTTTATCTTAACGTGTGCTTAATACATAAGTAGTTACAGGTAAGTAGACAATATAACTACAAGGACCGACTCCTAAATAATCTCACAATGAAAATTTTATGTCGTTTCTAAATGCCTGTTTCTCAGCAAATTGTCTCAGAATACAGAAGAAACCCAGATTTTATTTGTGCAATCCCTCCTTCCACAAAGGATGGACAAAAGCAGCCCAGCAGCAGGAGCAGAAGAGCACCAGGAGCTGGGTGCCGGCTCGGCCCCCGTGTCCCGGTCCCCAGGTGAGGGTGGCTGCACTGGAGGCCGTCCCTTGGGGCGCTGGGGACAGCCTGGTGGCTCTGCCTCGACCCTGCCTGTCAGCTCCCTGCCAGGGTATGGTCCTCTTGCTGCAGATATTCCCATTCATAAAATCTTCTTCTGCTTTCTTACAGTGCAAAGGCAAATGCTGGTGTGCATCAGAAATAAATAGGATCATAAGCAGAACCTATTCATCAAGCCCCTTATTTCCTGGAGTTCCTTTTCTGATCCTTGTTGTATGCATTGCATTATATTTCAAAATCTTTTTTTTTTTTTTTTTTTTTCCGTATTTTGTTCTGTCATTTATTAAACATCAGAATATTTTCAGTGTGCTCAAATCCTACTTATCCAGGAAATCTTGCCCGGCAGGGCTTCGTGGCGCGAGAGCTCACAGTTCGGGGCCTAATCCCAAGCATTGTTTTTTTATGGTGAAATAAAAAATGGAATTGCTCAAACTCGGCGTGTCCTTTCCTGTCTCGGATCAAGAATTAGAGCAGCAAATGGCACGGCTGTGGGGAAGTGGGGAGCCGGAGCTGCTCATGCTGGCCGCGCTCGCCCTCCTTGGCCAACGAGCGCTGTGGTGCAGCCGCGGCACGGCCAGCGGCAGTGGGCAGGGGAGGCCGCGGGCATGGCCTGGGCAGGAGGGGGCTTCCCAGCCACTGGCCTGGTCAGCATGGTGCTGGCCATGAGGAAGAAATGTTGTGGCTGATTTAAAATGGTGGAACGTAGCTAGTACAGCCTTTCCCTTCTTTGCTCCATCCTATTTCAACAGGGCCTGAATAGATTGTTTATTATTATTATTATTAAAGCTCTGATGCAGTTAATCTTATTTTATTTTTTAATCCTTAGTGTACATTCCATATATTTTTGGAATGGTTTTCTCGCCTGCTCTCTCCTCCTTCCATTCTCGTTGTACCCTGGCCGCTGGACGGGCTGCGTTTGCTCTCAGAGCCGTAGCCGTTGCCTCCCTGTGCATCAGGAGGATAGGATTATACGCACTTCTTTCAGTCCTGAGGCATTACTGTTTCTTCACCATACTCAGCATCCAATTGTCTGGATCTATCTGGGTCCTAAATCCATCCTGAATTGGTTTCATAGCTGGCAGATTTGTGTGTTCCATCTTGTTTTGGGACCTGGCTTTCATATGAATATCTCAAATCATTTTATATTTTTCCAAGTAGAAGTTTTATTACATGCAGACAATCTGTATATGACTAGTGAAAATGAGAAGATAAAGGGCTGATTGAAAACACGTCAAATTCCAGTTTTTGCCAGGGTGCAACAAAACTGATTTTTATTGTGAAAGGAACAGTGACAAAACCTCTCGCTGTAAATGAATGGTCTTGCGCTGCCCTGTGGTGGAGAAATGGTTAAATTATGCACTCGTTGGAGTATGAAGGCAGTTCTTCTTTGCTGACAGATAGTTTGACCAGTGTCAGGTTATCCCGATGCGTTCAGCATACCTTCATTGCATCATAAATAAAACAGACAAATTACTTTTTTTTTTTTTTTTTTTTTTTTTCCTAGGGTGGAATAAGCACCGGGAAGGGGAGGGATCGGGGCTGGGGGTCTGTGATGGTTTGGAGGGGGGGAGTGAAGAATTAGAAGGAAAAGAAAAAAGAGAGAGATCTTTGCAGACACTCTATGAATCTCTGCTTGGCAGCTGAGAACAATGAGAAAAGCAAGCAATTACCTCGAATCCTTCCCCTTATCCAGACATAGGAAATATATTCCTGCCTGAGCCTTTTTTTTCTTCTCTCTCTCCCTCCCTTTCTTGCCCTCCCTCTCTCCCCCTCTCCCTCTCTCTCTTTTTTTCCCTTGTATATCTAATTTAATTCTTAGAGGAAGGCAAGGCAGATGTAACAAAGAAAGGAGGGTCTGTGCCGATGGGCCACTTCCTACCGCAGGACGAAGCCTTCCTCCATGAAAACGTTCCTTTTAATTCCGTGCCCTGGCAGACTTCTGCAATTGCTGCAGCAGCATCAATGAAAAATGAGCAGAAAGGTATTTTATAGCTCAAACTCTTTTACAAATTCCTCCCAAATAAAGTGGTGTGAATACTAAATCACCCTGTCCAAGCGCAGGAAGCTGACGTGTTCTTTAGCCTTCAGAAATCCATCCCAGAGGTGCAAATGGAGCCTTTCTCCAGATTTCCCTAAACTACTGTATTCAGTGGCCTCTCCACTAGCGGCTTCCGTATTCTCCTGGAATTTCTATAGGATTCAATTTTTTCTTCTGAATCTTCCCCCCCTTTATTCCAGAGCAGCATTTGCAAACATTTCCCTCGGGCTGCTGAGGGGGGTGGCAGGGCTGTCCCCGCGTGTCTCCCTCTGGTGTCCCCATCCCAGCCCGTGGGCTCTCCTGCGCCTCGTGCCCATGGTGGTGCTGGGCTGCAGGGTGCTGCGTCCCCTCCCTCTGCCTTGGGTCTTCCACCAGCGTGAAGGCTGGTTTGCCTGGAGATATTTTGGGCTTTTAATTGCGGATAAACTTAGCTAGCAGCTTTAGCAGTGTTATTACGCCGGTGTGCTCACTGCTGGGTGCTGATGCTCTCTGTGGCCGTGATGCACACCTGGAAGGGCGAGGACCAGCCCCGGATCAGGCCCCTCTCCCCCCCCAGCCCTGGCGTTTCGGAGTCCACCAGCAGGGATTTTGCTTGCCCTGTCCTCTCTCAGGCAGACCTTCTCCTTCCGCTGTTTGTAATCATCCTAACGCCTGCATATTGTGATTTAAAAGTTGACAAATCGTCTATTTCCAGTGCCTGTGCTTTTAGAAGAAAACTGAAGCCACTATTAGACTTTTAATAATTTAAGATAAAAATGCTGTTCCTTAGGAATGTTCTTCAGCTATATTTTTACAGTCGGGGGATAGAAAGGAACATTACGGGAAATTTAAAGGAGGCTTTTGGTATTAAATCTTCACCTCTTCCACCAGATAACGCAATTCCGTAAATCTGCGCGAGACCTTTGTTTAACCCCCCCCACTATCTCACGCGAGGTTTTATAGGCACCCGTCTCGCTGCCGCTCACAGGCGGTGTTTTACATAATACCCTTCAGCATCAGCGATATTAACCTTGATGGCATTATTATTGCTATTTACAGTTCATATGCTGGTAATGGTAAACCTGAATGGGATTAATAAAATAAATTAAGTGATGGAAATATTAATGCTATTAACAATCAGTAACAATAGTTGACAGCATAAGAAAAGGAATAACCTGCCATTAACCACGCAGGGCAGAGTCTCTCCAGCATATGCAGAAAGGTACCTGACACCTCGTTTTGATAAACCCAAGATTCTTTCTCTTTCAGGCAACAACTTTGCCAGGGCCTTCACGCTTCTGTTCTGAAGCCGAGCTCCGGGCACGTTTCTGACGGCCGAGCACCTGGCCCCGCGGCTCTGCAGTGAGCGTGGCCCCGGGGCCGCATCCTGCTCTGCTGAGAGCCGCCCGACGGCTCCACCGGCCCTTCTGGCACCGCAGCGTTCTTAAAAAGCCAGATGTGTGCAGCTGGAGGGCTGCGACCTCTGCAGCAGCAGCAGCTGCTCCACGTCGCTCCGGCTGGGACGGGCTCCCCGCTGCGCAGGGTGGGCGCCACCCGGACACCTCTGCCCCTGGGCCGGGCAGTGGGCACGGGAGGTGTTACTGGGTGGTGAGAGACGTGGCTGCCTCTGGGCTTTCTCAGGTGGGTCGCTGTGATTTAGCCAAAGCCCGTGAGAACAGAAATTCATGTCTTTTTCTTTTTTTCTTTTTTTTTTTTTTCTCTCCTTTTTTTTTCTTTTTCTCGTGGGAAGTTTTTCCTCGGAAAGGCTCAGGCAAGCCCAGGTTTATCAGATGTGACCACGTCTCAGCTGGTTTTTGTAATAACGTGCTGAATGCTGCTCGCAGGTCAAACGCGAGGGTGCTGGGGGGCTTATTTAAGCACACTGGAAAATTCTCGGCCTAATAAGGTGGGCAAAGGTTGGTAAGAAAAAAGCGTTGCTAATTTTTTTCCCTTACAAATGCTTCTTACCAATCCTTTACAGCTGGCTAAAAGCTAGGATTTCTCACACTGAGGAAGAAAGTGAGACCATAAATAAGCCAGTGCAGGACACCTGGAAAAAATAAAGTGCCCTCGGAAGCCTTGTGGCAGGCTGGACGCGATGCCTGCTGGGCTGGGGATGGAGGCGGCACAGAGACGTGAGCTGGGGCTGCAGGGGCAGTGCAGAATTGTGCCCGGTTTTTGGTAACATTTTGCTGAAAAAAAAGCTTTACAAAGTTATTGATCTTAGTGTTTTGCTGAAATCCTGATGGATTTCCCCATCTTGCTGGGATGCTGAGATGCATTTCCATGCTGGAGGGGTCCTCGGCTGAGGGGTTCTGACCACCTGGCTGGAGAACAGACTTCTCAGCCGTTTTCTTTCACATGTTGGGTTACCTTGAGTCCAAATTTTAGATGTGTGCAATTTTGACTATATGGAAAACAAACAAACAAACAAAAGACCTCTGTTAGTAACTTGTGTTCTCTTTGCTTTTTGGTGGGCTTAACCACCCAAAATCCATGTTGGGAGTATAAATCAGCTTCCCCTCTCTTCTGAAGGCTTTATTTTTGAGTAAAACCACCCAGGCAAGCCTTGGCTGGCGTTTGGAAAGCCCTGGGCTGGAGAAGTCCTTTGCCAGGTGTTCCTGGTCCTTTCCTCCCGCGGGAGGTGACAGCCGCAGCATCTCGGGGCCAGCTCAGCACCGAGGGCACGGACAGATTGCTGCGGTTACAAACAGCACGCCTGCACGAGTTGGTGCCTCGTAACACTGACTTGACACTGCAGTGTTGATGTGGAAGCACTTCTGGAGAGCTGCGATTCCTTTGGTCCCGGCATTGCAGAGCAGCATTGAGATATTAAGAAAATTCCTGTTTTTTTTTTTTGGTTTTTATTGGCCGTCGCTATCCAGTAGCCATTTCTCAGCACCCATTTGCATTTGAGCCACTATCATGGTTTATTTGAGGAAGAATGCCTCTCGCTGTCTAGTTAGTTCTTGGTGAGCTCAAAATGGCTGCACTGGTGCGTAAGATGGAGCCTCCCTTCTGTGTAGATAGAAATGGAATTAGCAAACGTAAATTGTATTCAAAGTAGCGGCTCCTGTTTTATCTCACTGCACTTTGCCGTTCTCCTGGTGCTCCTCTCCTCTCCCCATAAGCTGTCCCAGCCCCTTCTGAGAGCGTAGCAAATAGTCATTACATTGGAGATTTTTTTATCCACTGGTTTAACTTGCATATTTCTGCTTCTATTGCAGTGAGGCTGTAAGACTGCTAGTTAAAGTTACAGCATGCTATTGTTTTTGCTACACACTTCTACTCTGAAGGCTTATAAAATTGCCTTGCAGAATTCACACCAGGGTAAGGCCTGGCATAAGATGTGTAAACTTGGGAATAATTTTTTTTAATGTTACAAAAAATTTTCAAAATACAATTTACTTTACTATTTTTAACTTTACATCATTCTGGCTGTGCACGTTTCTAAGCACCTTCAATTCCCATTTATTTTAGTGCCCACCATCTCCTAAGAGCAATTCAGCATCTGAAAGGTTTGGATCCTAGCAGGGTTTTGTAAGAATAATGCCAGACACATGGGGGAGGGGGGTCAAATGATCAAAGAGAGAGAGTTTAATATTGCTGCCTGAGCCTGGTTTGAGACGCTTGGTTTCTGAGCGTGGCTTTTTTTTTTTTTTTTTTTCCTTCCTTTTACACTGACTTGAAGCGAGCCCTTTGGCAAGTCACTTAACCCCTAAATATGTTTGTTCTATCTGAAAATGGTAACACCGTGTTGAAAGGATTCTGTAAGTACTAATTATTATTATTATTCATAATTTTACTCCAGGTTGGGCTGGTGTTGGGTGTAATTGTTTTTATTAGAGAATAATACTGGAAACAACCATTTACAAGCCTCAGTAAATACGTAGAAACATTTACTCTTAAAGTTTCATGAAGCTTTTTATGATTTCAATACATATAGTGGTTAACATTTCTAATTAAGCTATCACACATGCTGCATATATTATGTAATTATACTAGACACAGAAGGAGCAACTCTGAAATTACAAGACAAGGACATATACACAACAAAAACTTAATTAAAAATGTGAAAGCCATAAGAGGCAGAGAGAACAACAAATTTCAGGAAATTAATAGTCTAGATTAAAAATTATTCAGTACCTTAACTCTAATGGGATACTGTTTTAATATTCAGCATTCCATGTCAATATTGGATGTTTAAATCCTGAAATGTGAATTTCCATGCTTTTGTGACTTTGACTCACAATCTTAACGTCCTTTTAATGTACTTTTTGTTGTGTAAATCTGTGTAAGTACCATCAGCCATCAAACTTGACATCTGACGGTGTGATGTAGACCCAGCCTGCATGTATTAGGGCTTTTTGTGTTTGTGCAGTGGAACCTACTTACACAAATTCCATTGAAGGCATAAACCTGTTAAAGGAATACATTTTCTTTACACTGAAACAATAGACCTGCATCAAAGGAACATCCAGGGAAAGAATAAGTCATTTCAAAAGATAAATTTCTTTTCTGCAAAAAGGCAAAATGTGCTAACGGTCTGACCCACGGAAGAAATGAATCTGTTGATTTATCTGGGCAGTGTGCAAACCGAATTAGAATATAGACGATCATTTAAAAATTATCAAACAAGAATCCAGCCAACACATGGTGTTTTTAATGTTCTGCTATGGTTTGAGGTGATTTAAAAAATTTAAGGAAAATGTGAATGAGAGCATTCTCAGCATCCTTAATGCAATTCTATTATTTCCACCCCCCGAACTTCAGCACGTGGCTAACGTTTAACTTACACACTGAATTATAACAAGCAGGCAGACCCAAATTATTTTTTTTAAATGCATTCAAGCTAAAAAATGTATTGCCTATCTCCAAAAACCAAGGAATAAGAAAGGGGCTGAGGACAGCAGCCAGCCCAGCCAGCTGCGGGCAGACATTTTAACCCAATGCAGGGTTTGGCTGCCCAGGGATGGCAAATTTGGACGTGGTAGCACCTGGCTGCTTGCTCTTAGAGAGGGCCTAATGCCAACGGTGGCAGGGTTTGTGGATCTGAGGGTCTGGGATGTGCCATGGCCAGGCAGCCAGCCCTGGACCACCAGGGGTCCAGGGCATCCCCAGCCCATGGAGGCTGCTCCCAAACCCCTGTCCCACCACAGGCACCCACGGCCCTTTGCCCCCCAGCCATGGGGAAGAGGGGTGAGGGGACCGGGCTCAGGAGCAGGGCTTTTCTTCTGGCATGTCCAGTGTCTTTTTGTGTTGCTTTTTTAGAGAGGAGCGAGCTGACGTCTGCACTGATTGTGGGAAGGAAGATCTCAGGAAAGTGCCGGGGAAAGTTTTATTATAAAGACCTTTTCTTCATACACCCACCAAAATATTCTTTCTGAGCATACGTGAGGGGGGAGAGGTGGATGGCACAGTGTGTGTGGGACAGCACGCAGCTCAGCACCGCTCCGTCCTGCTGGCAGAGCAGAGGTGTCCCAGTTTGTTGCTGGATGGCCCTTCTGGCACAGGACTTCAAGGATTGCCTGGCCCACACTTAAGCAGCACAGCCCGGGATGAAGGTGGACGTGCAGGAAAATGGACAGTGCTCTGGACCGCACTGCCAAGGGCTGCACCCGTGTGCTCTAAACTGGAGCCCTCTGAGGAAGGAGGCGACCGTCCCTGTGCCGAATGCAACTGGCCTCCAACAAAGGGCCGTTAACCTGATTTACAGCGCAGCGATACGGATGGGTCTGCTGGCTTGGCTGCTCCAAAGGGAGAGACGTTCTTTAATCACGTAGTAGGAAGAGTTTCTATTTCAAAGAGCTGAGTCGCGAGCATTGGGCAATACATCATATCGCTAGACTTCTCCGGGGCTGGATGCTATCTGGACGTTCAGCAGCCTTTTCGAGGTACACCAGCAGTCCCGCATTTCCTGTACAAGAAAACCCCCTTTGGAGACGCTGGTAGGAGGGGGCTGCCTCGGGCTGTGCCCAGCTTGGGGTCTGCCCGGGTGGCAAGGAGCCTGAGCAGCACCCGGTGCGAGCGCCGCAGCACTTTGCCCGTGGGTATGGCACGCTCCGGGCGCTGCGCCGTGGGGTCCCACCGGCCAGCACATTACTCCGAAAGGCACATTAAAGGCACTCATATTCCTGTATGAATTTACAGTATATTATTTACCTGCCTGACATACTTGAGCTCTAAGTATTCTTTTATTAGTATCCGCTCTGTATTTGGCACTCCTCGCTGGAGTTTTGGCCAAATTCCGCCCATAAGTAGATTCATTGCTGTCATTTGGATTTGTAGTGGCAGAATTTGCCCATTATTGTGTTATTTTAATTCCCTCAAGAATCTAATGAAAATTAAGTGAAAAAATAAGGCTTTCTGTATTCTATTTTCAGAATGATGGATTGATAGAAGGACAGGCGACTTATACTTGTAGGCTGAAGATTTTATGCATATATACATAACAGATATGGAGACAGAATTTTTCCCTTATGGCAATGGAATGGTTTTGATAGTCTTCATTAAAATAGATTTGAAAATACCATTTGTTTTATGTTTAAACCTTAAATTAAATTTTTCAATAATAAAGTATGCTTATTATAACCCAATTCTATCAATCACTGAAATGAACAGCACATTGGTGGGTTCAAGCAAGTAAATAAATGTGTTATTTTATTGCATGTCAGAAAGGTTTATTGGGTAGAATTTTTCCCTCTGAACCGAGGGTTATAGGTTTAAGCATCACATCAAGGATTCGTGCTAATGCAGAGTGCTGATCCTGCCTCTCAGTGCCTCAGATAGAGGGTGGCAGCTCCCGCAGGACGTAAAAGCCAGTTGCTCTCTGGCCAGGCAGAAGGTAGAGTTCCCAGGGTCCTTTTGAAAAGGTTAAATGCTCAGAATCTCTCTAAATGGTACTTCTCCATGCATGTGGTATTTTGAGATATATGTGATATGTAGTGTTGCATAAGGACTTTTTTGAGTTGTTGCTGAAAATCTTCCAGTTCATGCGTTTTCCTAGAGCCATTGTGATGTTCAAACTGATTATTTTAATAAGTGCTCTGTGAGACCTTGAACAAGAAAATAGTTTTAGGTAAAATTCAAATAGGTCACACACATTCTCTGTTGGAAACAAGCAAGGGTATGGAAGTGTGCTGCTCTGTGATCAGTTCAGGGATTTGCATGGAACAGGTCCTGCAAAATTCTTCCTCTGCATAATCAGTAATTGTGCCTCACTCCACTGTTGGACGGGTGTCCTTCGGGATGTGGCTGGGAGAACCGTGAATGTCTCCGAGGTGCATGCAGAAGCTCGCAGATGGGCTGGGCTGTGAGCCACACGCTGCGGGCTCGGGCTGGGCAAGGCCCTGCGCTGGGGCCGGCTGCTGCAAACGACCACGAGTGAAACATGTGAGCAAAGCGTCTTCTCCTCACCTCTCCCTTTCAAACTAAATCAAAAACTTTTTTTTACAAGATTTGGGGGAGTTTTATTACCATTCCCTACATTCCTCCTTCATTTCTGCTCCTTTGCTCCCGAGGCTCCCAGGCCTTTCTCTTCTTGTTTCTGGCGGTGAGAGTCCACAGATGTTCTCAGGTCAGATTCACCCTGTTCCTTGGTAATTTCTCTGGACACCGGGGCGAAACTCGCCCTTGCTCTGCACAGGGGGACTTTTGCCCAGCTGGGTGCTCCTGTCCAGCAGCACGTGGACCACGGTGCCCATCCAGGCAGCTCAGGACAGCCAGACCCCCTCAGAGTGTCTTGGTGCCCTCGCGGCTCTTACACTGTGCTTGTGGGCTGGTGGGCAGACGGTGCGGGTCACAGGGTGTAGCTCTCATTAACTGGCAGCTGAAAGCCTCTGCTCTTGTGTTTGGAAAAGCTGTGGCCTGTGAGTGTGCTGTGAAAGGAGGCCCAAATAAATCATTCTACAGTAGCCTGGAGAAGAGGTCACAAATCGTTTTGGAGAAGAAAAGAGCCACTTCTGTCCAATGCTGAAACATGAACTGCCACATGTATCCTGTTATAAAAAATGAATTCCACGTTGGAAAACTTATTGACGTGTTTGGGCACAGCTTGTAGGCAGGGAGAGCTACTAACACTCAGATGACACCTTCCAGATGTTCTCCCCTCAACAATTGTCAGTCTTCTCCAGGCTGGCTTGCTGCTCCACGGACATCCCCGGGCAGGCGGGACGATAGCTGCTGATGGGCACTGACAGCTTTGGCAGAGGTGGGAATATTCAGGCTGGTTAAATAAGTACGGAGTAGTTTGTTTTATCCATCATTGCATGGCTGAAATGAAGGAGCAGGGACAGAGTTCAGGGCTTGCATCTTGTTCAGAGGCAGGGAGGATGCTGTCCCTCCACTCCTCCCTGGGGAAAGCAGAACTTCCCACCAAGGCTTCTGTTCTCCCAGCCCGTGGTGTAGGTGGGGACCTCCGTGCACATGTGCACACGGAGCTGTGAGCAGCTTTTAGAGGTGGTGATGTAGCAGATCGTCAACTGCCATGAATATCAGGGAGAGAAAAATGGCCATGACAGGCTGAAGTCTGTTACCAAATTAATGGAAAGCATGAGAAGGTGAGCCGTACCCCCTCCCCATGCTCACATATGAGTTATTTCAGTGATGCTGTTTGGTTCCCGCTGTTCTGGTGGATGCAGAATCCCCACGGTGCTCCCGGAGCCTCGCCCTGGAGCCCGCAGCCCCGTTCCTGTTAATGCCCAAGGGGCTGCCCCGGCTGCCCAGCAGTCACTGCTGTGGGGCACCAGCTGCTGCAGAGTTCAGGTGCACGCAGAAAGTTAAATAAGTATTTTCCCCACACAGAAGAAGAAGATAAAAAACGTGTGCTACCAAATGACAGGTGAATCTCTTTGTAAAGATGTTTTAGAGATGAAACACAAACAGCGCGGCTTACGTGGGTCTTTTGTTTTACAGAACATGTACAAGCACTGTGAGCAGCTACAGGAAAGCCCACGGAAGGGATTAGCTTTAATAGCTGAGCTGAGCTGACAAAAAGGGAGTTACCAATTTTATCAGGAAATAATCTGATGTCTTGCCTGGGCCGGCAGTGCCTGTCCCTCTCCTCACTTTTTTGTCCACTGGGAAGTAGAAGAACAGAGGAAGAGAAGAACTTAGTTTCTAAGAAAAAAGAAAAAAGAAAAAGAAGACAAAATTAAATTCACTTAGAGCCTTCGGAATAAGCCCCAAACTAACATTCCTCAAACATGAAATTTTTGGGGTACAGATTTGTCACTCTTTAGATTACCGTTAATTGTGTTTTGCTGTTTGTGACTTGAGGCTTATGATGTCATTTCATGTTTATCTGTGAATGAACCTGGGTATAACATAATGCGAACATGACAAAGTGTGATGGAATGCCAAAAGCTAAAGAGAAACATATGACTTCTGGACTGAATACCTGCTTTACCCTAGTATCTAATAGGAAAAAAGCTGGGATGTGGAAACAGGGTGAACAGTAAGAAGAGAAAAAAATTTGGCACGTCTTTTGTTGAAATTCAATCCTCTCCCTCCCTACTATGCCCAGAAACCATCTGCAAACTTTTCAATCATTTTTTAGGATACAGTGAATTTTATCATAATTTTGTCAAACAAAACCATATGTGCTTTTTCTATTGACAACACAGAATAACAAAATCATATTTGTTCAGACCACAAGGCAGGTAATAAATAACTGCGGACACACTGCTAAAACTTAAGGTTTTTCAGAAAAAAAAAAGTATTGAATATTACCAAAAAATTTAATTTGGGAGGTAAAGTAAACTTCTGAAGAGAAAACCATCTGAGAAAAAGCTTGTGGCTCAATAACTTTCCCCTTCCTGTTAGACCAATTCTAGCTCGGTGTCCTGAGGCCATAATAAAATGAGATCTTCTACTGACCGCCCTCGTATGTGCGTGGTGTGGATGCACATGCGAAATGCAGGTAACAGTTATGGCATGTTCCTGCTGTGCACAAAGTCACAGACGTTATTGCACTTGGCCAGTCGGGCTCATGCTGGCCGTTACTTGGAGGCGTTTGAATCCCTCAGGTGAAAAGATTAAATGTGAATTGAAGTAATTTAGGTCACACTTCCTCCTAATTCACTGGCCATGAAATACCTTTGTTACTGATATTGGACAAGCTAGTCTTTCAGGTGTGACCAAGTATTGCTATAATCATGGAAAAATCTTCAGTCTAGAGCATCAGGATAGTCCTGCTCTAGATAGGCTTTGGTGACAAGAAATAATTGCTCATTCTTTGGGTCTAAAAGTGCAAAAACGTGGTACACAAAGAGCTGCCTAAAGGAGTGTAGAGAAGTTGGTGTTTATATGTATTTATTTATTTTTGGTAGAAGTTAAGTTCACGTGAAACTCTTCCCTGTGCAGGGGTGTGTGTATCTGCATGGAGAAAGCTGCAGCAAACAGAAGTGGACTCAACTTCTAATCACCAAATTCAAGTGGGGAATGTGGCACAGATATTTTAACGATAGCTGTTAACCCCTTGAAGTTTAGGAAAGGATCTGGTAAGTTCTTCATCTCAGGCGATGTGTAACTTGGACAGGAAAATTCTCTGGTCAGTCCTTTAACAAACCTTTGAGCTCAAAGGATGAAAATTATTAGAGTGCAGTTATTCTGAAGTTTGGATCAAGTAATTTAAAAAAATCTATGAATCCATGTGTAGACAAACATATGGTTTGAATATGACTATATATATATTACATTAATAAACATGTAATTGTCATTGTGTTAACAGTGATAAACAGCCTTATTGTTTTTAAAGTAATGCCTCATTAAGGTTGAGCTGGGGACGTGGTTGGATCTCCGCCACTTGACTTTGCACCATTGCTCTTTACCTGTACGTCAAAGTGGATGCAGAAGAGCTCTGCTGCAGAGAGGTCAGAGATCTGATGAAATGCTGCAGCTAAAATTCCCCTATTAGCAACATTATTGTTCCCCCCTTGCTGCATTCAGTTTAATACAGCACTTCCTTGCTCGTTGTCATTAGCTGCAGCAGAGGATTCTGCCATATTGTTTTCATTGTTGTTTTTATATAATGAGATAAACAGAAAGACACAATCCTTGGTCTGAAGAGTCTGCTATTAAAGTTGTGCATATCCATTACGATACCCCAAGGCTTCAGCTTGGCCTCACAGAGTCGTGCACTGTACGCCTTGAAACGTTCCTGGTCTAAAAGGCACAAAGGAGAAGGAAGAATGTGATATAATTTTTCAGCAATGATAAAGATAAAATAATTAACAGACTTTACAGGTCTTTAAAGTCTTCCTGCTAAGGTTCTTGATGATCTTAACAAATAATCAATTAAAGCCGTCTGAGATTAGTGAGTATTATTATCCCTGGTTTATGGATTAGGTGACTGAGGTACAAAGGGATTAAATTCTCAGCTCTGAATCTTCTGCCCAGGTTAGCCTTCCTCCTGCCCCAGACCCTCTTAAACATCACACAAATGCTAGCACGCAACAAGTCACGAGGGCAGGTTCTGACGCATTTTTAGGGTGATATGAGAGAGAGTCAGGGAAACCTAGCTGTCTGCAGTTTGGGCTTTCATCCATTATTTGCTGTCTTTGTCTGTTTTAGCCTAATTTCTCAGAATGGCTGTAGAAAATCCCACCCCACCCCACCCCACCCCACCTCACCCCATCCCATCCCATCCCACCCCATCCCATCCCATCCCATAACAAAGACTGGGGGCAACGGTCGGAGGGAATCCAGTGGTGGCAGGAGGTGGAGAAGAGCACCCATGGGAGGCGAGGCGTGCACGTGGCGATGAGGTGGGGCTGGTGGTGGCACCCACTGCAGCCGGGTGACAAGCAGGCCTCGAGCCTCGTGCCCCTCGCTGCTGGCCGCAGGAGGAGGTAGCCGTGCCCGCAGCAGCTGCTCCGCAGAGACGCTGGCTGTGACTGCGTGCGCTTGGCCAGGGCTTTCTGTCCAAGGAAAACCTCCCGGGGGTGGTGAACCTCCTGCACTGGGCGGTGCGCACCCGATTAGAGCCATGGCTTGCCTCCTGAGCTGCAACAAACTACCTTTGGGCCCAACGTTTAACCTTCTGCACAGCTGCTCCGGGAAAGTGGGCTTTCTTGTTGAACTTATTGCACTACAAGAGGCGTTGTTCGAAATACACTTAAGTTGGCAAATCAGCATTTCCAGGAGATTTAGGGGAAATGTGGAGGCTGTCTGGTTTGTGAAAGGTGCATTGGAAATATCCAAAAGTTTTTGTTGCAAAATGTAGCAGAGATGATGTTCCCCTTCTTTTTGTGGTAATGAAAGACAATGCTTGCTCTGGCACAGAAGTGCAGTCCCTTTTCTTAGGAAGTATAGATTTTTCAAGGCCAAGCACCTGTGCTCCAGGTTTCCTTCTGTACAGGTTGCAAGGCGGGATGCACCTTCTGTTCTGCAGTGGAAATCACTTGGTTTTTGTTTCTGAAGTCTCGCTAATGCCTAATTTCCAGGTAGAGGAGAAACTTAGTTTTTCTCCCTTTTTGAACGCTGATTGTGGAGTATTTCATAACTGTTTTTTGTAATATGCTTGAACCACAGAACCCATGACTTCTTTCAGAGCTCACCTCCACCTCTCTCTTTGTCAGTGTTGTAAATTCAGGCAGTTGCTACTAGCTTCCTTTTATTTTTTTTTCCTCTTCAATATTTTAATATTGCATCTAATATTTAACAAGTATAGAAATAATGAAAATACTACTGACTGTGTGACAGAACTGTGAATTGAATATAGCTGCTAAGAATCTTTTTTTTTTTTTTTTAATGAATTTTGTTTTTTTTTTAAAAAAAAAACACAAAACAAAAACAAAAACAAACTGCTACTGCAGCAGGAAAGTAACTTAAAGAGGTTATGTGCTTTGCAGGTCTAGGTGTTAATAAACACTAGAATACTATTTTCAGTACAGTCTGAAGAAAAATGTGGTTACAGTTTCTTTCACAGCCACCTTGGTTTGGAGGGCAGAGTTTTAAAAAAGCATCTTCTATGTTCAGCAACCAGATCGCGATCCCATCGGGCAGCTCCTCCCGTGAGCACAGTGGGCGCAGTGCTAACAGGGTGAGGGCCAGGAAGGGAAGCTCAGTTGAAGAAAGTGCTACTTAAAGTAAATGCTAATGATTTAAAATGTTATTCCTTCTGCGCTTTTAGAAGAGGAAAAAAAAAGGGGGGATGGGGGGGGGGGGGAAGTAATAAAGGCTCCCAGCCTGTACCTCATCTCCAGTCACTCCAGTGAAATTCCCAAGAGAGCATCCAGGCTCCCCTCTCCCCCTCTTTAAAAATGGTGGACCTGGAACCACTTACAAGAGAGGCTTAATAAGAGGCAAATGTGTTTTATATTTTGTATCTTGTTAAGTGAAAAAAGATGGATTCTCACAAGTAGTCTCCTGGTGCAGATTTGAGTGGTCTATGCATGCAAATGTTGTGATGCTTCGTCTGCTAACATCCCCTTCCAGTCCCCCTTGGCCACTTAAAATCCCACCCCCCCAGAGCAAGCAGAGATGAAATTGCTTCATTTGTACAATGGATCTGCAGATCTAGGAAACTTGTTTCTATCTGATTTGCTGATAATTTACTCCTCATTTATTTTTTTTTCTCTTCTCTCCCTGCTCCCCCCCAACCAAAGCAAAACAGTGTCTCAGCTCACATCTCTTCCCCGAGGAAGGAGGAATTGTTTCATGGGGCTGAGAATTATGATTGAAAGCAACAGAAAAAAATAAAAAAGACATACACCAAGATGGCACATTTACTAGAGGACAAGAAAGAAAAACCCTTTGCATTTGAAAACTAGTAGTAAAACTTGTAATTTACATTCCCACTTGCTGAAAAATCTGCTAGAAAAATGTAACTATTAAAAATATACAGTATGTTATGCGTATGTGTGTGTTGAACAGCAAGACGTATTCCCCTTCTGATAATCTTTTTTATGACCTTTTGGTGCAAGATAGTGCCATGCTTACTGTCTGCTTTCACTATTCAGTGTTGAGGAAACGCATTATATTTTTCTTTGATCCAGAGATCTGGATTGCTAAAACTGATGGCCACAATTAAAGACAGTCCTGCTGAAAACCTGACCTCTGTCTGCTCTCAACTTCATGTAAACTTTTCAATATGGATGTAATTTGGTATTAAATTACCCGTGCTTTATTGCTTTTTAGCACAGCTCTGTCCTGTTGCCTTTTAAAAATATAAAGGGTAACATAAAAGAAAAATTGCAGTGCATCTGCTTAATTATGTAATTATATACTTGTTTTCTTACATTTAGAAACCTTTTTGGATGCGTTGTCTATAGAAAAGCTGCAATACTTGAGGTGAATTACTTTTCTGTGTTCTCGGAGCATATCCAGACCAGAACGTGTAACTGCAGTCAAGAGCTGGCGCTCAGGCACGCTCCCTCCTTGGGCCAGCCCCGCGAGCCTGTGAGGCTTTCCCTGACCTTGCAGGTGACATCAGCCCATGGCTTTCACTCTGTGGTCTTGTAGGCCTTCTGTTTGAATGAGGACTAAACTCAGCTTTAGGAGATCATGGAAATCACATCCAATGTGATTGGAAAGGACTAGGAGGCATCAACTAATCTCTCACCACTTTTTTCCTTTTTTCACCACTTTTTTTTTTTTTTTTTTTTTTTTTTTTTTTAAGTGGAATATGGTGGCCAGGAGCCAATGGGCTCCTGTTATCTTGTGCCAGCTGCTGCTGTCAGCCAGCTCCTCCTCCGGTGAAGCTTTGGGCGCACTGCATGGTTGGACACCCGGCTCCTTTGGTGTCCTGTCCAAACGTCCTCACCCACCTGCACCTCCCGGGTAAACCCTGCGCTTCATCTGGTGCCTTCCTGCATGTGCTCAGGAATCACGTGTGCCTGAAATTTTCATTTTTCTTGTGGCCGCGGCCTTCATGTGCGGTGTAGTACATTTATTAGCAGACAAGAAAATTGCTGTACATCTGAAAAACAGCACTAAAATTGCTCCCTTCTGCTCGCTGCTTGAGGGCTTCTCCAGCCTTTCTCAGCACAGCTTGATGTTTCTGGCCCTCTCCTCATCGCTTCCCAGGCCATATTGCAGTGTGCTTGGTACGTCAGTGCTCACCTGGCCAGCTGCAGCAAGGTCCACGTTCCCCAGCACAGGGAGAAAAGTCAGTGCGGCAGGTCCTTGGGCAAGTGCTGTCCCAGGTGACTGCACATCATCTGCTGGGTTTACACCTCCTCGTGTCAGAAGATGTAGGCTGCTTGCAGGCAAAGCGTGCTGCTCTGCAAACCTGAGACGTGCAGCCTCTCCTTTAGAGAACACTGGTACTTGATATGACAAAATGCATCTATCCGCATTTAATCGAGCTTCACTTCTACCTAGCAAACCTCATTTCAGAGTGTGCTTCAACTGTGCCTAACCGTGCCCAAGAACAGGCAGTGACGGCATCCCCAGGATGCCACCCGCTGAACGTGGGACTGCCTCCATGAGGTGTCGGGAAGCGGCCCTCGGCTGCTGCGGCACAGCAGCGTCTCTGCGAGCAGACCAGGACGGCTGGCTGGGACATCTGTTTCTCCTCAACCTGTAACACAAGGAGGAGGTTGAACTGGAGGTGGGTTTTGCGCTGCTCGAGCACATGTGGGAGATGGCAGCGCTCCAGGTGAGGGGAGGACTGCGCCTGCCGGGCCCACAGCCCCGCCAGCCTCGGGCCTGCCGAGGAGCTGGAGCCTGCTGTGAGGACGGTGCCTCTGCGGGGGCTGCGTTATTGCACAAATGTTTACAAGCCTCTAGTGCCTTTTAAGAATAAAATGAGTGGGGAGGAAATTCCTTTGTTAAACTCCTCATATCACTGTTACTTGGGCCGATTGGGATGGAGAATAACCCCTGATAAAGGACGGCCTATACAGGTTCCTTGGGTGGAGGCTGTGAGCACTAGCAAAAGCTCAGGAGGTGAAGGTCCAGCAAGACTGGATCATTGAGCGTCCCAGCCAACTTCTCCTGAGTCTCTGTGCCTTTAGACACAGAGGTAGACGCTGGGGATGGGTAATGTCAAGCCCCTGCTCCTCTAGGAGCAGCAGTCCTCCCCGTGGCTGGAATAGCAAGCCAGCTGTGGCGCTGCGCTCGAGGAGCTTCCCAGGCATCGGGTCATGGCACGCCTTTCCTCCCGCTGCTCTGCTCTGTCCTCACCGTGGGCGTTGTAGCGCAGAGGTGCTTAGCGGGTCACATTCTGATGTGCAGTTAAGGCAGCCTGTGCCTGCCATGCGGCCCTGGCCCCTGCGTGCCCGAGTCTGGGCTGCCGGTGGGGGAGAACAGGCTGGGGGCTCAGCAGGAGCCACCAAAACCCCACTGCTGCAGCACTGACAGCTCTGAAGACAAATAAGATGGGAGGTTTTTCAATTTATTTTATTTTATATTTTCCTAGAGTCTGCCATGTTAAATATACTATGGAAGGGTTTTCCTACCACAACCATTCAGGTGCCAAAGTGAATAAATAAACAGATATCAAAATGCATTACCCAAGGGAGGTAAAAGTGATTTATTAAAGACTTAAAATATAAAATTATAAGGTTAAAAATCATTAAAAATGAATCTAACAGGTGCAGTAATAAAAGAAGAGTTAAAGGTGTTTGCAGCCTAATCTAGTCGTATCTATTGCCTTTTCTCTCTCATACTGCCTTACTTTGATCCCAGTCTCCTTTAAGAACAAATGCAGCTTTACCCAACTAATAATTTATTTATAGCTTTTTTTTTTTTTGTAAAAATTGCATCCACTGGAAAAACACATACTGCATGGAATTTTATTGACTTCCATGCAAAAATATAACTGCAGACCATCAAGAAACTGATGGAAGTACATTTTATATCTTATCTAGCTTTCCTTATATATTTATTTTTTGCAGAGGTTCATTTTGTGGGTTGAGAGCGTTTGCAACAAAAGCAAAACCAAACAAATCAAAACTACCTCCCGGTGACCCCCCCCGCCTCCCCCGAGCTGCTGTTTGAATACGGGTCCATCATCTTTTTGTTTGGTCGTGCATCATCCAGCTCCCTGCTGTTGTGTGTATTTGCTGGTAGTACTTTATCTTTGCAGACATACCGCAGGTATGCGAAGCATATAAAATGTATGGACAGGTATCGAGGAGCAATATGCAACTGTGACAAGTTGAAAATACATTTATCTCCCTTACTGAGGCGCAGATAAGTTATATATTTCCCAGGAGAGTGTAACTATGAATGACTTTCCACGCGGAGGTACTTTTAAAAGTTTCCCATCACCACTAATGCACATTATCCCTTTTCCAACGCAACCCGATGGCCCGATTTCAGCTGAGCGCCACGGTGGCGGGGTGGCCGAGCCGCCCTGTTCCGTGGTGCCCGGGCTGGCGATGTACTGGAGCTGCTCTTCCCCTTGTGGAACTGCACCGCAGGCTGTTCTGGTGGCCAGGCAGACGTTTCACATGGGGCTGGATGGATCTGTGGTGTCGGACAGCGAGGGAAAAATGCTGATTCTGGTTACCGAGGGGGTCAGGACCACATGCGTTTATTAGTGGGCAGCAACCTCCGCAGCAATTCTGCGACAAACGCTGCCGAAGGGGCTGAGATTTGCCTGTAGGGCCATAGGAAAGGCTCACGTGTCATGGGCTGCGTGCTGGGGAGGCGATGGAAACCCATAAAACTAATTAAGCTGAGGAGCAAGATATATTTGGAAAAAAAGCTTCACTCACAGTTCTTTTCTAGGCTAAAAATGATGTTATGAGAAAATGGATTTTTTTTCACCTAAAAATCTGTCTTGATTGAAAATCTTTGACCTTTAACATGAAAAACAACAACTAATGTTGGAAAGCAGTTTTTTTTTTGCATTTTTGATTAAACTGAGCAAAACAATTATTTTTGTAAATGGACAGGGGTTTATTTTCCACACAAGAAAAGGGAGAAAATGCTTTCCGACAAGCCTTAATAAAAAGGCAGTTAGGGGGATGTTTTCTCATGTGGATTCCATTTCCTGGGATTGTGAGGGCAGAGGCGCAGCACCGGCACTGTCTGCAGCGTGCACGTTGCCGCACGGGAATCACGGGGGGGTTTCAAGAGCAAAATCTGCCAGTGGCTCAGTGAGGGTGAAGTCGGTGCAGGTGTGAAATGTAAAAGAGAGCTAACGGGGCTGTGGGGAGAACGGGGTGCATAAATGTCACGTTTGTCCTTTGGGGGCTTGATGGTGGCAGTGAGGTGCATGTGACCAGCTGTCACCTGGAGAAAAGGCAGAAAATTCTCAGCAATTGGGTCTACGAGGGTGTTGGTGCAGAACAGCCCTCGTGCATCCTCATCAGCATGGGGATATCACCAGCCCCAGGCCAGGCGGCGAGGCAGCACCCAAGGGAGCTGCAGGGGGCTGCCCCGGGGTGCTGGGGGCGGTCTGGGGAGTTGCCATTCTGGCCAGTGGCCCTTGGTCTGTGCCGGTTTGCAATTTGGATGTGGGATGAGGTGGGAGTAGCAGCAGAGCTTTGGAAAAACGCGACTGCCAGCATGCTGCTGCTCAGGGCGCTGCTGGCACCCGGGCACTGCCGCTGCGGGGTGACACACACTGCCCGGCACTCAGGCTGAAAGAGCTCCCTTAGGGCGGTGGGAGAAAGCCGTCAGGTCTGCAAAGAGGACTGGGAGTAAAATGCCACATTTTTAATATATTTTTTTTTCTAATTCCTCCTTTCTTTTTGTCTGTGCTGTCTGGTAGCACGTGCCTTTCTGGGGCGCTGGCTACATTGGCCTCTTCTCCATCTAACCTGGGACTTTGTCCAGCATTAACAGAGCAAATACATCAGAAAAAGGAATGAGAAATCCCACACTAGCCATGTGGAACAGTCTGCCCATGGCCTATTTTTTTCCTCTGGATTCCCCATGATTAGAAAGTAAATGAGTGAGGTAATTTTTTGTTTTTAAAGAAAGTTATAATTGACTACTATAATTCTATATATTTTTTAGTATTAGCATAAATGCATACTCCATTTTTTCATCTGTGTTCATCTGCTCAGTGTGTTCAGAGTCAGGGACTTCCCAAGTTTAATTTGCATTTGTGGAAGAAATTCCCCTTATTGGTTTTGAATGCATCACCTTTTAATTTCATGGAGGATGCCCAGGTACTCGTGTTATGAGATAGCCCAGGAGTGGCTGATCTACCCCCTGTAGGTTATTCATTATCTTATATGCTGTTATTATGTCTTCTCTTATTTATTGCCTATTTAAGGTTTAAAAAAAGTCTTTCAATCTCTTGTCATGTGAGAGATTTTTCCATATCCCTAATCATTCTTGATGGTCTGCTCTGAATCACTTCTAATTATGCAATATTATTTTTGAAATCGGGTGGTCATACCGTACATTGTGGCTGAGAATGCTTGATTTACATGTGCTACACACAATTTTTCCATATTATTCAGCATCCCATTTTCTCTTCTGACTGTGATACTTCAACCTTGCTCTTTCCAGCATCGCATCTTGGTAACTCCTCTCCTTAATGTGATCGCAGCCACTGCCTCCCTGTGCCTGCGCCCCACTTTCCACAATCCTGGACATTTCTTCTTGCTTGACTGCTGGGGTCTCTTCACCTCTCTTCATTAAGTCCTTCCTGACAAAGTTAGCTTCTTCCATGGGCCTTGCAGACTCTCATCCATGCCACTGAAACACTTTCGTCATCCTTCAGTACTGAAGCAGAACTTAAAAATGATAAACTAAGTGTCTGATCCCGCAAACAGTTACACATGTGAGTCATCTTGTTGACTTCAAAGGAGCTGCTCACATGAGTAAAGTTACATGCTAAGATATTTTCAGGAATGAAAATAATTCCTTAGGCATTCTTTTATTTTTATTTTTTATTTTTTTTCCTGGCAGCATGGAACAGAATTTGGTGCCCCAATAAATAACTTTTCATCACAACTAGAAGCCAGGGGGGTTACTTAGATGCATGTCTGTCTCTCTGTCTCTTCCAGCCACTTCCAAAAGCTAAATGCTGCTGGTGCCAATGCATGCCAAGCGAGCCAGGGAGATTCCCGCTTGGTGAGCAATGCCATAAGAATGGCTGGAGGTCCCAGGAAGTGCTGGAGCCCCTCTACATGCCTGCAGAGCAAGCCCAAATTAATAAAACAAGCATCCCATCTGACACAGTGGCCTGCGGGAAAGCAGCAGCGGGTCTGGCCCTTGGTCAAGGCCCGGTGTGCCGGAGGCTGCAGCAGCGCAGCACCGAGAGCATCGTGCCTGGACCCTCCCTGCCCAGCCGTGGGGCCGGTCCTGTTGCCCCCCTCGTCCTGGGGCACGGTCTTCATTTCTGTCTGTATGTGTGCATTAAAAGAGAAAGGGGTTGGTTTTAAGGAAACAGAGAAAGGTGGAAATTACTAGCTTACCATTTGATTGATTAAGCACCAACCAAAATAGGGCAGGTGTTGGTACTGAATAAAAACCCCAAGAACCAGACTGTTCCCACCTGTACAGAAAATGGGCTTGTTCATCTGTGTTTCCAAACTGTACGGTTTCTTGCAATGTAGAAAATGTGTTTTAAATGGAGACACCTTTCTAATTCTGCCTATACCTATGAAACTCCCCAATGTGGAGTGAGAGGATACAGGGAAAGCGATAAGGCTTGGCCGTTGTTCTCTGCTTGCTTTGAGGCTCTTGCTTTATTTGAAGCAGGGGAAGGTCCACGCAGCGCTTCATGTTCTTGTGACGGGGCGTGAGCCCCTACTTCCTTGGATGAAACTGAAATGACTCATCTCCGGACCTGAAGCTGAGCAGTACAACTTTTTCCAAAACCCATTAATAACTACTTGTAACATTTGTTTTTTCTTGGAATTAAAATAATTTCCGCTATCATTTGCCCCGCACCCGTCCCAGCCCCCGGCGGCCGCTAGTGGGG
The DNA here is from genome assembly GCA_011074415.1 of Stictonetta naevosa. Taxonomy (NCBI): domain Eukaryota; kingdom Metazoa; phylum Chordata; class Aves; order Anseriformes; family Anatidae; genus Stictonetta; species Stictonetta naevosa. Next base: position 20,340,416 of record CM021707.1, read on the forward strand.
GCTGCGGCGGTGCGGGACCGGCCCCGGCTCTCCCGTTAGGAGCGGGGGGCTCGGGGGGGCACGGCAGAAAGGGGCAGGCGGGGAAGGAAGCCGTGGCAGGGAGGGCGAATCGCCCGGCGTGGCCGAGGAGAAAAATCGGGGCTCGGCAGCTGAGGCAGTTTTTGGTGTGAGAGGAGCGACCGAGGCTCAGATGTCTGCGTGATGTTTAGGGGAAGATTTGATGCTTTAATAAGGGAATCCTCTGCTTCCCCCATCCATCATTCGTCATCTTCAGCCATCCAAACACCACTGTAAATTTGTCAGAGCCTTTTCCATATTCAGTGCTTTTATAAATAATGGCCATCGCGAGCAGCAAAAAAGGAAAGGCGCATTTTCTATTTCTGCGCTGTCTCCAGACGTAGCCGTGGAAATGTTGAGCAGGTTTTTTTTTTTTGCTTTCAAAAACAAACTGCTGGGATCATATAATATAATCGCATAAGCAAAAGTGCATTCCAGTGTTGCCCCTTATTGTGGTTGCTACTTGCCAAAATAACATTAGTTTGTGAGCTTCTCCATAATATATGAAACAGCCTGTGCTTCATTACTACGCGCTTTTATCCTACTTCATCATGTCTTCCTTCTTTTCTGTGCTATCTTAGGGATTATGCAGCTTCTCCGCAATATTCTGAAATTAATCAAACCAAGCAAAACCTCATGCTATATTATCCATCACTGGAGGAGAATGATTTCCACAATCCAGGCAGCTTTACATTGTTTTGTCCAGGGGCTGCAGCAGAATTCCATTAACAAGAACACAGTAGAAATTTGATTTTTCACAAAATGCATTTGTAAAATATTTGCAAATGGCAAATTTTTAGATATGATGCCAAGTATAACCCTAAGCACATTGCTTTTTCTGTTATTTTAATTAGGAAGTGGACAAGCATGATGTCCACTTCTTTCTGTGAATTTTCGCTCCCTGAACAGCTGCTTATTGCTAATGCAGCTAGCCCGAAGAAGCTTTGCTATGCAACGAGATATGTAAAAACTCAACGGATGCTTACCCAGACTGTTTTATATTTCGTGTATTATATAATCAAGCTCTACAAGTAATTTCTTTCAATAAATGAGTAACCATACCGCAGATTGCAGACACTTAGTTTGATTGAAAGTAATAAAGGGAGATTATCCATAGTTAGTTGAATGGCGGTTCTGACTTGACCCACTGCCCAGAGAGATAAGAATTAATCTTATAAACCTCGCCACACTTGCACCCTCCCTGATCCTCCGGCAGCGGAGCAGGGGCCCATTTGCCCCCTTTGTTCCAGGGCTGCCGTGGCAGGGGCAGGGACAGGGACAGGGGCAGGGACAGGGACAGGGACAGGGACAGGGACAGGGACAGGGACCATCCTCGGGGGCGAGCTCTTGGGGTTGCGCGGATGCTGCGTGGCCTTGCAGGGTGGCGATCTGTTTTACCCAGAACGCGCTGGCTGGACAGCTGGTCCCAAAACACCACGGCTTCACGTGCTGTGAAACCTCTGCCTGGCCTCGTACAGCCCCGCACGAAGGGAAGGGAAGCATAAAGCTGGCTGCTGGAGACCCTCAGAGGTGTGTGGCCATTTCAGAGCTGCAAGTGCCGGTGCTGCAGCCCCGTTTCTTTCCTGAGCTGAGGTCTCTGTGCTGGATCCGATTTGCACGTGGGCATATCTGCTGCGGTCACTTCGGTTACATCTGGTAGCTCGCCAGCTGCGAGGCATTTTTCTGAGGAAAGTCACTGAAAGAGGACAATAACCGCAAGGGCTACTGCCCGGTGTGTGACTGGGAGCTGGCTGGGGGAAGCTGAGTGGAGCTTTAGGTGACTGGCATTGATACAGGGCTGTTGTAGAGGTCCAGATAACTTCTGTGCTCCAAGGTGCTCACGCTGCTTCTCCTTTTGCTCCCAGGCCCCGCTGCCTGCCCACGGGCGGCTTTTTGGAGCCTGGAGCTCCCATGTGCTAATTTTTTCCCTAGGTATTTTACCATTGGCAAAGGTGTTTCCTCTCTCCAAATAGTATTTTAATGAGTGCTTCCACAACTACCGAGGATAATGTCATTAATTCATTCTGTACAGCCTTTGCTAACAGCTGTTAGCTGTTTATTTGTAATGATTCTGACTTCTCACTTCGTTCTTGGCAGGTTTTGAGTGTTATATTAAGTGGGGAAAATGAAAATACCTTTAAGTAACAGAATCAATCCATTTGGGACTTCTGGGGAGTGCTACTGGTGGGCATTGATGTTGACCACTGGTAAAGGGGCAGCATGGAGGCTTAGGGGGTGCTGGGGAGGGGCTGGGGGTGCTGAGCCCACCTTGCCCTTGCCATCAGCTCCCACACCCAGGGGAGGGTGCAGCACATCTCCACGGGAGAGGGAAACGTGGCTCGGAGCTGCGTATGTGTGGGCCTTCTTTTGTGATATTAGAAGGTCTTGCTTTTTGGTGCTGGATTGTTGGTACATTTAAATGGTGCGCTTTTGTTTGTACGTGGATGACACAGATACAGGCAAAATGGCAGGTAGAAACTGAGCTGCAAATGCAGCGTAACTGACAAAGGGACAAGATGGGGGTGTATGCTTGCACTTTGTGCTTGTTACTTTATTGTGAAATAAAATACCAATGTTTCCAATTTGTGTAGAAACTATCAAACTGCTGCTCTCTCCCCTTTTTCTTTTCCTGAATTTGTGACTTCTGCTAAAATTAAGAGATTAGGGCAGCATAAATCTGTTAGCTAACTGCCTCAACCTTCAGAAAAAAATTGTTTGCTTCTGTCTTTACTTCATGCTTTCCATTAAGGATGTATACTGTTATGGAAGGGTTTCAGTAACTAGTGAATGATGACACTTTAGGAAAAATCTTTACCTACCAAGGCAAATATGAACAAGAGCAGTGCAACTTTACTGTATGTTTTCACCTGAAATAGCACCGTAGCCTCTTGCCACACCAGAAGCAAGACCCCACGGACAAATAAACATCATCACAAGTTAATGTTATGGAGGTGAGGGGGATGGGTGGCTTTCCTTTGTTATTTTTTTATTCCTGTCACCAAATTTCCCTCTCCAGCTATATAGCCTGAACTTGTGTGACATTATCCATCCTCACACACACAGACCAGCCGCTCGCCTTCCCCTCATTATACATTCTGCTGGTGATAATACCACTGGGTTAATGCACCAGCTTTCACATCCGCAGACATCAGTTCACAACCTGATATGCCTACAAGTGAAATGAGTGTGATGGCGACCTCAAACAAATCCCCGATGGATATTATTTCATATCAAATCATATGATTACTCATTGATTCGGGGGTAGTTTTTGCTGGGATATGGAAGACAAAGGTTCAGTTCTGCAGGTTTTGGATGCTCTCGAGCTACAGATGAATTCAGGCAAGCATTTGGCATTTGTCTTCTCCGAGGATTTTTAGTAAGCTATGATGTAACACGCAGTGCGTTCTCTCGCCGTAGCTGGGTGTAGCGCTCTCAAATCCCTCGCCCTGCAAGGCAGATGCACGAAGGCATAGATATGTGTAACCCAATGGGTGCTCACCCCATTGTTAGGAGCCTGGAGTGACGATGGAGAAGTGGATTACTGGTGAGGTGGGAACCACTGGGTGAATTAGTTTAGGCCATTCCCCTGTTTCAGATGGGCAAGCACAGTTCCGCCCTTCCCTCTTCATCTTTGCTTCCCATATTTATTCCATGGTGGCGTGAGCTCTTTTTCAGTTACTCTTTAAAGCAAACAAACAAATGCACAAATCACCCAAAACCACAGTTTGCTGACAAGCTGAACTGAATATCGGGATACAGGAGTAACATCTGTGACATCACCAGCACTGGTGGTAATGTGATATTCAGATATTATGATGCAAATAACAGGTTTGGCTTCTGTCTTTCTTAAGACCCTATGGGTGCATTGCTTTGGGTTAAAAAAATAGAAAAAGGTCAAGCACCATTGAGCTGGCCTCAGAGAGTAAACAATTATTTTAAACGCCATGGTGCACTCACTTTCAACAAGAGAGCTTCTGCTTGCAAGCAATACTGTAGCGTTCAAGTATTTAGGTCTCCTTAAAACTGTTTCTTCCCCCACTTGTGTTAATACAGATATTAAGCCTAATAGTATCTACTTAGCATAAACAAGAAGATAAAAATGATTTCTGTGATTGAAATGTTTGTTATTTAGCATTAAGCATCTTCATACTCTCATGTGTTTTGCATTTTAATCCACTCTGTGCTTGGTTTTGGGATTGATAGATTAGTTTTAATCCCCTGTCTAATAGTGGAGTACTGGTGAGATTTATTAAACAGGCAGGGTTTGGTACTTGGATTTAAGAGGACTCACATGCACTGTTCATGCATATTAAATTTGGGAAACCACCGGTTCAGTTTATAAAGGGCTGTGATGTCCTTGATCACTGAGTGTTTCTGTTGTGCATCACTAGCTGAGTAAGTCTTTATATTTCTTAAATGGAACATTTCTGATGGTTCCTTCCCACTGCATAAATCTAATATTCCATAGATATGTTTTTGACTGTTAGAATTATTATAGAAATTCTGTTCGTTTTATCCCCAGTTCCTGCTGTCCCTCCCCTCCTTTGCCTGGGAGCCCTGGGAGAGGCTGAGGCCTCCAGCAGGCGTCAGGGCGCGAGGGCGGCCGTGGCAGCCGGGACGGGGCTCACAGGTGCTGGTTCCTTCGTGCCCTTCCTTCGTAGTTTATCAGCTTGATTGTTTCTGTAGCTGCACTTAAAATCTGTGAAGTGATGCAGTGTTAAGTGCGGCAACTTCCATATGCTTTTAGAAAAAGCAGAAAAAAACAACAAGCTACCAGCCACATGCACGCACAAGGCAAAAAGTGGCTCCTGCAGGCTGGAGGCCAGCGGGCTGTTCCCGTGGGTCACGGGTGCGATGCCAGCAGACGAAGGCGCCCACGTTGTGCCCCTGGCTCTTGCTGCTCTTCAGGGCACAAAGGAAAACTGCCCTGTGACGACTGGAAGGCTAAAGGGACTCCTGCGTGGGCTTTACCGGTACGCTGGGAAAAACAGAAGCTTGGCAATAGTTTCTAAAAATCAATCAATCAAACAAACAAAACAAAAAAAGAGAAAAAACAAGCTGAAAACTTCAAAATCACTGAAATTAAAATGTGCCCTATCAGTGGAAGATGAGTTGACTTAACGTGCAGTTTTACTGGTTAATATCCCATTAATGCTGTAATACTGTGGGAAAGGGGAAAAATTTAACTTTCTATTAATGTAATTATAGAATTGCTATATAAAAGTTATTAAGTGCAGAAGTGAAAACTAGGAAAAATGAGTTTAAATTTAATAAGTTAATGAAACCAGTAACAGCCTTTTACAAGAAGATGCTTTATTGTTGTAGGTTTGCTTCTTTAGCTAACCTCTATTTTGCTTTACCAAATAAATATGTAGAGCAGTTACTGCAAATACAAGTGACAGCAGTTGTAATCACCAGCTTAGGAACCCCTGCATTTGATTGGAACACATCATAAAACAAATGTCTGTCTGGGATTTTACTTGGTCATTGGGAATTTATTGGTCCTGTGACATAAAGGAGATTACTAACACTTGGCTTTAAAATCTGTTAGTAGAAGATAGAGTTTTTTAGAAACTTTAATTGCCAAGAAATTATGTGATATGCTGGATAATTGACCATACTTTTCTACCTCAGTTAAAGCATTTTTTAAAAAATTCTTGATACAAAATAAAAAGAGAGAAAGAAGGCCAATAGGCAGTTATTTGTTGTTCCCCACCCATTTTTTTAAAAATTATTTTTATTATTTTTTTAATTTCCTAATGCAAGAATCCAGGCAGTGACACTGAAAGATGGCAAATTTAAACAATGATGTTTTCGAATAATGTGCTTTTAGCCCTTGGAGTTCATTGCCACAAGATGTTGATGCAACAAGATTGAAAATATTAGATATTTTATTTTATGACTAACAAGAACATCCATGCTAATATATATAATTTCAATTAAATAATCAAAATTCTACTGCTCCAGGACATAAGACAATCCCTAACCAATGGTAATGGGGAGGGAGCTCCCCTGTGGCCACATTATTTCATAATTATCAGCTGTGAGGTTTCTTACCCATTTCAGTGTGAGGATACTCAGCAAAATTAACCATTTGGAGCATGTGAGACTAGCAAACCACTTGGTTCATCAGGTTTTTGCATTCCTCGGGAAAAATATGCAAGACACTTGCAGTATGTGTGTTTCATGGGAGCCTCATGTTGTGCATGCAAAATTTCAGAAAATGTTTGCAGCTACGATATGTTGTCAGAAGGATGGAAAATTGCTTTATACATTTTTTCCCCCTAGTTTTCCCTTTATTGCCTATAGCTCTGGAGACCAGACAATTTAGCACATCTTAATATATTGAAAGAAGGCAGAGTTAAAGTTGCTGTGTGGGGAGATGCCGTGCTGGCTCCAGTGTCCGACCACGCTGCCCCTGCGGGCAGTGCCACGGAGCGCCCTGGTGGGGCGTGTAGAGCAGCCAGGCTTTGGCTCAGCACATCCAAGAGGCTCCTGCAGTGATCCATTTTTTAGCTTTTTTAGACGTAAAGTTGGTTTCGTGTCCTGGTTGGTGGGAGGTGGTGGCTGTGTGCGTTTTCAGAGGATCTCCTTGGCATCCTCCCTTCCAGAAATGGAGCCTGTGGATTTCACAGAGCCCCGGCTGCAGATCTCCTTAACACACCAACAGCCCTAGCTACTTGTCTCTGGATATTTTGGTGTACTCCAACATCAAAAAAAGCAGAAGCCACATCTGGGAATGAATCCAACAAACCTAGAAGAACTTGCAGGAATGCCATACGGTGATGGCATGGGTCTCAGTCTCAGCACCCCGGGGCTGCTCAGCCCTGTGCCAGCCTGGGCACGGCCAGCCCCGCAGCACCGCTGGGGCAGCTGGCAATGCAAAGCCTTCTGTGTGTGCTTCAGGTGATGTTACAGCGTGTGAGTGCATTAGCAGGGAAAAACGAGAATGAAAGAGGAATTAAGTTCAACGCTGTGCGCGGTGGTTGTGCAGCCCCAAGCTGTGCCTGGGCACAGGAGGTCTGTGGAGGTGGTGGCTGGTGACTGCCGACCTCGCTGGAATTTCTCCTAGGTGTGTGTTGGACACCGCAGTGTTACCGAATCTCAGTAGATCTCTTGTATCAGACGAGGCCCGACCACAGCTCAGGTTGGTGCCATCTTTCCTTGGAAACACGTTGGGCACTGGACAGCGCGTCTGTAAATCCTTGACGGTTGGGTGCTGGCGTACAATGCCTGCCCCCACTGCATGCCTCTCCCTTTGTGGTGAGTTTGGCTCCTGTAAATCTTTCAGTGTTCTCAGCTGTTTTGATTAATTCACCCTAACAAGAAGCAATGCTGAAGGATGTCACATGGGCAGAAGAAGGAAAACATTGGATTTTGCAATAATTTCTAGCTTGCCCTGCTGCACGCCTGTAGTTCTTGCCATTGGAATAATTTTTTTTTTGGTATCCTTTTATGTAAACACATCATGTTAAAAAAGGCAAACTATAAAACGTTAAAAACCCTGCAGGGTATTAAAAATACCAGCCTCAATGCATGTGTTCATTCCTTTCACTTTCTTTTTAGATCACTAGTGTTGGTACAAAATGAGCTGAGAGAAGGAGAGAATTCTAATTAGGTTTAAAAAAGAAAAAATATGGCAGTTTATTTTGAGCGCATGTCTGATTTGCAAAGGCATATCCCATTTCAGATGCAGGCAGAATGAATCATTATTACACATTTATCATCATAAAATGCTTATTTGGACTTTTTTTTTTTTAAGAAAAGGAAAAAAAAAATAAAAAGGGCAAAGCAAAGAGCCATCTCTGAAGGGCAGTTATTGCTTGCCCTTGCTTGGGAAAAAAGGCTTTCTCAATGGGATTACGTCCCCGCTCATAACCTATCAGCCGTCTGATCAGAAATTCATAACGCAGGCCATCCATTTCCAGCTCTGCGAGGGCTGCATGATTGAATTTAAATAGGCAAATGCCAGACTTGAGCTTTGACATTCTCTCTGTCTCGCTCAATCTTCCTCTTTCTCCTGCCCTCCCAATCACGGCGCCTTTCTTCCTCCCTTCCTTCCTCTTCCTCTCCTGCGCTCTCCTCCATTTCGCGCGCGGCTCCCCCCAGCCCGACGGGGGGCTGCGGGAAATGGAGGCTGGCCGTGGGGGAGCCGCCCGGGGGAGAACACCCCAGCGAGCTGGGCAGCGCATTACAAATGGTCGCTGTCATGCTTTCATCGGGACAGAAAAATCTGTTTATAAAGCCCCTCACTTTCCCCCCCTCATTTAAAAAAGAGGTCTTTCAGCATCTGCTGATGTCTGCATCCTCACCCAACCTGGAGGGCTCTGTGAGCCCCAGGCCCCTCAGCTGTGCTCTTAGTCCTGTCCTGAGCATGGCCAAGAGGCAGGGGTGAGCTGCGGTGCTCGGGGCGCAGCACGAGGGCTTGGTGCCCGCGGCAGCTCCGTGCCTTCCCTCGCCTCACTTCTCCTGCAGGCTCTGGCACACGAGCAGCCCCATGGCAGCACCCTGCGCCCTGCCTCCTGCCCCAAACCACCCCACGGCCGAGTTTGGGGCATCACCGTGATGCTTTCATTGCTTTCTCCCCTGGTGGGCCTTCTATCCCTTCTCTGGCGTATGGATGCAGCTTCGGCCCAAATCCTAGCTGTGAATTGTGCTTCGAATTGTGCAATGTTTGTCCTTCAAACAGCACATTGATGCTCCAGAACCCGCGTCTGCATCCAGCAGTGCTCCACTGCCAGCCACATGCAGGGAGCAGGCTGAGCACTGGGGTTTCCACTTGACAAAGCTGCTTTGAGGGTGGTTTTGGGATCTTCTCTTTTAATTTGATTTTTCAATCTTTTCTCCACCATACAACTTAAGACCAGAGTGGTCTTTGGCCCCATGTCCTCTCTATCACTTGAGTTTTTCTCAATTGCTGATTTTCTAGCCCCAAACTGAAGTTTCACTGAGGATTCTCCTCAAGAAAGGCACTGAACATGGGATTAAAAATGCCGTAACATGGAGGATCAACGCTTTTGTCCCTGATGTTTCCCAGAGGTGAATCACCTTTGTGGTAAGAAATGTGTCCTTTGGCTCTCATTTGAATTTCTCTGACTTCAGCTTCTTGCCACCAGCTCTTTGCTTGGCCTTGCAGGGTGAAGGACATGGTGGTGTTTGGTGTTTTCTCCCGTGTAGGTATTTATTCCATGGTAATCACCATTTTTGGCCTAATTTTGATAAATTAGGCAGATTCAACTCCTTAGCTCTTAGCTCTTTCAATGGGCTCAGTTTAGCTCTGCCTTGTCTCCATCATTTCTTCACCACTCCAAAACTTTGCGCCATCTTTATCACCAATTATTTTTTTCCAGTTATTACTGGAAATAATGCACCGTGCCTGGGTTCGCGTGCAGCCGGTGCTGCTGCAGCACGGCTCTTTGCTAACATCTGCTCTCCGCAAACCCAAGGGCCGGCACCAGATAACACGTGCACCCCTCCCAGCTGCTAAAACAGGCCAAATCCCGAGTTAGCTTTCCTAATTTAAACTTAATATTATTACCAGCATCTTCTTGCTGTAGTGCTACTTGCATTTCCTTTTGCATCAGCTCCCATCTCTGCACGTGCCAAGAGCTGGGACCCACTGACAATGCACATCAGCAGAGTTTTGGAGAATGAGCCTGTTTAATTCCACTTCAGTTCATTATTAACAAACTGTTAAGTGTCTCACTGTTCTTCTTTGGTAAGTTTGTCAAAATCCTTTTATCTATCTATCTATCTACCTACCTATCTATCTACCTATCTATCTATCTATTTATTTTTCTGAAATAGGAACATAGGACCTGTGAAGACCTCTATTTTCTACATTGTATTCTTTCAGCTTTACCACCTTCATTTCATTGTGGGTTGAGATTTCTGTGTTTTCTTTCTTTAAAAACTGTTATCCCTAACTGTTTTACTATATTTCTGCTGTCTTTAGCTTTCCTTACCCACATTGTGCTGGTCACAGCTTCTTGTTTATTTTACTTGTTATCTAGTTCCCTTGTTTCCATTTGTCATCCTGGTTTTCTATTTTAATTGCTGATTTTATATTGCTAATAAACCAAGACGTCTTTTAGGTAAAGTTGTCACCTTTCTACATTGTTAAATCATCTTTCTGGACATTTGATATGTTTCTTCCATGGTTTGGGTTGATTTTCTCTTAAATCCTTTCTTCTGATCAGTTTTAAAATAACTTTTGTAGCTTTGGGAAATACCATATACACATTTTTTGGAATGTTGCTCTGCATAATTGGGTTATATATAAGGTGAAAGTTCCTGAAGCACTGTCTTCAGGTTTCCAGATGTGAGTTATTTGGTGCTAAACCTGTACATTCTTTACTTCCAGTGCCTTGAGTATAAACTTATTCTTCTTTCAAAGCTGAATGGTCTATCCAAATTTAGAGGAGGAGGGAAGGGTATAAAGCTAGCACAGGAAATTATGAATTAGTTAATCATTTAGGCTGATGGGAATAACCTTCTACTGAATCACAGGATTTGCTTAATAGAATAAAAGAAAGGGGTGATAACTAGCAGGTCTCAGTGGGAAGTGACTCTGAGTATGTTATTACCATTAGAAAAAAATAAGCAATGTATACCCAAGAGTTTGTTTTTTTTTTTTCTTTTCTGTAGGTTGTCAAAATAGAATAAGTGCTGATGAAAAATTCTATGTTATATTACTTTTGATGAAGGCATGGCAAGTCTTAAAAATACACAACAAAGTTCAGCTCTTGGTAATCTTTTCTGCTTTCCTTAACAAATTAATTAGGAAAGATGTTTGTCAAAGATAAAAACTCATATTACTGTTTCATCTTACATATGCTAATGATCTAACCATGCATAAAGAGAGGCAATAAAGCAAATTGGTCTTTAGCTGCTTTCAAAACACCTGTGGCCGCTGGAGTGTGCTTGCTGAACTTGTTCTTTCGGAGATGCCCCAAGTGCGCGCGTTCCTCCTGCGGGCAGCGCGCGGGTGGGTCGCTCACTGTCTCTGGGCTGCTCTGGTTCTGACTCAGGGAAGTGGGAGATGTAATGCTCCTATTCCCTGGGCCTTTAAAGCATTCGTATGAGACATGTCTTGTAGAGTCTGGGAGGAGAGACAGAGTATTTTGAATCTCGAGTAACAGGTGTATAGTATTTTAAAGTTTAAATATAGTACCTAACAAACCAATTCAGGTTAATTACCTCAAAGATATGGAATCGCAGCTATGAATTTAGCAGTGAAATGCAGAAGTAGAAAAATGTTAAGAGAATAATTTTAATTCAAATTTCCCTTAAAATCTTATTTGAGAGCCCAGCTATTTCTGACTCTTGCAGAGGCACTCTCGTTGATGATACGAAGTAGAACGGCAATGTTTGTGCTAATCCCTTCCCCAGGGAGAGTGCTAAAGAAAGTGGCAGTGGTGGAGTCAGAAACGCAAGCGTGGCTTCTGATCAGCTGAGTGAGAGATGAGCTCAGTTCACACGGCAAATTTTTTACTTTCTTTGAAAAGCAGCTGAAGTTTTTAATTCTTCTAAAAGAAAATAAGGTCTTAAGGTTACGTTTATAACCAGCCGGTGTCAGTTGAATGGCCATCCTACACGATCGCTGCCTCGAAGTGGCGCGGGTGCCGTACTTAGACTTTGCAGTCAACAATCCAGGGGGAAGCATTGCTGGGACTCCTGCCTCAGCTGTTTGCAGCCCTCAGTTTTATGGAAGCAGGGTCTCACCAAAGTGCAGCTGAACTGTGCTAATTGTATTTCGATTTAATGAACATTAAGCGCTTGCCACTGATAGGGAATTCTTATCCAGCGTGCTCTTCGTCTCTCTAAGCATTAAAAAAATCAAAGATATGGAACGCAAGCACAATCTTATTTGATATAAAGTTTAAAGAACTGCATACATGTATTTATTAATCATTTACACAATCATTTTTATATGGAGTATTATTTTTTAAACAAAGTTAACTTTCTTTTGTTACCTTAGTGCATTCAGAAGGTAAAAAAGAGCTCGGTAACACTGAGCTGTGATGGAAGTAGACATTGCAGAAGAAATTGCATTATCCATCATCTAGAAGGGATAGCTGAGGTTTAAATTGTCTGCAAGATTCTTTAAAAATATATTGGAGTTTTTTTTTTTTTTTTTTTTTTTAATGACCATTTGTAGTTTTGCGTTATTTTTGACAATATTTTTCTTTGTATACATTTCCATGTCTTTGTATAAAAACCGACTTCACCATATGCCATGACTTAGTAGCTTATATAAACTATGGAGTAGAATGTATGTGCTATGTGTATATTTTGTACTTTTCTTCAAAGATGCAGTGCCAACACCCTTCTGTATTTACAGTTCCAGGAATAACCATCCCGTTTGTAAGAACGTCTATGTAGTAGTGCATGAGACTTGTCATCTAGCAGCTATACAAGCAAGCTGCTGTTTAAAGGGAAAGTTTTTGTGCTTTCATGTTGGAAGATGTAAGCACGAGAGTTGCAGATAGTGCTTAATTGACTATCTGTTCATAAAATGCCCTTCTTGGTTCCCTTTGAGAGATTTTATGTTTATTTCCTATAGGTTATATATCAAGTCACGGGATGGGCAGAGGGAGGGGGAGAAAGCTTTAGAGAGGCTGAAGTAGGCTGAATGCCGTGGTTTCATGCTCTAAACATTGAGTAGGACAATTTCTTGCTGGTTGTTGACTGATATGAATGCAAGTGCAGGAGCAGTTTGTGACCTGTGGTGTTCCCCTCCCCATTGTTGTTTCAGTTGGAAATTATGTTTTTTTTTGGTTGAATTTTATTGGGAACATTTTTAACTTGGGACTTAACACTACAAGACACTCTTCAAAGCAGAATTTGTTTCTTTTTCCATTTTTTTTAGGCCACCTCCTACAAAGATGTTCACTCCTGCTTTGCCTGGTGCTTCTGGGTGGCAGTGGTGGGGAAAGAACAGGGGGACTCATTGGCTGGGTGGCTCAAAACACAGTCAGAAAGCCAAAGTCATCACTGAGAGATTTTTACCATTTTTTGTTTCCCAGTATCTTTCAACAGCCTTAGAAGTAACAAGAATAAAATGGATGCGTATGTTTTCAAAGGCATCTGCGTGACTTAAGAACACAAGTGCCTTTGAGTTTCAGGAGGATTTGTGCAGTTTAGGACTTGTTTATATAGGAAAGTTACACCTTCTACACCAGTATAGTTCTAAGGATGGATCACTTCATCTGGAATAACTGGCTTTTTGGGGTTAGTTTAACTTCTTCAAAACACTGTAAACTGAACCACTGGCTACTAAACTGTAGTCTATAGAATTACACTAAACAGTAAAATTTATGAATGAGTCAGTTCCGTGTGGTTTCGCAAAGTGACTCAAAGAAATTCCACGACTGGGTAGTGGTTTCTTGGTCCTAACTTTAAGAACCACTGAACTAAATAAAATAAAGACGTTCTTATTCCAAATTAAGGTTATCTGGGGAGTTGCAACTGTGTGTGTTTCAAGTTCATGCCTTTGTTTTTATTAAGGTAGCCCTCAGCTCACCAAGGATTTTTGAAATCCACTCAGAATTACTCTGCATGATTTACAGTGCAGAACTGGACCTAAAACTTTTATGAAAATAGGAGGATAACAGTAATACCTAGCTGATATGGAATATTTTAGATCTTAAAGTGATTTTGAAAGATGAGCACACTCATCCCATCTTCTAATTGTAAAATTGCAATATTGGCTATATGGTTCTAAAGTTTTTAAGCAACAGCAACAGAAAAAGGTGCCATTATTCTGCATAGAATTCACCATTTATGGAGCTTGAGATTTTATTTTATTTTTTTAATGCCCATAAAACAGTTTTTCATGCTTATGGTTATTCAGAATTATAGGATGATTCTTAGGAAAAATTTGAATATCATTATTTTTTTTCCCTAACAACTAAGTCTTTTACACTGTGAAATGATCTTCCCCGAAAAAAACTGACAAAGAGCAAAGCTCATCACTTAGATAAATTAAATGCCTTCCTCCCTATTACTAGCAGCTGTAACCACTGATGATTTAGCTATCTATTTAACTGTCTGTAGGCTTGCTCTCGTGGAAGCAGGTCACTTCAGTAGGGGTACAACCAGAGATTGGGTCTGTTTGTTTCTTCAGAAGGACAAACACTGAGCGGATTAGTCGTGTCCTTGGCTGGAACCTGGCGTCTTCTCCAGCAGCTCCTCTATTCTGCGCAGAACTGCACAGGCTGCCCATGTGGGAGTCCCATGTAAACAGGATTAATCCCCATAACCAGGTTGCTCCTGCGGATGCTTCAGTACCCCCTGATGCTTCCCAGCTTTTCCTTCCAGAGTTAACACGCTGTGGTTTTCTTCTGGGGGAGCTGGGTTCAGGCTCCTGTTCTCTGCAGCTTTCTCTTCTAGCTCTAATTCACTAGGGGGCTGAGCCCCCAGTTGTGAGCTCTACTTTCCTTCTGTACATTTTCTACAAGCTATCAAGTACCTCTGGTGTAAGTGAAGAGGAGGTTAGCATTTCCATGATTTCCAGACCTGGACTGCTGGACAGCTGCTGGTGTGTATTTTTCTGCGTAGATGGTTTTGGCAGCATTTAGATGTTTGAAAATGAAGACCTTACATTTTTGTGGCTGCAGTGTAGTCTCGGATATGCCACCACATTCTTATTATTAGCACTCTAAGAGCATTTAGAGACCACAGCCAAGATCAGTGTTTCACTATATAGACACCTGAACTTGTTTAACCTACAATTTTCCTTGTTTTGAAGTCAGTGCCAAAACTCACTGGTTTGAGAGGAGCTAAAATTTCACTCCCTATCTTGCAGAGTTTTAGTTTAAATAGCTAAAACAGATGAGTCATGGGAGACATGAATTACTGTCCTCATTCTGCAGAATTATTAAGCAACTGGCCACAGCTCAGAAGGCAGCTGGTGGCACGCCGGGAGGCTGGACTAGGACCAGCTCCTTCACCCCTGGGGACATCCATCTTCTCTTGCAGGTCTACGTTAAAAACGGAGAGCTAACAAAAATCAAATCCCCCTTCATAATTTTCACTAGGACACATAGAGAGGCTCAATATATTTAGGTATTTTTCTGCATGCTAAAAGCCTTCTGAGCTGTTTTTTTAATAATTGAGAATGATATTGCTTAGAAAATTCAGCAGGTAAGTCCTGTTTTGTATAAAGCAACCTAATATTCTGATTCCCAAAAGAACGGCTTAAAATGCGTACATATATTTGTTATAGATACGTTACAGATTTTTTTAAAAGAAATTTTATCTGTTTGTCAGTTGCTATTATATTTGGAGAGCAGGAAAAGGGAGGTACGAGAGTTACGGCAGAAACACTGCAGAGGTGCAAAGTAGCGACAGGCATTTAGATGCCTGCGATCCGCACATGCAGGGGTTTTGCGGTATGGAAACTGGTCCTGCTGGGGCTGCAAGACTGTGTAACCACGACAGCTGCTTCACGCTTCTCTCGTCCTCTCCTGCCCTTTTTTCTCCCAGGTGAGAGGTATTTGTCTCCAGCCTTGCCAGTCCCTCAGTCTTTTGTTCAGTTAGTCCGAGGCCTGTGTTGGTCTCCAGTCTCCATGGGAGGAGGGGAACACAGCCCCCTACCCAGCAGCCTGTTAACCTTCGCCCTCCTCCATCTGTACCTGGGTCACATCTTCTGTTTGGGCCACGTCCCACCTGCAGGGGACACCGGTCCAGGAGGCTCCTGACCCTGCTGGTCCTCACCGTGGCTCTCACGCTGCCGAGCTCGGCCATCAGTGGCTGCCCCTTGAAGATGAACCCCAGGGGTTATACTGTTACGGGCTCTCTACCCCAAGTTTTGGTTTGCTTGTGTTCTGCAGATAGGCACAGCTATGGAATTACACACTAAGCACCTTCTGTCAGAATAGCTCTGATCTGAACGAGATCATAACCCGAGCAGGAGTCAGCTGCAGCCGACAGCCAGCACCCTCCCCACCTTCTGCCTGCCCCTACTGAAGCTGTGCAGACCGTGCGGCCTCACAGCCGGCAGTGCTGAAGCCCACTAGATACCAAATAAGCAGAAGAAGCAGGTTTAAAATTAATAAAATGTGATACATAGAAAAGCCAAGATGGCAAGACAGCCATTTAAACAGTCTAAACACGAGGTATGGAATTAAGAGTGGAGCAGGTTAACCACTGCTGTGTTTAGCGTGGCAGGTACGGCACTGATACAATCCGGTTATATAAGAAATAATTTTGGCTGTTGTTTTTAAAATTGTGTTTTTGATGTCGGTTCAAGAGAATGTTCAGTGTTAGCGAGAGAGCTGCAGGGGATTAGAAACCCTAGAGTCAAATTGCTCTTCTTTGGATGCCTAACTTTGCCTGGGTTTGTAAGGAGAAATAATACTTTTTATGGGATCAGCTGGCAGAGCTGAAAAAATTGGCATGCTATTGAGATCAGAGTTTGGCAATCAGTTTTGAAAATTGTATTTTTAAATCCAGTAGAGTGTTGTCACGGTTCTAATACTCTCGTTACTTAAGCCTTACCACCTGAAGGCTGAGCACAAGAGCTGCTTAACACAGCCCTGTGAGTCTCCACACCTTCGATTTTACCCCAAACCTTTGGATATTACAACCGGAATGTAAAACATTACATTTGTTGCTATTATCATGACTTACAGGAGGGGTACTTGATTAAAAATATGTATATGCAGCTGTGTTTTTATAAAAGTAAGTTTATACTTTGGGCATACATAAATGCATAGCAGTTATGAATATCTGCAAGCTCAGTTGCTGACAGGACTAATTTGGCTACTTTTGATGACTCACAAGATTAGGATGCCAGGAAGGGAATAACTGAGAGTCAGTAAGGCTCCTGGTATGCCTGTTTGTCCAGGTATCCATTTTAATTCCTTGTTTATATTTGGCACTATCAAAAATCTGGATTTCATTTTCCTGTCTTAGCCAGCAGTTATCCCTTTGCTCTGAAGCAATACTTCTTGTTTGCTATTTGCTGCCATAAATGTATGTTGACATTTTGTATTTAAACACGCTTTGTATGCCTATGCTAAAACCTCACTCAGGCTGGTTTTGCGATAGGCACAGAGTTAGTTTTAAACAAGAGTTATAAATCCGTGTTCAGACACTGTTTGGGCTGCGGCTCCAGGATGATCAACGTGTGCGCACACGGAGCATTTCCAGTGATTTGATGGTTTTCAATACCTCCCGTGAGAAACAGCTCTCACCATGCCTCTTCCAAAGCTTTGGGTCATCTTTGATCTACTCCTAAGCTATTGGCTCTCCAGTGACCACTAGATCAGACTCGTGGTTCCAGGTCTGCCTGCTATGAATCCGTGACACCCTGAGAGCACAGCGAGCACAGCGGCCGGGCCAGCCGCGACCCTGCCATTTAGCTGCCACGACACCCAGCCTCCAGAGGAGCTGCTGGCACGGCGTGCTGCTGGCAGCGCCCTGCACCTGGAGGGCAGGTCCCTTGGTATGTGCAGGCTGCTCCATGGCACGTGTCCTGAGGAATCAGGGCGCTGCACGGAGCACGAGCCAAAAACGCGGCGTCCCACCCTGTCCTCCCGGCATGCGCAGGGCCCCTCTGCTCCCACCGAGGGTGGTCTTCTGGGCTGCTGGACTGCTCCCTTCAAATCACACCCACTCCTAGGGCTGCTCCTTGGTCCCTCAGTGGTCACGATACGCTCCTCCGGCGTACTATGGCAGCTACATGTATTTCATCACATTACTATGCATTGATTCCTGCTGTCATCCCAGGTCTTCCCAGCAGCTGACCACATTAACCTTTCAGAAGAATGGGTTGTCTCTGAACTTGCAGAAACAAAACGGTCGGTGTGGACAGCTAAAGCATTGCTGTGGCTCTTGTGTTCTCTTAAGAATTCTCTCAAATCCCTCCAGTAACCAATTTCATGGCATCCGATGAAACACCAAGAGAGAAGCAAACCCTCCTTGGCTTCAGAAACAGCGTGTGCTTCTGCCAGCCCACTGTGGTCTGCTAAGTGGCGTTCTGTATTTACCCGGAGGATCTTATTTATCATCGATCACTATTCACAGGGATGTCTCCAATGTTAATTCAGATCTGCTACACAAAATTAACAATACTCGGGTTCTGTTATTATAGCTGCTCCCCTGCTGGCCGGGCCCAGGCTGCAGCAGGGGCTGTAGGATCCTGCTCTGCAGCCTGAGACCTCCCATGGCACGGCCTCTCCAGCCCTTACGGTGACCAAGGTTAAAATGCCTGCCCGTGAAAACCGATTCAGAGATGGCAGAATATTCTGGGCGAGCAGCTCAGCCCATTTTCGATAGCGTTCGGTCTAAGTGCCAACATAAATCCCAGCACGGTGGCTGCGCTGCCACCCTCGCAGCTGCCCCGCAGAGGGGCGGCCAGCTCCCGGGGCAGCTGCACCACCTCTCTGGATTTGCTTCGGGGAAGCTCGCGTGGGCAGGGCATGATGAACGTTGCTTTTTTCTGCCTACTTCTATCTCGGAGTTTTACCTTTCTCTGCAATTGCTTTAAAATGTGAGAGCCCAGAGAATGCAAAGCAGCTCCATATTTTTGACGCCCTTTTCATGTTGTCTCGCAAGAGCGGATTCATTTTGCAGCAGGTCTTTTTTGTCACAATCCATGCTATTTGCGGTGGTGGGGTTTTTTGTTTGTTTGGTTTGTTTTGCTCTGCTCTGCTCCCCATCGGACGGGAACGGGCAGCGGTGCTACCGAGAAGCGTTTTGGAAAGGCTTCTGTCCCACAAGGCCTGCCGCTGGCCACAGCCCGACCTTCCCTGCGACGGTTCATGCATTTCCTGGTTTCTGACCCTTTGCCATGGGGGCAGAAATTCTTATTTTTCTAAACTAGATTTTATTTTTGAAAACAGTTCAAATAATAAATAACAACCTATTAACCCAGCATGCTTTAATGCTCAGAATCTTAATATAAAGACTACAGAGAGCACAAACATAACATTAAAAAAATCGTGCACAGTTATTTATCCTGCCCAGCTCCTCTCCCCCATAGTGAATGCAAGCTGTCTCTTTAATAATGCAAAGGAGTAGTAAATTTCAAGCTGAGGATGGGCAATAACAAGGAGAGTTATTTCCACAATGCCCCAGTGTCAGCTGAGTGGCTTAGGAGCGCACCTTATTAGTTCTAACAGGCTGGTTAGCATTGGGTCACCTCTGCGGCTCGCTCCCCAGCAGGGTCACTCGTCTCCAGGCTATATTTGGGAGAGGGGGAAGGGAGGCAATATTTAGAGATTCTCTTATCTCGCAGCGTTTTTAGCACTGTTTATTTTTATTTATCCCCCCTCGCTCCCTTTTATGCCTTGCCTTTCTCTTGCCCTCTCTCCCACCCAGTGTATCTTTGCAACCTGCATAAATTCTGTGCTGGGCAAACCCCTCCCCTGCGAGAGCAAATTAAAGCAGAAACCATGTAACCGGGGTTTTTCATCTGTATTTCTTTTCAGAAGAGAAATAATTCAAATTAATCAGGCTGTGTTTGTGTACGGACAAATAACAAAGTGCATTAGGAATTTTTAATGAAAGCGAGCCCAACATGGTTGCACTTCCAATTAAGCATGGCTATAGCACCACTGTCCTAAATAAATGCACGCGTGTGTGTGGGAGCTGCACGCGCACACAGGGCTACGCTAAAATGCCACCTCTGTTTTTAGGGCCACAGAAATAGTTCTTGGGATTGGTCCTTTAAAGAAAGCTCACTGAGGCATCTTTTAAAATGAATGTTCATTTTTCCCTAACTGAAATGTATTAAAAGCTGCACATTATGGAAATGTACGTGCGGTTTTTTATATGTTCCTATCTCCATCAGCCCCTTCCCTTCCCCTCCCCCACCCGCCAGTTCCCATCCAAAAATGAATGCAAAGAAATACTATTAGGCTGTCTGGTTATGTATTTTTTATGAGGCCATACAAGACACTGCCTGACCTCGTGCAGCTCATGTTATAACCACATTGAAGATGCTTTTCATTTGGGTTCTGCTTTTCAGCCTGGATGACCTCTATTAAATAAAAAAAAAAAAAAAAAGAAAAAAATGGCCTAATATGTGACCCCTGGGACTAGTCGCTCCAAGGATTACATTTAATTCATATGATAATATTGAAATATAATGTTTCTGTCTCTAATGTTTTGGATGTTTTTCTTTCTTCTTTATTTCAGGGACCCTTTGAGTCTTGTCAAAGAATTTTTTCCTTTTTTTTTTAATCAGTTTTGGGTGGAGGACGAGTAACTCACGCTCGGTGGTCAGATTCTTAAAAATCACCTTTCTCCCTTTGGAAACCAGGCGCGAATACAAAGCACCACGTTTCCCACTCTCTTTGAAGGAGGAGAGAAACAAAGGCAGAGAAATTATTTTTGATAAGAAAGCGTGCCTACCAAGACCTCGTCAAAATAAAGGCGCACTCTTTGTTTTGGCGTTTGCTTAACCAGTTGGTAGCCACTGACCTGCTTTCCTCGTCCCCGCTCAGCCCTGTGCAACTTGGTGGCGGGAGCAGGAGCAGAGCTCCCGTTAACTCCTTCGCTCTCCCCGGCTCCTATTGTCTGCCCTGCACCGCCGCAGCCCCGTACAGTAGTGAACACACATGGAGTTACTGTACGAGTGCGCAGGCAAACACCGCTCCTGCGCTAGCGTCCGTAGCCCCTGCCTCAGAGAGAGCAGCTCCCGCTGCTGCGGCGTGAGATCTAACATCCAGCGCTCCTGATAGACACCGCATATTTCAGGGGTTTATAACTTCTCCATAAAAATGTACGCTGGGATGAAACACGACTCGCGACGGATCAGCTTAGGAGCAAATTTGCCTTTGCCAATTGCAAAAATAAATTTGACTGTTCCTAAATATTCTGTGTGCAAAAAAAAATCTTTAATAAAGTGCATTTTTTTCCCGACCCTCTCACTGAAATCATGTTGTGAGGTGTACAGTGGAATTCAGCAATCAGCCAGCAATCAGATCCAAGACCTTGCACAGGGGAGCAACGAAGCCCTTAATCATTCATGGTAATGACACGTTTGTAAAAAGGTGCCACGTGTACGCAGCATGTATTTGCAGCAAACATTTAATGCAAGGTTGTTAAAGAGTGGATGCGAGCCATGGAGCGGTGGCGTGCTTGGTGCAAGGGATCCGAGCTCCTTGGAGGAAGCGGGCAGGCTGGGGGCACAGCCCGTGCCGCCCTGGCTAACAAAAGCTGTGCCTCTCAGAACAATAGGCCTGCGCTCCTGGCCACCCTCTCCATAAACACGGGGACGCCAATTTGGTATATTGGCAAGGGGATCCACGATTTTGTTTTCCCCCCTTTTTTCCCCGCTCTCGTTAGAGCTGTGCAATGTGGGAATTAATTTGTGCAGAAACGCACCTCGGCTCCGGCACCGCTGCAGGGAAGCAGCCCCAGCCAGCACCGTGTGGCTCAGGCTGAACCTGGATGCTCAACCATTGTGCGAGCTCTTGCAACCAGTACTGCACGCTACATAAAACCTCGCGCTCCTCGGGTGTCTGTGCACACAGGAACAACAGGGCAGGTTAGGGATGGAGTTCCCACATTAACTCCGAGTGCCGTTGCGTTTATTTGCGTCACAGGCTGAGCCTCGACAGTTTTTGGCGAAAATCTAATTAGCGACATGTACGTTGCCCTGTGCGCGCGTGTATTACATGTATATGCATGCCGGTGTTTTGTGTAGGATATTAAAAAAAATATAGAGGCTTTTGGCTCCCTTTTGTAAGGCATTAAGCTGTGACCCTCCCCTCCTCTTTTCCCTCCCCCTGTAGCCCTAGACTTCACGATGCCCTGACTGCTAGCTTAACATGGAGTTGTCTTTTTTATTTTTTTATAAACCCAGTCACAACACCGAGAGAGGAGGAGGAGGAAGGGAGAGCAAGGGGAAACTAAAAACCCTGAAGGATGGTTCTCAAAAATTCTAGCGGAACCAGGGGGAATTCCTCGGAGAGCGGGAGCCAGCCGGCGGAGGTAAGGCGGTGTGCGCGAACCCTTTCTTTCCTTTCCCCTCTCTGCCTCCCGCTCCCTTTTTGGTTATAAATCGCCGTTTCTCTGCGGAGCAGGGAGGGAAGGTGGGTGGAGAAGACACCTTAACTTCGTGCCTGCTTAAGCAATCTGGGAACGGAGCTCATGTGAATATGCAAATGGGCGCGGGGCTGCGCCGTGACACGTGCGCGCTCCCCTCCCTCCTCCCGGCGCCGCGGCCGCTCCTCGCCGCGC
>CM021707.1:20365590-20473940 GCA_011074415.1 Stictonetta naevosa
ATACAATTATAGAAGAATGTAATTTAATGCCAAAAGATGGATTAAAACAGTTTATATGAGTGATCTGATCTGACATCAGTGCCTTGTTATTTAGTGCAAACCTAGATTTTCAACTGTTTCGTTTCACTCCTGACATGAACATCGTGCAGTTCAAACATCTGTCCAGCCGTTAAAGACCCTATTGATGCTCGGTTATTGGATTTCTAATTTTCAGGTTTCGTCAGGGGGTTTAAGAGACTATATGAGTGTTTATAATTTCTAATGAGTTTAATCTGTAATTTGTGCCTATTACCTGTGACTGTCAAATCAGTTTCCCAGTATTCGGTCTGTACAAATTCAAAATAAAGAAATATGGGCTTCTAAATAACCTAAAATATTTGTCATATCTTTTATGTACAAATATATGTGCAGTAAACAGAACTATACGTTCTTATTCTGTTTGAAGATCAAGAATGATTTTAATCCTGCATATCTACTGCAATCACAATATATTATCTAAATCCAAGTTTCTTTGAGGACTTCTTGGATATATGTCACTATTTCAATTGAGATAAAATAGTGTATGTTTTAGGCCACTGCAAGGCTGATTATTGCTGTGTGATTAGTATTTGATCAAATTCCATCCTTTTTTTTTTTTTTTTTTTTTTTTTTTTTTTTTTCCTGAGACAATTCAGCTCCTCCACATCTAGGGGAGAATTCACCTCATTCTGTCTGACAAGTGTTCTGTTGTTGAGCAGTCGATCACATCTATGTAAACATACATCTGCTTGCTGTATGAGTTTTGGAAGCAGAACAGTTTTAATTTATCATAAACTTCATATAACTCATTAGCTTTCATCTTTATGTCACATATATAGAAATGAGTTTGGAGTGTACTCAGAGGGTTTTTTTCTTAGGAGTTTGCTGTACAAATATTTATGGACATTTTCCTTTGTAGTACAGATTCCAGTTGAAACAGCTATCATGCGATTAACAGCAGATTTCGACTTAAGGAAAAGGTTGCCAAAAGCTATTGTTTATTTAGCCGTATGGCATTTTGCATTGAAATTTGTTTTGCTACTATTTGTAAAAATACATGACTCTCCTGGGAGGAGAGATCAGGATTTTTCCTGTGCTCTGGTAAGGAGGGGAAAAAAGGGTCCCAGAAAATTAAATATAAGTCTGTTTGTATGTATGAGCATAACTTTATAATCACTGCATATTCTGACTATTCTCAGTGAATGAGGTCTGTTGTTGCCCATTCAGAAAACACATATATGGAGATTTTATTGTTTTTTTTTTTGTTTGTTTGTTTTAAGGATAATAATTTGTCTCTGAGTTCCCCTTGTTTATGTTTCTGTCTATATCTCTTTCCTCTTCCGTGTTTTATTTAGTAAGGCTTCATCTGTGAAATTTCTCCATGAAACAATTGATACATTCTCAGCACGCTGTGGCGAGTGAAAAAAAGCCCTTAGATTAATGGTCAGTGTCTCATACACACAAATTTGTGTTACGATACTACAGAGAAGCTGCGAATTACTGACAAGATCTAGAATAATTCCTAATGCTGTCGAAGGCTTCATTTTCTCCTCCGCATGATGGATGAGGCATAAGAAGTGCTTTCTGAGATCGTTAATGTGCATCATTCTGTTAAGTGTTATTAAAGTCCGTCTGTCTTAGGCAGCAGAAACAATATCTTATCCCTTATTTTGTCTCTCTCCCTGCTAAACTACAACTGCAGATCCTGTCTTTTACTAATGTGGCCTTTTGTTGGTGCTCTTCTTTTAATGGCTAGTTTATACCGGAGCATTTAGGTTGGTTTTAGGATTGTATTTTCCCTTTTAATCAAAATATTGGCTTGTTACTTGGGAAAGTGCACATAATTTCAAGATTATACTATCTGTAACCTGTAGATAATAAGAAAGATGTGGAGGACCTATGCCAAACGTTTTATTTAAGCTTAGAAAATATGGGTGAACTTTGATGCGGAGCCTGTGCCTGTGCTACGGGGCAGGTTGGCCGTGCAGTCCTGCCCGACGCAGCTGGAATCGAGCAGAACACCTTGAAACCGAGAAGAAAACGGTGTGGAAGCACACGGAGACTTTTCCCTCCCGATGTGACTGTGGGGCGTGCGGCTCGGCATGTAAAATAACGCTGGGGACGACTCAGGCACTTGGCTCGTCTTGCAGGGGGACGAGTCGTTCAGAAAGCTGCGAGCGGGCGCCTGGGAGCGGAGCAGCTGCGGCTTCGCGCTCGGGGGGCGTTCGCCCCACGGCCGCCTCCTGGGCGCCCCACGTGCGGCCGGGCCTCGCGCGGGCTGGGGGCGGGCGGAGCAGGGAGGTGGCCAGGTACCGGGCCCAGATGGATCGCGTTAAATCAAAGGCAATTCCAACCAAACAGAAGAATGCACTTTAAAGGTTTTTAACCTTTCTTAAGAGCCAATTTTTCCTTAAGCCCTGTGATAATAAAACACAATATAATTTATAGAGCGCTTTCCATGGGTATGCATTCCTCTCTTTTTTTGTTGTTTCTTTTTTTTTTCTTTTTGGTACAGTCAGATAAAACGTATCCAACAACTGGGACGATAATCAAGAAAAAACAAAACGCAACTGATCATAAAGACATTTAGAAATGTAACATTCCTTTTAAAAGAGATTCAGACATAGTTGGAAAGCCTCACTTACATACTTTTAATAGAATTACAGAAGTGTGATGCACAGCTGGTAAAAGCTCAGTCATCCACAGCACAGCTAGTTTTTGAGTATTTAATTTTATATTTGAATAATTTTCCAGATCAGGCTATAATCATGAATGTCATATAAAAAGATTTTTTTCATAAATTACATTATTTCACAGATGTGCAAATACTTCTGCGAAAAAAATTACATTGATCAGTTTTTAATACCCCCCTGTCTCACCCTTCAGTCAAAAGAAAAAATAGCTTTTTTCCCATCTTTGTCTTCAGAAAGGTGCTAGATTGTAAACATCTGAAGGAAATGAAAGGGGGTTGGCCAGTCCACCCCAAATTCTTTCCAGATTTTCATTCCTTTCACCAGCAGCCTTCTGTTCTTAGAGGAGAGGGAGGAACAGCAAAAGAAAGAGAGAGAAGATGTCTCTGTTTCTTATTAAAATTTAAAGTGAACGGCATTGCTGTATTTTGGTAATTTCCAATCTGCTAATTCGCGGGGCACTTCGCAGGGAGCAGCGGTGCCGGCACGGCGTGGCTCTGCGCTTCGTGGCCACGAGCACTGGCGTGCGGCTGGGGTCGGCTCTGGGGGGAAGCCAGCAGGACACAAGCCATCTTCGTGCTGGCTTTGCTTTGCTTTCCAAAGAAGAGCTTGTGCTCATTAGGTTGTTTCCCTCAAGACATATAAAGTTGTGTGTATTTTTCTAATAAGAAGGCGGCTCCTTGGTCAGGAATAAGCTTGGCCTCAGGCGCGCGCACGGCGTGCCGGGGCTGTGCCCAACGCGTGCCCAGGTGGCACCGGGCAGGGGCTGCTGGCCAGGGGCAGGTGCCTGTGCACGAGGACCGCGGTTTAATTAAAACTTCTGAGCACTTTTCTTTTTATCTGTTCTAGACATTGAATCGAGGCATAGATAATTACGCCAAGCGTATTATTACATGGAGAATATCTGATTGTATTGTATATTGTTGTGAATGGAAAAGTTTGCCATAATGTTTAATTCATGGATGACAATTAAGATAAATGCGTATTTCAAAGCTTTCTCATCCGATATACTGTTTAGTTACAAATTTAAGAGAAAAGGCTAAAAATAACTCTACAAAAAGTAAAACAAGGTGTTATACTCTGGCTGTTTGGTATTAAATCAGAGTTGCCTGCTCAGTTTTTCAGGAAATTTAAGTACCAGATGCACTTGGAGAAAGCAATCTAAACATCAGAGTTTATTTTCAATATGCAAGTGGTATAAAAATATGCAAACCCTGATCATAGTGCTATGGAAACTACTCCACAAAAATGTGGAACGAAAGCTGTTACTGTAAGTGTGGTTCATGTATTGTAACAGCTGTGACAGCCTGATGCAGTTTAACACTTGTTCAATTACAAGAAAATATTCAAAAGGAAGCTTGATTTAAATAAGATTTGTAGCAATCATCTCTCAAATTTTCAAAATAAACCAGGGACAAACAATATTGCCCGAATGCTTCACTCAGAATCGGGTTCCAAGTCAACTCCAGGCAATGGAAGTGTTTCTCCCCCCTCTCTCCAGCTCCAAAAGCATTTTTCAGGGCTTATGTTACAGTTATTTGCAGATTATTTTAGGTCTGTGTTCTTTTATATCCACTTAGCAACTTGCAAGGAATATTTCAGGGGCAGACCATACTTCACATGCATCCTTTTTGGGGAGCAGGAGGAATGGGTGTGGTGGATTTAAAAGCGATTATGTATTTATGACAGATGGCTTTCAGTTTATGCAAGACAGCCTATATAGACACCAACACAGGGACAACCGTTCTGGGAATTTGGACACGTATCATTAAGCACTTTCTGTTGATCAAATGCAAGAAATATAGTAAATTTATTTTTATATGTGACCTGTGGAACAAACATGGCCAATGGACATTAAACATAATAGTTCTTAAAAGGAACAATTATATTTTCAGTTTAATTTCTCAGATTTCTTACAAGTTGTATCGATTATCAAGGTTTTGAGAATACTAATGATTAAAATCAACATACCGCATAAATTTTAGTTATTTACTGTAGCTTATAAGTATCATGAAATGACCTTTTTCTGGCTTCATAAAATCAGAGACTTAATATAATTTAGGATCTCGAAGTGTAAGTTCCTTGATTCATTTATCATTTTGTACTGAAATTTGTTTAGTCTAGATAGAAGAAGTCCTACTCTACTTTTCCTACTAGCAAAATATGCTTTGTGCATTGGAAACCAGAAGACCTTTGTGCCATTTCTTTTTCTTTTAAGCTTGACCAAAAATAGTCATTATAGACTTCTTCATAAAAACCCAGACTTTATAAATAAAGGCTGTTGACTGACTCTGATGGAAGTCCCATGCCCAGAACGAAGACAGCGTATGACCCGTATTACTAATTTTTCAGAATCGCAAAGTGTGTTAATATATAATACATGTTGAATTAGTGGTAGGTTTTGACTGTATCCCAGGCAACTCCTTTATGAATGTAATTAAATATATAGTTTTAATAGCGTCAAGGGGAATTAAGTTCTGAATTGTTATACAAAGAATGTTTATAAATATATATATAGATTATATATATAGCTGAAAGCAGAAGGCTGTACAATAATTTATTTTTAAATTTCTACTGTAGTCAGTATGAGTGATCTCAAATGGGATCTGAGAATCTCCAAGCTGAAGCTCTCATCTTCTAAGGAATTTCAGTTACCTGGAATAAAATGTTGCCTTAGAAATTATTGACATAATAGTGCCCTTGGGAACTCCATAGCAGTCAAAGCGAAATCCAACAATAAATCCAGGGGCCACCTGGATAACTACCATTAAAGGCTTTTTCAGTGGAAAAAAACTTTTTAAAAGCTTAATTCTTCCTAAATGTAACGTTCAGTGATCATGTTTCTATCTAACTTTCATAGCTAGGTGTTTTACTTCCCTTTGTTTAAATAACTTTTCAAAGCATATTTGACAGCAAAAATATTGTGCTTTCCGGCGGTGACATCACTAATTTACCCCTACTTTCATTGAAACTGAGTCAACAAAGATTTTCAGGCATAGCTAACCTTGGCAGCACTAATAACTCAAAGTAGTTAGCAATGAGTATTGGAAGCTAATGGCACAATAACAGATACAGCACCGTGCTTTGCATTTTTTTAAATGAACAAGTCATTATAAATAAGATCTTGCTTATGTGTTAATCCTGCACAGCGGGCTTTGCACGGAGACCTCCTCCTCTGCTGGCGTCCCTTCCCGGGGATGGTGCCTTCGGCCTCACGGCTGCTGAAATCAACGGCAGATTTGTCTCAGCGGCTGCATTCGAGCCTTACTCCTTACACAGAAATCCCATTGAAGTCAATTGAATTTTGAGCAGAAACTGAAGGTAGAATGTGCCTGAAAAAATGAAAAGAGCAAAATTGATAGACTTAACAGCTGGTAGACTTTGGCAACTGAAAGACGGTAAAAGGTTACACCACTTAGAACCATTATTTTGCTCGCTTACTGCTGTAAATCAGGATTAATTTCATTGAACTCAGATGTATTGAAATGGTATAAACAAGATAAAAACTGGACCCCAAAGTGTGGGCCTTTCTGGGGTGGTGGTTTGAACTCCACCTGCGGATAACGGAGCAGAAAATCATCTGGGTCTTGCTGGGAGGTTCCCGGCCGGCCACCGGGCAGGGACAGCCCCAGTGCAGGGCAGGGACAGCCCCAGGGGCTTGCTCTGCTCCCAGGGACTGCTCCAGAAATGATCCTGCAGGGCCACAAAGCAGGGCAGCTTTTCAAAAAGCAGCGTAAAGCCCCGCTTTAACCCTAAGACCATTGACCTGATCATTAGGGATTATTTACATATGCTTTTTTCCATTAAAAACAAAACAAAACAAAGCACCACAAACAAAGACCGTCTGTGACCATCATGGTCTCTAATGTATACAAGTGGATTGGCAAAACAGCTTGGCTTTGAAAGCTTAATGTGGACGTATCAAAGAATTTTCATGTATATGTGACAACCCGAACAGAGTGTTCATCTGCTCTGCAGCTCATCCATTATGGGAATGAGATGTGAAAATAGTTTCTTGTTTCTTTGAGATATCAGCAGACCGCACAAGCAGCATTACTTTAAAAATGCTGGATCCAGTTTTTATAGATTTATTCTGAATGAGAGAATATGTGTGGTCCAGCTCAATTACAGCCCCCCCCCCCAATGCATTTTAAGGGGTGTGTGTGGGGCAATAGAGGTGTTTGAATTACACATCGTAGCATGGTACTGGGGAGGAGATGTCAAAAAGGTAGCAGCGATGGGTCAGTCGAGAAGCATTTAAAGCTTGGCTTTTTTAATTTCCTTCAAGCATACATGAAAACAACTTGAAACCATTATTTTACGTGTGCAGTTAGTTTATGCGATTTCATGTTTCTAATCACGATTTTATTCTTTCCTTGTTATCTCCCACTTTTCCCCCGCCCTCCTGTTCTCTCTCGTTTTAAGTGACTCTGTGGGATCTTAGGGGCAGGATGTTTGTCTGAGCTGTTTGTCTGAGCACTGCCTGGACATCTCCAGTGGTTTTCATTGTAACGCATACATGCATTGCACACACATATATGTGTACATAAAAATAATAGATTGTGGTGGCTTCCATTTCTCCAGAACTCCAAGTCATATTTTGAACTGTATAAAAAAGGCAACATCTGCCTTGAAATTAAAAATATTAAGGAATAAACAATAACCCCCCACACCGGTGGAAATTTTATAGCAATATAACTTCTTATCAAATTTTTTAAAAAGAAAAAGGAGGCAAGAATAAAGTGTTTCACTTTTCTTTTTAAAATAGTTAACATGAGCTATCTGCTATGATTTCCACCTATAGATCAATATATTAACAAGGATACTATAGACCACGTTAAAAAATATTTTTATTGAAATTTATATAAAAATTAATTCTTTTCAGTGTGTATTTACACATAGCCATTTTGTAGATTTCCTGGCGTGATGCTTGAAAGAGAAACCTTTTTGCTAGCATTCAGGCTTTCACTGAATTTGCCATATTCTAAGTTGATACGTAATACACATTTTGAAGTAGTTTTACAGGGGTGTGACATTTACTTCATAATTTTTCAATAGGCTTCCAATTTTAAACAGTCTCTACTTTTCATGTATAATGAATGGTAGTTTTAACCACTCCCAAACAGATATTTGTACTGGTTTTAATCTTGAAAATGAGGTTTGTGATATCTTGTCTTTTTTGTTTATTTACCTTACCATTCTCTTATCTTCCAGATCCTTTTTTTTTTTTTTTTTAATTGCATTTATTTTAAAATGCCATATTTTTTTCCTTTTAGTATAGTTCTGTTGATGAGACTTTTTTTTATTTTTTATTTTTAGTGCAAGTATAAAAAGAACTTGTTTTGCTGTTGCCCCCCAACCACTTTTATGCGATAATATATGTGATTAAATGTAGCAGCCATCACTGATATTAGGGGAGTTGTTTTGTCTGCAAAGACCCGTCATGAAAATGTATCCTGATAGAAATCCTATTTGCATTGAAAATGCAGACCTCTCATTAGGAAGTCCTGACTCCAATGAACTTAGCCATAGGGACAGAAACGCGTTTAGTATGGCCTGACCTTAAAACGCTCGGCTTTTGTGACACTGTTTGGCAGTCAGAGGACAAAGGGACTCACCCAGTCCAGTTATGGTTCCAAAATTTTCTGTTCCTGCATTCGGGCATGGCAACAAGCTGGCGTTTTTATTCCTTATAATGAACAGGGAAAGTTCTGCATTGTAGATATAGGTTGAAAGCATTTCAGAAACAATTTTTATTTACAGGCCACCACTTTTCTGAAAGCTTCTGTGTGTTTTTGAGGAAAGAAGCAGGTTTGCTGCTCAAGACAAGGAATGCAGCATGGGGTATAACGTACAGGGTATTGCGTTAGCTCCTGGAATGACTACAGCCTAAGCCTGTTTCTGTTCCTTCTGCAGCTTGTTGCCTACCACCTCCCCCTGCTTTGCACAGCCAAGCCTCTCACAGCCCTGTGACCTGCTTTTTCTTGCTCAGCTGTGCTGGTAAGAGGAGACAATCAGCGATGTAGGCTCTCGTGGAGCAGCTCAGGGAGCCCCCCTCTAACCCTGCCTAGCCCACCTCTGTTCCAACCTAGCCCACCTGCAGCCCAACGTGGACCACCTCCAGCCCAGCCTAACCCATCTCCAGCTCCGTTATCCCACCATGTGGTGGTCCTCACATGCTCCTCTTGATTTCAACCCTCTCCTGTGCTGTCTGTAGTGGCTCTGCTCTGACCCTGGCCTCTGTGCTGGAGCTTGGCCGGCTTCCCTGCTTGCTGGTGTCTGGCTGGAGGATATGTGGAAGCAGTAGATGGGAAGCAAGAGGTCAATTGAGGCCATGGATGGTGTCAGTGGTGTTCCTGGAACAGAAAATTGAGCAGGATCTGGGCTGTGGCACTCAGCTACTTGTCCCATGGGCCTATAGTGTTATGGCGGGGCAAAGAAAGGGATGGGCTGAGCCCGGGTGAGTTGCTGATGCTGGATTTGTGAGTAGCTGGTCTTATAACTTCCCACCTTTAAAGTAATGATAGATTTCCCCCCCTTGTTATTCTCTGTCTTGTGTGCCGTGGCCATACATGTTCAGGAGATGATGTGCCTTGTGTCAGCATCTGGTGCTCTGCATGGCTGGAGTGGGCTTGGCTTCCTTGTGAAACAAATAACAACACGGGAGGCGAAAAGCACTGGAGTCATTTAGGAGCATGAGAGCTGCCCGGTTTCAAAGGACGTGGATTCCTGTATCACTGCGGTGCTGCACCCTGCAGTGGCACCGGGCAACGCACCTGGGACCTGCTCGTTTCTGGGCCCATTCCATGAGGGGCCAGTGGCTGCAGGCACTGCAAAACCCCAGTGCCAACCCCAAGCAGGGGACACATGCGGGGCACTGACATCTGGGGAGACCCCGGGGCAGCAGGGCTGCCCACCCATCCCGTCCCATCCCGTCCTGTCCCATCCCATCCCACCCGCCCTGTCCTGGGATCCATCTGCAGGGACCATGAGGTCGGTGGTGGCCGGTGGTGCTGGTGGTGCTGGTGGTGCTGGTGGTGCTGGTGGTGCTGGTGGTGGTGCTGGTGCTCCTTGTGGCAGCGCTGCTGCTGGTGGTGCTGCTGGTGCTGGGGTGCTGGTGTTGGTGCTGCCGGTGCTGGTGGCTCCGGGTGCTGTTAACTTGCTCCTCAGCAGCTGGCGGGAGCTGAGGAGAGGCTTTGGCTGGAAATTAGGAAGGAAAATGCTGGGAGGAGATTGCAGAAGTAGCACATAATGAGCTATAAAAGGAACTGATGTTTCAGTGACAATTTTTTTTTCTTTTTGTTCGGTGCCGAATGTTGGATTGGGCATTTTTCCAGTTAATTTTCCAGCCTTTTGAAATACAGGCTCTTTAGTGGAATTTTAACTTTTCTCTCCCAGTAGATGGCAATGTAGTCTGCCCAGTGAGCAGTGAGAAACTGCTAACCTGTAATACACACTATCTCATTTTTCCTGGGTATTTTGCTCCTTTTTTTTTTTCTTTTTTTTTTTTTTTTTTTTTTTTTTTT
Source organism: Stictonetta naevosa (assembly GCA_011074415.1). NCBI lineage: Eukaryota > Metazoa > Chordata > Aves > Anseriformes > Anatidae > Stictonetta > Stictonetta naevosa. The sequence goes on from CM021707.1 coordinate 20,375,825, forward strand.
CATCATTAAAAAATACCAACTGGCTGTTATAAATAAGAATCCTGCTTTTTTTCTAGCTGCTCGCTATTCTGGAAGGACCTGATGTCTTCTAATGTTTTGCTTTAGCTAAGTTAAATATCTTTTTTAAACGTGGAGCTACATTGTGATCCAGCTTAAATAAACATACATGGAAATATGATGAACTTCCAAAACATAAGAGCTCCCGTTTGTCTTATTTAAGTCTGCTTTCAGTCACAACTTCTCAAACTTCCACCTAGGTAGCACATTCAAAATTCAAATTATTTTGGTGGCTTTTGCATTCAAAAAGTGATTTTCATAACAATATCCCTAAAACCTCACAAGCATTTATATTAAAATAATCTTCCTCAAGGAATGTAAGGAAACTAAATGGTTGGCAAAAAAAATTAATATAATATTAATTGTAAATGTGCATGGTTACACAAATTTGGCTTTAGGAAGAGAAAGGCAGATTTTGTGTGTGTGTGTGTATGGTGTACTGGGTTTCTGCTGAGGGGTGGTGGATATTCTAGCATTTATATTTCTGCCTCAAATATTTGTGTTTGTTTTTCACGGGCTTTGTTAATACCTAAGGGAACCATTAATGCAGCCGAAATAACACGAGATCTGATGTTCTCATGGCATTTTAGTGTTTCTATTCCTAGATGGAAATATCATGAGAACACCAGATCTCGCGTTATTTTGGCCCCATAAATAGCTCCCCTGGGATTTTTTAAAAAGCCCATAAAATACATAAACACAAATATGGAGATATTCAGTTTTCTGCAGAACTTGCATGCACAGCCTTCTTTCTATTGAAGACATCAGTCAGCAGCTTTACTTACCTCCAAGCTGATTTGTCTTTGTCATTGAATGAAACTACTCTTTCTCTCTCAAAACTGACGTTAGAATACTGGACCCATGTAGGTAATTGTGATTATGTAGGAGAAAATTCTGGATTACTTATACAGACAGAATATTTTTCCTAATCTGCTATTTCTAATAGGACTGTTTTATTTTTATAAACAAATTATTATACATATATTTATTTTTGTTTTAACTATAATATTCATTGCATATTTAGTTGTAGCTAGTTAATTATTTAATCAAGTAATTGGTTTCTTTGGCTCTTAGCTAAAACAAGATAACATCCCAGTATTGGGATTAAGTTTTCATCTGTATCAACTGGCTTAAAAATACTGAACTTGATTCCTTTTGAATTAACTGAGTCTTATTTTATTTTTTTTTTCAATATCACCTATCACCATAGTAACCACTAGCTGTCAGTTCAGTTTCTGACATTTTTCTCATTTGGTAAGATTTCAGAATTGCCATCCTCCCTGCCAACATGTCATGAACAAGAAAAAAAAAAATTGCATGAAAAATCTAATGGGTGTCTGGTCTGATTGTCCTCACTCGTGGCAGGAAAGACAAAAACTGATGAATTGTGAAATGTATTCAGAGGGATTCAAGAAAAGCAAGTGTCTAGGACCCCCTCCTCACCAACACCTCCTCGTTTTCATCTTGTTATGCTTGATGCACCATACATGCTTGCCCTGACACTTGGGTTTGTAGAAATTTAAGATTAACAGTTTTTACATTCACCTCGCTGATCCCTGTTTTTTAAAGTCGTCATTAAAAATAAAGTTAGCAGAGCTTGTATTTAGCACTATTTCCCAGTCATTGATGAGATTTTAGCACCTTCAAATTTGCAACAAAACACTGCCGATCTCTGAAGTCAACAGACAATTCTGTACATTTCTACATTTGTGTTCTGTATTTCTATATTTTAAATGCATTTGAAAGAAACCATTAAACAGGTCAGTAAATACTAAAGAGAAAAGCAAATTCTGTGTTACTCACTGAGCTGGTATTATATTTATGTGGAAAGGACAGTAAATAGCAAAATTGTCCTTTTTATTTCTTCAATCGTTTTAACAGAAGAAAAAAAAATGTAAATTTAAGAAAAATTCTGATTATGTTCAGCAAGGAATGCATGTGCTTTCTGAATGAGAAAAATAGTAGCGAGATACCTGATTGCCAGTAGTACAGAAAGAATAGGAGAGAAAGTACTTGTTTACTTCTGGTAAAGCAAACAAAATCTACAGTAAAAAAAAATGTAGGGATTTATAGCATGTTTTTTTCAGGGATTTTATATCAACATACACACACATACATGTAATAAGCACATTTTGTTTCAATAGGTGTAAAATAAATACACCCATCTGTCTACATACATGTATAAAAAGAGAGTACCTTAGATGTGTTTTCAGAGGTTTTGTTTTGCGCTATATCAATCTATTTTTTTTCTGACTGTCTATGAATTCAGGCTCAGCAGCAGGAACTCATTTCAGAAACATAAAACTGATTTGATAAGCAGCTGCAGTGTTCAGTTCCCTTTTACTAACGGGTGGACAACCCCACGATTTTCAGAGCTCAGCTCAGAACTGTTTGTGTTTCAAATTTCACATTCTGTGACTACAGCATCTCAAAAAACAGGCAAAACCAAATGAAAATAATTGAAACAATACTAGAGCAGTGTAACCGTTTAAGAACATTTTTAGGAATTTTTATTTGTAAGTATAGGTGCTCAGTGATCCTACATTTATATGTAATAGGAATAAAAGCACAGTGGCTGTAGCTCTTTCCAATGAAAAATACATTCACATTATAAAATCCTAGCCTGATTATTTGTACCTGTTTTTTTTCTCTACAAAATTGTAGATTAAGCTTTTCAAACTACATATTTCTGATTTTTAAAATACGGCTAAGAAACATCATCAAAATAGCATGCTGAGGGTGAGCATGCTGCACCTCCTGTGCTGGTGTGCAGGGATGTATATGCTCTTATATAAAAGCACACATTTGTGTGCTAGGGTGCAGGGTATATTTAAATTAAATGGATTTCTTGGTCTAACTTTTTTTTCTTTTTTTTTTTTATTATTAGTCATTTCAGATACAGATAATGTTTAAATGTTTCCTTGATTTTAAAATTACAAAAACATAATTCTTAGACATAATTTGAAAATGATAAATTTTTACAGTATATTTTAGACATGTATTTTACAAGCTGTATTTTTAAAAATATTTATATAAATGTAGCTCATGAAATTAATACACTGGGAAAGTAACTCTTTTAATGATAAATAATATTGTTTTATATAATATTTGAAAATAAACGGTGTAAACAAAATGCACCTTAATGTCTCTATGGTTTATAAGATTTATAACAATAATCAGCAAACCACTGTAACATTGTTTGCACCTTGTGTGCCCTAAAGCCATTGGATCACTCAGTTAATTGTATAAATTCCATGCACTATGGAAAATCATGATGTATCATTTATATTCAGCTATGTCAGGTATATAAATATTAAAATATATTGGCCAAAAATGGCTGATTATCCCTCAAACATTTCATGATAAATCTTATCTTTTTATGGTGGTGGTAGTGCTGAGGGTGGGGATGGGGGGGAGTGGACTAAATATTTCATGTTATTTGGAAATATTCTTTAAACAACCTAGATATATTATTAATGTTTTACAACTGCTTTAAAAATCCTGAAGCTTCATTCACTTTATAGGATAAAGTGGTTCGGTACCTGAAGAAAAAGTGATTTTTATATGCAAAACACACAAATGGTAGGGATTATGCTATTTATTCAGCATGTAGTATGTACAGTTCATAGAGGCTTCATGCTGATGTCCCTTTAGAAAATGAAGGTGATGTTCCCTAATGCATGCCATAGATAGCCAGCACCTTGATGAAATAATACTGAAAATATTAATGTGTATTTAAGCACAGCTTTATTATTCACCTATGGTCTTATTTAGTAAATGTACTGCTATACAGTCCCAGTGCATTTTTATGTAGGAAAAGATGCAGTATTTATTGACACAGGCTTTTGACTAAAAATATTTTAAAAATTTTAGATCTGCACATATTTCTGTGTGTTTACCACACAGCATCCTACCTACACATATGCTTATGGAACAATCTATATGGCAATATGAGGAAAATATTGTTATACATATTTATTGATACTAATGCATGTGTTTTAATGAATAAATAAATACAGAGTTGGACTGTGTCACAAACGTGTTTGGCAACTAGCTGTATCCAGTAAAAAGGGAGGAAATGTCAGAACAGGGTCTTGTAAATACATGTGGCTGGAAAGAATAAAATAAAAATGATGACTAGCACTGACAAGCAGACTTGGGGTGTATGATATACTTTGTTCATTTGATTCTTAGAACTCAGTCGGGGTTAAATTGGAATCCAGACATCAAAGAATTCTTCCACCAGACCCAAATTTTGTCCGTATAATTTTTTTCTTACAGTTGTCATAATTTTAGCTAATTTCACACTGCAAAATTTTTTGCTGTTTGAAGTATTTTCCTAAATATACATATAATATAGCAGTGGGATATATCCTTTATATATAATGTGTTTCTCTGATAGTCACAGATAGGCAGCTGTATGCCCACACTATCCTCTGTGGATGTAAGAAACGTTTTGATTTGATGGTGGCTTTCTATATGCACCTCGTACGTGCCATATATGAGCAAAATCCTTAAATTCTAAGGGAGGGGAAGGCTAAATGCTCTAAACAGCAACGCCCTTTTTTTTTTTTTTTTTTTTTTGCCCCCGACTGTTGTGTCTGAAAATGCTTGAAGCATGTGGTGCTGCATATTTGGTGGGTTTGCAGATTTCTGTACGATTTTTATCTGAAGGTCAGGGCTGTGGAAATACATCAGGTTGCGATTTGGGATGTTTGCCATTTGCCATTTAGCCTCACTCCTTCTTATCAGATCGCTTTGGAGCATGGGCCTAATAAAACAGGGAGCTGTTAAGAAAAGAAGAAATAAATATTGTTCTAGTTTTATGGAGTCTCCTTACTATTACACAGCAGGCAATTTTAAATGTATTTATTTAAGTTTGCCTTTTTGCTTTAGAGTTGTTGAAGTAGGTAGAAAATAATAATGGTGGCTATTTATAATTGCACCAGAAATTTGCATACATTATTATTATTATTATTTTTAATGAAAAAAAAAATAATTTTCCACATTGGGGGAAAAAAAAAAAAAGTTGTAGGAAGACAGTGCAAGAAAGGGTGGGGGATGAAGTTTTCCTGTACATCCCCGACCAATTTAGAAGCAAAACAAACTGTTTGGTATGAAGGTTTCTGCTGCCCGCCCTCGCTGTCCAGGCCTTGGTGCCCCCCTGCAGCCCCGGGGGCTCGCACCCCACACTGCCTGCGGCGAGGGACGAGGGCAAGTATCGGGGAGCTGGGTGAGTGCCTTCAATCCCATTTGATTTTGTATTTTGTCGAGATTGGAACTGGCGATGCCAAGAGCCCTGCTCTAACAGCTGAGTACTGAACGCAGCGGAGGGCAGGCTCAGGCCCATGGGTCCCCGCTAGGCCAGCGAGCACCAGGCCGGAGCAGGCCGCGTCGCGCTGGGCGACGGTCGGCGCTCCTGGAGGGCAAGGGGCCGCCTATGGTGCCCCTTGGTGCAGCCGAGCCCCTCCGCCGGGATGGTGCCCGTGGCGTGGGGGCACCCGGTGCGCCCCAGCACCCGCGGCTCCGTGCCTGCCCCGCGCCCACGGGCCACGCAGGTAGCGGTGGAAGCGCTTGCGGCTCCCAGGCAGTTATTAACGCTTCCATCTGCACAAAGCCGCCCCAGCTGTGGTCTCGGCACAAAATGCTCCGCGTATGATTGCCTCATGGCGAAAGCCCGTCCGACACAAGGAGTTTATTTTTCCCCTTGAATCGGCGGGGGGAGGGAGGGGGCTGAAAGGCCACCTCAATCTCCGCGCAAACATTGTTTTGTTATTTTAATATTTTTAGAGGGAAGCACTTTACCTCTGTGTTGATACCTTTTTGTATTTTATTATTTTGTTGCTAATTTACTTAACCATTAGCAAATTAAGGTGGATTACTGCTTGGATGCATTAAAAGCACCAAGGAGTTGCGGTCCTTGTGGCTATTTCGGGCAATGTCATAAGCACACTCTTTTTTTTATTGTCCTCCCAGGGAGCAGAATTTGAACTTAATATTCCATGAAATAAGCCATTGTAATCACGTTGGGTTAATAGAAGAAGTAAAATTGCCTCTCCTCTCACAAGACATTAGAGCAAGGCTGCATTATTAAAGTTTTCTTGCGGACAGGCGGTTTAAAATATATCCTCAGTGGCTGACGCAAGTCTTTTCAGTGGGGATGACAGCTTTTCAGATCTTAATAGGCTGTTCATTTCTGGCCTACGAGTTTTCAGCATTTCTTCTTTTCAAGCCGGGCTGTGACATGATGGCTAAAAACTGACATAAAGAAGTGCCATGTACTGTGAAAACCTTTATTCACTAAGTGGCTCCATGTAAATTGGTGTCAATAAGCAAACAATTAGAACTTTAAAAAATTGTTGGTTTAAGTCCCTTTTCTCCTTAATCATTTGACCTAAAAATCTCTCCTTTATTTTTTCCCTTCCTTGGATGTGGTGCATATAAAACAGTGACAAACTGTTTAGCAAGTTAAAGTGGATCAGATCTTTGTTCGAAACCAGGAAACGATATTTAGTCAAGGTGAGTTTGTCACAGGATTTTTTTTCCCTCTGAAATGAAATTTATGGTGAGCTAAACCCCAGGTGAACGATAATGGAGGAGGAAGGTGCTGTTTTTTTCTGCCCTTTTCTTGTTTTTTTTCCCCTCCCACAAATTGCCTCATCCACGGTTTTGGAAACGCAGACTTCAAGCAGCAATAGCAGCCTGCTGATTCTGTGAGCTTGGCTAATTTCAAGAAATTTGGCATTGTTGTTCATGCTTTCTGGAGATTGTTTACTTGAATTATTTGCAGAAAAGGCTTTTTTATTTTTTTTTTCTCTCTGTGTCATTAGATGAAGAAACACAGTAATGCTTAACGCTTCTCCTCCTATACTGCTCTGCACAGAAAAAAAATGTCCAGAAGAGCTTTTTGTCTCTCTTTTAATTTATGATTTTTCCTTTTCCTTTTATAACTCCACTCCTTTTCTCTCTCACTCCTCTTTATGCATCCTGCCTTCATCCGAACAAGGAGATGAATAGCGCGCTCGGACGGCTGCTGGGGCTGGCTGCAGGCGGTGCTTTGTTGGCGGCGCCCCGGGCCCCGCGTGCCGCTGGCTCGTCTCGCTGCACGCCCAGCGGGCCAGGGGCATGGCGGTGCCGGGCCCTGCTTGGCAGGATGGTGCTGCTCGGGGCGCTGCCGGGGGCGGTGGGCCGCGCACCCCGCACGCTCCCGCACCTCGCCCGTGGGGCTCACGCGTCAGGTGGCAGTTCAGAGGCAAGTCAGTTGCCTGGCACATCGAATGGCTTTGCTTGACTCGTGGCAGTGTTTCTGTGGGATTTTGGGAATTCCCTCCTCCAGCACCCCCCTCCTGCCCCCTGATGCAGTCCTGCTCCAGCCACCCCACCACCACGTGCCAGGGCTGCTGCCGCTGGTGTGCGCCGTGTGTGTGCTGCCTTCCGGAACATGCCGCGGTCGGTCTGGGCAATGCTGCCGCGTGAGAAGGCACCCACGTACCTTGGTACGAAAAATAGCAAAGTGAGAACATGAAGACTGTGAAAAATATATTTAGCATAATGAGTCTGGCATGGCGCGTTATTTTATCTGAGTGGTTTTTTTTTTTTTTTCGTGGTTCCATTTTAAAATAATCTTCTCAAGTGACAGAAAGCACTACCTAAATACAGTTACAAAACATGTTAAATGCACCTCCTCGAAAGATACCTCTCCACACGTCAAGAAAAATGATGCAACAGCACGTTGAGAGAGGAGATGTGCAGCCACAGCATATGTCGGATATTTATGTCTTACGTCTTGAGCCTTCAAAACTATTGTTGATAAGAAGGATAGTAATTATTATGTGTAATAGTACTATTAGTGTTATGAATTAATCTATCGGTGTAATTTTAAAAAGTAAGACAGTGTTCATAATCTATGTAAGATAGGAATTCTATCCCAAGAAAATTGTATGTAGGGGGGTGCAAAAACGATGGGAAAGGGTGTATTTTCCAAAGATAGTCCATGTGGGAGGCGTGGAACTCAGCGATGATTTTGGTGACAGTAATGCTTCACACTTCTCTAGCATCTTCCCCTTGAGCATCCCACACAGTCCTTGTGTGTTGAGGAGCTCTCCCTCCCGTACCTTTGGGCTCAGACCGATGCCCCGTCAGGTCTGTGGGACGCAGCACGGCACTGGGGCTCACTGGAAGGGGGTCGACTACAGCCCCAGGTTCAGCTAATGCTGAGCAAGTATGCGCAGGGCCCACAGACATAACAGAGGAATCTGTGTCAAAGCTCTTAATCATCAGCTGGTCCAAACACACATCAGGCTACCTGTGTGCTTGAAAAAGCTCTTTTTGTTCTTCGTACTTTGTTTTCTCAGTCGTGATGTGAGGAGACCCCACTCTCCTTCTCCCAGCCCCGTCCAGCCTTCGGCATGGGTTCAGGTGGTTCGTGGCGGGGATCATGGCCAGCACCTCGTGCCGCACACGGGGAGCAGCGCAGAGCAATACCCAGAGCAGCTTATTTCAATAACAAAGAGTGGTGAAGCCCAAGCATCCTGAAGATCTATGTAAATGAGACGAATAGCAAATGGAAGGAATACTTCACTACTGTTTGCTGCTTAAGTAAAAAAGCATTAGTTTTAAAGATTTAGGCCAAGATGCATGTGTAGAGACCCACTGTTAGGTGAGAAAGTTTTTTGACCATATCCTGGTTATTGTGTTCTATAGCCCATAGGATGCATCTTATATATAATCCTAAGGAATGTCATTTGTGTTGCAGACAGCTGGGGTGAAATGTCCCCTGCTCCCCGAAAGTAATGTCACACTTCCTATTGCCTTCAACAGCCATTATGTCACTGATAACCTTTGTGTAAGATTAAAATATTGGTTACTTGATATTTGTGTCCTAATTAAAATATGTTTTAGTGACTCCAGAAGTCATATCTCAAAGAACAGGGCAAATGTGAATATTTGAACTTGTTTGTGCACTGCAGTAAGGAAGAAGCCAGAAAAGCTGCAGGTCCTGAAAAGGAATCTTTACAAAGAAAAAAAAAAGTCTGATTATTGCCTTTAATTTATAAAAAGTCTGTGACAAAATTGTATCATAATTTTTATAAACTTTGAAAGTGGATGAATGAGGGGAAGTGTGTCAGCTGGCTCTGAAAGCCTGGAAGTGTGAACCATTCTGCTTTATTTTATATCTCTTTCAGTGATCTCCATGAAAACTATATTCAAAGACTGTTTAATTCCAAGCTTTCATTCAGGGCTGCCTTGAAGACAATAGAGGCTGAACATCAAATAGGCTCCAGTTCTGTTCAGAATCTGTGTTTTTTTTTTTTTCTTTTTTTTTTTTTTTTTCTTTTAAACAAAGATATAAGTGAGATCCACCTATAAAGACTTTAATGGGCCCAGGAGAACTGTTGCATTAGACAGGAGATCCTTTCTCTTCATGTGATACTTCCATATTAGAAACATGCATTGCAGGCTCAACTAATTTTCTTTACAGATAATGAATTTCAGAACTAGCTTTAACAAATTTTCCCAAAGTTTGCAGTAAAAGGACTAGAACAATATAAATGCAATTAGAATAATTAAAAAAGAATATAATGAAAATTTTTTGCATGTGTGTGAACTAAAGCAGCAAACATTTCTTTAAAATTTCCCGAAATAACTTATTGAGGTATAACAGGACTGGTTAGAACATAATGGTTACACTCAAAGCGTAATTCAAAAAATTATATCAAGAATTTCTGACAATATTCTATAGCTTGGTAATTATACAACAGTTGTCAATTTAAAAAATTATTGCTATTTTTTCTTTTAAAGCAATGGACAATAAGCCATCAATGTAGTCCTCAAAGGCTGGCTATCCTGACCCCAGACTTGTGTGTGTATATCTTGCAATATTTTTCAGTAATCAAAGCAATGTCTTTAAATAAATGTGAAAAGTTACGTGACCTTGACTGTCAGACTCAATTTAGACTCTGCCACAACACTTTGCTTTTTATTTTTTAAATTAGCTGTTGCCATCTTTTACAATTTGTTTATAGGCTGAAAGAGCCACACAAAATATAAAGTATCAATAGGAAGTTTATAGTTGTTGCCTTGTCCACAAATATGGTCATTTTTAATAGACTTAAATTAAATCAGTTTTTTTTCTCTCTCTGCCTTTAATCCCTCTCCTTAGGTAATGCCTTTATTAATTCTAATTAGTTTTCTTTTTAAGGAATTAGTTCCCTTTTTAAAAAAAATTGAGGTTGTGTTCCTCTCTCTTTTTCCTTTTATCTCATTATGGATTTTTGTAAAATGCGTCATTAAAAGATACGTAAGTTAATATTTACCCTTGTGCTACATTTATTAAACGACTTTGTTTCCCAGCTGTTTTCCTGCATGTTACGAGTAGTCAGGAAAAAAGATCATTTCAGACTGGAGGATTTTTCCTGAGAATCTATTGTAGACAAGAAATCAAACAGTACTTTTTGGTTACTCAAGCCCAGCGGTGATGCATGGTTTGAGTGGGTTTGGGCCGCCGTCACCTCTCTTTCCAATGCTCCGTTCTCAGTGGCAGTTTTCTTGCTTGGGCGTTCGCACAGGTATTGGTGTTGGTTCTTTCCTTCCTTTAACTTTGCTGCCAGAAGCAGTGCAAATTTCCCATTCTTTATGGCTGAAAGTAGGTCATCTGCATTTCCAGAGACACTGGTAAGCCCGTCTTCTAACTGATTCTTATTTTTTTGTAAACTAAATTTTGGAAGCATATGTGAAATAGGACTGAAAATAGTATTCCAAATGTCAGCAGCCTTGTAGCATCTCAGCTGAGCTGTTCTGTTTCACTGTTTGGAACAGATAGTTCATGCCACTGAATGAAAACCAAGTAAAAGCAGATATGAATTGGAGCAGAACTATAAAATATTTGGTAGAGCTCTGCCTGGCACGTAGGAAGGCTGACTTGCTGCTTTTGAAGATGGAATATAAAAGGGAAAGGTTGAGACTTTTAATCATGTAAAATACAAGGCTTGTTTTGATCTAAATATAATTTTAAAACTAAGGAAGAGAAAAATTGTATGGCAAAATAAAAATGTGGTTATGTGAGAATTTGCTCAATATTGTAAAATCAGGTCCTGACTGAAGAGGGGATGATAACGTGAGCATCACCCCCCAGAGCTGCTGCCTAACTAACAAAATGGACATAGGTAATTTTGTCCTTTTTACTTTCACAGCTTTGGCATGTATTTTCAAATGAGTTGTTACATTAATATGCTTCCTGGAAAGTATTTTAGGCTATATAGAGTCAATTGTGTTTTTTCATATGACTCTTCTGCTACCCAAAATTATAATGAGATCATTTGAGTTAGTTTTATTTTTGTACTTCTAATAAGAACAAACTGTTATAGTCCACTTGAACAAAAATAGCAAATTAACACGTATTATAGTACATCTTTAAAAGCTTTAACCTAGCCTTTCGGTGTGAGAGACAATGGACTACCAATTACTTTATGATGGTATAGAACAGTACAGATTGCTAACTCACAACACAATACTGGTTGTAGATGTTGTTATTTTCTTTTAAAACAGTAAACAGTTTTTTTTTTTTTTTTTTTTTTTTTTAATTCTGAAGTATTTCAAAGCCAGACCTGAGTGGTATCCTCCTGTTTTAATTGGACTATCTGAAATACCACGTCTGGAATAAAATCTGCAGTGAAATGTATCACCAGAACATCTTATTTCTGTTTAGGACTTCCAGTGCCTTTGGGGTGGTTCTTGCCTTTTTCTGTCTATTTTATCCTAACCTTCAATCATACAATCCTAATACTGCAGGCATGCATTGGGCTCGAATCTGCTTGGCCAGTACTGCATGAAAGAGCGCGCAGCGGTTCATAATGCAAGGGGACAGGCACCGTTGGGCTACCTTGTCCTCTTCTGAACATATTCTATCCCTGTATTATTGTATCAAACATGAGTTTTAATACAATACCACAGGAAACTAAGGGCCCTATTCAGAGATTACATGCACCCCATGGAAGGGTGCTTTTCATGTATTGGAAGTCTGATTTAAAAAAAAACAGCCCTACGTGACTCTTCCATATACTGTAACTTACACAAAACAGGTAGTTCTTGAGGTTTCCTGTATTAGTACCTGCTCCTTTGACATGCCTGGCACCAGCCCGACAGGATCTCATTGTGGCATTTTTATTAAGAAAGAGGATGCTGATTCTTTTTTCTCTGTCAGCTGCTGAAATAAGAAGGTTTTAAGAACAAAGGAAAAACTTGTGCCAAGGAGAGACACAAGAGGATTATCATTCCCTAAAGAAGGGGGACGTCCCACACACTGAAAGACTTGCCATCCTAATGAGCCGACAGATTTTTCCAAGGCTGGTAAATATATTAGGGAGAAGTACATTTGGGTGCCATCTCTACTCATTTATTCTTCAAACTGTAATGCTGCACATTTTGGGTTTCAGTATATTGCATTTTAAAACTAATGATGCATTCATTCTCAGAGCAAATCTTATTTCTAAGCCCTAATTTAATAGAATTAAACTCTAAGCTGAATTGGTTTTATGAGATAAAACTCTGAAGTTGATAACTGCATTTAGGAATAGTTCAGGTATTGAGTTTCTAATTTGCTTCCTGAGCATGGAAATCCCTCAGATAGTCAATATTGACGACCTGTAATTGGTAAGAGAGGGTCTTGCTGAGTTGTCTCTCCTGTGCTGGAGAGATGCTCTGTGCAGGCGCGGTGCTGCAGCTCTGGACCAGGCTGGGGCTGGTGACGGCCCCAGCACCTTCACCCCCAGCACGAGCTGGGCTGGTCTCGTGCTGCCCACTGCGCCTGTGGCCAGCTGTACGGGGGTGTTTATCGTGACCATGTCTTGTGTGGGTCGAGACGGAGGAGCTTTAAAATGAACAGGAGCTGCCTAAGACAAAGCGCTGGGCTTATAACAAGTGCAGCTTGTTCCTGGGAAGTAAGGGGTCTAAGCGAGGAGGAGCTCTTCTGAATAAACACACCGTGAGCATTAGTGCCAGGAGATGGGGCCAATTCTAGCATTATTGCTTTCTAGAGCAGAACCTAATGGTTTCCAACATGCTGCCCGTCAACCATCCCGTGCCCATCCCGGGGATGCCAGCAGCCAGGTGTGAGGCAGCGCAGCCAAAACTCACTGCGCGGAGCAGAGGTGGTTCTTCTCGGCTCGTGCTGCCATTTGCCCCAAGAAGGACATCTCTTCATAAGCAAATAGCGAATTATTTGAGTGATGTAGGACTTCACCAGGTACAAGGTGCTCTAACTTTGCTCTTCTGCAGCATGTCCCCCAGGCTGGAGCTGGTCAGTGTGACCTGCTGGGGACTGCAGGTGACAGCAGCTGCCCCGTGAAGCCACACCAGCTGTTCCTGCTCCTTACAGCCACGTGCGACAGCCCGGCAACGCTCACACGTTTGTTAACGGGATGCTGTACCACCTCCGTGAGACCTCTTCGCTTTGTTACTATTAACTTCTTAGATTCTAGTTGTTGGTGGTATTTTAGAATAGGGGAAGGTAAAAGGACAAGAAAAATGTTTTATATTGGACCTTGAACCAAGCCAAAGTAATACCCCGAGAAGCCTTACAGCAGGCCAGACAGTGCACAAAAGGGGATGGCTATAGTAAATCACAGAAGACAATAAATGCAGGTTTCCCTAACAGCCACAAATAATTCCCAGCAGAAACTGCTCCTTTCAGATCACTTCAGTAAGGGATTTGCCTCTCTTGTGGCATGGTAAGTATTCTTATGCCTTTAGGAGCGTGTCCTGAGCATCCACAGGAGAGGCGATGGGAGGGACGCAGAGGCAAATGCTCCTTTTTAATTTATCATTAGCTTCCACCACATTCCCAGGTGAAATCGTGGCTGCAGGCCCCACGGCATGGGCTGGAAGTGGCCCCACAACCATCAGTGGTTCAGCAACCAGCTTTGGGCTGGTGCCACGTGCCTGGCGGCCCTGGTTCTGGGCTGCGGCCGTGAAGGGACGTCGGGGTGCTGCAAACCGAAACAGCCAGGTGCTGTGCTGCGGGCACTGCTCGGTGTGCTGGCTGCAGGTGACAGGCCGGCTGCCCACACGCTGCCTTGTCGGCAAGCAGCCTGCTCTTTTTTCTCTCAGTCCCTGAAGAGTTTGTTTCTCAGTCAGTTACATGTCTTCTGGCCAAGTGACCCGCCTTTGAGATGGAGCATTGTCGCTTTTAAAGCTGAACTTCCCTTAACTCCGCTCATCTCTCCCGGTGTGCCTTTCCCTTCTGGCCGGCTTCCACCAGTTTTTCCTTTTCGCTCTGTTTCTGGTTTGATGTGCCGCTGATCCGGGATTCTCTGTGCAGTAACACTCACCATGGTACTGACCTGCTGTGGTGTGAAGCACAACGGACAAGAGCCCATTCCTGCTTTATGCTGAAGCATGAGTACAATTATTTTCTCCCACGTTGATGGAACAGGCTCTCAGACTTCAATCCCTTGTAGCACAATGCTCTTTTCTGGGGCAAAGAAACCACACCAAAACCAGACCCGAGCCACTTTTCTTTGTCTACTCCGCTTCTGCAGAACTCCCCATGGAAAAGCATCCTGACTGCCGCACGGGAAAGAAGGTGCCCATCCTTTGCAAACCAAGTTTTGCTGTTGATGGTGGATGTTTATTTGATTTTGTTTTCATTTATCTTACATAATTTTACTTTCCCACCTGAAGAAATGGTAGTTAGTATTCTTGTGAAAAGTTTGTGCATGTCTCCGTATCCATGTCTCCTGGGGCGATTTTATTACACTTTATTAGCTCTCTGAGATGTGAATAGTGGGTGGTTCTGCATAGAAATTGGATATCAAGCCTGTCAAGTTCCAAAAATAAATAAAAGCAAAGAGTTGTGCTATTTTAAAAAAGAGGGTGGGGAAAGAAAATAACCTAGTTTTTATTGTAGCTATTTAATGAAAAAGTTTGGTTTTACTTTAATATCTAATGATTTAAAGCATCAGGAAGAGACTCACCACAGAGTTTGTCTCCCTCATTGAGCTAGTGAGATTTTTACTGTATTTTTTTCTGACCTGCTCCTGTTGCTACAGGTGTCTTCCCCGCCCTTACAACATGCTACATGCTGCGTGATGTTAAAGTAAGGAAAAAAAAAATGTTGCTGTATTTTGCCAGGTGTGTAAGCCTCACAGGCTGTGACGATTTAAGGTGCTGGTGATGACTGGTGGGCCAGTGACGAACCGATGCTCTGCCCTACAGAGAGGCTGGAGGGGGCTGAGGGCCAAGCCTTACACCTTGGTCGCTGATTTTGGCCAGAAACGTGGGGCTGGCAGTCAGGGTGGCCTGGTCGGTGCTGTTAGCAGGCTGGAGGTGCTGTGAGATGCATGTCCTTGTTGCACGCCCAGGGACATCTATGTAAAGTGTTCCACGGTGCGAGTTACGCACCCAGTCATTTTGTGAAATGACCAACTTTGGTGACTTCATAAAATGGATGGAAACCATAAGGCGACATGACGCAAAGTGCCTACAGACGTCTGTTTGACCCTCATGACTGAGAGCGACGTGCGGAGAGGCGCAGGTTTACCCGTACACATACGCCGCCAGCCTCCTTCTGCCTCGTCCAGGCTGCGCGACGGCGCCAGCGGTGCCGCAGCGCCCGCGCTGCTCCCCGGGCTGGGCAGTGAGCGGTGCTGAGCACCCCGCGTGGGCAGCAGGGCCCAGTCCTGGCGCAGGGCTCCCTGTGGTGCGGCAGAGCAGAGCCTCCCGAGATGGACGGGGAGCGATGGCTATCGTCTGCTCCCGACAAAAGCTTCGTCATGTAGCACTTAGATCCGCACGCTGGCTGCCCGCTGCAGGCTCCATTTTCTGCCTCTCGTGGCTGTGATTCAACAGAGCACTCCTAATGCACGGTTTCACTGTTGTTCTTAGCAGTGATACAAGTTGTTTCGTGAAATGCCTGAAAATTTTAGTCATTTTGAGAAATAACTGGTTTCACAATATGAGTGTAACATGTACACCGAGCAGGCAGTCGGGTGACAGAATGAAATTGGTTGCTCTTTTCTCCCGTGGCCAAGGGAGTTTCTGTTCTGCATTCTCACAGATTAAAGTTTCTTCTCCCTACAAACGTTATAAAGTCTGCTGTTTAGCTATAAACTGTTGCAAATGATAAACAAATCAATATTTGTTAATGTTATGATGCACTCGCATCTATCAGATACGCATGGAATGATTTATAGAGTACAGCATTTCAGGGCTGACCCTTGCAGGTCTCAGAAAGCACTTAAAAAATAAATTTACCCTGGCCTCTCTCACCCCATTTCAAAAAGGGTGACAAAGATGAAGTAATTTATAAGTCACACTTTTATTAATGCTTTTAACTTTCATATACTTGGCTTTCTTGCCCTCTGAGCAGCTAAGTGCAGCTCTTGGTCGAATGGTAACCTTCGGCGCTTTGAGGGGGGTTTTGTACAAATGATCATCTCATAAATAGGTGCTGTGCTCCGCATTATCCTGCCATAAATTCACAGGACCTTTCAAGTACATCAAGAAAGAGCAACTTGAACTAGGCGCTTTGCGCTTGAGTTTACAGACTAATGCAGTACTAATGAGCAGCTGGGCAAAGGGTTTCCAGAGCATGTCTAATGCTTTATGTTGTGATCCTGTGCTCGCTCCCCGGCTGGAGCAGCCCCCGGCAGGCAGGAGGGAGGTGGACACGACAGCCCATCTTCCCCTCTGCATCTCGCGTGCGGCGGCTTGGAGCTAGCTGGCAGTGGAGTGCGGGCAGAACAGGGAACACTGACTAGAACATAGTGCATGAACTAATTATTACCAATTATCACCCCTCTGATTAAAGATACCATTAGGAAAAAACGATGTAAAAGAGAACGTGTCAGAGAAACTCCAAAATACTTTCCGTGGTGAGCTCCTGCTGCTGGCTGCAGCCCCCACGTCGCTGTGCTGGGACACAGCTTCTGTGTGACTGCCCACCAGCGGTTCCAGGACCTTTTCCATACATAACCACATGCTCAGGCCAGAGTTGTGTGGTGATGCTCATCTGAATTAAAAGTGCGTGTATGGCACAGATGGAAAAAAGCAAATAGCATCAAGACCCTACGGGGAGCTTCTGAGCGTGGCTGTGCTCCTTCCTGAACCTGCTGCCAGGCTCCTTACAAACAGCCTCTGCACCCCAGCATAGATAACTGTGAAATAAATGAATTGTTCAAATTCAGTTCTTCACAGTTAATACTAAATTTAAGAAAACCCAGAAGTCCATCTGCCTGGAAGGGAGAGCTCACCCCATGGGGGCAGTAAGATCTGCTTATATCCGAGCCTGCTGCCCTCCCAGCAAAGCCCCATGTGTCCGGCAGGGCCCTGTGCCCGTCTGGCACGGGCTGCCCAGAGAGGGGCTGGACTCTCCTTAGAGATGTTCAGACCTGGCTGGGCACAGCCATGGCCATCCTGCTCCAGGTGACCCCGCTTGAGACAGGGATTTGGACTAGACAACCTCCAGACGTGCCTTCCAACCTTGACTCTGTAATTAATCTTCTGCAAGGTGTTTTCTGTGGGTTGATTTATTCTGAGGAGAAAATCTAGCTATTTCCAGCTGGAAGCGTCATTAGAACTGGAGGAGAAAGAATGCTTTATTCAGCTGCAGATGAGTGACGCAGTGAGCATCCCACTCCCTGCTCGATCTTCTGAGAGCTGACGGTCGGCCATTGATGTAATACGTCTAATTATGAAAGATGAGGAAGGAGAAAAGTGGTAAAGACAAGAATAACCAGCTATTTTTCAGGAAGAATAGAAGAGTTGTACTTTAAGTTTCTCTTGTGCGCTTCTGATGTTTAAGCCCAATGCGTAAAGGAACTCATTTTGGATTTTGCACTGGGATTTAGGGATTCCTCTAATCTTTTTGGGGCTTCTAGGAGGCCTTTTAGAGGAAAGGCCTGCCCCAAGGGTCAGCAGAGCAGCCCTGACCTAGCTCCTGGGCCTACTTGCTGGCCGATGATACGAACATCAGCTGGCAGAGCACAACTTGCTGATGGGATGAGCATTACCTAACGCTGCACAGGTGAAGGGCCTTAAGCAATTGATCAGAGAGGTCATTTGGGTAGGAGGAAGTGAATATAATGAAGGATAGTGCACTTGGGACTGGTTAGGAGGAATGGCCCTGAAACTGTGGAGAGAGTGACCTGCTCTGATGCAAGCAAGGTAGGTCTGGCTTGGTTGCCTGGTTAAACCCTTCTGCTGCTGTAGGAACTAAAGAAGAGCTTGCATTTTATCCATTATGAAATGGTCTTGTGCAAGGCAAGCCATTTGAGTGTTAGAAGTCTCGCTGAAGTTTTCTGTTCTTAGCCAGGTTGTTTTTAGGACCTGCAACCTGTAGTGCTGGAAAAGTTGCCTTACAAGCAGTCGGTGTCTTTGGGAAGTGCAGGTAGGTGCGTGTGGTGCACCTGAAGCTGTGGCTTGACTTCCTGCATGGCCTGGCTGTAGTGAAAGAGCATGCTTCAATAGTTCAATACTGATCACTTGACAAATAATGATACTAAGTCCATCTAAAACTATTATTCTGTCTCTTCCTCCCCATGAGTGAGAAATGTATTTTTTTTTTTTCTAGTGTGGGTTTCACTGTTATTGTCAGAAATGAAACGTGTGTGCTCAGATATCAATCACACCCGGTGGCTGTGAAAGCTTACTTTAAACCAGCTTTAGCTGAGGCAGCTCTAACCTGAATGACCCTCAGAATATTGTGTTTTTGGATATATGATGTAATCAAAATACACTTTCTTTTTGTTTGAAAGAAACTTGTCTTTGCATGTAAGACTCCCATTATTAATATAGTGTAAGATATGCTAACATATATGACTTTGATTGCAGAGAAACTCTTGCTTTAGAAGGTTAGATTTTTTACACTAAAGTCCTCCATAAAAAGCTGTATGAAACTTAACTATTTTTTTTAAAGTATGTAGAACCTTGCATAATGAAAATATTTGAAAACTAGGCAACGTGGCATGGGTAGAAACTATTTGAATGTATTGATTACTCTTTTCCTGAATCAGATCCATCTGTCAATTATGTTAGAAGTTGGGTGAAAAAAAGGCTTTTATTTCAGCATGAATATGTAATGTAGTGCATGGGAAAAGCAAATTCCCTGTATTCAAACCATATGCACAGTCTGAACATGGGCACTGCCTAGTCTGTTATTAATGAATATTGTTAACTCTGGGATCAGCTCAGTTGCCTCTGACTGCGCTGTTTGGTGGCTGGGGAGAACTGCTTGTTTTTAAAACATAAGTGGTTTTTCACAATCTCTGTTTCTCATGTGCCACATTCAAAAATACCGTCAAAGGGGAGAGATGAATCTCCTTGCAACTTTGTGAATTGCTGAGACTTGGTGTGATTAGAACACTTGATTTCTCTTCTTATTTTCTGAATAGTTAGTGACAGCAATAGGGGTGTAACACCCTGATGGGAAATTTTGTCTTCCTAATGAGAAGGTGACAGTGAAGAAATCAATGAAGAAGAACCTAGAAGTTCCTCTACGCTGTCCTCCTTTTCCTCTTTCAACCACCAGGGTCACTGTGTTTTTCTCAGCAGGGGTTTGATTTGCACCAGTGTATAATTTACATCTTTGCAGTATGTGTTTGCACAAGGTCTGTGCTTTGCAAATATTGTCGTACTCCTCTTTGATAAAACAAACCATGTCTCGGCTGCAGACTGTCGCCGTGGCTCAGGGAAGCTCTGCTCGGTTTGGCTGCGCGGGATGCGCTCCTGCCCAGGTGCTCTGGTGCTGCCACAGCTCTGAGCTTACGCTGAGGTGAGCCCAGGAAGCACTGAGGATGCTGCGTGCTCCGATGTGTGGCACATCAATCAGGCAGCTTCAGGCTACTGATTACGTGAAGGTACTTGAACATAGGAATGCCAATCTGCAGATGGACATCTAAAGGAGCTTTTCCAGCTTTCTCTTCTGTTGCTCTTATGCCAAAAAATAAATAACAGCACAGAAATGAAGTAATGACCCTTAAATCTAACTTTCTTCAGATGTATCTGTTCCAGTCAACGTGTATCAATACCTCACAATACAAGCCTTTGTATTTTAAAGCTGCCTATTCTAGGAGATCTCAGTCAGTGTAATTCTGCTGTTAATAATTTAAATGATGAAGTAGACTTGGTGAGAACAATAACCGTGAAACAGACAGAACTGTGTGCAGTGTAGGGCATAAATCCGTGAAAACTCAAGGCTCTGCTGTTGAGCGTCTGAGTGGATTAGCAGCTACATGGGAAACCCTGCTGTGGGTGTAGGCACGTGCTGCCATCGGGTAGCAGAGGAACTCCATGAATTCAAGCCTTTGATCTCTTAAAAAGACAAAACCAAAGCCAAACAGTAATGAAGTAAACTCAGTAACACTAGAAATTAAGCTAGTGCGTGCATTTTTGTTCCCTGAATTGTTCTTCCAGTTCTGCTTTGGGTCTGCTGTTCTGAGAAAATTCTGTTTCTAAGCTGTGCTCTTTGTATTCACCTCTGGGTCCCTCTTTATTCAGCCTTGCGTTCCGTGTAGCTGCAGAGTGCAGGGACGGGGTGAATCTTTCAGCTTGTGATCCAGCACACTAATTCCAACTGCTACAACCTCCAGTTCCTGAACTTGGAGAGCTTGAAGCCTGGCCAGAGCCAGGAGCTTCTGAACTCAGTTCTCCCAATTACAGGTGTTTGCCTGTGTACTCCTGTGAAAGATTTAGTCTTTCCATGTGCCTCAGCTGGCCTGCCTACAGAAATTAAGAGGCACCAGGCAGCAAAAACCTAGATCCTTTAATTGCTTCTGTGTGATTGTTAGGAGGTGAATGAGACCAGAAAAATTGTGAATTCTCACAGATGGCCATAAATGATACCTATGTGGTATTACAGAAATGTGATGGAAACACCAGGCCAATGGAACGTAAGTGGCTTTTTACTCCTGGGGAAGAGCGGTGGGATGCTCAGCCAGGTGTTATGGAAACTTGCGATCTCAAAGGGCTGGAAATCAGCACCATCAGTGTTGAAGTGTGCTGTGGGTCTGGTGAAGCAGTGATGAGAGGGAGCAGGACATCAGCTCTGCTGTGGGCATGTCCCAGCCAGCAGCCACCAGTCTGCTGCTAGCTGCAACTCCATCCCCTCCTGCTCCTCATTGCTGCCCCGGGTCACCCCCTCATCCTGCTGTCCCCTGGGCTGCCATCTCCACGGGGCTCTGTCCTCCTGGGTGAAAGGTGCTGTCTTAGTCCTGTAGCACCCAATTCAGCTGGTGGGTTTTAGTACTAGTAGAGAGCTGATGTAAAGAGTATTTTGTTGTCTTTGATTTCAATGACACTTGGTTCCCTAAAAATGTTTACAGTCAGTGCTGTTATTTCTACTTACTTTTTAAAGACTTGCATAGCATTTTTGTATAATCATTTAGGTTAGAAGAGACCTTTACAATCAAGTCCGACCATCAGTTTCTTCAGGCATCCCCCAAGGCAATGAATAGGATCACTTGACTTGTGCCTCCATTTGCTGTTGGTAGCTGCAGCACCCTGTGATTGCCTCTTGTGGGGCTGGGACTAACCTGGGTGGCAGAATGCAGGGCTTGAAAACATCCTGGGATCTTGTTCCCAACTGATGCCAAATCAGTGTGAGGGAGAAAGGAAGGAAAGCACTGCATCGAAGTGGTTGTGGGGGCGGCAGCAGGGAGGGAAGATGCTGGGGCTGGGCGGTGATGGTAGCAGGAGCTGCAGGGGGTGTGAATGCTTGGGGTGCAGGTGGGTGCTCAGCAGATCTGACCGCAGGCTCCAGGTTGGATCTCCCCAGGGTGGAGCAGAGGGGGGAATCCCCTCCCTTGTCCTGCAGGTCATGCTGCTGTTGGTGCAGCCCAGGACATGGCTGGCTCTGTGGGCAGAGTGCACATTGCTGGCTAATGTTGAGCTTCTCATCAACCAACACCCTGTGTTCTGAGCAGGAAGACACTTGATAATAACATGCAGACAATGCCACAGTGGTGCCTTGTGCCAGAGATTTGCATCCCTCGAGCCAGTGTTTGGCTGCTAGCGGGACCAGACCTGTGTTCTCAGGGGATGCACAGTGAGAAACTGCTGCAGAAGGTCGAAGGCTACAGGTCCTCAAGGGATTCTGCTCAATTTTGGAGAAAGATGCTTATTAAGAGGTGAACTAGCACATCCTGGGAGCAAGCTGTGATTTCACACACAAGAAAATATCGCACAGTTACAATGTGCCAGGACACGCAAAGCTGGAGCTGGTTGCTGGTGTTTGTTCTCCTCCCCTTGCAGCCCCAGCCCTCAGCAGGCTTGCTTTGCTCTTCTAAACACGTTGCTGGAAGTGTGTGACCAGAGCTGTTGTGTGCTGCTGAGGCTGTAGGAGCACAAAGGCTTGCTTATCCACAGAACAATGGATATAGCTAAAAATGTGCCATTTTCCAAAGTCATTTCTGTGTGGTTCCACGTTCCTGAAGTAGGTGCTGATTGCTCCTTTGGCTTTAGCCAGGTGTTGGGGCCCTCTCTTGTCAGAGGTTTCCATGTTAATGTAGCTCATGCTGTGGTGGCAAATGCCTGTTCTCTGGTTTGGGTGTTGTGTTGGTTTTTCTCCCTCAAGAGCAGAGGACGCACTTAGTGCATGGACAAACGGCTGTGGTGGGAGGGTGCCGGTGCTGCTCCTGGCATGGTTTGCAGGTTTGTATCTTAGATCACTTGAGGAAGGGGCCAGGGCCGTTCTTCCTGCACAGCATTTTGCTGTGCTCCTGTGGCACACGGCAGGCTCATGGTCTGCTGTGTGCAGCCAGTCCTTGAAAGGGAAAACCACCCCAAACTTGATGGCTGTAAAGGGAATTAAAGCGAAGACCCCAAAAGGTCAGAAACCAGCGAGCAAGTAAGCCCAAAGTGGGAGTTCTGGGGGACGTCGTGCTCTCTGAGCACCTAGGTCATGGGCTTGCATGGGTCTGGCAGAGCTGGATCCCTGTGCCTGGGAACTCCCTGGGGTCGGCGCTGTCTTAGGGCTGCAGATGGGGCTGTGGAGGCCTGAGTGAAGCTGGGGCAGGTGGGGAGCAGAGGAGTTCCCGCGCTGTGCTCAGCTTCCCACCGCGCCTTGCACCGAGAACGTGGAAACACAGCGTTGTTAATGATGAGAATGAGATTATAACCAAATGGGAGATGAGGAGGGATTTGCAAATTGCTTAAAATTACTGCACTTAATTATAGTGAGACCTGCTAAGTTGGGAAAGGCTCTGTTCCCGCGTGTGGTGTTCTCATCAGCTGCCTTGGCAGGGTCCCTGCTGCGGGCAGGGGTTGGGGCTGGCAGGGCGCCTGTGGGCACTGTCCTGTGCCACCCCCATGTCCTTGCGGAGCTGTCGGGCTGGCCGTGATATTTCATTATGCTGATTTTAACTGGCGTGAGTAAAACTTGCAGACAGGCTCTGGTACTGGGGGGAGGAGGGAAAGACAGGAAAAAACAACCCATAAATTAAAATAATAAGAGTATGGGCCAGCAAACAGCACACACATGGACAACAAAGAGAGTCACCCTAATAAATACATTCACTTTGATTTACGGTGTTGTGATAATCTATACCGTCATCCTTGCAGTAGTTGGGAGGTTTTTTGTGTGGTGATGAAGGACAAAATCAATGTTGGGTCTCTTCATTCTTTTAATAAGAAGAAAATAATTCCCCCTCTGTGTTCTGCCAGTCTTGGGACTTGGCTTCAAAATCCATATAAATCTGTAAAAATGTAACACTGCCTTAGGATTTTTTCCTCCTGCTCCTGGAGGAGGGTTTTCCTGAAGATGTTTTTGTCTCAGCTCTGGCTTGTAAACCTGCCTGCTCCCGCAGCCTTCCCCATCCCTGCCCCTTCCCCTGGTGCAGGTGACCGCATGTCTCTGCCTCCCCTCTGTAACCCGGGGCTGGGGTGCTGCCGGGCTCTGCGCTGAGCGGTGCTGGCTGGGGGATCCCTGCAGAAACGGCAGGACAAGCTGAGAAATAGCCTATGAGGGACAAGAAGTGCAAATGTTTACAACTTTCTAAAGTAACAGGATTGAAATGTAAATAATGCCAACTGAGCATCACTCATCAGCGAGGCTCACACGGTGCTGTCAGCCAGGACAAAGTGTGGCTGAGATGTGCCCACTTCTGCGGTGGAGAGCAGTAAGGCTGGAGAACACAGCCAGTGTAAGGGGAAAGAAAACTTGGAGAGAGGTGTGGGTACAACTGTTGGAGACAGTACGAGTTTCTTCACCCTTTGCTTTGTTGGATTTGTGCCCTGCCTCCCCCCAGAAGCCCTCCTTCCAAAGGACACAGGTTTGCACGTTTCGGTAGCTTCTCTGCCTTGGTGCAGAGCTGCTGAGATGGCTCTGGGGGCTCTGTGCCATTGCCTGGCTTTGCAAGGCTGAGGGTGGCAGAGGCCAGGGCCACCAGCTCATTCCCGAGCACGGCTGGTGTGTGCCCGGCGGTGCCTCCTGCAGCTCGGAGCGTGGCCGTGCCTGCAGCCAGCCTGGTGCGGGGCAGTGATGTGCTGGGATCCCACCGTGTGCACGGCACAAAAACCAAGGGGAGATGGCACAGGGCTGGCAGGGTGCAGGGATTTCTCGTTGTGCTTTGTGTTCGCACACTAAATAGTGGTGAATGTGGAATGTTTTTGTAGATTCGATTCTCTGGGTGAAGAAGTAAATAACGCCTAAAATTATGTCCTAAGAATAAAATAAACATCTTCTGGACCCACGAGAGGAAACTGCTTGCTCTTAATACATCTGTTGTACAAAACACATCGTGTCTTCTCTTGGCAGTGTATTTAGAAAACACTGAAATTGATAAATATTGATAAAATTAGCCACTTTTATTGACTTCTAATGATATTTTAGTATCAGCAACATCAACATGCGATATTCCTATAAAGAAATTGTAGCAATCTTAGAAATGCTTTTCCAGATATAAATCAACTGCCTTAAAATTACTCTTTTGCCAGCCCTCAACCAAGCATATTTAGAAAAGTTAAACACAAACTGTTTTCTTCTCTCCGTGGAATTAGCTGATGAGTAATTTAATATATGCTTTGTGGCACATTTTTGTGAACTATATTTCATTATCTTTAAGTGCATTAGCTGATACTTGAAATTCTATGGAAGCAAGAGTTTAGTTACATGAACCAGCTTTCCCCGTAGTGTGGGCATGGAGTTACTGAGCTAACGCTTGCACTGTCGCTACGGCTGTGCAAGCAGACTGCACGGGATCTTAATTTTCTGCATACACAAGTATAAAACCTCCTAGTCCATAGGCTTTTAAGCTTGTTTGTAGAAAAAACTCTTGTTTCCAGATAGAACTATCATTGTAAAACTCATAATAATTCTTGTGGTGCAGTTTTTATATGAGGGGTGGGGGAACTCCTGCTAAATGCAGGCACATGTGCTGCTGTGCAGCACAGGTTCGAAGCAGCTACTGCTGCTTTGCAGGAGCTGCACATGTTACCTGCATGGGGACCAGGGAGAATCTTCTGCATCCGAAACCTGGGGGCTGGGAGGGCACGGGTGCTTGTTCCCTGCTCTTGCTGGATGTGCTCTCAGTTTGGGGCCTGTCCTTCCACCTTCAGTGAGAGCGGTGGGCTTTTTAAATCACTTTCCAGTGGCCTTTAGCCTGAAAAGATTACGTTTTTGGGAACCATAGAGGACAAGCCTGCTGTCAGAGCAGAAAATCAAATTTTTTGATGTGATGTTGTTGCATTAAAAGGGCCAATCTCGTGTCATGTAACATGTGAGTAATGGGGCTAGCATGTGATGTCAAAGATTTCCAGCCGCCTCATAAATAAGCGCAGCCCAGCCCTTCCCCCCGTGCCCACCGAAAGGTCACCCTGCTTGAACCGGGGCTCGCATCCCAAATTACCAGCACGCACGGAGTCAAGGTTAAAGGTACAGTATCCCCTTTCAAAAGGCACATGTCAGTGTCTGTGCTGGGAATGATAAATAATGTTTGAAGCGGGCTATCAATTTTCAAGGCCCCCCCGCGGCACCGGACGCTGAGGTCTGGCACTGCCGAGGGCCCGCAGCTCCGGCGCTGCGGTGCGGGGCTTGGGCCGCGTGGCACCGGCTCTTGCTGTGCTGGGGGAGGCCGCAAGCACCGCAGCCTGGCCCAGCATGTGCACCGAGATAGCCGGGGTTGTACCCCCGAGCATTTACAGCTTCACCTGCCTGCAGGTCATCCGAATGCCAAGCCAAGGCACTGGACTGAAAGCTCTGGTGTGCTGCACGGACAGCCCAGTCTCGCTCTGCTGTTGCGAACCTGTCCGACACCACCCTCAGCCACCTCCTCTCATGGCGTGTATTTTGGAGGACTCTGGCCTGACCACGGCACGCGGGGCAGAGGTGCTTATGGCACTGTGGGCACCCGACATCTCCTCTCACCTTCCACGTTCCTAGCTCTGCATTGCTCACGGCATGACTGCCGTGCTGGCTGCAGACCGATCCTTTGTGTGCATCTATTGTGCATCTGTGGAGGTGCCTTCCTGCTTGATAAATAGTTGGGAAAATACCCTCAAATCTTTCTTGTGAAATATGATGTTGTTCGTGTGGTTTAAAGCCTGTATAAATCACTATTAACCCCTTTTTACATGCAGGCAACAAAGCCACCATGGTTAAGGTCATGCACATGAGTTACGTATCCAAATTTGGCTTCAAATGAGGCTGTGCTTCCATAACCAACAGATAATTTTGTTATTCAGCACCAACCCATCGCATGCTCCACTGCGCTCACTAAATGGGGTTAGCCTCCTGTAGAAAGACAGTGAATTAGCATATAATTCAAGCATATATAACAATGCATATGCAACAGAGGGACAAATTAAGGTTGAATAGGTAAATTTAATTATAGCATTTTCCAGCTTTTTGGTACTCTACCGTTTTATATGTAGCTCTTGGGGGGGAAAATGCTTCAAATTATTTTGCTGGGGGAGCTGGATGTAGAGGCAGCCCCAGCCTGCAGAAGCCTGGTGGTGTGCAGAGGAGCCTGCGTGGGAGGGCAGGGGTTTGCTGTGGGGTGGCTTGGCCAAGCAGCTTCTGGTGGGGCACCCAGCTGGTACTTGGGCACCCAGCTGCCCAAAAAGCAGTGGGTATGGGAAAAGAGCCTGGACATGGGAAACATCTGCCCAACCCTTAAGAGACAGTGAGCACGCTCACTGCTGTGCTGAGCTTGCAGCCAGGCTGGAGGACACTCTGCTCCTTGGCTACATTTATCAGTTTCCAGAGAACTTCTGTTTTCTAGGTTTATTCCCCATTTTGGGTTTTATATCTCAGATCCTTGGCAATGTGAGCAGCTTATGGGCAACAAACAGAAAAGGCAGATCATCTTTCCTTTAAAGATCATCACTGTTTGCAGATGGGCCAGCATGCAGGCACATCTGAAAAGGGATGGAGAAACCATGGAGACCTGCAGGCTGTGTGCTGCTGTGGGCCACCTGCACTGCCACAGCTCGCAGCGGGGATGTTGTGTGCCAGGACTGGCACTGCTGCTGTCAGGGCACAGAGCCTGCAGCATGCTGTGGAGGAGGTGAAGATGGTGCTCCAGGTCGGGCTGGCCAGGCACTGAGCAGCAGAACCCAGAGGGTTTTGCAGCCCAGCACAACTTGGGGTCTCTGCCACTGGGGGCTGGTGGCAGTGGTCCTCCCTGTGGAGGAGGGATGCTGCAGGAGGCAGACGGCACCCAGGGGACGTCTGTGTGCTCTGGGGTGGGCACAGGCACTTGTGCGAGTCATCAGGGCTCTCGGTAGAGCTGGTGGAGACAAATGGGCACTTTCAGAGGCTGTCGGACAGGTCGGGAGCTGCCTGCTCCTCTCCAGAGAGCTATTTGTCTGGGCTGGCCACCTTCTGCTGTGCTTTTCTCTCTCAAGTGGCAGCACAGGGCCATGTGGATTAGGTCAGACTTCTCTACAAGAGAGACATCCCAGCGGGGAACCAGATCCCACCCTGGAGCTCCACTGATGTCGTGGTGCTCGCACCCCCGTTCCTGCCAGCCCCTGGTCCTGGGGGAGGCAGAGGAGTGACCTGTACCCGAAGCAGGGAGACACCCACTGCTGTGAACCGAGGGCAGGTCAGAGCTGATGGGACCGACAGGAATCTTCGTGCACGTGTCCAGCCCTGACCCACAGCCCCCTGAGGGCTGGGTGATGAGCCAGGTACCAGAGGTGTCCCCGTGGTGCCTCTTGGCACAGGCTGTCACACAGCTCCTGCTCGGGGTGCTCACCGGAGCTGCAGCAGAGCAGGGTGCAGCAAATCAAGCATGGTACCCTAACAGCAGGGAAGGTTTGAGGAACTTTTTGGAAGAACTTTAAAAGGGTAATCAACTTTATAATTTGAAAGCTTTTTGCTTTTTTTTTTTTTTTGTAGAAGAGCTTCCTTTAAGAAGGCTTTTTCCATCTCCAGCTCTGCTGGTGAAATTGGCTGCCGTGTTCGTGGCGAGTTGCTCCCACAAGCCAGAGGAGCAGCGATTTCCAAAGCATGAAGCCTCTCCCCTGTCAGAGCAATACCTCGTCTCGTAACAGCAGATGGGTTTTATGTGCCAGACTAGCTTATCTCCTGCTTGCTTACATGTTCTTCATGGAGTTATGTCTGTAAAAGCCTGGATGTCAGTGTAGCGCCCACTCCCACAGTGGGAGCGTGAGCCTGGCTCCTGCAGCACCCACCCCGAGCCCAGCACCCTCGGTCGTGCGGAGTGGTGCCGCGGCGTACCAGAGCCAGCGCCCTGGGAAGGCGCCGCTGACCCGCTCGGTGTAACAGCCGTCAACCCCAAACCCGACAGAAGCAGCTACATCTGTTTTGGCTTTG
Organism: Stictonetta naevosa; assembly: GCA_011074415.1. Classification (NCBI taxonomy): domain Eukaryota; kingdom Metazoa; phylum Chordata; class Aves; order Anseriformes; family Anatidae; genus Stictonetta; species Stictonetta naevosa. The sequence continues at coordinate 20,404,653 of CM021707.1, forward strand.
TTCGCAAGGCAGAGGGGAGGGAGGTGCACTCTGTGGTCAAGGGCCAAACTACATGTCATATTTCATTACCTTCATTAGCTACTACAGAAGGCTGTGTTAAAAGAAAGAAGGTTGTGGTTAACTCTTCAGCTGCCAGCTTTTATTTAAAATTCATTTTTTATTTCCACTTCTTGCTCTTCTCTTTACCTTTGTTTTTAGCTTATCAAAGCTGTAAATCACCTTTATGCCTGGGATTTTGACCCCTTAAAGTAAAAGAGGCAGCGAGCTGCTGCTTCGTTCCTGGCTAGCTGAGCAAACCATCTGGAAACAGTTAAAGGGAACAGTAGTGTAAACCCAAAAAGGAAAGTGTATTTAGCATTAATAACACTTTCCTTTTTATTTTGTCCACAGTTGTCTCTTCCTTTTCCACCTCACATTATTCTGTTGATTTAATATTGCTGACTCCTTTTGATGGAGGTGAGGGTGAAAGGGCACGTCGGCTGCACTAAGGTTGGGTTGGATTCTGTTTGCTGGTTAAGGACGCAATCTCGTATGAGCAAGTATTGTGAAAGGAGTGGAAAGCTCCCTACACATCAGTTAAACAAAATGCAGGGTGGAGATATTGCATAATGCAGCTGATGCATCGGCTGTTTTCATTGCAGTTAGTTGGCTTTGAACTGTACGTACGTGTGTGCAGGCAGCCTGTGACGATACGAGTGTTTGATCACACCATTCATGCACTTTGCTAACAAGGGTGCTCCCTCATCTAATAACCTAAACACGGCACTATCAGCATAGTGTTGTGCCCGATATCCTGGGTGTAGGAAGGAGCCCTAGAGAAAGTGAAGGCTTTACTGAGTCCGGCTGCAGAAGCTGGTCCTGGCACAAAACGACAGGTCCTGGGCTCAGCACAGGGTCCCCTCCTGGGAGCGGGGGGTGCGCAGGGTGCGCTGCTGGCTGGGGGTGCTGCAGGGGCTGGGGGTGAGGCGGTGCTGCACCGCTCCCAGCAGTACAACTGGTTGCACTGGGAGCACTGTGCTGAACTGCGATGGGAGGGAGGCGGTGTCCTCGCGCTTCACGGACTGCTGAAGTCTGGGAAGGTGTTTGGTGGCTGTCACAGCGCTGCTCGGCTCCCGGTTTTGGTAACTGTATGCTAATGAACCTTGTTTTAAGAGAATCTGAGCAAAATTACTGGCTGGCCTTACGTTAACTTTCCAGCTGATCTATTTACTATACGCCTTCATAGCACAGCCTTTTGTTTGGAGGTAACAAGATAGGATTTTTTGTCTTTTTGATGTCTTCTCTAATACAGCAAGCAAGTAATTTTTTTTAAATCTGCAAGCTGGTCAATTGGTTTCAGAGCCTATGCATCCTACTATGTCCGAAAATAAGTTTAGGAAACAAACTGAGAAAAATCACCAAGAAGTATGTCAATTTAAAAATTAAGAATGAATTAACAGCTGGGAGTGTTAAATTGATATTGCAGTGTTACAGATTTGACAGCAGAAACAAAACTATTCTTTAATAAAGAAACTCTTGAGCAAGAGACTATTAAACTGATACCGTTTCCCTTCACAGTCTAAATCCTCTCCCTTTTCTCTGGAAAGTGTCTATTTATTGTTTGTTCTTGCATTTTTACACAGATATGTTGAGACATAACCTGTGCTGAGGTAAGATAGCGTAGCAGGATTAAGATTTAGCTCTTTGTCTGGCTGCAACAACAGCACATACAGTATTTTCACTATAATTCTTAAAATCCCAGAAAACTACATTCTGAAATTACTCAAATTTCTTAAAAGATGTGTGTGAGGGGCATATGTCTTAGCAAGTACACCTTTAACATCAAGCAGGCAGTACTTTGTCTTATAATTTGACTCAAATTTTGATTTGGAATGAGATTTTTACCTGATTATGTTTTGGTTGGCACAGATGTCTCCTACTTCAAAATTGTAAACTTTTAGTAATAGGTGGTTTTTAATGGTAATACCTACACAACCTTAACCACACTGGAGTGAATGCGGTGTGATTAAAAAATGGGGCAGAACAGCAAAAATACTGCTTTTAATTTATCATTTAGTGGTAGGAAAAGGCTTGTTTACTTCCTTCATCCTCTGTGCTCCTAAGACTTTCAGCCATTATTTTGAAATGTATTTTATAATAAAAATCTCAGTGGTTATGTTGCCTAGGGCTTTAGTGTCCATTTTCGAGAAAGGAAGTATTTTTAAGCTTAAAAAAATATTCTGTTGACTGATTACATTTCACTGTTTTAGTTGGATGCTGCTGCCTTGAAATATACTTATAGCAGAGATTTAAAAATAATTCTTTGACCCTGTGAATCAAAAGGGTTCAGTAACTCAGGAACACTTCATATGCAATATTTCTTGTTCTATTTTATTTTATATTTTATTTTATATTTCTTACTCTATTTTAAACAATTAGCTTAGTTTTACAGGCTTGGTGTGCATTACCTATAGATACTTTTAAAGATGAATCCTTTCACTCCCATAAATTCAGGTGCAAGGAGATGCATGGAAGTAGGTGTCCAGCTAGCACGTGCTGCCCACCTTTTGGCTGCCTTTTGTAGCAGCAGAAGTCGCAGCCCGCTTGTGGCACCATGGGAGGTGTGCAGATGGCCCATGTGCAGCCTCGCCACGTGTGACAATTTTCCTGCTGCATTGTGAGCTTTGCAATCCAGGATGGGACGCCCCGTTCTCCCTCAGGGACATGTGGGCATGGCATGAGCCTCACAACCACGTTATGCCTGTGTTCTTGGCACTGGGTAGTGATGATGAAACCGTAACAGCCCTTCTCTGGGAAGACTTCTTTGTCTTCCTGCAGATAATGTGTTAACTGGGAGCCACGCTAATACCTGAGATGGAAACTCACAGCAAGACAGGGATTGTCAGGAGAAGCCTCTCAGGCTGTGGCTCTTACAGTAAGACCTCAAATTAATTCTCCTCCATGTCAAGAGCATTTGGCCTTAGACACAACAGAGACAGTCACATTTCATTGCACAGTCAGGTTTCAAAGCCTGTTTGCCCAGGTGCTCATTCAGTTGTCCTCAGCAGAAGAACCTCAGGCAACTCTGTACAGTGCAAACCAGAAATAAACTCTTGCATGCTTGCACTCCCCGGAGCCTGGAGGCCTGATCTTAGCCATCACTGCTGACCCTCTGCCCACGGATGCTTCCAGTAGGCAACCCCTGGCACAGAGTGCTTGCTGTGTTAAAGTGAAAAAGGAAGCAGGATATACAGCAAGGTCAATTGGCATGTGCACAGATCCCTCCAGAAGATGAGCTGGAAGTAGATCTCTTCTATCTGCCCAGTGCTCCCCCCACAACCAAGAGCAACCCACAAACTGCAATCCTACACATGTATCAATGTGAAAATAGCTAAAAACATATTTGTTCATCCCTGGGGAACGAGGGGAATACCTTCATGAGTGGTAAATGAGATCTCCTGCAAGCACAGAAACCGTGCTATAGATATGTAACAGAAAGGAAACCTGAATGCATTCTATACAATGCAGATTACTTTTTCAAGGTTACATCTGGTGAATGCACCTGAAGTGGGGATGTTCTGAGGTGGGAAGCTGTTAATTATCATGTGCCACAGACAGCTAATGCCTGGGATTATTTCACAAGTTTTTTCTTTTTGTTTCTGGGCACCTAAGCAGGATATTGAGGGAGAAGTGTGCAATGAGCTGTGACCTTCCACTTGCAAGAAGATGCAGGAGGTGAAATGTGGGTCAGCGTGCCCTGGGTCTGCAGAGCTAAGGGGAAGAAGCTTGCTTCTAGCTACATGAGGCCGCCTGTATTGTGCAGTGAGATTTCAGGGTTCTACACCTACTGTCCTCCGTTAAAACCAAGAGCTCTGTCTTCCAAATGGAAGTGGAGATGAGCAGAGTTAGGTTCCCCAGCAGCACCACGAGGCTGAGTCCTGCAGCCACTGCTACCTGGCCGTGGGGGGGTGATGTCCACCTGGGGCTGCTGCTGGGGCCGGGGGGACATGTGCAGGACAGACCCCAGGTGGTGGGGCACAGTGTGGTGCTGAGCCAGGACCCAGTGAGTCCTGTCCTGGCTTCTGCTGCTCATTTAGGGCCAATGGCTTGTTCTTGGTGAGAGTGCGACTCTGCGGCACACAGAGAGATGCTCGCTGGGGTGGTGCTGAGCCTGCTGCTCTCAGCAGAGTACCTGAGAGGCAACAGGAAAATCTTTAAACTTTCAGCACCCTGGCTCTAAGTAAGAGTTCTAAAATCCGTAGTAATTCTGAAAATGGGGTTTTAATTTCATCACCTGCCAGTTCATTATTCCAGTACAGCAGTGATGATGTTTACGCAGCTTTGTAAATATGCTTTAAAAGCCGAGATGAAAGCAGCCTGTGTGCGTGAAGTATTATTAGTGCTGCAGCATTGTCATCTCGTTTCCACAGGTGTTCGCAGAGTGTAAGAAGTGTTTGCTAAGTTTGTGTCAGTGCAAGCAAAGTGCCTGAGGAAACAAAGCACTGAGAAGTCAGTGTACGTGGTAACGCGGACTTGGCCAGGAATCTCTTTACACTTTCTCCAAGATCAGAGCTTGGGGATGAAGTAGATCGGGAGTGTAGTACATTGGCAGGATCACGCAGGGCTGGAGGAGTGATATATTGGGGCTAATGTAATTTGTGAGCGAGGGACATTGTTCAAGCTCTGTAAGAAAGTGCTTACTTCCTGCCTCCAACTAGAGCTATCAGTATATCACTTTCAAAATGAGGAGTTTAAATTAAAAGCTAAACTAAAAGAAACCTGACTGCATCTGGGACTTGTCAGAAGCCTCATTCTGATCTGCTATTGTCACATTTTCCAGGAGCCCGAAGATGTGGAAGATAATTATCCCATCCCATAGACAAGTCTATTTGTTCCTTACACCAGTTGCTTCTGTGGCTGTTATAGGGCAATTTGAGCTGTTCCCCCCTGCCCCCTTAAAGGGTACAACAGCCTTAGGCTGCTGCTCTCTCTCATTTTGTTTGCACATGGTGCAAATACAAATGCTTTGTAAAATTAAGTTGACTGGTATTCTCCCATTCCCAGACCCCATTGTCACACCAGTCTGTGGATTTATAGACTTGTGAACTGAAGAGGCGTAATGAAATGGTCACAGCCTTTAAGCAGAGTTCACCCCATCCTGTGAAGGCAAATCTTCTGAAACTTTTGCAGATGTTGCAGCAGACGTGGCCTCTAGCAATGGGTGTGAATGTAGAAGTCCCTCGGCCCCAGGTCGGTGGTGGCAGAAGTTCAGAGGCATTCCGTGTCCCAGCAGCTGATGGGTTGCTGACACACTTGCAGTGCGGGGCTGTAACCCTTACCTTCTCCTGGCTCCCTTCTCACTTGACAGATGTGGCAAATGCCTCATAAACGTGGCCCCTCTGTGGCTGCTTCCTTGTATAGCTGTGTAGTTTTACTTCTGCTCTGGCTGATGCTCAGGACGGGCGCGATGAGAATGCCGTGGGCTTACCCTGTGCTTCTCGGGGGCTCAGTACTGCCTGCGTGCCGTGCAGCACCCAGCTGCACCTGCACACCCACAGCATCAGCCTGGGGGGCCCGAACTGCTGGCTCCAGGCTGGGTGCTTAATTTTGATTAGGGCATGCTTTGAGGGACTGCGACGATAGACATCTTCCACTTCTGGATGTGCAACCCACTCCTTTTGCTGTTCTTGGATTTCCTCGCGTTTGGAATTGTCAGCACCACCAAACTGCAGAGGGCTTCCTGAAAAGAAAAAAATCCTGTGTGGTTACTCACTGGTACATCAATGAAAATGTTTGCCAAGCATTCATTAAGATATTTAACACTGTGTACCTGATTAAAGCCTTTGTAACAAACAGCCTACCCTCTCTCTCTCTGCCAGGTTAGAGAGGTTCATTCTTTGTTTCAAAAAACTCTTGATGGTCACAAATATGAAATATTCTGCAGAGCAATAAAATCACTTGAAAGGTGTGTGTGCTGATGCAGTTCTGTTGTGGTGGAGAACCTGCTTTCTAGATAGACTGCTGGGTCCTGGCATCCCCCGTGTGCCCTGCAGGGTCTGTGAAGATGTGTTTGGGAATACCTGGTTCATCTGACTCATAGCCGGTCTCGGGGCCAGCTGGCACGGGGCGAGGGCTCGGACTGCCTGCCCGGCCTCACGCTGGCTCCTGCTGCTCATCAGACCCGCGCCTCTTGGGCTCTGGTCCTTGCTGGGAGTTTTGGGGCCCTTGGAGAGCAGGCAAGGAGCTCTGCGGGCAACTCGCCTTGGTCCAGCCGCCCTCGCTCCCAGGTAGGGCTCTGGCTCCAGGAAGCCTGCTGGGTGCTGGGCGCGGGCTTCACCTCCTGCTGTGCTCCCTGGGGGGATCCAGTGCCCGGTGGGAAGGGGAGCCTGGGGGGCTGTGCCCTGGAGGGTTGCTGCTCCCCCTCGGGAGGCACGGCGATCTGCGTGTGGAGGGAGGAAAAGTGGAGACGCCCACTGATACTGGTGAAGAAGGAAATGTGAACTTCAGAAGTGGAGGGAAGAGCAGGAAAGGGATTGCCTTTCTTTGTATTAATATAAGATGAAGATTAATTCTGCTAGCAAGATTCTGTTGTCTTGTCAGAATTCAGTGGTTTTCTATTTTGGATCAGTGCAGTGCCAGAATGTAAATCCGATTGCCTGGTGCCTTTCAAAATAAAACCAAAAAGCCTTGCTGATTGCTTATATGGGCAGCTAGCACACCTTAAGAAGTAAGAAAGGTTCAGACAGGAATATAATAAGGCCTGGGAAAGTGGCAGCATGAAAGGGATGACCTTTATTTGCAATCATAGCTGAGATTTACAGTTTATTACTGATAGCTTTTATAAAGAGCCATTCAGTTCAGAGGTGAGAGGTTTGTCATCTGGAAATGCAATTAACTTTAGCCTTATCCCAATCCCCCTGGTCTTAGTGTGAGAGCAGCACTTCAGCAATATCATGATTTTCCCTCTAATTTCTTTTTTCCCTACATTTTTGTCTCTCATATCCCTTGTTCTTTGGCGTAAATGCAGGTGCATGTTTTTTGCTGCTATTATATCATTATTATTAGATGCACCTTTGAATTTTTTATTAGATCCAACTTGATTTTTGAATGAGAAGATTTCAAAGAAGAGTGACATTTAAACTGGAGAAGAGCTAAGATAACTCATGGAATGAAATTGTGCTATATATGTCAAAAATTAATTACAGACACGGAATATCTCAAAAAAAAAAGGGAGGGGGGAGAAACAGTTGATTTTTCAATAGCAATGATGGTTGCTCTTTTTCACTCTGAACCCATACACTGACACCTATCCTTGCACTTGCACAATTTAGCCTTGATGCTTGGTACTGTGTGCTTATACATCAACCAGATGCGGTTGCACTGTACCTGTCCGAATACACACACCCCATGAAAAACACCACGAACAAATGGAAGTATTTTTGGTGTCCCTGCTGTGTGCACAGGAGACCTGCCCAAAGGTCTCTTTCTGTTTCACAGGTTTGCTTTTACAGCCCCTCATCTGCTCAGGCTGCTCTGCAGGAATTTCAGAACCAGACAGAAGCGAGAGCCCCACTCCCCGCCGCTGTCCTGGTTCATGGGAGCCCATCCCAGGGTGCCAGCACTGCGGCTCCTGCCCGGGGCACCCTGCCTGCGGGTCTGGGTCTGCCCCGCGGGTCTGCCAGCGCCCGCCCGGGGAGGCAGCTTCTGGCTGCAGGGACTCGGCCAACTCGTGCCGGCTCTGTTTACTCCAGGGTAAACTAGAGCAGAATAATTACTACCACTGTGTTTTTCATCCCTATTTTATTGTGGCTATTATTTTCATCAGTGTTAGAGGTTAATATCCCTATTTTTCTCCTCTGCTGCCTGAGTACAATAGGGGCTCAGCAGACAGTCGAACCAGGTGGCAGAGGCGGCAGTGCTGCCTCCAGTGTGAGTCCGGATTAAACCACCCCTGGCGTGGGTGCTTGGCCTGGCATGGGGTGTGTCCCCCCCACCTGCCCCTCAAAAAAAAAAAATGGTGTGGGGGGGGAAGGCCCTGATTCAGCACAGCGTGGAACACCCATGGCAGTGCGAGCAGGATGGGCTGGAGGCGTGTGGTGTGACAATGCTCCATGCTGGGCCTGCACCAGTCCTGCCCAGCAGGGTACTGGTCTGGCACCTGTCCCACTGGTACCCAGGTGTCTGACAGAGCAGAGAAAAAGGCAGCCTGGCTTCAGTGTCCTTAAAAACACCTTTCTGTGGTGCAAACAAGTGTTAATGTGAAAGGGGAGATTGCCTCAAACAACATGCTCTTAAACTGGAAGAGTAAACAGTGCCCTTTTCTGCAGAAAGCTTTTGTTCTAAGGTGCTCTTTATCTTGATGATATTCCAGTCCAAAAAGCCTCCTTCCTGGCTCTTGACAGCAATAAAGAAACCTCAGTTGTGTTTATAGATTTTTTTTTTTTCCCCCTCCCAAGATCCAGACCAGGGTAAGGGTGTCCTTGGTAGGAATGCTTACCCTTTTTTTTCTTCTTTTCTTTTTTTTTTTTAGACTGAGTGCTTTTATCTTAAACTCTTAGTAACAGAGAAACGATGTGCTGCTTGCAGCGCAATTATTTATTTTGTTTGGAAGCAGAAGATCTGATTTTCTGGAGTTGAGAAATGGGTTTGGTTTGTAGGTCCCAAGGTAAATCTGCCCTTCCCGTGTGGAGGAGGGAGCAGGCAGGAGACACCACGCAGACGGTCAGATTCAGCGCTGGTTGGACCTGGTGGTGGTGGTCGGTGCTTCCTGCTGCGTAATGGAAACGGGATGAGCTAAAATGTAAATAGATGGTGTGCTTTAATTTAGGTGTTAATACCCCAGATTTTCATTAAGGATCTGAAAAGGGGTACAAAAATCAAATGTAACGAACTTGATTAACCTCAAAATCAGAAGTAGCAAACGCCCGTGCAACAGAAACCAACTGTAGGTACCTGGAGAATTCAGATATATGTACTCCAGGTATCAAAATGATACTCAGCGCAGAGGAATGTACCCTTGCACCCAGACAGAAGGGAAAGTAGCACAGAGCTGAAGTGAAGACGTAAAGAGACTGAGTCAGAAAAAGACCTGTAGTGGATTTCAATCAAAGCATCATATTGCAATAAAGATGTCAGTATTTTTTCATATGTGAATATGCAGTGGGATTACAGCTAAAGTTAGGAGGTTTGATAGTGTGATCTGCTCAGCTGGTGCATCTGTGTCTGCAGCAGTGTTTTTTCTGGCTGATGGGTTTGAGCGCAGCTCGCAGGGATGAGATGGGGCCGTCCTCTGTGCCGGGGGGCTCTGGCAATGCCGAGCCGCCTGTGGGGAGAGGGGAAGCTGGCCCTTTGAAACAACTGAAATGCAATGTTTCCTTCTGGGTACTAGTCCATGGTTTTCATGCAGTAGTAATGGCAAAAACAAGCAAATTAAAATTTGAAGTCTTATTTATTCAGCCATTTCTTATCAATTATAACACCCACGTTCAGTGTGACCTGGGTTTGTGTGCATCCATCTGCCTGAGTGGAGAGGGGCTGCATGCGATGGTGCCCCAGGTACAATTACTGTTGGATTAGATGATGAAAAACCGCAGGTTTTAAAAAAACCCACGTGATCGGTGGTAGCAGTGTGGGAGCCATTGCTGTTGCCTGAGATCTGCTCTGGAATCTGAGACATCTTTTACTTTTTGATCACCTAAAATGATGGATGAAAATAAAGACTGTACTCTCGTCCACAGAGGCTTTAAAATCTGCACTTTCTGTGTGATAAAAGACTTCCCAAAACCTGGAGGCGTGGGAATGGCGCTGGTGCTGTAGCTGCTCTGCTCTTATTTTCCTTTGTCTCCTTGCTCGTGGTGCCTGACTGTGGTGGTGGAGCTGCAGGACTCGGGGCAGGGCTGCTGCTGCTGCCCTCCAGAGCTCCCCAGGCTTTCTGGTGGTGTAATTTTGTCTAGGCTTGGGTTTTTGGTGGCCGCTGATGGACAGTGTCCACTCCCATGATAAGTTGGTAGCTCTGCTTCCAGTTCTCCACTGGTGGATGGCGGGCAGGGGATTTGGATTTGTTTTTCTCAGGCGTGTGAAGAATCCACTGGAATCAATGTGTCGGGGACCTTGCCCAGCGCTGCATCTGCAGTGAGAGCACACACTTTGTTCTCTCCTGTGGAGAAGAAATCAAATTTCTGTTACTTCTTAGTGTATATTGTATCTGAAGAGTCCATAGAGTTTTAGTTGCTTTAAGTCTTTGAGACAGACCTATTTATATAGCTAATTTTTTTTAAATGAAAGGCACATGGGGCAGAATCTCTAAAGGAAATTTGCTTTGAAATTTTAGGAAGACTTAGAGCAAGAACAATGGGAAGAGCTAAGGGATCTGGGCTGCGTTTTGTTTGCTATTTCTTTCCATTTTGGCAGAGGAAGCGAATTTGGGTGCCTGGTACTGACACCTCTGCTGGCTGTGCTGGGGCCTCTCCGCCTGCGCTGCCCCAGGCTGGCTGCAGCCGCAGCCTTGCAGAGGGCTCCGCTCGCAGCACGAGCCGGGGCTGGCGCTACGATAAAACAAATACATTTTATAGAGCATCATCTATTTTACCTTACTCATTTGCAAATGAACATAAATGGGTTCATGTGAAACGTGGATAATAACTAAGATGCAGTAGGAAATTAATTAGAATATATTTATAATTACACACCTAACTCAAACCTATTAGTTACACTATCTGTTCTTTAATTGCTTTCATTTTGTGAATTTCTTCAGACTTTAAAAAATATGATAGCATTTAATTTAAACATTCTGTGAAGTTTATCCCTAGAAACATAGGTTAAATTCAAATGGGGTAAATCTCGGTAGTGTCGCACAGGCTGAATGCCTACAAGGTTGGGGAAAGTGCATCGAGTCCTTCCGCAACCAGTGGCAAGCATCTGTGCTACTGTTCACACCCTTTGGGCTCTTCTGTCTCTGCGTACTGTTCTGCCAGCATTGTTTCAAATGATTTTCTCAACACAGAATCCAAACTCCTTGTTTTCACAACAAAGAGCTGGAGGGTGCACAGCATCTCTGCCCTGTACTCCTGGTGGATGCGTGATGGACTTCAGCACTGAAGTACATGTGCTATTATAAAATGTGATTTATGGTGTGCTCCAACATGCTGTTTGTTTTGTAAGACCCTGGTCCAATCAGTCATAAAATCGCAGGTGCTCTTGAGGGCTGATCATGGTGGGTGTTGCCTGTGGGAGGCTCTGCAGAGCAGAGGGAGGAGATGGGTTTGGAGACCCAGAGCACAGGGGGTCTGGGTTAGGAGACAAGAGATAGGCAATGACTATTGAATCTGTCTGAGGTGGATGGTTTGGATTGTGAAAGAAGCCTCTTCACTATAAAGACTGAGCGAGAGAGTGATGGATCAAGATTTGGTTTATGCTGGTTAATGTTATCTCCTGCACTGGTGCCTTAGGGTTTTTAGGTACATTGTTTCGCAAAGAAGCGGCATGTGTTTGGACTTTCTGGGAGGTGTTCAGAAATAAATGAGCGACATTTCTTAGCACTTTGTGGAATACAAAGGACCCAGAGGTCAGCAGTCACTCTTTTATTTTGTCTCAAGATTTTTTTTCCAGTTTTATATTGGTCACATTTATTACATAATTGCAAAAGAGAAATGACTACTCGATAGATCTGCATGGAAGCAATTTCTGTATCAGGTAGCTGAGACCTAAGATTACACATAGGTGCTAAGAATGATGAACAGGGTGCAACAAGATGTAAAATGGTCGATAAACTCAGCACAGGACTTCCTGACATCACTGGTTTGATTTGAATCTCTCTCTATTTATCCTGTAAATATTTTGTGAAGGGGAAATTTGGCTTTACAGGAATCTTTAGGAACTGTGACTACCCGGTGTCTTGCATTTTTCTTTGAAGTAATGTAGCTTGCTTTATTTTTATTATTGTGCAATCACCAACTTTGGTAACACCCACCACGTTTCAGCATCCCGTGTTCCCCCATTTTGTGGCAAGACCCCATGTGTGCTCCCCTCTACTGAAAATCCTCTCTTGTTTCTTAGGCATGCATATATCTATGAGGAACAGTTTTTCTTTTGATTTTTTTCATTTTCTTAGGTGGGAAATAGTTTGCAATTCAGGATACATTTTTACTTTCATGGAAATAAGGAAAAAATAACACCTTTACTTTTTCACTGAACTGAGTGATCTGGTGCTGCTGCATAGAGCAATGCACAACATCTGACCACTTTTCAATGCAGGAATAGGAACATTAAATCTTATTAGATGGTGTTGCTACATTATTAATTTTTTCTCATAGATTTGCTCACTGATAATTTCTAGATATTCTTTAAAAGCAGAATAGAAATAGCATGAAAAATTATTCATACGCTATATTGTATCCTGAAAAATAGTCTGGTCCCCTATCTGCTTATTGATATAATTAAAACTGGATTAGTTGGGTGGATTATGGAGTTTTCTGAAGTCATTGGGGGATTTTCTGTCTCTTGCCATCACCCCATCCCTGAATCTAACAGTGTTATGAACAGGCTCATACCAGCAAGGTCTGGCTACATTTTGTTCTTAAGCCTTTCCTCTAGTTTCTGATTTGCACAAGAGCATTTGACGGTTGTTGTCTGTGATTAGAGCTGAGCATGAGTGTAAATCCTTCAGATTCCTAATTTAAATATTGAAGCCAACACAAGGTGCAAGTGGGAACTGACACACAAAGCGAGTGTGCTTAATGGAAATGTAGAAGTAATGCTAGCACACCATCTTGTGCTTTTGGGCTTGCTTTCAGATTTTTGTGCAGACTACGGAGAGTTCAGAAACAGTTTTCATACCAGTTTCTCCCTTGTTTGGGGCATGCAGCAACCTAATCCCCCCATATGTTCCCAGGTGAGATACTGGGAGTAATTTTTTAATCCAATGAGAAAATTTAACACATTAGAGGAAAAGTCCAGTCTAAACAGAGTCCATGCAGAGACGGGGATCTATCTTAAATCTGTAAAGCACTGATTTGCAATGGCAGCTTTTACCTACAGAAACAGTGCTGTGGTGCAGCCTGTGTAGGGGAAGTGCCACTTCTGCATCTTTCTGTGGTGTGTCAAGAATCAAAGGTCCTGGAGGACAATTTTTTTGCCTTACTTGAAAATAATAAACAACTGAACATCTTCATCAAATAACTGCATTCACAAGGGTAGCCAGATTTTTTATTTTTTTTTTTGGCGGGGGGACAGACAATACTCATAAAAATACTTCTATGTTCCAGGGCCAAAAGATAATGAAATTATATTTATTCAATGGTAACAGCACTAAAGATACTCAGCAACTGCACTAAATAAAGATTAGTTGTATCAGTCACAATATTATCCACAAATATATCATACATTGGCCACCAAAGAGAATTTTATATTAATCTATCAGGGAAAGACAGACCAGATATCTTCAAATGATAACTTAAATATATGCAAAATTCAGCATACATCATTTCAGAAGTGTTTACAAAAAAGCTTATTTCTGAGAAAAGTTTTGGTTAGGATCTGGGCCGAGTGTCCGGTATATACAGCGCTTCCTTGTTTTTGAAGGAATTCAGGCAAAGACTCCAAATGCTCTGTGGCACAGTTAGCCTGTTGTGTACGTTACTGGTACATGCAGCAACAGCAGGTTACATAGATGGTTTCCTCACAGCGATGTTACTTGGATGAAATTGCATAGGAAAGTCTCTGAAAAGGAGTTACTGTGTTCTGACACTGTAAAAATAGCTTAATATCAGCTCATCAATAACACATTATGCCTTCTGTGTGACACAAAGCCCAACAGAATAGAAAGGAATTATTGCTTATGCTGTATGGACTGTACACTTCCCACTCTGCTCCGTGACCACATTTAGTGTGATTAAAAAGGGCGGGGGGAAGAATTATAGGTAATTCTTAGGAGCAATTTAAATGCTGAATTCTGTTGAGCCTGCATCTTCTCCACAAGAGATATTTATAGTAAAATCATAACTAGGAGGTTCCCCTCTCTTTCACTGTTCAGTGATAGAATAATTTATGAATCTGACAATCCTACCCCTGGATAATGTTAAGACTAACATAATGTTCAGTTGAGTAACTCTACACTCCTAAAGTTTATTAGACTGTGTAACAACACTAGTAGGGTTGGTATAATGAAATGAGATACGTAGTCACTTTGAAGGTAGGATGCCTTATGAATCCACTATGAGATGATGGTGGGAATCCTCGCTGCAGGTGCCTCACCCCTTCCAGACGGAGATGGGACACAGCACCATGTGTGCAGAAAACTCCTCAAATGGGTTAATGCATAAACTTAAGCAGAGAGAAAATATATATATATATATATATAGGTTACAATATCATCTCAGCCTGGCAAAATTGCTGTTTCTTGCAAGCTACCTTCTCTCTTCCCGCCCTGGAGATGCCCTACCAGAGTTGGAAACTTGGCAGAGATGTGGGCTCGCAGTTGGTGCTGCACAGCACCCCTCCACTGCAGCCTCTCTGCACCATCAGCATCCCGGTGCCTTGGTGGCCCACCTGCACCCCTCTGCAAAGCCCAGCCACTCTCCAGAGTAGGGCTGCTCTGTGCACATCCTTGCCTGGCAAGAGTGGCAGCATCTTGGTGTGACATGGAGGTCTCCCAAATGTCCCCAGGCATATTTTATAACCAGGAGGTTCCAAGGTGGGTGATAATCACCCACACTGCCTGTGGAAGCAAGTGGGGTGGTCAGTGTGGCTTATTTGGCCACAGAGCCACTGAGGCGTTCGTTTCTGAGAGGTTGTCAGGAAAAATTGAAGGGTTTAAGTATATGACCTTTTGCAGGAATTACTTCAACAATAGCTTATTCTACTGTGTCAACTGCAGTTGTAGTCGTAACAATGAATTCCACTTTGAGAATGCAAATTGAGTTCCTAATTGTGAGATTTAATCCAGGGTGTGCTGGGCAGTAATCTCTTAACAGTTTTGTTCCTGCTAAAGCATTTTGGATTCCTGCTAGAGTGAAATGTACTGTTCCAAAGTTGAAAATATTACATACCCAGGGAGGGAAAAAGGGAAGAAGAAAAAAAAAGGAAAAATGGCCATGCTAAATGAAAACAATGCTGGCACTGAAAGAAAAATGCTCCAAGCTTTGCTAGAAACAGACAGAAGTCTCTTAGATATACAGGTGCAGGTTTTTATGGGACTTTCATAAGTGTACATAGAAAAAGAATGCAAATAGTCAGCTGCATGCCAAAACATTAAGGCTGCGGATGCCAATTAGGAAATTGCTTATGCAGGTACCTTTGATTGTAAACAATCTGTGCATGTGCTCAAACACTTACAAATAAAGGTTTTAATAAACATTAAGAGAAATTCTGGGCTATTTTGTTATTTTTCAGCTTCGTACTGAAAAAATACCCATAAATCCACAAACAACTCATCTCCATGCAAACTCCATAAAGTTCTTTAGTTCTTTTTTTGTATCAGCATGAGAAAGATACAAATGGCATAAGGTTAAATAATAATAATAAAAGTAAGCATAATAAAAATGAAAGGACAAAGGAGATAACCTTCATGTGTGGTAAGCATCACATGTTCTTTTAATTGCTTAAGTAGTAGTTTTGGAAGATTTTCTGAACAAAGTGCTAAATATTTCTTAGGTCCAGCAGTTGTCAGTGTGGGCTTTGTCAGATGTGTTAATGCCTAAGTATATTAAGAAAAAATATCTGAAACTGTACTTAAACACCCCCTTTATATGACACTTTACAATTAAATGTATATCACATATATCATATGTGAAGGTAATCTGAGATATCTTGGCAGGTTTTTTTTTTTTTTCACAAACCAAGTATATGATTGCATTTGACTTATCAGGAGGCTTATTTGGATAATGACTGCAAATTTAGAGCTACTTTTGTACGTCAGAAGACATCACAGGATTTCAGTGTTATGCCCTTTGGGTTAACGTACAACTAGAGTCTTTTACAGATTAATGAAGCCTGTCTTACAAAGATTAATTTATGAAATACTTGTTGTCTGTTTATATGAAGTCACACTAGCAATGTCTGCTTTAGAAAAGCATATGAAAGGCTAAATTTAAAAGTGAGCTGCCAAGGAAAATTAACTTCCTGTGACATCAGGTCACAATTTCAGTAACAATTGGAAACATTCAGTTGCGAGATGCACAAGTCCACTGCTAGGAGCCAGTAGCTGGTGACTGGGAGGGATTAATCCATGTCCACTGCTACCAAACTTATTTATAGAAAATGCAAAGCTGAGAGGATCTTTTACCTGAGCAAGAGCTTGACAGTGAGTAGAATGTTGTCAATAAACGCGATTGTGTTGAATGTGTTACTGACCAAGTAAGTGTTTACCTGGTGCAGAGAAGGGCCTTGGGCCACGGCTGGGTGCTTGGGCAGTGGGGGTGCTGTGGTCTCACATGCCCTACAAAAGGAAACAAGGCCAGAGAAGAAAATTCTACTTTTGCCTGGTTCTGCAACAACAAACTCATGCGAGTGGGGGTCTGAGGAACTCTGCCAGCGGCCTTGCTGCCAGAGGGGACAGACCGCAGCCTGCAGGCCTGGGCTGCTCGCTCCTCATGGTGCCTGCATGTGGTCCTGCCAGGCCTGCTCCTGGTCCTTTCTGTGTGCTGAGGCACAGCCAGGCCAGAATGGAAGAATTTGTTGCTGTTGTTAAAGTCTACAAGTTCTTTAAAAGGTAAATATTTACCAAGGAAGTTGTGGGAGCTAAGAACTTTACGTTTCAGAACAAAGTGATTCTGGTTTTTGAGTCCTTTACACATCGTGTGCTGTAAAGCACAAACCCCATAATTTTAATTGGTATTCTAATAAGGTATTATTTTTAAATATCAGGACTGCCAAATTAATCTGATATCTGTATGTTTATGGCTAGATATTTTTGTTAACTTGAAGATGGCTTTTGTTTGAACCATGCACCATTTTCAGCTAAATTACTGTTTTCACAGTAGATGTTAGTTCCTCTTTTTTAGTACTTATTTCTATAAGTTTAGGGACAGCTCAAAAAATCATTTTCATGAGAAAACAGTGCTATTGTTAAATGATATGAGTGTTTCATTGATAATCTTTATGCATTATATTGATTTACCATTCTGCTTTTAAAGCAGACTTTTAGAAGTCTGGGTTCTGAGGAAGTGTGCTAGGTTTGTGCTTTCCTCAGGGAAGTTCAGCACTATTGTTATCTGAACCGCTGCCTTTGCCTAATAAAGTGCCTGCTTCCTCGTACGTTTTAAAACGAAATTCATTTTGCCAGTATCTCTTTTTTTTTTTTTCCCCACAAGTCCGTAACAAGTCTGTTTTGCCCCTTCGCGCTGTAATCTTTGCTGCCAGGGTCGGTGTTTTTGAGCACCCTGGGCTCCCGGCACGCAGTGCAGTGCAGGACAATTGCTCCGCTGTTCCTGAAACCACGCGGGGCAGGCGTTCGAATGCCAGCTGAAAGGAAGAGCCTTTTGTACCAAGTGCCAGCCTTATTAGCCAGCTGGATTTCCTGAAAGGGTTTCTATTGGCAGGCAGCCTGCGTGGAGGCAAGTCAGAGGGGAGCGCGCTGGTTATTGAATTTGTAAATAATGAAGCAGGTTCCAACAGGAGCGTACTCTGAGCAGGATGGAAAAACCATCCTGACCACGTCCCCTGTCCTGCCGGCCACATGCCTTTACAGGGGAGATGAACAGAGCCGCGGTGCTCTGCTTTTCTGCTTAGCCCCTGCTTTATACGCAGTGGGATTTGGTTTCACTGAATAAATCTTAGAGCCATTTCAAGAAAATTAGACTGTCTGTGAAATGAAATGTAAGCATCTGGCAGATGGCTTGTAAAACAAAATCTTGTGAACCACCTGGATTTTAGAGATCTGCTTTACCTGAATTGAGAGGCTTTTTTGGCATTACTGACCTATGTGAGCTTTGCTTTGGAAACTTTGTGTGTAAGCAGTTTTACAGATGTGAAGATTTCTGTCAAAGACCCTGTGTTCCCTAAATGTGGGACGTAGTGACACCCTGGTTGTTGCCCCATGCAAGGAAGGCTCTCCTCTAGCTTAAGAATTTACGAGGCTTGTGTAGCTCATCCAAAGGGCTGTCCTCCTCAGGACAGCTCCAGCAGCAGAGGCTGTGGGCTGAGGTGCGGATGGGTCTGCGGAGGGGCTGCTGGAAG
This sequence comes from Stictonetta naevosa, assembly GCA_011074415.1. Taxonomy (NCBI): domain Eukaryota; kingdom Metazoa; phylum Chordata; class Aves; order Anseriformes; family Anatidae; genus Stictonetta; species Stictonetta naevosa. Next base: position 20,422,803 of record CM021707.1, read on the forward strand.
CCACAGCCTCTGCATCCCCAGAGCAGGGGGTGGCAGCAAAGCCAGGTGACATTGCTGGGTTAGGAACTGCTTTGCACCACTCTGAGGCGTGGTTCCATTCTCTGCCTCTTCCTGTCAAGTTCTGGCACTGCGCGAGAGTTCCCAAGGTCTGTATTCTCTTCTTGTTAAATTTTACTCAGCTGTATTTGTGAATTCATGCAGCATGGACCAGGAGCTAGGTTCTAATTGGTGTTGCCCTTCAATAAAGGAAGTGAGGCACAAGCAGTTCCAAGTAACGATCTTGGACTTTAAACAGTGTCACTTTTAAATCACGAGGTACTGGGAGGCTATCCTTCCCATGAGATGTCCTCTTTATATCTCATCTTCCTCCACAGAACTAGATCAGTGTTGACTAAGCAGGACAGACCCTGCGTCAGTTTTCATGCGAGGGCCACGAGGTACCAGGCTGTCAGGGAGATCAGACTTTGCCCAGCAGAGGAAGTCAACTTTTGCAAATTTTCTTATGGTATCAATCGCTGCAGAATCTCCTACTTCCACTTCATTTTGGTGACTGTTTTTTATGTGACAGGTCCTTTCTTGCTCTTCTTCTGTGTAGCTTGTCACTTGTTATTTGAGAAACTTTACTTCAGGAATTTGGAGTGTCTTGTTATACTTTGCACATCATCAGTTTATGTGTATGAGCTGCAGTGCAGTGATTGCTTAAAAACACTATAGTTACTTAAAAGAGATGACTTTGATTGTGTGTTTTTTGTTCCCATCACAATAACACTTTGCAGGTGATTATTAAATTAGAGATTTTCTTTGTTTTTCTAACAAAAAAACCCAACCTTTTTCATGTCAGTGCCAATTATGAGTAGTAATTTTTCACATTTTACAAAAGAATTCTGTCCTGCCTCCACGCCTCCCCCCCCAAATAACGAAGGGCTTTGACACTCTATGACAAGGAGGTGGGGGGTAGGGTTTTTTATTATTATTTTTTGCAAACACAGTGCTTTTGACTTTTCTTTAAAAAAAATCTGTTGACTCTATTGAAATGTGACAGGGCAATATTTAACCTGAATAGAAGCATGTTGACTCCTCTTATTAAAACTGACAGTTAAGGACATTTCTCTCTTTATTCCTTCTGATACACGCAGACAAGTCTTCACTGCTAACTAGTATACAAAATCAAAAACAAAAAAATACAGAGTGAGGAGATGAGTACCTTATAAACAATATATGAATGACAATTGCAAGTTTAATCTAGCAAAGAAACCTTTTTTTATCCCTTAAGAAAATTAAAGCCCTTTCAAATTAGCTTGATATATGAAGACAGGCTGACATCATTAATTTTCAAGTATTCATCCTTCTTCCCTTGCTCCCTATCACACAGATGTGCAATATTCCAGGTACTCTGGATAGGTCCACAGCGACACCTATAGCGAGAGGTGGATTTTGCCTTGGCTGTGGTGGTGGAGGGGTAGGTTGGCTCAGGGGTCAGAGGTCTGCTCTTCGTCTTCTCTGCAGATCCATCTGGGGCATCTTGCTTCAGGTCTCGTTCTGTTTTCTTTTTAAGAAGAAGAAAGGTCTGGTGGCACTGCTGGTGAGCTGGCTCTCTTTGGGTTGGATTGCAGTGTGAAGTTGGACCGTGATCCCTGTGGCACCCCGACCTGCTGCAGGGCTTTTCTGTGCTGAGTGCACTTGAAGTTCTTTTTGGCTTGGTGTACCAAAGACTCCAAAGGCTGAAAGGCCAACTTGCTCAATTTTTTCCTAGGTACTTTCTGAAGCAGTTGTGTAGATGTCTGTAACTGTGGAGTACTTTTGCCTGCTGGTTTTCTATGCTCTGCTACTGCAGAGGTTGGTGGTCCTGGGTAACAGCAATGCTTGCTGCTCTTTATAATGGCTGTCCCCATCATTTCCCATTAACACAGTGAAATTTCCTGTGGAAGAGTCCTCTGACTCCGTTATCTTGGTAGGACAATAAGCTGAGCATTTTTATGGACTTTTTTTTGCATTTTGAAAGTTGTTCTTGGGCACAATACTAAGAGTGAAGTCTATGTAGCACAAAATAGCAGCCTTTTGTCCCTGGACAGCAATGAGACATGTACTGTCATCGTCACTGGATGAGAAGAAAGTTTTAAATATAAACGAATAGCAACCGAAGACAGTAGGTCAGGCTTTGTATGATTCCTTTGACTGAGATGGGCACATCACTACAACGATAGCTATCCTGCTGCCTCGGAGGCTGTAGAGCTTGGAAGCCTCTTTTACTATGGCTTAGCACATCCAGGACCAAGAGAAAGGTGAGCGCTGGGGGAGCCAGCAGTGGAAACGGTAAAATACCTGTTGTCTGTTACACAATGTGGCCAGTAACTCTGCATGTATGGTCTCAGAAAATAATTGTTATTTTTGGAAAAGAAAGCAGCTTCAAAGTAGCATTAAATACAAGCTTATACCCTTCAGCATTGGGGTTTGCATGTTAGATACACAAGCAACAGGAAATAGCCCATTCTTAACCTTAGCCTGTCTTTTTGAGGAGCAGGAGGGAAACCTAGCAGGAGATGAAACAGCAGTTATGAAGGTTCGACCAACACTGTGAATCTTTCTCTTTGCATCAGTTGGTTAATTTGAAAGAAGAAGTTAGATGTGTATTTTGTACTTGTCTCAGATGAGATTAGGAGAATCTATAATGCCCTAAGGCTGACAGTTCAGACTTTTACATGAAGTGGACTGATACGCTGCATGTTGTGCTAGTTCCATGGAGGAATTTGGGATCTGCAGACACTTTCACGTGGGTTTGAGAGAAGGGTTATCAGACTATCATCTGTATAGTTTGGAAAATCCTGGATGGGCAGTCAGACAGATGAAACAAGACCGAAAGTGCTGATTATAGAATTGATGGTGTTGAACCTCTTGCCAGCCCAACTAAACTTAAGGTGTAATGTGTTCTAGTAGGAGTTGCACTTCAGAATTAAGCAACTAGTGACAATTTTTCTGAGGAATCTTGGTCCCCAAACTTCCACGTATGCATGTAAGCCTTAAAAGAAGATCCAAATCTACATGCAAAACAGATGATCTGATATCTTTGTTAAATTTAATGGGGAGAGGGTTTATAGTCAAAGATAGTAAAGTGATCAAGGACTCAGTGTGGGCAGAGAGCTGCATCAGGGAAGTTCAGACTGGACATCAGGAAACATTTCTTTACCATGAGGGTGGTCAAGCACTGGAACAGGCTTCCTAGAGAGGTTTTTGATGCCCCATGCCTGTCAGTATTCAAGAGCCATTTGGACAATGCCCTTAATAATGTGCTTTAACTTTTGGTTAGCCCTGAAATGGTCAGGGAGTTGGACTTGATCGTAGTAGGTTGCTTTCAACTGAACTGTTCTAATTCAACAAGAATGGTGTCAATCCTGTGTACTTCTGCTGAACTTACTTTTCCATCCTGGATGCCTGCCCTCATTCTCATCCTCTCTGATTACTTGCTTTTCTGATGAGTATTTTTGCACTTTCTCCCAAACTGTCACTAAAGAGTGAGAAAAGCACTCAAAGTCCCCAAAGCCACTGCCCTCCCTTCTTTCACATCTAAAAAACTCAGCCTACTGAAGACTGGTAATGGCAGAGCAAGCTGTGAGCAATGCAGCTCATTTGCCGGGGGTTGTTCATATACAGCTGTGGCTAGTACACGCTCTCCCCGTCACCTCGCTGGCCCCACTTACTAATTTTATCCACTTCCACAGCTTGACATTTAACTTGTTAGATCTTTAAGGCAATTACTGTCATTTCTTCCATTGCTTTAGAACTTGCAGATGATGCCACAATATAAATATGACATAATATAAAACGTACAATATCAAACATGATAAGCTTGGGCAGTGAGTATTTGAGATGGAATTAGAGGATGCTTTCTGTAGTTCTGAAAAAGTTTTGTCCTTTGCCAGTAAATGTCCACATATATAGATTGCAGTATTTCTTTAACTGGTTTTAACTGAGTTCTTTGCACAATTAGGTCTTTGGTTCTGCTTATTGTAAGACAAGGTGAACACAGTAATGGCTCTGGATCCTTTAACCAAACAAATGTGGTGCTGAAGAGCACTTATTTTTCAAAAGTGACGAAGGAGTGGCCAATGTGGGATCTCACATAATGTGAGCAAATGAATCACTCTTACCTGGTACGTGTGCTGAGGAATCTCTGTGGTAGCTGCACTCAAATAGGTTTTCTTAAATAAAACAAGCAAACACAATTTTAAAAACTTCAAATAACTGTAAGTACATAATGTTAAACTATGCACAGAATTCCCTAACGAGAGAACAAACCCTTGGAAAGTGAGACCACAACAGACAGGAATGACAAAGTGTACTACAAATGAGTGATTCTCACTGAAATGAAAATGTGAGCCTGGGTTTAAGATTAGTTGGCACTTAGAGATATAGCATTGATTAGTCGTCATCGATAAGACACGTTATGTCTGTTTAAAGCAACAACCTTCTCAGTCATGCCGCAGAAGAAGGCGGGAGGTTTCCTCTCCGCCCATCAGATACGATGGATACTGTGAGTTTACACAGGTATAAGGGGAGGCTGGACAAGTGCATGGAAAGAGAAATCCATAAGGAGGTATGAAAGGCAAACATGCCCCTTCTGAGTGGGGGTCCGTGAACCACAAGCTGCCACAGCCCGGGAGGGTGTTTGAGGGAAGTATTGCTGTATGCCTGCTCTATTTTTGCTCTCCTCCCTGGGCACCTGCTGTTGATGATGGCTGGATACTGAACATGGGACTAAGGGGACGTTTGGTTGGACCCAGCACAGCCATTTCTATGTTCCCTTCTTATTTGCTACAGTAATTTAGAGCAGAGAAATACAGCTTCAGTAGTATTTGTCTTATATATCGGAGCAATCACAAGAGAGATCTGGGCAAATTATTAAGCTTGTATGAAAAGGCCTCGTTCTTACACTCTGCCCCAAAACCACAGGTTTTAAGGTGGCCCACCAGGGCAAAGCTGGCAATTCCAGGTGCTTTATATGCAGCAGGATGGATACTCTCACGGTAAGAAATTGCATTGGGTTCACCTACAGCATTACTCGTGTTGGCCTTTTCCAAGATCTTTTTAATGATGAGGGGGAATGTGCAGTTAGGAGCCTGGCTTTCATTTGTTGCTCGTTTCAGTTCAGTCTTGCATCTGACATGAGATTTAGTTTAGACTTTTACCTTAATTTCAGTGCTGTATATAAAGCTTTTAAAAAAATACATCTTTATTCTTCAAAAGCAGTAAACTTTTATTACACTTTTTCTTTAATTGTAGATTTGATTGGCCAGATTTTCTTAGTCTTACTATGTTTTTGTTCAAAAATTCTTTTTATAGATTTTGACTGGGGCCTGTCTTGGTGAATAAGAAAACTACCAAAGGGGGGAAATAGTGGTTTTCATCTGAACTTTTGGGGATGTTGTAAGTTCTATGATTTCCAAAGCTTTCAATACATCTTTGTTTAATTTTGGTGAAATAAAATTTCCTGAAGCATGATGTACTTCTTCATGGGGACGTGTACTGAGGAGTATAGAAGGTAGTGGTAACGGTGATGTGGCACAAAGCAGTTTGCTTTGAAAATTAATTTTGCATTTACACCTCAGATGCAGTGTGTTCCGAGCTACAGGAGCTGGACGGAGACGAAGCGTGGTGGGGAGCTGACCCCGACATGGTGTTACCATGGCACAGTGCACCTGCCCCCCCCCGTTAATCTTCTGCCTGTGTTTCTCTTGGGAGTGAGCTATCCATCAGCCGCTTCCTGGGCACCTTCGCTCCTGTCCGAAATGGCCGCATTCAGTTTTATCCTGCTGTAATGCTGGGCTACCTTTGTGTTTGGAAAGCGGAGGGTGAATGAACAAAATGGAGAGTGTAGTTTACGGGTTCCTTTGCTGTATATGGCACTGGCAGGTTTTGTGGGATTTTGTTGCAGCTGGAGCGCAGCCAGAGGGTGAAGGGCAACAAGCTGCAGGTTTTAGGTTGAACGTCTGCAGTTCTGGAAACCTCCTTCATGGCTGTAGGTCAGCCCATGTAGGACAAGGGCCAAGTCACAGGTCTGGCTGGGCCCTGTTCTCACCTCTGCCCAACCTCTAGGTAAGGGACATGCAAACAGGAGACGCATCCTGTCTGAGCGTGAATCAGAAACATGGGGCAGCAATGTCAGTGGTGTCTGAGCACCGGCAGTTCAGCACTCGGTCTTCTGCAGGGGCAGGCACTGGCAGTGGTGACCTACTGTCATCCACGGCTTCTTCCTCTCACACAAATAGCTTCTGCTGTATGAGTCTTACTTAAGGACTGTTCCCTCTTTAATTGGGAGCTGCCTTTGTGTGCAGCTTCTTGGTAGCTTATGTGAACAAGGTGATAGATGGGAGTGGGAAAGCAAGATGGGACAGTGGGTACTGACTTTGAATGCGGGCATTAGAGTGGGTGCTGCACTGAAATTCAAGCCATAAAATTAATCAGAAGAGTTTGTCAGTACAGTGACTGTTAAATTAAGCCCTCTTTTTGTTTGCTGCAAGAACAAAATGGTTGCAAGCATAACTGGTGACTGAGTTGTTAACACAACCATAGGCCACCATGCACACAGGTTCAGGATCTAGGGATGTTCCTAAGAACTTATACTGTCTTTTTGTTTGTTTTTTTTTTTCTGATTAAGAAGGGAAACTGGAGAGATGTTTGACTATAGAAAATCATATAGAAATATTCTGCTTCATTTAAAAATGTTGATTGGCTGAGATAGCTGCTCAACATTTATGTACGTAATGTCTATGCATTATCTGAATTTGTGCATTCTTTGTTTTACCTGGTAAGCCCCGATGCAGTATGCACTCCATGCTCCTTCCCTGAATTCGGATATTCTATATACATTCTGGTTTGAGTCATATTAAAAAGAATTAATGTTAGTAACACCACATTGTACCAGAAATGGCTATCTTGGCTTGTCACTGTTTGGGGTCCTCAGGTCAACCTCTTTAATTAAGTCTTGTAATGTTAAGAGTGAATTCAATACCCATCCTACCCTATCAGAGCTAACACTCTTTCCTGCACTGCTTTTATCAGCATGCCCAATTTTCCACCTGGAATTTGTTTTAACGAAGCCCAAATCCTATTTTGTCAAATGCTGGAGGCTGTATGGAACATTCTGCCCATTACTCTGTTATCCACGCTATGAAACTCAGGATAAACAAGCTGTAAGCTGCATTTTGATGTCAGGTTAAGCTATTATGGTACAAATTGTGTTTAATATATTTTTAAATACTTTCTTTAATATTTTATAGCTTTTTTTTCCTATTGAATTAGCAGTAAAACAGCAGTGCTTCATATTTCAGATCTTTTTCCACCTTCCAGAGGCTTGCGTTCCACATGATCTGGTTACCAGCTGGACAGCCAGAGGCTGAACACAAAGAAAGCACAGCAGACTTCATTTCTACCCCAGTGTTCAAGCCAGAGAGTGTTTTTCCACAAATAACCCACTTTCTGATATACTCCCCTCCTATTTTAATTCCATCAAAAAGAAAAAAAAAAGTTTTCACCATTTCTCCAACTTTTGTGCCATGGGCCACCAAAACCAAAGAAATTCAATGATGAGATTTTCATCTGAGAGGAGGGTACATCACTTGCCTCATGCGCGTTTAAATATGCATTTAAATTACACTTCCAGTTCTATTTAACTCTTCTAAGATGAACAGTTCTCTTCATTTCTCATTACATTGTTTGTTTAATGCTAGCAGCATGCTTAACAAGTGGTTCAGAATTGTAGCATGAACTTGTCAGGCTTCAACAAATGTGGAAACAAAGGAATATGTTAAAATGCAGGGTTGACCAACAGTTAGGTTTGTGTTTCTCACAAAACTAATAAAATGTAGAAAAACAGGTAATCTGTGGTAAATTATCCTACATTTAAAAAAAAAAAAAGGTAATGCCAGCAATTATTGTCCAGGCAAAGCAAATGTCACCCACAGGAAACAAAGGGAAGAAATGCCCAGGTGCTGCCCAGGAGCAGAGCAGGGTCTGTGTTGGGATCTCTGGGCATGCAGCGAAGGGACGCACAGTGCGGGGCTCCCAAACTGTTCTGCTTTAGGGAGCATTTCCGTCTAGAAGCATTGCTCTCATCAGACAACGTTAGCCAATTTTCCTGTGAGCAGTTTTAGAACATGGTAAGCAGCATCTGTCTGATGTAAAGCAGTCTGAGTGCATCTCCAGCTGAAGTTCACATGGGGGCAGGTAGATCACCTCTAGTTATATCTGTGTCGATTCTCTGACTTCGGCACGTCCTCAGAATCAGATTTCTTTTCCATTTTTACTTTTTTTTTTCAGCAGTTCAAGTGCTGTTAGCCTTGCAAAGGTTAATTGGACACTGGCTGGCATCCACAGCACCCGTACCGGTTTCAGTGGATTTACACTGGTCAAAACTCATTAGGGCTCAGTCAACTGTGCAATATTTGATGTGAAGTAATACGCAACTGCTCACTTACTGTTATCTGTATTGACCCTGAATTGCTAAAAAATGGTAAATAGCTGTTTTGTCACCAAACGCAGCATATTTGACTCTATTTACACCCAAGGAGAGAATCTTTGCATAAGAGGTTACCATTTCTGCAAGGATTTTGGCGTGAAGCCATGCTTCACATCATCAGCATTTTCCAAACTTGAAGGCGGGGGTGGTGTATTAAACATATCAAGTGAAAAAACTTTTGTTCCAAATGGGGGTGTCGAACACTTGAACTTGTCTGGTTTCAGCACGTACTTCTCCTGTGATACTGGTTAATTTAATATAGTTTAAAATTAAAAAGTAAAACGAAAGCTATTTTTCTGCAGGCTGTTTTCCAAATTTCCCAGTCCTAATGTTTTTACTGTACTTGTTATATTAAACAGCAACCACACATGTCTGTGCTCTTGTGCATACATCTGTTATGGGCGTGTGTGCATGTGTCTGAACATATGTATGAATTAAGTGGAGTGCGACGTTGGCTAAGTGAGAGAGACATGAGGTAGCCACCTGCTCTGACAGTGCTGAGTGCGTATCTAGTGAAGAGGGGAGGTTTAAAAACAATTACAATCTAGAATGTACTTGTTAGAGCAAAAGAACAAACTAAACTAATTTAAAGTAATTTTTCCCTTAGGATGGCAATTCATTGACAGAATTACCCTGCTATTGAAATTGGGCCTGTTGTTTGCACAGCAGAGCGTATTAGATAAATAGCAGTAATAGCTGTTCTCTACATTTAATAAACAAGCTAAAATTTCTTGATATGCTTGATCTATATTACAAAGTTTATTTTTTGCTTTCTAGTGACAAACCAAGGATGTCTTTGATTTTTTTTTAGCTACTTCAGGCATGTAAAAAGCTTGAGCGCTGCCTGAAGCAGGCTTGGTGTCAATCTGCGGCAGGGTCTAGGTGCCCTGGAGGCCGAGAGGACATGCAGCACAGCCCCTGTGTGTCCCTGTGACACCTGATGCTGCCCCTCCTCTGCCCCCAGGCCTGACCTTTCTGTTGAAAATATTCCCATGAAAGTTAGTGTTTTCCAAGTGTAAGCAGCGATGTTACCTTATGTTAATAGGCATGTCCTGCAAACATCTGGCTTATTTCATGTATAAATTACTTTTTAATATATAGCTTTTTATATAAAGTCCTCTAGTGAGCATCACACCAGGACTATTTACCAAACATAGAAGGCAATCAGTGTAAAGACAAAGAATGAATGTGCAACACGCTATGGAGCCCCTGCTGCTGGCCCTTCCCTGGTTCCCAAGCATGGGGAAGTCCAAAGCCATTGTATGGGCAAGTTGCTGTGGAGTAGCATGAGGTGAGAGCATTAGCTAGCTCTGTGCTAATTCTCCTAGTGGACAGTTGCCCAGGGCAGGCAGATCTCTTCTCACTCGGATTTTTGGGGTGAGGTACTGCCCGATGCCCTGGGAGCATCTGCAGGTAACTTGAGCAGAGTCCGGAGCTGCCTCCCCTGCGCGGGTGTTGTCCTGCCCTGGGACGCGCTGCGGTGCCCGACACAGCACAGGAGCTATGCAGGGGGCTGAGAGGGGGATGATGGCAGGATCCAGAGACCTGGGGCCTGATGCTGGAGGCAGCCAGCAGCCTGCTTCCCTCGGGTTTGTTGGGGGCCGAGTCCTGGGGCAGAGCAGGCAGAGGTGGCCTTCCTGAGGGCTGGAGGCGATTGGCAGAGCCTGCACGTGGCTGGGAGCACTTTAGCTGGGCTGGATCTGGCTACAGTTAGTCTTAATCCACCACTCAGTGGAGTATCCACTTTACTTCTAAACCTCTTACATATTGCTGGCCTGCATCACATCCTTGTAATTACTTGGACGTGGGACCGGTTATTGTGGTTTCGCTACACCCTGACTAAAAGAAATCCTCCGATATTTCTGTACAGCTGTCTTGCTGTTTTCTCACAATTTGCCTGGCCTAATTGCTATGAATGGCCGGCTCAACATTAATATCTAGATCTGCCAGAGTTTCCAACAGGGCGAGGCAGATGAGCTCTGAATGCAGGATGTTTGCAAGTGCTTATATGAGAGGGTCAAAAAGATGACTCGTGTATCCTTTAGTGCCAGCTCTCCTGAAGTAGGGGTACGATGACTTAAATTTTATCCTGACAAGTGTCCTTACAGAAAGCACCACTTGGAAACAAACTTCACAGATTCCTTGCTCCTTACCAAGAGCAAACTTGCTGCTTTTCATTAAGCTGTTTGATTGCTATCAAGCTCCTTGTGTCAGTGCCAAAGGCAGCTAGGGCTTTATACAATGTGCTGGGTAATTGTGCAGTTTCTGTGGTCTGCTTTTGGAACAATGTCTCATAAAAATCTTAAGCAGCTATCACTTTTCATGGCTAATGAACTGAGGATCTGGGAATTAGATCCAGAGCCAATTCTTGGATTAAACCTTCTGAGCCCAAAACAAGGCTGTCTTCAGGAATAAAAAACAGTGCAGGGCCACTGGAATAGGGTACTACAGACTGTGACCTTCAAGATGTGAGATAAGTGACCAACATGAAGGGTACAGCAAAAACTAATCAAGGAGCAGGGATGAATACCAAAAGACTTGTCTGAGAGTCAGTAATGCAATTGAGGGGAGGGGGGGAATTGTTTGTTTTTAGATGCAATTTCTAAAAGGCTTTTTTAGTTTCAGAAATATTTGAAGTAAGTGTCCCTCAACATTCACATGCTGATCAGGGACAGAATGAGTTTAGTGGCCTCAGTCTGCCCCTGGTGAACAGGGAGTGGGAGAAAAAACCCAAACCGTTCTGTGCACAAAGGAGTGGAGTGCTGTTGGTAATCTCTGCAGTGGGTGGGTGGTCTGTATTCAGAGGGGAGGTTTAAAGGCAGATTTCATCCTGCAGACCAGTAATATTTAATAATGGCATCACAAAACCCGCAATCTCCTCAACACCCTAAAAGCCAAAGAAAATACCTGTATAAAGTATAGATTTCAACACTTCCAGAAAAATGAGAACATGGAGAACAACTGGAAGAGTTGTAAATAGCAGCTTTAACAGGAAAATTCCAGAATGTGTTCAAAGTAAATTAGCTACTGCCATGCTCGTCGTGCTCCCTCCTCCTTTTCCTTCCTCCCCTCCCCAGTCCACTTTTAGGTGCTTTGAATTTCCCTTCCGCTCTCTTAGTTGACAGCATTTGCACTTATTTCTGTTAGGGAACATGGTCATTCCTTTTTATGGCAAGGTGAAAATAATTTTATTTTCATCACTTTTCCCCCACTCCTGTGATGGATTTACTTGAAAAAAAATAATGACGGGCTTCACAAACTGGCCTGACAGTTGTGATGCAGAGAGTGAGCTGGCTGAGCAGGGACAGTGAGGCATCTCTGTACCTATTATGGCAAAAATCGATAATGCTTTCTGTAAATTGCTCCTCCCAAAGGAGATGAACAAATGCAGGAGACAAGGGAAGCCATCATTCTGTATGAAAGCCCCTGCACATTTGGACCAGTGCAATTATCAGGAAGGGCTTTTTTTCCTTTCTCTTTTTTTTTTTTTTGGTAGGGGGTGGAGAGGAAGGTGAGAGAGTGGGATGCAAGAAAGAAAAGACTTATTTTTCAAGAAATGTTAATTCAAGGCTAAGATTCTGTGAATTGTTGAAATATGTTGCTTTTGGGGGGCAAAGATGGAATTAAGATAATTTTCAGAATTATGTCATTCTTTGGATGACTTGAGAGTCAGAAATTACACATTCAGACTTGCCTGTTTATTTATTTTTTCTGACAGTTCTCTGATCATCTAGAACCGTGATGTTCTATTAGTCCTCACAAATGCTGTGTTACCCTGAGTGGGAAATCCACAAAGTATCACAAACAGATTTTTCCTGTTGTGGGGTCATATGAATTACGTATTGTGGTATGAAAGGTAATCCGAAATAGGGCAGAGGAGCATGCGATTCCTTTACTGCTGCTCAGATTGATTGGGGAAATGCCACTGCTTGCCTTGTAAATAAGGGACAATAGAGGATATGAAAATCATAGACACTCCAGGAAGATGCAGAGCTTGAACAGAAGGAATGGTGAGAAGTAAGAGGATAGGGGATGGCGTTCTTGTGAGCGTTTGTTCCTCTGAAAGAGGTCAGATGACCACTAGTAGGTCCTGTGGTGTTTGCTTTTCATGACAAGGACGTTTCCTTTTGTGAACATCCTTAAGAAGAGAAGATAAAAGTTTATCTGGTAGTTAGGACACAGCATTGGGAATGAAGATCTTCATTACTCGGCATTACACTGTCACGGGCTTCATGAGACCTTTGGCAAGTCCTCCAAATTCACTGAGTCTCAGCTCTCACATCATAAAAGTGAAATTAGTAATAACACTTGTCTTTGTAAAGGCCTTCACTTTATTCAAACAAGAAATATTTGAATGCTTAGCCTGTTGTTGACAGTACTTCCTCTGTCCAGCAAATAACTTGGTTTTGTGCAGACACGTTGCGATACTGCTTCCTGCCTACGCACTGAAAGACGAGAATGAGGCATAGCTCCTTATTAATGAGGGGATAAAAAATCTGGCAATGGGCTCTTGTATCACCTTTCAGCCTGGCATTTCTGTTTCAGTGAGAAAAACAGCAAAAACACTACAGACGAATGAGAAGTATACTAGAATTGTTCCTTACTGTTGTTGGAAGATAGGCAAGAGATTCTGCAGGCACATGCTCAAATGTAAAGTGCCCTGAAGTTCAAAAAGACTTTTCAGAAAGACATAGTTGGAAAGGGCATTCAGAAAGTTCAAAAAAAAGCCATGTTAGGTAGAAGAGTTCAACATCTATCACCTTGAATTAAATCAAAAGTGAAAGGAGAGGCAGTGGTGGGACACGTTCACCTCTTCAAAAACACGTCTCAGAGGTGTGTTCCCAGGAACATAGCTAAACGCTTAGAGAGGTATTGGCAGGTCCGGGGAGCTATCACTAACAAGACTTAGAAGAGGCTAAAAAAACTCTCACAGTGTTGTGTGTTGAACTAATGGCATGATGTCAGATGGGATGAGCTGCTTTTCCTGTGCTAAAGAGGGGTGCACTGACAGAGTAAGGAAAAATAACAGACAGAAAAGCCATGATGGGAAAGAGAAAGTGTTCCAGAAGAGGTATTATTTATTCACACTGATTGCCTAATCTTTGTTTTCTAACATTTTAAGTCTTGACTCTTGATTGGTTTCACTTTCTCTGGCAAGCTTTTTGTTCGTGAATTCTGTCTCTTTTTGGAGTGCTAATAATTGCTTCGGAGTTAAGGAGAATGTGTGAATGAAAGCATACATTGTAATTCCACTGAACCATTTTGTTAGAGCTATTTCATGGTTTGTTAAAAACACAACAGCTGTTTACAGTTCTTGTGCATCTTCTGCACCATGCAGACGTTTTTTTGATGACTGCCTTTTTGTGGTATGATAAGCACATAAGGACTGATGAACTTCTTATGCTGTGTTCTCAGAACCTGAGAAACAGCTTGAGTTTCTTTTTTCTAATACCTCTGGAATGGAAGTCTCTTGTTGGTTAGGAGACTAAAGTCCGATCAAGTTTCTGTGTTGGCAGTAAGAAGCCATGAGGAAAATGCCCAACTGTGTTTCACAGCAGAGGCCATTCGTTATGAAGTGGCATGTTTCATTGTTCCCACTGTTATTAGGTTGAGAAGCTGTGATGATGCAAGGGGAGACGCTCCTCTTTAAATCTGTGTTCTGTCTCCCTCCCATGGAAGGGAAAAGCATAGCTTCATCGTGTCTGCCACTGCAGGAATGGAACAAACAGAAATGATTTGTTAAAAATCGATAATTTTCTTGTGGACTTAATACATCTAAATATTTAAAGGAAATATGTTTGAAGACTATTATTATGGTTTACATATACTGCAAGTTTTAAATAATGAATTTTGAAAATGCTGCTGAAAACTAAGGGTGGTTTTCATAACCAGGAGGCAAGTCTGGGAACCCAGCATGCTACAGGTCAGGAAAGGGCAGCTGGAAAGGTAACATCCATCAAGCCTATGCCAGCGGCTGGGTATTGGTGATCTGCTTCCGCTAGCAGTAGTTATTCTTCTGAAGGGAAAGCCTTCTAAACAAGGCTGTGAATTGGTTTTCATGCTCGCATTGACAGATTGGGAAAGCAGTTTGTTCTACCAAATTTAACAATGATATATCATTATCACAACTTTGGGGGAAATCTATAAAATCAATAAGTTTGTAGCCTGAACAGGATTTGTATCGCTTGCTTGCTGTGCTGGTGTCAAAGCGTGAGCATATGGATTGAGTCACAGCCTGAGATCAATGGAATTTGTGGACAGTAAGCTCAATAACAAGCCCTTCTGAAAAGAAATAGATGTAAAAAGCAAATTTACTAGAGTATAAAAAAAAAAGCTAATATCTTTTCCGCGCCTGGCTGTAAAGTGCTGTTTGGCTGCCGTTGGCTGCTGGTACTTTGAAAGCTGTCTAGGGTATGTGCTTGCAATGCTGAGTGCTGCTGCTGCTCTCTAGTTCCATGCATTGCATGTACAGTTGGATGCTTCTGTTTGTAGGGCTTGTATTAGGAAACTAGCCAAGAATAGGAGGAGGGGGAAAAATAGCCCTTTATATTGTAAACTGAATAAAGAATAAAAACAGTCAGTGTGTCTGCTGGGGAAAGACCATGGTGGCTTTATTTACTTTGTACTGGCAGGGCTTGCTAATGGAGAAAAATAAAAAGGCATAATTAAATAGTTTAATGAATTCGCAGCTCTTTTGTTTGAGTGGGGCTGGGAATGCATGTTCCAGAGGGCCTCACAAAGAGCTCGGCTGGTAGTGAGTTAAAAGTAGGAAATCAGTCCTTTGAAGGCATTTTTATACTTCATTATCCCAGCATGTAAAATGACTTGTACTAAACGATTGAGGATTTTTTTCTCTCTCTCTCTTTCTCTCTTCTTTTTCTAAACAAAGGAGAGCATCAGGGCGGCAGGAGCATAATTCCCCTCAGTGTCCTAGAGCCAATAGATCAGCTTGTCAGCGAATTGGTGGGCCTGTACTTATGTTTCAGTAAAATATAGGGCTCTGGGAAACTAGTGAACAACGAAACCACAAGCCAACCACCACAGAAACACACACGCTTTAAGAGATCCTGGGGGAACAGGGATGATAAGACCTCCCTTTTCACTTCAGTACTTTGCAGTAGGCATATATTCACTTTAAAGGTTTTTTATTGTTTATTTTTTTAATGTGCAATCAAAAGAATGTTATGCTTCCCCCCTTTTTTATTACTTTGTTGCTAGGGATTGGTAAAGCTGGATAGGCTAAAGTGTATTTCCTTCCTCACAGTACGCCAAGTATGTAGGATTTTAATGAAAGTAACCGTTCATTGATGTTCCTCCACTGCCGTGCACACTTCAGTGATCACAAAGGTGAGAGGACGTCTGCCCTGCAAAGAGGCGGTTGCATGTGTAGCAGGTACCGTGCCAGGCTTGGAATCATCCGGCAGCAGATCCACAGCCCTGGTTTTGCAGCGTGGGCTCTCTAACACCCATCAGTCAGTCTTTGACTGTGGCTTTCCGGGCATTAGATCTTTGGTCTTCACGGCTCAGCCGGAGGAGCCCACCTGTCACCTGCAGCATCCCCGGATGACTCAGTCCCGAGAGCCACAATGGGTAAATGCTCCATCTCACGCCACCTGCCAGCGGAGATTAGCTTTGAGTCATTGCTCCCTGTTGTTGCGCTGGCATTTGTCTTAATGGTGCGATCATACTGCACTGTAGGGAGACCACAAAGTCTCCAACCTTCCCAGGGCTTTACCTAATGAATTAATTTCATTAAAAGAGAGGGTACGTTGTGGTGTGAGTAAGAATACGGGTGTTTCCAATTAAACAAGATGGCAGTGTAAGACTGATCTGAATTGAATTTGGGGATTGTTTAGATCCACGTACTCTGCAGTACACCAGCATTGTGTTTAGCAGTCTTTTTGATACTGTTTGTTGTTAGATAATAGATTTACCTTTTTAGTCATCATGGCCATTTTGTCGCACGGACATTACTAGGTGGCCATTCCGTGCGGTAGAAGGGAATACCCACAAGAACAATCTTTACTAACAAGAGAAGATGCATTTCACCACTGTGTCCTCCTTGGGCAAACCCCTGGCTTTGATTTCACCTGGCTGCTGGAACTGGTCAAATTCTGCATGCATGTGAGAGCCAGCTGCAAACAGCAGGGAGTTTCCCCCCAGGACCTCATCTGGCCCCTGTGCTGGTATTTACAAAGCATTCCCTGGTTTTAACAGCTTGAGTTTGCTTATAAACAACACTAACTGTTTGTTTCTTGTTAAAATTTACCTCATAAACAAATTTTACTGTGTGAGTTCAAGCCAATAATTGTTTAATCCTGACTTTCTCATACCCGTAGTACAGTGACTGTAAAGCTGCGGTTGACACTTCATAGAATTTTTCTGCTGCTCTCCGCCGTGAGCACGATGCCGTGAGCTCTGGTCGCACTGACATCCGTGAGCCCCGCGCCTGGAGGGCCGGGCTGGCCTCTTGGCTGGGGATCCGCCAGCAGTTACCAGCGGTGGCACGGCACCAGCTGCCCTTCTTTGCTCTCACTGGGAAGAATTAAAACAGGGAAAGCCTCAGGAGAAATAAAGTCCAAAATAAAATCTTCCTCCTATTTCTGAAGTTTAACTTACTTTATGATGCAGTGGTGAAGCTATAGAGTTATTTACAGCCAATGGCAGGCCGTATGGCCCCTCTTGCTGAGTAGCAGGGAAATGCTGGGGAAGTGACTGCTTCTATTGATTAGCGAGACACGAGAGAGTTAGAGACCCTCAGCACTGCCACTTAAAGTGGGCAGGAAACCCAAATTGACCAGTAATAAAGTGTTTGAGGTTGTACGAGGTGGCTCCTGGGGACACTGCCTTCTCGGAGTGGGGATGCTAGGGGTGGAAAGCTGTCAATTATCCTTATTTGATGCGGACTAAGTAAACGTGCTGTTAAAGTGCCCTATTAAATGTGAGAAAATGTGCTGGGGCTGGTTCTGTGCAAAACAATTTTTGCAAATTTGGAAGGGTGGATGTTCTTGGACCCCCAAAGAAAGGGGCACCACCATCAGCTGGGAATCAGAGCTTTTGTTTGTTTCCCCTTTTTTCTCTTCTTTTTTTTGGTGTGGCCTCTGGTTACAGACAGGAGAAAAGTGAAAATTGTTAGTCCCACAAGTACTAATAGTGTAAGACACTAAATTCTTGTTGCAATACGTACTGCTGTGCAGAATGAATACATAAGAGGGGCATAGAAAGCTACTACTTGGGACATCACAGGTAAGAGGCTAGCAGGTTTCTTAGATCGGTGCATAATTAAAAGGTAAGAATAATCAATGACAATGAATATCTCAGATGTTTAGCACTGGAATTACAGGGAATTATTCAGAGCTGAAGTCTGGGTAGTTACATAAAGGTAGTTACATAAACGGAATCTTTTTATAAAGTGCAACATATCCCAGAGCAGAGGGTGCATGCAAGGTATAAGAAACCACCTTGCGGATTGCTGAGGGGGTGAGTATTGAAGTATAGCAGAAGCATGTAGTGATAAAATCAGAGAGGCTAAATCATAAATTGGGAAGCAGCTAGTGCTTTATAAAAATAGCAAAAATAACGGTACTAAGAACAATAGCAGAAATAGGAAAATAAAAGTGTAGGACCTTCATTCAGTGGAGAGCAAATGACAGTTTTCAGATAGCCAACTGTTTTTGAAGGAACAAGGAATGTGAAATACTGGAAGACAATGTAGTGTCGTTAGATTAAGTTGGAGTTCATACGAGTTATAGACCAGTCAGCTAAATTCCAGTTTCTGCAAAAATTATGGAACAAATAATGAAGCTATTTGCAAGCAACTGGAAGATGACCAGGAAATGAGTGATGAACAAAATGTACAGATTTATTGGAAACAATATTGTATACCCAACACAACAGCTTCTGTGACAGAGTAGCAGCTATGGACAGGGAAGAAGCAGCAGGTGTTGTATATCTTGAATTCAGGGAAGTTTTTGACACTGTCTCACATGACTTACTCATTTGTAAGCAAGCTAAGGAAATGTGGTTTATATGAGTGCAGATGTACAACTGGCTGGAGAATTGTATTTAGGGCATACTTATCAGTGTCAAAATGGAAGGAGGTATAAAATGAGGTTTGGCAAGGGCTTGCCCTAACCCTGGGTCTTTGCAGTGTTTGCTCTAATGAGCTGAATCGTAAAGTAGAAAATATACTTTTTGCATTTCGGGTAATAGAAAACTGAGATGTTGAGTACATTCCGTGCTAGGAGTACAATTCAAAGTAATCTGGTAAGTGGGGGAGATCACCATTTCATTCAGAAAAACAGAATGAAATTCTGTAGAGAGAACATGTGCACAAAAAGTGTAATGAGTTAACTATTAGTAGTTTTTTGGCCAACTGCCCTGCTACTGGTTTCAAACCTCCAGTCATTCTTCTGTTTTGAGAACTGAAGTTATCATAACATGAAGACAAATACAAATGAATATTAAAAATGGATTTGTTAAAAAAAAAAAAAGAAATTGTTCAAAGCATAGATAAGGAATCATTTGCATGAAACAAGCTTTCCTCTGTAAAGAATTTGTCTAGATACTCTACAATGTTTTATTAACATTGTCTGTGTGGTACAGACTTGCTAATGACAAAAGCAAAATAAAATAGAGATTCAGAAGTCATTACTAAACTGTGTTGAGGTACCCCAGCCTGGACTTTGTGTACACACTTATGGCTGACTGTGTCAAGCAGAAACAGCAAAAAAGTTGTTTTTTCTTCAGAAAGTGTTTTCCTGCCTATTGAAAAAGCTTTTTGAAAATATAATTTCTAAAGTAAATATATATGTAATGTAAATGTAATAAAATTTTCTTCTAACTTGATTAACCTGAGTAAGAGCTTTGCTCAAGGTTTTGACAATGTGATTGACTTATAACAAAAACACTCTCAACAGCTTTAATGCCTGTTCAATTAACCCTCCTTATTCTCCTTTCTGAAAGGCACTAGCACTGTAAAAGTAAAAAACAAAAACAAAAAGCAACAACAAAAAAACCACAAAAACACAAACAACAACAACAACAAAATTGGTTTGTCAGAGGTCTCCAGTTGTTGCTTCTGCAAATTCTTATTTTTTTGACCTTCATCTATTCTTCACTTTTTTTTTCTTGTCGAATTCTGAGGTCAGTCAGGAAGATCCAATACCGTTCAAACCAAATTCCTCAAAAATCTTCCCACTGAACACTGGGTCCAACAAGAATCCCTGGTGTTCTTGCAGATGTAGCTGTGTAGGTACTGAACGAATGGCATTTGAGGAGAAAGTAAAATGAAAACAGAGATAACCACTAAAACATTTCTTGTCTTCTAAAGCATCTGGGATGAACCTGTGTGAGACAGAATGATGGCTCCTCGCTGCTGGCATCCTTTCTTGGTGTGCTTCATATTTTACATGTGCCTCACATCTAATAAATTTCCGTGATAGATATTTCCCATTGTGCACACAAGATAGCAGAGATACTCAAGAGGTATGCTGCAACTGAATTTTCACTTCTGACCAATCCCCAAAGAGATTAAATTCAGATTCTCTTCATGTGTAAGCCTTCACCACTGCTGTGGTGGAGAGATTTTTTTTTTTAAATGGAAAGGTAAAATTTTTATTTGCATTGCTCCAGTCTGTCCGTGTTGGTGCTATATGTTCCCCATCACAATAACCATTCAGATTTGCTAATAACAGGACTCCTTCAAAATTGTTTAAGCTTTGTGTTTTATTGGATCCTCAAGCTAGAAAATGATCTGTTGGTAATCTTTTTCAGTTTACCTGTGCCCATCTTCTCTGGTTTTGTTTGTTCATTTGAAAGTATGGTCTAACATCTTCCATGAACCCCCTGAGATCCTTAAATCTTCTTGTTGCATGAAGCAATTCAGTTAGACACAGGCAGTCAATGACACTTTCTTACTTATTAATTTGTTACAGGCAAAATTCCATCTCTTTTTTATTATGTTTGTGGTACTATGGACTTTCTTTTTTTTTTTTCCTCTTCACTGCACCCCAAAAGCTCACTTCAGCAATACGAAGTGAACCATGCTTCCAGTGTTATTAAGTAATATTCCTTACTACAAAAAAGAACAGGGCTCCTTTTAATGACTGCTCTAATGCTACCAGTTCAAGTCACTATCTAGGGAGCCCCTTTTCTTTTGTTCATAATGAGGAGCACCTCATTTGCACTGTCCCTAGATTTATGGAAGGACAGGAAAAAAACTTCAATTTATTACATCTTAAATGAACTGCTCCCAAAGCAAAAACAAAAAGGGTAGTAAACTGGTGCCTCTGCACTATATAGTTTGATTTTTATTGAGCTGTATAGTAATGTTCTGCCTCACCTAAGAAGGGTGAGCATGGGCTATAATTACCTCTTGTGAACCCCATTTCCTGATAACCTCACTGGCCTCTACCTCTTCGGGATGTTGAATCTGTCAGTTATGGTATTTTATTTGTTCTTACTGATAGTGCTGTACATAGTTAGAAGCAAGGAAGCTCATTTGGTATCTCATTCACTTCAAAAAAAAAAAAAGGGGGGGGGGGTGCTCCCTGAATTTGTAACCAAAAAGATATTCCAGTTCTGTGGATTTCATCCTGATGTAGGATTTCTGCTGATTCTCTCTCCTTTTGCACATCCTCACCTTCTTTTCTCCATCTATATGATCAGTTCACTTCTTTGGCAGGTATTCTTGCATACCCTAGGAGTCAGATAACGAGAAAACAGGTTTTAATTGATGAAATCCCAGCTTTAGAAAAAAGAGTTTTAAGGTCAAAGTCTTTCTTTCTAAGTGAATAGAGACAGGCAATAATAGCTGTGTTCTTGGTATGAGATTAAATTCACTGTCTCTTCTGCAAGATGAATTGACATAACGGTGTTAGCCCTTGCTTTCTGACTTAGGAAAAATGTATTAATTCCTTATAGTTTTTATATTATTTAATTTTTTCTTTACAGGAATGCTTTGGATAAGCATGACAGTGTCTTCCATGTGATAAATTTGAAGTCAAATTTGAGGTGTGAGAATATCTATTTTAAAAAAAAAAATCTTTAGCTTATGCGTACTTCTTTGCATTCAGAAATGTGGAGCTACCTAAAACATTTTTCAGATAGCAGCAACCTAAAATTTTTTGTCTAACCTATGGCAAAAAGCAGAAATCAATAATAAATGATCTGGTGTCATCTTGGTTTTGCTCTGTGTGAGAGTGTTTTCTCTGTAGTTCAAAGGTTAGAGAATTTATAGCAGACAAATTCTAGCTACAAACGATACTTCTACCATTTTGCAGAAAATCTTAAAACCTTTTTATTTATTTCCTTTCCTACAAGAGTCAAATAAGAGGCTTTTATATACCAAGTCAAGGTTTTTTTAGACTTAAACTTCAGAATATTTTCAATATCTGCAACATTATCTTTTGAATAATAATTACCTCTTATATTAAATTATAAGACAGCAGGATTCAGGATTAGATCTCTGCATATTATTCTAGTGAAGGAAATTATGACAGGGGTCATTTTTTAGAATTATGTAGGAGGGTAAAAGGTCCCAGGCAGCATTAGAAGGGAAGGCGTTTATAATTAAATTGTAATTTAGGCCTATGATTTATAGTTTTCTCAATGAAAAATTCGGTGCTGTAGAGAGATCCTAGGAGGAACTTTAGTGAGATACAACTTAATGAAATAATAAAAAGAAAAATTATTCTGGAATAGACTGTATTATAGAGGTACCCGTTAGCACACTCCAGTGTAGCTAATGCTCTGTCAGTATTTCCATTATAAACTCTGTTTTCCAGGGGTTTATATCTAGGCAGTAAAATTTGGTTTTAATCTGAAACATGGCATGTAAGGTTTCAGATCAAGAGAACTTGCACAATATATATTTTTAAATCATTTAGCTCGTTAAAACTTATGGAAGTATTCCGAAGCATACAAACTGCCAGTTCAAGACAAAGGCTGCTGCTTTTTGTCGTTGTTCACAAGTTGCAAGAAAACTGCAAGCCTTGTTCTCCTTCCTAATTTGTGTAGTCATTAAGGTACGTAGGGTAGGAATGTGGTGTGAAATAACACTCACCTGTAGAGAAACGATTCATTTCTATCTAATATGCAGAGCGTTTTTGAGTTCCTGTAGAGCAGATGGACATTGGAATTAAACCTGTAGCATTCTAATGGTTATTTTTATTAATTAATAAGCTAAACTCCTCCCAGTATGATGAACTATTCTACAGGCAGGAAAACATTAATACAGAAAGGTTAAATGATTTGCCAAAGGCAGTTGAGGTAGTCAGTGACTGATCTGACAACAGAAGCCATCTCTGACCTGATATCCTCTGACAGTAAAACTGTGTTGGTGCACCAGTTTATACAGGTGGCTCATAGGTGTTTTAAAGCCACATCTCAGGCTAGGACTTTTGAATTTTCATAAAAGATACCTTTATGAAAGTGATGTAGGTTCAGTACCTGCCTTTTGAAGGTGATCTGCTTGTGAAAATTTAACAGCTGTTCATGTAAATTGCTTATTCACTGTCCTGAGTTATAAAATAAAAAACAGAAAAAATCTGCAATTGCTTGGAATTTGTGTACAGCCACAGAAAGAAAATGTGCAGGCTTAAAGGCCATCTGCTGGATTTTACCACACTCAGTTTAAAGCAACATGCCGAACCTCATGGTATTTAATTTTTTTGTAGTACCATTGAAAGCAAATAAGAACCTGATTCAAAATAAATGTATGTAAGCACCCTCTGAAATAAATGAAACTAGTAAAATTGTTTATAAACAATGTCTCATCACAGAAAGATGTGGAGGAGCATGCAACTTTAAAATATACTTTATAGAACTTACAAATACACTGTAACTTGTAAACCTGACATCTCTGTATAAGAAAATCAGAGAAAGGAATACAGGTAACCCTCTTCCATTGGAATGGCAAATGACTAGTAATAAAGAAGACAAATAATGTATTTGTGTTGTTTCCATGTTATCCAGATTAAAGCATTCAGCTTTAATCATGTTCAACTAACATGGTTTAAGCTTCGTATACCGCAGATGCTTATTTGTAAACTGAAGTTATACATCAGGGGTTTTTGTACTCAAAATGGGTCCAAAGAAATGTGACGGCACTAAGAGCAGAATATTTATATAGGGAGGAGAAGGAAAGAAAAATATTTTGATGTTGTTTGACAGACACTGTGTTTGTAAATTTAAGTGGAAAGAATAGAGGGATACTGAATGAACAGAATTCTTGTCTTCCTTCTCACAGTGTTGCTGAGTATTCAGAAACTCACTGCGTTGATCAGAAGACACGGTGATGGAAAGGGTGCATTCGTTTGGTAGAAACAAAAATGCTGAGGAGGCTGAATAGAAAGCAGTGCTAGAGATAGGAAGGAACTACTTCTACAAAGATTGTTACTATTTGTATTTTAAACATTAACTTTTAAATTGTTCAAATAACTATTTATTTAATATAGCATACAGATTCTTTCCTCAATACCCAATTTACTGAGAAAACAATAAGCTTTTAAAAGACTATGTGTATTCACATAATGAGTATGTAGGCATGTTAACAAATAACTAATGTCTTAGGAAAAATATCTTAATAGCAGAAATCATTCTCTGGCTTGGGAGTATATAGGAAACACTTTAGAATTTATCTAAATAAAGATGCTAAATGATAGACTCTAGCATCTCCAAAGGAACTCTTTTAAATTTATTGTGTCAATTTTTTTAAAATTCCAGGATAGCTTTTTCTTTTCCTTTTTCTAAGCTAAAATGAATAGGAAAAGCTAAAGACTGGTGTACAATAAATAAATAAAATCACCTTAAAGAAGAAAACAAGGAATATTTACAGAATTTGTTTTCCCTGTAATTTTCTGAACCTTGCATGCAGTAACTGTTGATTATGGAAACATCTGTTTGAAATCTCGGCTTTCTTCTCCGTAGCTCCTTTTCCTCCGCTTGATCCAGCAGAGAAATCACAAGTGTCTGCGTTTGACTTATCCTTTTGTTTGGCAAGGCACTCTGATCGTATACCTCATTTAGCATCATAACGTCGTTCTTGGATGAAGAAGCAGCAGCCTTTGTTTAAAAAGAAAGTCTCTTTGATAATTGGAATTAGCGAGGGATGTATCAAAACCCCATGAAAACGTGTTACAAAGTGCAAATGCATCTTTTATTTCGACAGCGTGCTGTTTCCCACGCAGCAGAGTCCCCAGCGCAGCCGTGGCCGGCAGCGCAGCGAGCTCGCCCAGGTGGCCAGGCGCAGGCAGGCCGTGGCAGCCCGGGGACACTGATGCTGGGCACGGCTTTTAGGCAGAGCTTGGGCTGCCACCGTGCCCTGCCCTGAGCGCCTCATCTGGGATCGAGCACAGACGTTCCGTGACACTGTCTGATGTATTTTGTCTCCCTTACTTTACACCACCAGGTGAGGCCATTTGAGCCTTCTGGCACCCCCCATGACAGGACTCAAAGCAGTCCTGGTAGCGCCCTGCCGCGTCTCCTCAGCACAGGGACTGCCAGGCCGCGCAGCACAGCCCTGTCGCTGGTCGCAGGTGGGGTGCCGAGACCTCAGCATCACTGTGGCTCTCAGCTGAGTCCCCCGGCTCCTCAGGTCAGGGAGCCCAGCCTGGTGCTGCTCTGTGAGCATGGACTCCGAGTAAAGAAGGCAAAGACCTCTGTAAAAGCTAGGTTTGGAGCTGGCCGACGCCCTCGCGTTGCCCATCTCAGTGCTGCTGTGCAGGTGGCGCTTCCTGCGCTCGGCCTGGGCGCGTGGTGTTCTCCTTGCAGCAGTGGTGGAAATCACAGCTGCAGCAGGAGCTGGTAAAAATGATTCCAGGAATGGCATTAATGTTATGAAATGCTGTGCTTAAAAAAAAAATCAAGTCTAAGGTGGTTTAGAGTGGATACCTAAAATTAATAGACATATTTGACCTTAATCTGTCTTCCTGGGCAAGTTTAATTATGGCAATTTCTTAACTTCAGTTCGAGCTCTTGTTTCATAGAATCATAGAATGGTTTGGGTTGGAAGGGACCTTAAAAATCATCTGATTCCAAACCCTCTGCAAGGACCCCTCCCACCAAATCAGGTTGCCCAAAGCCCTATCCAGCCTGGCCTTAAACTTTTCCAGGCATGGGGCATCCACAGTTTCTCTGGACAACCTGTGCCAGTGTCTCACCACCTTCTGAGTAAGAATTTCTTCCTTATTTCTAATCTAAACCTAGCCTTCTTGAGTTTAAAGCCATTACTCCTTGTCCTGTCACTGCACCCCCTGACAACAAGTCCCTCTCCAGTTGTTCCTGTAGCCCCCTTTAGGTACTGGCAGGCTGCTGTAATGTCTACCTGGAGCCTTCTCCAGGCTGAACAACACCAACGCCCTCAGCCTGCCTGTGGAGAGGTGCTCCAGCCCCTTGATTATCTTTGTGGCCCTCCTCTGGACTCATTCAAATACATGTATGTCCTTGTTGTGTTGGGGTCCGCAGATCGGAATGCAGAATTCCAGGTGGGGTCTCACAAGCAGAGGAGGAGAATCACCTCTAGAACTGCTGGCCATGCTTCTTCTGATGCGGCCCAAGATATGTTTGACTTTCTGGGCCGCATACATACATTTAGAAATGTTAGTGTTCTTTTAATACGTGTTTTTTGTACTTAGTATCACCGTGTTTCTGTAAAAAAAAATAATTTCCACCTACAAGAATTTACTGGAACAGAATGCCTCAAGACTTTGGACATGCTGAAAATTAATTTTTCTTTCTAAATTACTGTTTCTAAGATGAGTTCAAAGGGGGATGGTGAGGAAAATGGAAATGCTGGTTTAAGAGCCACATTTAAAAGGGAATCTCTTTCGGAATTATATTGTTCCTTTGTGGTCATAGCCTACACTGATAGGCTGCGGCAGGGATCGTTTCATGTGAAACACTGGGTGTGATTTGATGGTTGAAACCTGGTGATGCGTATGCTGATTCGCACCAACTTGAGTTCCAGCATTTCTTTTATCTTTTATTATTTCTCTTACATAACTTAAACAGAGACTAGCAGTTATGGTATCTATGTGTAATTTCAAACATACACTTGACAATACAAAATGTGCTACAGCATAGTCGTGTATTATTTGTAGTACTAACTTAGAAAAAAAAAAAGCCTTTTTAATTACTTTCCTTAGTCATCTGTTTGCCAGATCTATGTCAGCTATTGCTGTTGGTGCCTAGCTTGATGACAATAACTTTCTGTTCCGTGCCTCAGTCATGCCAGCAGCACTGTGAGGGGGTTTTACTCTGCCCCTGAAGAGTTCCAGGTACTGTAACCTGCAAAACTGGACAGAGTTGTCGACTGATGAGGAGACAGTCTTTAGGTCAACTGTTTCTGTTTTTTTCTTAGTTGATGATAGGAAGAAATGCTTGATGTACTGTTGCTGTCCTCCTTTAAAAATAAAAGACATATGCCAGAGGAATTTACTTTGGGAAGTCTGCTTGTTGTGTAAAAATGCATTTCTGATTTGCTGGTTATTTGTAAAGAGCTGTTGTCTCTCTTATATGATATATATGGTTTTACTGTTTTACTCTTTCTCTATTTACAAGAAAAAAGCTGAAAATAAGAAATTGCAGACACAAGCAGCAATTTTACATCTCTCATCTTTCACAAATTTAGCATCTTTTACTCACATGAAATCGTTTCAAGTTCACTATTAAAAAGTGAAAGAAACCATTGGTGCCTTAGACTGAAGAAAGTAGATGTGAGACATGCTGATGGTGTAGAAAAACTCCTTGGTTATATATATAAAAAAAAATTAAACTGTTTTATTCATTCTTTCTAGACAGCTGGTTTTGTGAGTGGGATTCTAAGAGAGCAGGAGAACTCATTGCTTGAGTGCACTTACTTTAGTTCCACATCTTATCCAACTCTAGGAACTTGAACTTGTCATTATCAGACACAGAAGGTCAATGCATTAGCCATGGTACTGGCTCTTTCATGTGGCCTTTCTGAAGAGGAAAAAACAGCTTTTAATCTTTGCTTTTATAAAATACTGTGCGTACTGGGATACATCCTAACTTGTCATTTTCTCGTCTGTTTTAGTGCTGGGGGATATCTGGAGACACTTTATGATGCCACACAGATACACACGTCTGCAAAAGGCCTAATCTGAAGTGAATCTTCTATAAATAATAAACAACAAATAGGTTCCTTTTAGTTATATTAGGCCCAAAATAGGTCATGGACATTTGTTTTAAATGCAAACGTAACAATAAAGTAAATTCCCTAGGTGGAGAATTTGATGTGTTTGTGCAGATTTTCTGGACACAGTACAAAAAAGCCAACACCTATATTTTACCATTTAAAATATTTATATATTGTCTCCTAAGGTCTTCTGTTTGAAATACTGTTTATAATAAACACCCAGCTAAAGGACTAATAGTCACAGTGTAAACACTTGCCGTTTGTTACTTAATCCCAAAGTAGTCTTTATCAACTTTATTTTGTATGGAAACTTAGTGGTTTGTGCTATTACCAGGAAAGTTGCCATTTTTGTCAGTTCCCTGCCTCCAAATGATCTTATTTTTCAATATCTGTTAATTTAAGGTGTCCTCTTCAAGTCAAAACAAACTGTTACTGAAGTTACTGAATTATCTGACTGGCAAGACGTATGTGCAAAATGCATCTATATTTCAGATTAACTTTCTGTTAATCATAGTTAGTTTCCAGACCTAAGTTGTTCGATGTGCAAATATATGAATAGTAAAATGACAGCCTACACGAGAGTAAACTGGTATATCCAGTAAGTCAGTATTTATGCTAAAATAAAAGAAAAAATCACTAAAAAGAGGACTAACAGGAAGAAAATCTAGATGTGTGAATTTTCTGTAAAATTGCAGTCTTGTACCTCAGCGGAGCAGTTTTTTTTTTTAATTTTGAGGTCCACAGGGTCTTGCAGTTCCATGGGCTTCTTCTCAGGAAAGGTGATTAAGGAAAGCAGGCTTTGTGTCAGTAGGCTTTCACTCTGTAGGCCGTGCACCTCCACTGGAAATATTAATGCAGCTTTCAAATAATAATAAAAAAAAGTCTGAGAAGACTACCTGGGCAATCCTTTTAACACTCCCCCTGAATATAAGAACTAATCTGTTAAATTGTGTGGGTAACTACAATATAAAGGAAGGCACATCTGAGAAATACACAATTTATTGTGGTTGTTTGGAATTAAAATAGCTATGACACCTATTGTAATTTTCATACTATTTCTGCCTAATACAATGGTGTTTAGATTTTAAATGGAGTCTTTAAATGCTAGTATAATACAAATAATACATATAGGATATCTCACAGCAATATTAGACAAAGGCAAAATGCTAAAAATTGTAGTGCTATGTGTTTCCAGCTTATGTTCTTCTGTGGAGCTAGCTAGAATCTTAAGTTGTGTGTGTCACCCATTGTAATATACATAATTTCTGCATCCCTATTCATGTTCATCCCTGAGATGCATTGTAAAAGTGTAAATCCATCACTAGATAATTTTCAGTTCCATTATTTACAAAAATGAATAGTTAAGCAAGTCATTGTTAGTGGGATGCTATTGTTGTTTCCCAGAGATAGGGACTGCCAAGGTCTTGAATGATGTACACTTGAATGTTCTTTCAAGACACTTGTACCTGTTTCATTTGGGAGGAGTTTCACTCATGCAAAATCAAACAGAAACAATTTTAGTAGCCTCTGAAAAGAGAAGGGAAAATGGATATTAATGAACTGTTTAATATTCCGCCATGGAAAAGATGCAGTGATTTTGCTGTTGACACTTTTGCATGGAATTAAAGAGATCTGGTGGTTGTTTTACCCGTCTGTCTTTGTTCGTGAAAGACTTTTCAGTGTCATCAGATTTGGTTTTGTAACCTAAGAGATTTTACCGACATGCAGACAAGTAAAAATTGCTTCTTTTTCATAAAATTCATTGGTATTCAGAACATGGGCCTTTGATGAGTTAGAAATTTTGGCTAAAGCTTTAATGAGATTTTTATTTAATGAACTTATGTCAGAAATGTGTAGGCTCCATGATTCACAATTCTGAATCTTTTTTTTTTTTTTCCCCAAGAATATTTCTGGCTCGTTTATTACTCAATATTTTATTGATTTGTGAGTTGAGAAGTTCACAATGAAGGTGGAACAGTTTAGAGCTATAGATCTTTACTGCATGGTCTGCATTGACATGCTTGCTCGCTATGTTCAGGTAAGCATTTGCAATTCAAGGTTACGCAGACGGTACCATAGAAGTTAGGTAGGTAGCTGCAGAATCCTGTAACAGCTGTGCTGTTATATCCAGTGTCTGCTGGTTCTGTAGTTCTTATGTGTTGAGACCAGATCTTGTCCATGTGTTCATGCCTGCAGTGAAGCAGCGGTGGTGGGAGGAGTGCAAGGCGAGGAACCTGGAAGGCTGGGGTTGCAGACTTCTTTGTGAGCTGTGATACTGCTGTGTTTTTGGCTGAACTTGTTTTGTGATGCAAAATGGCATTGACAGTAGTCTTTAATGTGGGAGAACTTGTGGAGTGGAGCCTCTGCCAGAGGGATCTATAGAGGTGGTTGTCTCCTTTTTTTGTGACTGTCTTTTTTATTAGGCAGTGCTCATCAGTACGTGTAACTTCCCTGTAAGTTCAGGTGACATACTGTGATGGCTATAGCTTGTATCTAAGGCTGTTTTTTCAAGAAGCTGTGCTGTGAATGTAGACAAGCAGACTTACGCACTTGCTGCATAAATGTAACTAGATAGCCAATTGTATTTATTTTATATTTAGTAAAATATTTCATCATGTACCCGGTTGTTTCATTGCAGATGGACAAGTAATTCGGAAAGGTTTCCGCAAGCTGTCATTGAATGCTCTTAGGTTTTATAGCCTTTCCTGTGTTGCTGTTATTCACAGAAGTTCTCGTAACTCAGAACCGTTTGGTTCATGTCTTACAACATTTTGGTAACTTAAATATGCTCTGTCATGTTAAAAATAATAGAAATAATAAAATTATTCTTGTAGATTATCCTTTAATTTATGTAAAATGGATTTTATTTTTTTTCAGGGACACAACACTTAAATGTTTTGGTAGTCACTGAAAAGAAGGGATATATCTGTATACAATCTTAGCAGTCGCTGAAACGTTTAGAAAGCACATTTTTTCCTGTCTGCTTTTCTCTCAGCCACTTTTGGGGATTAGATTTTTGCTTATATTGTGATAGACTATTTAGACTTCTCCGATCATTCATCTTGCTGGGTTTTGGTTTGTTTGCATTTGGACTCCTTTTCTCTCTAATGCTGTGATTCCTTTGCTGTGCAGACTCCGTAGCACCGTGTTAGTGGTTCAGACACCTGCCAGTGCCTGCGAGGTGGAGGAGCCCTGACTCTGCCAGGTTAGGGATGGCTTGAGACTCGTGCGTGCAGATCCCTGCTCCGTTTTTGTGTTGGTATCAGCCTGATGGAATTGCCTCTCGTTATAAGTGACCTCTTTCTCTTGCTATACTTTTCTCTCCTTCAGCTCAGGAAACATCAGTGAAGAATATCAACGTTTTTTACAGCTAAGGTCAGAGGAGTAGGGAAATACGAGGCATCCAGCCCGGAGCAGAGAGCTCTTTGCTCTGGAGCAGAGATCTGTTATGTCAGTTCTTAGTGTTAGAAATAATTCTGGATGTGAATTGAGATTAAAATGTAATATAGTTCAGTGTTTAGAGATGACAAGACATGTTTGGTCTGCTTAAAATTGCATGGCTGACTCCAGGACCTGTTTTAGTCCACCTTATCTTGCAAACCCTGCAATCTCTTCTCCGCTCTTCTAGAAAGAAACATAATGCGTCTGCTACTGCTTGAAGCTTCTCCTCTCCAAAATCTTTTCCAGAAAGAAGAAACTTGCTGGCTGGAAGTTTCAGTTCTTAATAGTATCTGAATATTTTAAGAGTACATTTTGGAGGCCAGAAATATGATGAATCTGTGAAAGCTTGTCTGTGTACCCCTCAAGTTTTCCTCTGGTATGTCTATTTGACATGGGTTATTTTAACATGTGACAGATGTTTGAAAGTTAAAACATTTTTTTGGGTGATCAGTTATGCCCTGATTGGCAGATTTAAAAACAAAATTAAAATATGGTTTTGACACACAAAAGGACGAGATTGATATAATCTATATTTAGTTCCTTTTTCATATGTTTGATAATGATTGGCTCTGGGGCCTTATCTTTCTGAAAATATTAACTGGTGCTTTCTTCAAAGATATTCCTCCAGCTGCAGTTATGTTACAACTTGGTACCTCTTTTTCGATACCTGTATCTGTGTATTAGGGTGCAGAAGGAAGAGGTCTGTTCGCTCGGTCGCTAGCCGTTGTTTCCCATGCGCAGAAATGCCGACTGGAGTAGGTCAGGCCCCTGGACAAGTGACTGCGTGAGCTCTGGGGCGCAGAAGAGCAGGTGTGGGCCACGGGCTGTTCTTTGTACACTGCCCATGAGCTGGGGCCAGGTGGCACCGTGGCTGCTGTCCCAGCGCCCTGTTGCTGGATGTGTTCCAGTGCCAGCACACCCTGGTGTGGGACAAAACCAGTGCTGTGGCTTCGTCCCTCATATACACCTTTGCTTTTAGACTAGAAAGGAAAACCATGCAAGAATTTGTCTGCCAAGTAGACAAGACACCCAAGCCCTGCTAAATCTGTGTTTTTCTTTTTTCTTTTTCTTGTGCTAGATACTTTCTGGATTTATCGTGAACAAGAGGTGGAATTAATGCCCAGGAAGTGATTCTTCTGTCCCGTGCTACACACTCCTCCAGTCCAGAAATCCTTCATTTTACGGTAAGAAAACCTTTCTTTTTTTGTTTCCAAGCTAAGTCCAAGTATTTAGTAAATTTAAATGAATTTTATGTAAATGCTGTCAATTTTTTCAGCTTTCAGTCAAACACAGTCTGAAGGTGTGTGAATTGCAGCCACTGTGTGAGTTTAAGACTTTAGTGCCTTGTTCAGTGAATTAACATGGTTTCAGAACAGAGTGCAATGTTCAAGCATTTTTAAAGACTATGCCAACAATGGTAACTTTACCAGTAATGATAATCCTCGTAGTTTTTCTGGGGCAGTTGCAACAGTAAGTGATCTGCCTGTGGTAAAGACCAAAGAAAAAGTATGTGTGTTCGACCTAAATATGTTTTTGCAAGGAGAAGCTTTGTTCCAGGTCTCTCACTGTCCTGAAATAGTAATTTCTGAAAACATGGGATATAAATGCAAACCTATATTTAAAAATGTTGAAACAAGTGTGTGCAATAGCTGACTTCTTGCTATTGTATTATTGCTTCTGCAGTAAGTTTGCTTATGATGTAGACAGTATAATTTTATTTTGATGTATTCAAATATGCTATATTGTGTATGAGAGTATAAGATTTTGTCTTCATTACCTAGTACTAAGTATGCTTTGCTTCTCTGCTCTCAGTGCTGTGGTGACCTAGTTGCACAGTTCAATTTTGGTGAAATTAATGCTGGCCAAAATAACTGATAATATTTATCCCCAATTGAATTTCTTGGGAGGGAAAAACTTTACGCTAATAGCATAGACAGATTTGTGGAATCACTGCAGCAAGTTGTAAATGATGTATGAAATGAAAAATTCCTGTCATGCACAGAATGAGTACAGCCTTTGCGGTCTATGCAGTCACTGCTGTGAGAGGTTATTTGTTCTAATGCTATCTCAGACATGCCAACTTTTAATTTTTAAAAAAAACTCTCATGCTTCCATTTGAAAGAAATATGTCTTTAACAGAAACAAAAATTTGTTAGAAATGATGCTGCATCAATAAATATCCTAAGGAAGTTCGCTAGGTTTTTGTACGGTTCTGTCTGAGCCTGAAGAACGTTACTTTACAGTATTACATACTGATATGATGGTGGTGAAAATGATGTCAACTTTCATAAAATGGAAATTCTAAAAGCTACATGACAGGATGTGAGATCAAAAGTCCAGAGAAGTTGTGTTTGAGGGGGATATGGGATTTAGGAACTAGAGTGGAGGTGAGACGGGTGCTGTTAGTCAGGAGTCCTAGTTTTGTGGGGTGTGCCATGCATTTGCATAATAGACACAGAGTAAGATCTCTTGGGCAGTGTCAGAGACAGAACCTTCTTTTTCTGTTTTCCTTCTAAGTCACCCTATCTTTTCTCCTGTATTTATTGACGTACATCTCCTGTAAAAAAATGTGATTTAAATTAAAACTTACTTACAAGGATCCAAAATAACATTGTCTTAGTAAGTTTTGTATTTGTATTTCCAAGCATTTGAGTTTTATTATGTTTCCTTGCATTTGAGTCTGTGTTGTTCTGAAAATGTAATTTTGAAAGTTTATCTAAGGAATATGTGCATAGGAAACTACATACATACAAAATACCGAGTTACGTGTACAAAGTTTTAGAACTCAGTGCAAGAACTGTGCCTAGATAAGAAGGTGTTGTTCTGATAAAAGTATTTGGTATGTTCAGAAAGAGAAAGCTGGAGGTTACTTTGCTTGGAGAAATGGGATCCTGGAGCCAAAAAATCAAATGCTGCTTAGGCTTTTTTTCTGAAAACATCAGCTTCTGCTTTTTTAAAAATATATGTTAACCTTACCTTCTAGCTACATCTCTTTACAGTTCATCATAGGCTTGTGATTAAAGCAGAAACTATATGAACTATTTTTATCTAAATTAAAAAGAATCCAGTAAAATTCTTTAAAACCATGAGAAATGACAGTCTAATATCAATCAGTTTCACAGTCTCTTCATTAGTGGTCTTACTGGTCATCTGGATGTTGCCTTACTGCTGACTCTGTTTTCATTTTTCCTATGAAATATTTCAGATAGTTGTGAAAGGGTATTTAAAACTTGCTATGCTTCCCACTTTCACACAGCTTGGCTATGGCAAAAAAAATCTAAAAATTTGGCTCTGAGAGTACATCCTTGTCAAACACCAAATGCAGTTGTATTTTTAAAGACAAAACAAACAAAGCACACACACAAAAATAAACAAAAAATAAAACAAAACAAAAAAACCACAACACCCTAATGATGAATATTGTTTTGCTGGATGGGAAATGGGAACACTCTCCCTCCCTTAAATCTTTGAAAATCTCAAAGATGCAAAAGGGTTTCTGTATCATTTATGATTCATAAGTGGATCAGTGTTATTAAAATCCACAGGAGCCCTTTGTTCATCTAGTCAGTCAAAGAGCTGCCCATCAGTCACTGTTCTGTGCAGGAGCATCCTTCTCCAGGTTTCATCTGTTTTTTCAATAACCCCTTGGTGTAAAAAAAACCCAACTAATTATGCCACTAAAGTACGAAGATTATTAACTCTAGAAGACTCCTGTGCCTTAGCCTTATAGACATCCCAAAAGTGATCTCTTAAGCAAAGGAAGCAGGTTACAGTACCCTTTCTGCACTGAGTATTTGCATATGTATGTCTCTAGCCCTCTTACCATGTAATTTTGTTGTGTTTGTAAATTGCTAGTGGTCAGGATTTTTGCCGTTAATACTGAAAACAATTAACAATGAAAGCAAAGTAATTTAGGTTTCTTAGAAAGGAGAAAATAGCATCTGAAGAAATTGATGCACTTTCACAAATCTTGTTTTGTTATTTATCTTAATTCATATTTCTACATTGTGTTTCCGTTCTCTAAAAATATGTAGTACCGAACAGCTTTGCTCTTCTACTGTGTTCATGCAAGCAACCTGGCTAGAAAGAAAAAGAGGTTAAAAGAAGGCAGCATATAGATGACTTTTAAAGCCAGCATATAATTTGTTTGTTTTCATGAAAGCCAGTACTGCCCTTATTTCAGGTTGCATATTACGAAAAGATTTTTCTTGGAAAGAGTGGTTAGGCATTGGGACAGACTGCCCAGGGAAGTGGGGGAGTCACTGTCCCTGGAGGCGCATAAAGAAAGGGTAGTGTGGTACTTCGGAACGTGATTTAGTGGGCAATATTGGTGGTAGGTGGATGGTTGGACTAGGTGATCATAGAGGTTTTTTCCAACCTTAATGATTCCACAATTCTATGATTTTTCTTAGTTTCTAGAGTCTACCATTAAATGTGCGTACTGCAAAAGAGAAGAAAGAGTTGCACGGCAATTACACAGGAGACTCTGGTAAAGTAAGCAGCAATGGCATGAATAAAATAGATAGGCTTTTTTTTTCTTTCTGAAATTATTTGACACAAGTGGCTCTGCTTAGTTACAGCAGAGCATCTAATACTCAATCCTGACCAGGGTTTGACCAAATTTGCTTGTGTATGTTCACCTCTGAGGACCCAGCAGCACTAGGAATTGTGATTTTATTTCTAGCACGAAAAAGTACTGTCTATAAAGGAAAACTTTTTTTCTCAGCGATAGCAAATATATTGCTTCATATTACTGTCATTTAGCTGAGCTTCTCAGAAGATGCTTCAGAACTGCCTATGGCAAAATCTAATAGATTCTAGTAACTTCTGCTGTTGGCTAGGGATGAGGGTGTGTTAGCTGACGGCGTGACTGGGAGTCACCAACACGATGTGTTAGGCAACCCTAGGATGTATGAAGGAAAAGTAATTCCAGAGAGGTTGGCAAAATACTAGTGCCATTGTGATAGCAACTATGGAGGAACAATGTAGCAGTGTGAAATCAGGACTATCTTCTAGCTGGAGAATCGTGCTCAGAGCATCTCTGCATCTAATCATTTCCCAGGGCTCTAACAATTAGCAGCGAGTCAACACTTTTTTTTTTCCTTAACAAGGAAAGTATGGTAGGTCATTTCTCCTAATGATGCTCTCCGAATGTGTTTGATACAAATGATTTTGTAATCTGCCAAATAGGAAGAATAACATGAAGTGAAAGATTATGTTTTTTTCTAATGAAACATGCTTGAGATTCTATTAGACTGGTAGAAGGTGTAAGAAGAAAACAGCTCTTGAACTCTTTACTAAACTGATATACTAATCAGGACAACTTTTCCCAAAAGGAAAGAAGAGTCCCATTTTGCTTGGACTCTTTCCTATTTTCCTTTTTCAGAAATAGAGGATTAGGAGCTCTCTGCACCAATGTGATAAAATGTTCCCACAAAATTGTATTGTATTGTCGCCTTGAGTTGGTGGTGAAATGAAGTTGTTCGCTTTCAGTGCTGCTTTGTTTTTGACCCCTTTTTGTGAATTCTCTGAGGAAAGAAACATATTCCCATCTTTTATAGTAATCAAATTTATCTGGCATCTCTCAGCCTCTTGCATTACTTATGCTACAGTTGGCCAGCCTTGGGAAGGCTTTAGCAGGTTTATTTATTTATTGTTCTAAAGTGAAGGTTTTTGACTTGAGGTCCCCATATAATCCTAGGGGATTTAAAGAGAAAAACTGAAAGTGCTTTCTGCCATTATTTTTATATAGTTGTTATCTGTGAAACTATAAAACAGAGCACACAAAAAACACAACCCAAAAACCAAACAAAACCCATGTGTCCACTCCCCCCCTGCCCAAACATTCAGAGAGAAGGAGAAAAAACTTTATCTGAGTTGTGCTGTAAATGTTTTCATTTGGCTGTGAGGGGCTCAGAGTAGCTGATGTCATTGCATTTAATTTCAGTGAGAAAGAAATAGAGTGTTTCATAATTGTTTGTTAATGAAATTTCTTAAACATGCTTAGTAGGTTTTAATGTGCCTCTGTTTCATAAATTGCTTCAAGCCTGTAAATATGAGCTAGCTGGGGCTAGTTGCTATGAGGCTGGGGTCCTTCCTGAAGGCAGAGGTGTGGCCAGCCCTGCTCCGCGGGAGCCAGGCAGTTCCGTCGTTCGCGTATTCCGTGTCTCGCAATTGTGAAAAGAGCCTTGTGAAAAAGAGCACTTCATGAAACCTTGCTGAAAATACGGCATAAACAAAACTGCCCCGTGCCCTGTTGGTTGGTATCTGGGAATATCAAGGTTTGAATGGATAAAGCAGGAAGCTTGAAGTGCCCCATGGCATACAACAGAGATTAATGCAATCGAAGTGCTGATACCGAGATGGGTCGTTTTTTGTGTGAAGGTAGAACGGTTGTTTTTGTGGCGGCGATTTGACACTTGATTCTGCTGAATACAGCTGGTGGGGAAAGAAGCAGAAAAGAATTGACAGTATTACAGTGGGAAGGTCTATGTGAGCTGTGCAACACGGGCTTTATTGGCTGTGCCAACAGAGAACCCCTTGCCACAGATCTTCCACAGAAGGTGTGAGATAAGCTACAATTAAATAATTAGTCCTGAAAAGTGTAGCTGTTTAGTTGTTTAATGTTATTGTAAATGTTGCTTATGGAAATACATAGGAGTGCATCCCATTTGGGGTATTTTGACTCTCTCCATGTGCCTACAATCTAAGGGGCTGCTTTTGCACATTGTGCATTTTCGGTCATCACAACTTTGATCTTGATATTGGCTAGATTTAAAAACCAGCACAGCTTGTCCAAGAAGTCTCAAATATTTAACTAATTTTTGGAACAGTTTGGAAGATATGACCCACAGTACTGGCTGTTATCTTGGGTAAAAAAAAAAAAAAAGGGACTATGTCTATTATACAACACAGGGTTCACTTAGAAAACATGTTGCAATAACATTAAGTTGAAATGGAAATTGAAGACAGGAGATTCAAATGTAAGACAGGCTGTCAATCAGAAAGTGAGATTGAAGAGTATCAGTTAAGGCTTGAGAATAGTGTGGTAATATTAGTTTTATGCTACAGCTCAGTGTAGCACCTTACTTTTTTTTGTGGTTTAAAATAGATTCTCCAGGCTATTCTTTAAATTAGATTTAGTCAGGTAAATTATCAAAAGGCAAAGAAAAGGTAGAGCTACATAAAAACAACATTTTTGTTGAATATGCTTAGTCTGTCTTCCCCAAAACACATTCCTTTCACTAGAATGCCTCTAGACCACTTTTGACTTTGTAACAGCTTATTTTTTAACTTCTGTTTCTATTGCTGTTTTTCATCAATTTATTTCTGTATTTTAAAAAATGAAATGCTGATTATAAAGGAAATAAGGATGTAATGGGGTATCATTAATTATTGTGCTTTCAAATATGATTTATTTGACTAACAACCTTAAAAGCTTTGACTGATTTAATTTTATTTTATGCTTATGAAATCCACAGAAGGCTGACCTAGCCATCTTCCTCATCTTCTGCTTTGTAAGTCCCAAATGGTGTTCCCCCTCTGATTCTTTGATCCTATGACATTTTTTTTAGAGAAATAAACAGCGATAGTAAGAAAATGTTCATAATACTTTTTAGATGTACATAACAGTGTAGAGGGATTTTTATTGCAGGAGAAAAATCAAATCCTTGTCACCTAAACTGCTAATTATGTTTGATAAATGTATGGTATATATTTAATGCAAAGAGAATTTAGGAAATAATACACCTTGTGTAATTACAGCGACCGAGCTACTTCCATCAATCTAATTTTTCTGATTCAGGTTCATTTGCATTGCATTATTTTTATTAAATGAGCTTTCGATGGAAGTACTGCTCTCCGTCAAGAACAAGCATCAAATACTGAAACATTTCAACCTGCATAAATGCAGTTTGCACATCACATGCATCATGCATGCCTGCTCGGTGGCAGTAGGAATGCATGCACGTTCACAACAGACATGCAAACGCACAAATGTGGCCATTTCACATAGGTAAATGTAGCAGCTGAAAAGATGTGCCCGTACACATGACAAATTTATGTAACTTTCCATTTTTCTTGGGTTGTCTCTATGTGTACATGTGCTTAGTTGGAACTGCAACAGTTTTTTAATTTCATCCCCAGTAAAGAGGAAGGATTTGGTAGAGTGGAGCGGGTTCTGCAACAGCCAAACATTGGGAAGCTGGTTTTAGTTCAACATCAGCAGGTCCTAAGAAAAATTGTGCTTCCTCTTGTAGTGCTAGTCTGGAATGGTCTCAGTTGTCCTAACCTGATCTTATTCTCCCGTTCTTCTCATATTTTCCAAGTAGTAATCCAATCATGTTCTGAGCACTTACAGTGAAATTGTGTGGGTTATTGTGTCTGTGTTAAAGGAATTTGTCTGTTCAACAGAGGAGGCTGTTCCCTCTCTCATTTAGAGTTAAATACTTCTGTGACTGGGGCAGGTGGGAAGAGAGAAAAACAGGGACTCGGTTACAGGTGTGTGTAAGTTTCTGCATGAGAAACAGATTTTTTGTTTCTACCCATGAATGCAAATTGTGTGACTTCACACAGTCTGCTACCTCTGATAGTTTTCCTCTAAACAAGAGCTGATTGTTCTGTTCCTCCCCTTCACTTCTGACTCAAAACTGCTGCTGCTGATCCAACATGAGACACTTGTGATCTTAATTAGTATCCCAGTAGTATCCCAGAAATGGGGTAACTGCAGAGATAACTATCCTATCTTTCTCCTTCTGTTCTTTTATATCTTCACACATTTTCTCTCTTTCCATCTGTGCAGTACTTCTGTGCTGTCGCTGTTTTTCACCATAATGCAGTGTTGGAAATCTCTTTTATTTAGTCAAAAAATAGGCTCTTTTCCTTCCTCTTCATTTTCCCCTGCCAACCAATTACTCAACTTCAACTTTAAAAAAGACCCCTCCCCCTTCCATATGGACCATATATACATGAGTGTATTCGAGTGCATTATATATACATACACGTGTGTGTATATATATAAAAATAAAAGTAAAATTCGGGAAATGCGTTTCTACTGACAGTACTACTACTGTTAGTGCGTATGTAGTCATAAATTCTAGGGAAGATGAATATAAATGTAGGTTACTGTATATACAGTTTTATTTAATAATTTTCTTATTGGTCCCTGCTCTCTCCTGTGGCTAATTTTGCCTTTGTTCCTAGAGAGTGGACTTGCTCTTTAAAACGGAACCTTGATATTACATTAATAATTTAAAGGATGTGAGTTGAAATAATTCAGAGCAAACAACATGTTTCCAAACATGAATCCTTTAATATAGTATCCAGAATTGTTCTCTGCTGTCAGTGTATGTGGAGGTGCTGAGACAGCCCATGCAGCCGTGCTGTGTCGTTCATGTTTTTCTTTTAAATTGAAGTTGTTTTTAGGCATCTGCCTTTTGTGTTTTACACGTTAGGTTCACTTCTAAATATTTGCACTCATATTTATAATACATGAGTTTATTAGTTGCACTAGGAAATGCTATTTTAGAAAGAAATGAAATGTTTTTAAATGTCTGTAAGAGAAGCCTGCAAATCGCTCTTGATAGCAGAAGGTAGACAGGGTGCTTATGGAGGAGGGTGAGATTGTCTTTCAATTTCAGCTGAGTGTCTATCAGTTGTCTTCATTTCTGGTGTCTCCCAGCCATAGTTCATAAGCATATAAACTTTGGAACAGTACAAAACATGGCCTTTGTTGTAGTTGTAGCACACAGAAAAGGAATTACTTAAAGGGGGAAAATAACAAGAAATGTTTTAGCAGATCAGAGGCCTCCTAGCTGTGGACTGCTTATACCATGTTCTGCATCATTATCTGTAGTTCAAATTTAGATTGTTCTCCTAAAAGCAGAAGCTTCTGAACCTTAATTCTTTAAATACTACCTAGCTTTCGATGTATGGTAGTAATTTTTGTTGATTAGCCTAAATTTTCAAAAAGACCACAATAGAATTGCCACTGATAGGAGAAGGAAGGAACGTGAGGTGCTTCATTTTGCCACCACGAGTCCTGTGGTACAGTACCAGTGTTTGGCTGGGAGAGAGAAAGAAATGTGGAACAAGAAACACAAGTAAGAAGTAGGAAAAAGTGGGTGAAGAGGGAGAATGCAAAGCAGCAGCATTTGGGAAATGAGTGTTCACTGACGACATAGCTGGAGGATTTTTTTAAAAAGCAAACTTACTTTTGAAATACTTGAAGCACTTGCAGTTGTCAGGATGCTCTGGGAAGCGTTTTAAGTATTCCTACATTTAAAGAAAATTAAAAGAAACTGCTAATAGAGTATGTCAGCTGAAAGACCAGCAGTGAGTTGTCACCTTGTGGCACTCCTGCAGTGGGATGCAGGTCTGAGAAGAAATGCATGGGGGAAGGCTGCGGGTCGTGGTTGTGTTGCTCTCCTTGAAAATAAATCAGTACATCTTTGTATCTGCAAATAACGTTTTTCTTGAGGTTGCACTTAGTTACACCTACCATATCAGTGTAGTAGGTTAAAATCCTGCTTTGCCCTGAATCAAAGAAACGCTGATAATATAGAAAATTGACGATTTTTC
Source organism: Stictonetta naevosa (assembly GCA_011074415.1). NCBI lineage: Eukaryota > Metazoa > Chordata > Aves > Anseriformes > Anatidae > Stictonetta > Stictonetta naevosa. The sequence goes on from CM021707.1 coordinate 20,464,493, forward strand.
CTAGTCCTAGAAATCATTGTGACTTCTCTCAGTTACTTACTTTAAATGGGGGTCTCCAAAAGAAGAAGGCTTTCCTTAGAAGTACCAAAACCACTCAGGAGTCTTGAGCACTGTGGTATTAACGGCCATTAGAGGAGTGCATAGCGTTTGAGAATTTTTTACAAAGTGCCTGTCGTCTGTCATTTGGAAATGCACAGGAGAATACGAATAAAATTTGGTGTCTTAATTTGCCAATTGACTTTTTGTTATCATCCAAACCATTCTGTAAATAAAGTAAATCTTGTAAATTCTTAACTACTACCTTGATTATACATTCTTCTCAGACTTGACCCTTTTCAATGGAGAAAAGTAAAACTATTTTTTCACCATAGTTGTACTCAGTTATAGATTTGTTAAAGTTTCCACAGTTTCCTTTAAAAGGATGCTGACTACAGCTGTGATTACTTCACGATAAGTGGAGGATATCCTGTATAACTTCACTTAATGTAATGATAAATGTTAATAGATAAATGCTTTTTTTCTCCTTAAAATAATTGCATTCATTAAGTACAATTCACTGGCAAGAAAGCTATGAACTGATTGTAAACTGTGAAGTCCTGTGACTAGTTAAAAATAATTAATCAGTTCCTCATTTCTGTGTACCATGTGCATTAATTCTGGGGAAAACAAACAAACAAAAGTAAATAACTTCCATTAGTCTAATGGAAATAAGGGGGTAATGGCACAGTTTCTCTGGTGTGTAATAATTATGTTTTATTTGGAGAATAAAATACTAGGATACTGTAAAGAACTATATATGGTTACTACTAGTGTAAACCACAATATTTATTAAAATAAGTGTTTTTCAGTTCTAAATAGTCACCAGTAATTAAAATTAATGTTAAAATTATTGTAACAATTACTGTGTTTTTTGTATGTTTGTTTTTTACGCTTAAAACACAATTTTCAGTAAAAGATAAAATGCGGAAAATAATTCCTTATCCTGGTCAGATGGCCTATAACTACTTGAAATTTTTGGTTCTTAATAGCTTACAACACTTTTGCTAGCGTGCATATTCGGTCATAAAATCATTACAGTTCCACTCGGCAACCTAATATATTCTCTCGGTGGTAATTAGAGTGCAAGTGTTTCAGTTCCCTACTGCATCAAACCAAGAAAGAGCGCTCTGCGAACTTGTCCTTGGCAGAGGGCTGCTCCAGATACTTCACAGGAACATGTAAGAAACTCTATAAAATGCAACTAATGGATTATTTCATTGATTATAGTTTTTTAGGCCAGAAGGGAGTATTAAATCATATTATGTCCTGTATAACATGTGCTATTAAAATTAGCCTACTTAATTCTGTATGAAGCCTATAAACTTGTGTTTAAACAGAGTATATACTGTACTGTTTCAATTTGCCTTCATATGGATATTTCAAGACAGGAAGATTCTGTCATTTCCTTACTATTCAGTCAAATATTAAATTGTACACCTTTTTGTTTGCATTTGCTTAGCTTCAGCTTCCAGATGTTGGTCCTTGTTCTGGATCTTTTTGACAAGATAGAGGCTTCTACTATCCGATACTTGCTATCCATGGAGATACCTTTATGCCTCTCTTTTCTCCTTGATAAGCTAAATATGGGTTGGCTATTACTTATTTAACCGTGTTTTTCAGTTTGTCAATTGGCTTTTGGTGCTGGACATCAGCGTTGTGTGCAGTATTCCTATATTGGCCTCATCAATACCGTATCTAGGCATGAAATCCCTTTCCCATTCCTTGTTCCCACGGAGTGTTCGGGTCTCCACGTTACAAAGATCTCCTGAATATGTTGTCTTTGTGGGTCTGCAATCCTCTGTCTCTTTATTCCTAGGTGTAATTATTTTGTATTTAAACATTGAAAAATCCATAATATCCCAACTGATCCTGTTTTACAGGTAGTTCATACCATGCTGAACTGTGAGACCGTTGTTTTCTCACAGCTTTTGCCATTCCCCATGCTTGTGTCACCCACAAGTTTTATCAGCAGTCCTACATATGTGCTGGGAAGCATTACTTGGTGTCTTTGATTCCACTGCAAAGAAAACTAGCTGTTTAAAAAAGGAAAATGTTTTGCAACATTAGAAAAAATAATTTATAAGGAAAGAAAACTATAAATCAGCTTTTTAGATCACTTCCAGAGAAAAGCTTGGGAAAAATAAATGACTTTCTCAAGTTTTGGGTGTACATTTAAAATGTGATCTGGCAATTTCATTGAATTATTTGAATTTTACTGTGAATTTGTTTGATTTTATTGTACTAGTTGAAATTTTGAACTGTACAGTATTTCTATTTACAACAGCAGATGGAAGATACCAATTATATGTTATTAGGCTTCTACTTAAATTAGCGTATTGAGCATTAACAAGTGTGTTAGCTGATGTAACAAATGGATTAATCACTGTTATCTGCTGGTGTAGAGTCTAGAAGGCTAAAGGCACCTCAGGCTTCTGCTGGTGTACATTGTTCATGTGTATGCCTCTGATTATTAAATTACTTATTTGATCAAATTCTTTCATAAAATCATGTGTGAGAAAGTGTGAACAGTTGTCTTATGCTTGTTTACTTTGACCAGAAGTTGTATATCTGGCAAGAACTCCAGCTTCTTTCAATCCAATTTTTCAGGTTGATTAACTCTAGGTTTTACCCAGCCGATCACTAAGGAAGTAGTGTTGATTATAACCTGAATACGCTATGGATTGGTTTTTTATTTGCTTGTTTGGTACTAATCAGTAGTTTAGAGAAATGAAAATTCTAAATGTCGTAAAATTGCAACTCTGTAAACATAATTGATATTGCCTTATAAATTAAAAGCTTTTATAACAGCTCTCTTATCTGACATAGTTTAATGTCTGTATTCTGGCAAACTTTATTTCATATCTATCTCCCTATATAAATTAACTGAAAATCCCTCTGAACTGTGTTGTTGGCTTTGGTACAGGGCATGAAATAATTTTTCCATCTTACCCCACCGTTCTCCGAAGGTCAGACTTTAAATTGGGCTGTTACTGTCTTGCTGCAGAGTTTCCAAGCTACGTTAATTTTTGGTCTGCCATTGATGGATGGAGCAGTTTGAATTCTGACATGCAGCAGCCTGACTGGAATGACCTGCAGAGGCAGATGTCAGCCTGTTATTTCATGCCCGTTTGTCAGAAAGAAAAAACAGTGCCTTTTTTTTTTTTTAAAGCAGTTCTTCTTTTATACATATAGAGAGTACTTGTAGGTAGGTGTGCTTTTTGATATACATACATATCCTTTAAAAACCATATATTATTTCTCATTTGTGGCAGACCTGTTTTGGTGTCTTGAGAATTTGTTGGTGACCACAGATAATACTGTGACAATTAACGTTGTTATTTTTGAGAGCAAAAAAGGGCAATATCAATTAAATTACAGTTACAAAAGAATTTTCTTTGTGACCCTATTTTTGTCAATTCGTACTATACCAGAAACATTTTATGTCTTTGCCATAGCAGTTTTCTCGGTGCATGCTTATTGGGTGCACAGGAATATTCTTTTCATGTTAGAACAAAACTTTAATCCAAAAATGAACACAGGGAGGGGATTTTTTTCATTAAAACATAGAAATCAATGTAATGGACTAATGCAGGCAGCAAGAGCTGAAGTTTTACACATGAGACTTATATTACTCTTTGCTCAGGACAAGCAATTGGGTTGATATGAGTGGAAAAAATGGAAAAAGAATTGAGCATCACTTTAACATTCGTGGTACCGAACAGATGTTAGCAAAGCCTTAGAGTGGTCGTCTTCCCTTTCTGCCTCTGGAATACGCGCCGGCTGGTCCTGACCAAACTGAGCACTAAGTTAGCAGTGTCAGAAGCACTGTCCTTTAGGCTTTTCTAGTGATGATGTCATAAAATTGAAAGAAATGGAAAGAATGAATTCTGGGGTGATAATGTGACCTTAAAGGAATGAATAGAAATAATTTTGATAGGATCAGAATTTTATCTTGTGATCCTTTTCGTTTTGATCACTCCCCAGTTTGGATGCTTTCTTTAATACTAAGCTCTGCATTGTTAAATTTAAAACTAATTATTTGTTCCTAAAGTTTGCAGATCATTGGGAAAACACATCCAGCTAGGGAAAAGAGATGCAACAGAATTCACGTTCATGGCCTTGTTGGAATTAAGTAAGGGTTAACACATTAAGCATAAAAGTATGAATCAGTTGCAGTGCAAATTTGCACATAATCCAAAAATTAATATCAAATAATAACGATGGGTGCAGGTCCATTTTAATACCAAATCCAAATAATTTTAAAGGTCATTTTTATCATTAATGTACATTTTAATATTGGATAATGTGAAGTTACTCCTTTAAAACAAACCAACCAAAAACCAACAACCCAAATACAATAACAACAACAACAAAAATAAACAACAAAAATAAAAGACAAAACCTAAGTTGTGATTGCAAGGTGTTCAACTACAATCAGGAAAGCATCAGAAAAAAAAGCCTCTGAAGAAGACCGAGTGATTAGGAGAGATTAATAGTGAACAGGAGAATCTAGTCTTATGCTGTAGTTAAAAGAACAATTGTAATCCTTGGTTCTATAAAAAGGCTAATATCCAGTAGGAAAATGGAAAAAAACTTGTGTGTAATATCAATAAATACAGGTTGTATGTTTTTTAGCAGAATGTGTAGACATCTGTTAAAACAGATCAGCTAAAGATCGTGTGGATTCCCTCTCACTGAATGCCTTGATTTCAAGTCTTTCCCTTGTAACGTAATTGCTGAAGTAGAAGTATGGGCTTGATGCAGAAATTATTACATGAGTTTCTCTGTTCAAAATTATGTACAAGACAATATTATAACAGTTGATTCTGTCTGAAGAAACTAGGAGTCTTTAATTTCTCGTGTCTTTTAAATCAGGCAGTAAAGATGACAAATTCTGCTGATACAGCATTGGGTCAATGCAGACAGAAATCCACAAAATAAATTGCAAATTTTTAGAAATGTTAATAACAGTGGGGTGGTAGTTGTGCTTCCAAGTAAGTGCTCAGTATAAGCCTTAGGAAGTAATAAATAGCTGCTTGTTCTAAGGGTGTTGCTGAAAAGTATACAGGATCAGTTATTAAAATAAAAAGGAAAGAAGTACCGATTCCATTGTTTGCTGCTTGAAAGGGGAAGTCTTTCCCCCCCATCCATATACTTTACGATTCTTCTAAGATCTCAGACTGTGGAACGGACAGTGTGTTCTAGCCAATGCAGCGCCATTTTACATGGGCAGTTCACTAAAATGCCAGGAATTCGGTAAAAATGCAGCATGGGAGATATGGTAGTGCAATGGCAAGAGCTTGACAAACAATTTTGCCTATTGCTGGATTTTTTTTCAGTTGGTGAATTGTCTAAAAGTTTACAGTTGAGGTGTGAACCCCCACATTGCAAATCTCAGACCACTGACCAGAGGCTTGCTGTTTTTATTTATTTATTTTTATTCCTAACAGTTTGTACTCCCTTGTGGTTCCACAGACGGAATGTTGAAACAGTTGTGTAGACACAACATCTAGCAGCAATGGAACAGTGCACCTTTCCTTGTCTTCTCTTGTCCAGACAAAGAAATGCCAGAAAATCTTGCTTGGTCATTCTCGTGACATTGCTTATTCTCTTCCACCGTTATATCTTGTCTCTCATTCCAACATCTTATTGTTGCGGGAGGAGGTTGCCTTCTGTTAATGGACTACTTCACATTCTTGGTTTGAAATAAGGTCCTGCGTCCTTGTTTCTGGATTTGTCATGTTGGTCAGTTAGAAATTATACCTCTGTTTCTAAAAGATCATAGCAGTGTATTGATACAGCTGTTGTTTAATGTCTGCTTCCTCAAAATGTGTGGAACACTGGAATAAATCCTCTTGGTAAGAGCCGGGCGTAGGTGCTAGCAGTGCTGGGTCTCTGTAGTCATGAGAAAGCCGCCTTCAGCCCATCACCAGCAGAGAGCTTCCATGGGTTTTTGTCAGAACCCAACGTTCTGCAGACACCACGCATGCAACCCTAGCTGTTGTCTCTGCCCTTGGTCCCTCTCTTTCCTTTCTGCATCGTCCTCATAGATGTCACTTTGACCAAGTGGTGCTGCAGTTACTTTTTCCCCACCACTAACGGCTCCCTACAGAAGACCTACTTTTATCCATCCTCGCTATCCTCGCTATCTTTTCTAGCATCCCAGTTTGTGTGTGTGACGGTCATTATGCTATGTGCCACGCAGCCAGGCCTGAATTCATGTACCTAAGCAGAACATCTCTGTTCTCTGCACAGCTGGAAGGTAAGATGGGTGCCTTGTAACGTGATTTACCATTGTCAGCATGCTGTGAAGTACCGAATATGTCTGAAACCCTGGACGTAATGTGTTTACCTGCAGCTATAGGCTAAGCGACACTAGATAAAATGTAGCTCTGCTCCCATCTCTGTATCTGGATGATTGGCTATTTTCTTTCAAATCATCAGTGCCTAACTTTTAAAGACAGCCTAGAGTTCGGAATATTTTCCCGGATGTTTGCAAACCTTTGTATGTGTGTGTTTTGGGGTGTGTGGGGGTGTGCTTGCCTTTTAACGCTTCCTCACCCTGAAGTGATTTAGACCTACCAGGAGGCAAGTGTCCTACCAGAGTCAGGTGTAATTGCCTCACGGACTTCCATGAGCTATTGTCCCAAACTCCAGAGGGAAATTTTAAATATCCCACCTGTAGTCCCTAGTTTAAAGAAGACTGGTTTACAGTCTACAGCACTTCTTACGTTAGGAGACTGCTAGTGATCTCCTGCAGAGCACGATAACGGACTTTCTGCAAGCAACGACTACCAGCTTTGGTCTGCACTGGTTTGCAGTGTGGATACCAACAGATTTTAACTGCAGTCCTAAAGTAATCAGTGCTCCTAGAATGTCACATCAAATGCTCCTACCTGCCTGTTGCTATTTCTCATCCTTTCTGTCCCTGTCTCTTCTCTGTACGTGCAAGGCAAGGACAGATACATTCTCCCTACATCTGCTACTGATTTTTTTCAGTAATGATGACAACATGATAGCATAACCAGAGTTTATACTGTTCTTTCCATGGTCAATATTTATATAAGTCCATTGCCAATGGCAATTTCTCACCTTGATATCAGAGTGGTGAGAAGATGCCTGAGTAACGTAAATTCATTAATTAAGTGGCCCACCATGCTCATAGGGTTTTAATTGGTGACCCGGTTTGTTCCAATAAATTAGCAATAGCATACATAAATGCAGTAATTAGTAAAACTTCTTCATTGGTGGTGCCAATTTAGGATCCACAAAGGTCTAGATAAAAGCTCAGGAGTTGATTATATTAATGATTTTATCTTATTGATTGTATATTATTGATTAATATATTAGTGATTAAATAGTAATCGGATCTTTACCGACAAGCTCATATGAATCTTGGGGTAGCTTCAGCATTCAAACAAGATTATTTCAACTAGCACAGAACAATGACATATCTGAAAGTTGATTCAATGTAGAAACTACAGGCTGTTCCACATTCCCATGATTTAGGACAAGAAATGTTCTTGGCCTTTGAAAGATGAAATTTAAGCTCTAAGACCTAGAAATCCAACTTTATAACAAAAGACGAACAGCAAAAAATACGAAGTAATGTTAGCAGAAGAACAGAAACTAACTCCTGAATCTGGGACTGGTAGAACGATGAGGAATAATTAATTCTTCAGGTGTCATCCATTACTAAAAGTATTCTTTTAACAGACCGGAGAATTGTCTTCTAGTGGAAATTGTACAATTGCCTATGGAGTAAATGGTCTAGCATACAATGATATGTCAAAATGCACCTCAAGATGTATGTCAGCACTTTTGTGCAGAAGAGGGAAATGAATCAGAGGCATGCCTGAACTGTTCTCCCTGTGCTGGCACTTCTGAAGTCCCGTTTCATCCGCTGCAGTTACTGTGAAGTTTGTGGAAAAATTGTTAGGGCTTTCTTCTCCCATTTTCCTACTTTTGTAATTTAATGTTTTTAATGAAGTAATCAAATCCAAAATTTTCTTACAAATCTTTTATCTTTTTCAGAATCAATTTTCAAAACATTTTTTCTATGAAAATGAATGTCATTCTCATGTGAGACAGAGGTATTGAAATACTCAGTATTTAAGAACTCATCAAACTTTTGAAATACCCTTTCTTTTAATTTAATTTTCATGCGAGTGCTTTTAGCTCTGTGCCAGACAATAACACTACAAATTGCTGGGCATCAACTACCTGTTTTTTGTATATAAACTTAGTAGAATCACCAAGTATCTTAGTGGGGAATGAAATACCCACATGTTTGGTGTTTACAGACATGATTTTTTTTTTTGAGAGCGAGCATAACCATCTTCTGGTTTACAGCACGACTTTACTGTTAGGAAGGTCCAGTTGCCGTCTGTAACATTTTCATGCTGTTAAGATCCTATTCTGTTTGAAATAAATGAAATGGATTTTCAGTGTGCTGATTTTAGAACCATGGATTATGACCAATCTGAAGTGGACTCAAAATTCAAGTGTAACGGTCAGTATGATTTAGGTGTTACAGCTGAAACGTTACAGCTATCCGGAAGGTGGGTGCGGTTAGTAGGAAAGTTCAGTGTGTGATTTCTGTGCATTGTTGTACGCAGATGTGTTGCAGTCTCTGACACAACCACAAACAAGAACGGTTTTTAAACGCTGCTGACAAAATTTTGCAAGTGCTGGGCCACGGACTAAGAGCCGTAGGCTGGCGGCGCCTGGCAGCTCTGAGCAGTCTGCAGGGAACTGGGTCTGCGGGCTGCGTCCTCTGGGGCACAGCACCAACGCAGTGATGGAAGAGCAGTGACCACACAACTCCAGAATCTGTCCATTGGCTTCAGAAGTACGTGAAAGAGAACTTGAACACAATGCAATGTTCTTTGCTAGTTTTTTTCCACATCTCTTTGCAAAATACCGGCAAGGAGAGGGACTACTTGCACCTGGTGACAAAATCTGGTTGTGGATTGTCATGTTGCAGCCTGGTGTGCTCCTCGAATGAAAGCTTTCATCCTAGGTCATGAGGAAAGCTAACTGCTACCTCAGCTGGGCGAGCAGTGATGCACAACCCTTGTCAGAGCTGGCATGGGACTGTACGCCACGTACCACAAAGCTGGAGTTGAACTTGCCGCCAGGGAATCAGCTGGATTCACAAACCAGTGCTGCTTTTGATGCTGTGTTACTCAGGCCCTTGACTGTCTCCTGTAGTTTAAAGTCTGTGAATGGTAGCATACGAGTGACCGCATGCATGGCTTCACTTCTGCATGGCTGCAGATGCTGTCTGACATGATCCAGCAAAATTCTACTCAACTTGTGCACCTTGGCTCTTCCGCTTGGTTTGTATTTCCCTCTTCCCTCTTCCCTCTTCCCTCTTCCCTCTTCCCTCTTCCCTCTTCCCTCTTCC